>OY728158.1:1463169264-1463794264 GCA_963277665.1 Viscum album | reverse complement strand
GCGTCACTTAAACTTCAACAAAAATAAATTGACGAGATAAAATATGGTCTCAAATAATATGAACAGAAAATATCAGTATCATAGAAAGAGAGATAATACACCAACATAAGAAAAAGGAATTTTAATGACTCGACATGAAAGTAGAACTTTGAAAAAGGAGAAAGGTGAAAGAATCCCTTAAAAATTCATGAGCCTAACGGCGTCACTTAAACATAAAAAAATGAATTGATGAGATCAAAGAGGGTCTCTAAACATATGAACATAAAATATCAGTATGATAGATATAGAGATCATACCCCAACATAATAAAAAGAAACATGAAAGACTTGAAATGAAAGTAGAACTTGAAAACGAGAAGGGTGAAAGAACCACTTAAAAATTCGGCAGCCTAACAGCACCACTTAAAACATCAAAATACTGAATTGAAGATATCAAATGGGTTATCTCATCATATGATCATAAAAGATCAGTATGATAGATATTCAGATCATAACCCAACATAATAAAAATCAACTTGAAAGACTTTAATGAAAATAGATCTTGAAAATTGAGAATGGAGAAAGAATCTGTTACAAAACGTTCGGCAGCCTAACGGTGCCACTTAAACATTCATAAAAAAAAATAATGAGAGTAAGAGTGGATATATCATTATATGAAAATGAAAAATGAAGTAATAGAAATATAAAATAACATCCTCCAACATAAGAAAATGGTGCAAAAAAGAAATGACTTAAAAGAGTGTATTTGAAAAGAAAGAGAGAGTTTGGATCCCTTACCTTAAAACGTAACTCTTAAAACTCAATGGTTGGGACCTTTAGGGCTTAGGGGCACCTTGGGAGGACTCCTTGGGAGGTAATGAGATAGGAGCTTCGTTGGGGGAGAGTTTGGAGTCGAATGGATAGGAGGATGGCATGTTATTTATAGGGAAAGTGAGGGGACAAGGCATTAATGGCCAAGGGAAACCTCATTGGTGGTTTTGGAAAAACCATGGGATTTCCCATGGTATTTGTCCATGGTATTGGCCACATGGGTCCCCCATACAATAATTCATCACCTTTGGTTGGACAACCCTTAAAAAATTTCATGACATCATCATGATGCAGTCAAGATGTCATTAAACATACCGAAACCCTAAAACTGTATTTTTACTATTCACTGAAATTCAACTTTCTCAGAAAAATCCCAAAATTTCTCCTTAACCAAATATCAATGCTATGATTTCAAAAATGAACCCCATTTTATAAAAATAATTTTCTAAATATTTTTAATTTAATTTTTAAATAAATACACTATTCACCGAAAATTCATTTTTTTCATAAAAATCCCCATAAACTACCATAACATAATATCGATGCTCTGAGTTCAAAAATAAAGTCTATTTTATAAAAATAATTTTCTACATAATTTTAATTTAATTTTTAATTGAAAAACACTATTCACCTGAAAATACAAATACATGACTAATAATTTATAAAACCATTATTTACCCATTTTATTGAATCACATTACTTAATCAAGGTATCTAAATTATATTAAAACTTTTTTTAAGTGAGATTACTAATCCATTTGGTCACATTACTAATCCTAAGAATAAAATCACTATTCAAAAATTACTATTCATAAAAAATTATGTTGATCTTATTAGACTCTAAATTTCTTACCGAACATAATTATAGATGACCATTTTTTGAAAATCATTGTACATAATTAGTTATCTAAGGTTTAAATAATTAATTTCAAATATCCTTTTTCTAGAATTCATCAAAAATATGCATACTATATTTATCCGGACGTTTGAAAATTCACAAACTTCATCACAAGAAGAAATCAAAATTTTTACTTAAAACAAAGGATTACACAAGGAAGTTATGGTCTCGTTACATAGCCCCTTATAACACTAGAATAGGACCTAAGAGTAATGTGTGCTAGGCTGATATAATCTTGGGGTGGCTCGGCCAACATTGCACGAGTAGTAATTTCTATCAGTTTGAACTTCTCGCGAAGGATATTCTGTTCTAGCTTCACACGATGAATTTCAACTTGGGTTTGGTCTAGATTAAAGCACAATGGTGCTACCTCCTTCCCATGTTCCGTTATATGGGCTTCGATTGGCCCGAGACTACTGGATGAGGCCATCAAATATTCTTTCTATATTAATTAACCAAGGTCACTTGTATTTAGAGACAAAAGTCACAACATTCATTTTTCAACAGTCATACTGACTAACGGTCATATAATAGTCAAAACTCAACCGTCTCATTTTAATTATACTCATGTTATCAAATGAAATAGTTTTGTTGAGTATGAAAAATAAAATAACACACAAAATTCTGAAATAAGATTTATTCAATATTTCGGGGTGTTACAAGGACAGAACCAATACCTTTCTATGAAGCATCATTATATATTACAAATCATTCATTTCTGGAAGACATGTCCAAAACTGGAGCATTTAATAGTATTCTTTTTGATTCTTGAAATCAATCATCACATTGTTTTATCTGAATAAACTAAACACCTTTTCAAATTATCATAATTTGTGGGATAGAGAACCATGAAAAATTTTCAACAAACCTCCAGTAATAGCTTGCTAATCTATGAAAACTACGAATCATGTTTATATTTTTGTGTCTTTTCCATTATTCAAAAACTGTTGTTTGAGAAAGGTCAACAGTTATTCAATATTTAGAAACAATGTGATGAAGAAAAAGAAATTTTTTCGAACAAAAATTCCCCCTTAATAAATTTTTCATAACGTTTCTTTTATTTTAATGTTTGAAAAACACTCCTTATATAAATTTCATAATCCACTATATTTTTATAATATCACAATATATCATCAATAAACAAAACCACACACATCTCCAAGGACTCTAGAAACATTTAATTCATAGGATCCATGAAAACAATAGGTGTTTCAGTTAACCCAAATAACATCACTAACAAATAATGGCCATATCAAGTATAGAATGTAGACATTAAAATTTCTTATTCCCTTACATTCAATGGATGGTTCCCTGATCTAATCCAACCTTAAAAAAATATTGATCCCCATAGACCTGATCAAACAAATCATCAGTATGATGAAAATGATACATATTCTTAATAGTAAAGTTATTCAATGATCTATAGTCAATACAATGTATCCATGAACCATGTTTCTTTTTAACAAACAAGAGATGATAACCTGATGGTGATGTTCTGGGTCGAATGAAACCATTATCCCATAACTCCTATGATTTATTATTCCACCCTAAAAGTTATATTTTATACATTCGATAAGCGGGTTTCGAAATTGGCGTAGCATCAAGAAATAATGCAATAGTAAATTGAACTTCCTGATCAAGTGTAATACCAAGAAACTCATCAATAAAAAAAATCCAAAAAATCTTTTAACAATGGCACATCATTAATAAGAATTGTTCTTTTTTTCAATAATATGTGAAATATGGTATTCATTTCCATATTTTAATAGTTTCTTATCTTCCTGATATATTATCAATTGTAGGGGTTCATTATTGTATAGAAACTGAACAAATTTCTAAAAAGAAACTTCATAAGGTCTATAGTTAATCATAGCATGGTAAGAAGAAATAAAATCCCAACACATAAAAGCATCAAACTCTACAGGAGCTAAAACAACATTTTTTGTAAGAAAATACATTCCATATAAATGAAAAGGAAGATTACTATAATTTGTTTTTCCTCAAAATTATCCTAGGTGTTTTTACAATTAGTTATAGATTAATTTTTTGAGGTGAAATTTATAATTTACCAAAACATTTCATCAAAACGAAGGAATGTGTAGACCCCAAATCAAAAAACACATTGTCAAAATCTGAATAAACAAATAGTGTACCTGGTGCCACTTCATTTGATGAACCAACATCTAATGAAATTTTTGAAAATGATTTGACTAAACATTTCTTCTTATAGTCTGGTTTCTTCCCATCATTTGAGTTCTTCATCGGACACTCGCATTAATAATGAACCTTTTCATTGAGTTAAAAAAAATTTCTTACTGTAAATCAGATTGTGTCTTACCACTACCATTATCATTGTCACTATAGTTATTATCCTTCTATCCCATTTTACCAAATCTAAAGATCATACCATAATTTAGAAGTCATTATCTTTTGTGGATTTACAACAATTCTCCCAAACTATAAACATAATTTTCATACCATCAAACTTTATTGATGAATTCTTTCTTTTCCCCTTCCACCACGACGTCTTATTCTTTTGTTTTTCAAAGAATGTATGATCCACATAAATCTCCATTACCACGTTTTTTCACATATTGAACTTGTTTTTTATAACTTTTGAACTCACGAAAACCCAATGTCATTCGATAATTTTTCGTTAATCGAGAGTAAAAATGAATTATTTTTCGATCGAGATCATTGATGGGATTTAGAGATTACCTTTCCAGTCGAGTGAATTTTTCTTCATATACATCCACTGAATTGTCATATTTCCTAAATTCGATGAATTATTTTTCAATCCTTGGTCTATTAACATTAGGAAAATATTTCTCAAGAAAAATATTTCTGAATATATTCCACTCAAGAGAAATAATCTCTTCACTACCCATGGTATTCTTAAACATAAACCACCTTTGGTCGGATTCAACTTTAAAATGGTACGAAATAAGACTAAACTTTTAATTTTATGAACTACCCCTGATAACTAAAATCTTTTCTATGTATTTAACCCACCCTTCAGATAGCATATGGTAATATGATCCCCTGATTGATGGAGGATGTTTCCTCATGAAATGCTTTACTACAAATATTTTCCTATGTGGTTAATCAAGCTAATATCATATATGGATACAATGGAATTTTATATCCAGGTGCAACCATTCCATAACTAAAAAAACGTGTCTAGTTATGATTCTATCTATCTTATTTTTCTAATTTAGAAGGTTGTTTTCCTTTAGATGTCTTCGTTATATAGATGTCATTCTTCCTATACAAAAAAACCATTCTGAATAGACAAATCACCAATGAAGAAACATAGTATTCTTAAACTGATATATCATTTCAATTTAACCACAAATTAATGATCATTTATAAATATTAATTTAGCAATATCCTAACACCTAAGGTTATCTAAACTTCCCTCTGATGCCAACTATATGGAACCATACTTAAATGTTATATAATCAATGAATTTAGTCAAGAATTTAACATCTTTAAAATTTAGAATCTTTTGATGTTTATAGTTTTATATAAATAGGTCATAACTATTAAATAAGAAAAAAAATTACAATGACAAAACTTCTACTCACTGTCCATATTTTTCACAAAGTAGTACTTTTTATAGAAAAATATAAATAATGTTTCTTGATTAAAATATTATTAATATTAATCTTTCCTCATTCCTTTCTATTAGCAACCCTTATAACATGTGGAAACGTTAAAAAACTTTTTATGAGCACAAAAAGATATTTAAGGACTATAAATTAAGTAATGAAACAACTAGTCTGTTAATATTTTACACTCATTAAAACTTTTTCACAAAATCATACTTTTAACCCATAAAACACAAACTCTTTACCTTACCTCATGAATTAATAATATTCATGTGAAACACATAAAAAATAAATCATAAAGGTAACACATGGAATCCCTATCATTATTACATTGTAGCATTTAAGGATACATTGGGATTAACCTTCATGGTTACGTTTAGAATACCAATCACATTATATTACCTAAATCTATTAGTAGAAAACCAAATAGTTTACTTCATTAAATTAGATAATGAATTGGAGATATATCATAGGATCACCCACCATCATTGTATCCCAAAAACACCCATATATATATAAAAATCCCAAAAACTATAAAATTATCGTAATACTCAAAACAAGCATAAAGAAGAAAAATAACATTTCCACATTACAATAAAAAGATATCATTTGAAGATTTTGATATAATCACTCAATTCAAAAAATCATTTTCAATAACATAATAAATGAAAATAAAATATTGTATTTATTTTTCTTTTAAAAACATTACATATTTTATAGGAATCATAATATCAAATAATTGTCATGATAGAGGAAAATTCATTTTCACCTTATACATTAAAAAAACATAGCATCTTTCATTTAGTAAAACTCTTCATATAAAAAGATGACTTTTGAAATCCTTTAAATTAAATTAATTTCATTGAATTTTATTTAACAAATAATAAAATAATGTGGTTTATAACATCAAAATATGCCTCAAAGAAAGGAGATTTTGATAGATTCCATTACCATGAGTTTGACTCATCTCGTACATTCTTTATCTTATTAAAAACTAAACATTGGTAATATATAATTTCCATTGAAAATTTTTATTTTATATTATTACCTCTATATCACTTATTTTTTTGTTATAAAAATTACAAAATTATTTAAGTTCATATCAGACATTTATTTGATATTATTTACATGAGTTGAAAAATAACATGGTATGATGTCAATAGTCTATGTGGTCATATGTCCATCATCTCAATAATAACATTAATGAATTAATAATCACTTTTATACATCATGTATAAATTTAAATATATTCATTAAATATGGATATGAAAAATGAACAACGTTACAATCATGGAGACGGTGAGTTGTACACACACATGAGTAATGTTTCCATTATTAATTGATCATTATGGAATTAAGTTGATTATTATTTTATCATTCTAGAATGATCATAATATTATTAACATAATAATAATAATTTGGATTTACTTATATATATGTCATTAATGTGATGTGGTGAATAAAAATGATTCCCAACAATTCATGGAGGTGATAGTTCACACGAACATATGAACCACATTATCATTTTTTTGGCGTACAATGTTAGAATGTAGTGGATATATTATTATATTATAATGGTAAATACGTAATCTATATCATATATAAATATTAATTTCATCATTATAACCAGCCTTTATATACGATAATGAAAATATAACTATATTGGTTCGTGATGTAGTAGTCTATCGTACACACAAACAAAATGTTCATTTCCCATTTTATGAAATTTTATATGGACTTGGGTGATGATATTAACATTATAACATCTTTTTATATTGATTATATTGTATTTATTATCTCATAATGGATTGATAAGATTTCATGTATGTGAAAAACAAGTAAAATAAAAACACTTAAATAAAAACAATAGCTTTCCATACAATGATCACGTTTCTTAACACCGTAACACCTCTATAGAGGGTGTTACACCTAAAATAAGGCCTATAGAATTTGGGGAGGTATTATAGTAAGGGTTTTGGGCAGATCCTGGATGATCTAAAAAACTTTTTATGTGTAATTAATATAGCTGAATGGATTCCTTTATATATAACATGGGAGGGGAACACTTGGAATTATTCAAAGAATTAGATTAATATTAATTCAATTTTTATTAAATATGTGTAAAAATTAATTTATCTTGACTTTGTATGTGTTTATGTCAATATAAAATCATTCAATAAAAATTAGATATATTTTGGATATTTTTTAATCCTTATCTTTATTTTTAACCCCTTTTAACTCTTACCATTTTTCTAGTAATTTACAATTTGATAGTTAAACTAATTACCATAACATGTCGAACGACCAATGAATGATTCATTAATTAAAATTTTAAAAATATCCCAATATTTGGCTGAATCTTATATTTTTATTAATGTTATATTATTTAATTAAATATTTTATATTTTACGATATAAATTATGTCAATTTTGACACTATTGAATACAGGATTTTTTTAAATCATATAAACTTGAATCCTTAGAAAAAAACTACATTAACTTATCTATAAAATTTCAATGTCAAACATAATTTTCAAGTATAAAATAATATATTTCAAATTATATTTATTTTAATATTATAAATTTCATTTATTAGATTTCCCTTTGATAAATATATTAACACTTTGTCATTATGTCATAATTAAATTTAATTATTTAATGACTAAATATAATAAATAAAATATCGTGATATATATAAATATTTTATCTTTCAAATTAACATATATAGTTGAATCTACCTTCTATATAACTCTATATTGAAAATTATTTACTTATTACAAATATGTGTATTAAATTTTTAACTTTTTTTAAAATAAAATATTATAAATATCACATTCTTTCCTGTAACAACCCGATATTTTATGATAAGTTTTCTCTTTAAATTATTTGATGTCATGTGTTTTATGCTATAACAAGATTATCTTGTGCTATACGCCACACTGTATTAGCTTGAAATATACACAACACTATTCTTAGATTGTGATACGCACAATTTAAAGTTCGTTTTATAATTGTCATTCTACACAAAATTGAGTGTGTATATATATATATATATATATTCAATGTATAAATGAAATATGGTTGTATTTTGTTATACGAAACAATGAAGGATTCATTCACAAAACGCAACCCTGACTTGGCTTGCATTACACATAATCGAGACTTTCCTCAATAGCTTGTGTTGTACGCAATATCAGGTTTCACTAAACAATGATGTATGGTTATAATATTATTACGAACTAGCCTTTATGAATAGTATGAACTAAAATTTGAATGTTATAACATTATTATTTCATCTTACACATTTTCTAGAACATGGTATGTGAACAAAATAAATTTTTTAGGTAAAATATGTATTTTTTAAAAATGCATTTTTGCCGCCTTTTGATGGCTCACCCACTTTAAATCTAGTTTCTGACATTTTAATAAGTTAAATATTACAAAATAAACTTCTTCTTTTGAATCAGGATATATAAATTTACATTGGATAATGTTTTGATATTTTTCTGATAACTTTCATATTTTAATGAATAGTAAAAACACGCTATATTTTAATTAAAAACAACTTTTTTCATCGTAATAATTTATATGCTTAAATTATAATATTTAATGGTTTTAAAGTATAAATTGAATATATTTTTACCATTTAATATAATTTATGTCCTTATCATTGATTTTACCTTGAATTCGTAGGTTAAATCAATTCACTATTTTGCAATGTTTTAAACAAAAACCCGTTTTCTTTCGACAACGGGATTAATTTTAATTTAATTTTTGCAACTTTTTTGTATGGAATTTTGAAAAATGGATTCCATATTTGGAATCAGTGGGTCCAAATTATGTTAATAGGCTAATTTTTATTTTTGGAAATTATGAATATTAACTATGGTAAATTTTATTTACCATTATTAAAGGTAAATCGGGTAATTAAGGGTAAATATAATATTATAAAGTTACCCTAACACATTCCAAAATTCAATTGGATGATGAAAAGTCTACCCAAAGCACCTAAGGGTCTGATTAGATTCATTTAATGGACTTTTTTTCCACGAAAATAATTTTATTATTATTAAAACCAAAGAAAGTGACAACATGTCACTCTCTTAAATCTTATAAGTATAATAATTTTAATTTAGTGATAAACTTCATAAAACATCGAACATGTGTAGTCTCCAGAAATATAATAAAATTATATACATCATATGAATTTATATATAATTTTTAGGGAGTAAATAATTATCATTAATTATGACACAATAGTGATGCAGAAACTGTTTATCTAGTGAGAAATCAAGTATATAGTTTTTATTAAACTAATAGTTACCATAAAATGCAAAAAACCCTGACCAAAACTTATTTTTCATGTAAATATAAACCATAATAATCCAATGGTCTAATATGTGACCATTTTTAGCCTTATAAAAGCGATTATGACACTTATATTATTTTATTTTAAATGATTCCAAAGTTGTCACCTTCATAATTTAATAAATATAACAATTTAAATATTGTGATTTTAAGATGATAAATTTGAGTAAAAGTATTATTATTAAAGGTAATAGATTTATATTCATCATAGTATTTTATTTTTAATTTTTATGCAAAAATAAGTATATTCACTAACTATACAAAAAATGTTGTAGTATTTATTTTATTAAGAGATAAACCAAATAAATGGTTTTAAAAATAATAAAATTAATATTATATGAACTATTTAATGTGCTAAACTAATTTTATAGATACATATGACATTTTAAAAATCTATTAAAGCTTTTAGTTCGAACATATATTCTGTATATAGTTTATTTAAATTCAAATAAATGAATAGTGTCAAAATTGACACTATTCTTATTTTATAAAAATAACATATTATAAAATTGTTTAAAAATCACAAAAATATTTAAAAATTATTAATTTAAATTTATATGGTATAAAATGTTATTAAGTATCCAATTATAGAAAATTCACAACAAATAATAATTATTTGTTACAATTTAAAATTTAGAATGTTATTACCACAAATAAAATTAAATTGATTAAATAAGGATAAATCAAGTTGATAATGTTTAAAATAAATTCCTAACATGTATAAATTTTATTGGTTGATGATATTACAACCCTATCTCATCTAAGATTCGGATATGAGTCATTTTGGAAGTTTTTAAGTGGGGTTAGAGTTATTATAAATTAATATTTATATGAATTCCAAAGGTGCCCCCCTCCTCCCTTATAAAAGGGAACCTCCTCCCTCTCCTCCTCACACCAATTTGAGCCTTCAATCTCATAAAACCCCTGCAAAATTCTCTTCTACACTTCCCTAGAAACATCTTAGAGGTCCTTGTCTTCTTCAAAGACCAATTTTACTGCCCTAAGAGGAGGTCTCAAAGAGGCGCTTCAAAGAAGAGGTAATGTCTGTTACCGATTCTTTTAACTTTATTTCTTCTTCCACTTCTTCTTATTAGTATGTTTCATTATTAAGTAATAACATC
Source organism: Viscum album (assembly GCA_963277665.1). NCBI lineage: Eukaryota > Viridiplantae > Streptophyta > Magnoliopsida > Santalales > Viscaceae > Viscum > Viscum album. Next base: position 1,463,783,459 of record OY728158.1, on the reverse strand, counting down.
ATTATCACTCATATAATGATATGTTATTATAAGTATTAAACAACCCTATTTCACCATCTATCCATCCTACGGAAAATGAAATCATCGTGCGTTCGTACGTACGGAATACCGTCTCCACATCGTGGTGTAATCTATTTTCCACCACCACCTTACTTGGATGGGTATAATGGTGTAAATAATTACTATATATGATTATTGTAAAGTGATATTGATTATGTAATAGTATACATACACTCCAATAAAATTCCATGATCATGGGAACGATATCATCGCTCGTGCGTACGTAAGGAATACCGTCTCCATGACACGATGAGATTCATTCTCAATGATTAACTATTCATAAATGATTACAAATTATATATAATAAGTAATCATGAAATATATGACATAATAATGATACTGGATTTATGTATATATATATATTTATATGTATTTCATCCAATTAATTCCATTCAATTCAATGAGGAAACGAAAACAACGTTCATGCGTACGTATGCCCTACCGTTTCCATGAACGGTGTCTTTCTTTCCATTTATCGATCTATTACATATATGTATATTCTAAATATATATTATATATAAATCATGTTTTATATTCTGGAATTATTTAATCATGATCTAAGTAATCATATAAATAATTACAAGTCAAAACATGGACGACAAATGAAACGATTTTACCCAAAATGCTCTTTAACACGGAATTTACAAAAGAACGAGTAATATATTGTCATAAGTGAACCATATATGATATCATAACAATGAATATGATTCTATAATAAGTCAATAACATTATTTAAATAATTATACAGGAGGTTCGGACACTTACGAAGCAAATCGGACCTAAGGTAAGGGATAATTATTCCAATCTCATTCTTATCCGAGATTGTTTATTCGTATGTATTTAATGGGGTTATGATTATTATCCATCTCCATATGTTCTCAAAATATTTTCATAAAATGTTTTATTTTTATTCCATGTATTTCTAAAGTCATTTTTAGCCTTTTCTACTTTTACCACATTGTATGGAAGGAATATTTCTTTTAGGATGTACTTTTTGACTTTTCCGGCAAAAGTACGGGAAGAATGTTTTTTTAACTTATACGGCACAAATGGATTTTTACAGTTTTATAAAGCCTTATTTTCATGAAGCTTCCTCCAGAATATTTCATGAATATTTTCAACAAAATCCTTTTCTTTTAAAATTTCATGAAATTTTGTGGAAAGAAAATGATTTTGAAGAAAAAAATGATATCTTCCTCAAGAATTCATTTCAAGTGTTTTATCAAAACCTTTTTCATCTAAGAAGACATTATTTCACGTGTGTATGATTCAAGTATCATGTCTCTATGATTTGAATGGTTTCAATTTTCTAATAATGAAATGATATCCAATTTTTTGTATGGATTACGTTATGATGGAAGGATGTTTATGAAACACATTATATTCATGGGTTATGATGAATGATTTATGTTTATATTGTGGCACACAAAAGAATGATTTCAATATGACATGGGTGGGACCTATATCTCCCTCCAATGCATTGGGTAAAGATTTATATCTCATGATATAGACATGGCTAAACGGTAAGTTAATTTGGTTCAGTATTACAGGACTGAAACGTGGAGTGAACTCGATTCAGAATGGGACTTTTTCCACTAAGATGGTCTTGGAAGCAATGCCTTGGCTACTATGGAAATCATTACATGTGCTTAATGGATTCCATAATTACATGTTTTATTCCCATGATATTTTATTATGATTTATGTTCCATTATGATCTATGCCTTATGTATCTCCATGTTTTATGTCGTTGCTCAAGATTTTTAATGTTCATGTTTTTTTTAAGTTCAAATGTATATGGTATGTTTTATTTTATCCATGCTTACCCTTACTGAGTATTTGAGCTCACCCTTTTTATGTTTTCATTTCCCCCAGGATTAAAAGAAAGATTTTAGGTAAGGAAACAAAAATGGGAAGATATTTATGGGAGGTGTTGAAGATCTTTCACCATGATTAGAATATTACGTTCCAAGTTTCTAGAGACACTAAACTATTACGGTCCTTGTGTGTTTTTTTGTTAGGTACTATGTATTCCGAAAAAGTAATGTAATGTCTATGTACATCAAGCTTCGGGTCTCTACAGTTAGTATCTGAGGAAAGGTTTAGTTAACCTTTGGAAACTAGGATGTGAATACGTTATTGAGATCCCTTGAGATATTTCTAAGGTATGTCTAGAGATGTCCCTATGGATAAGTTTACGTATAGGATATATTCCTAAAACTACGATAACGATCTTAGAATTTAACCTAGGATATTATATATTGAGGGTACTCCCCCTTTACTATGTTGTTTTCCCAAGAATGATTTTTTCCCTCACACTATTCTTTTGGGGTTTTAGAAAATTGCTGGAAACAGGAAGATTCATGATAATGGAGGATATTGCAGACAATGGAATGATATTCTTCTTGAGAAACCAAATGAAACGGGATTTGGAAGTCCAAACATCATTATTATGCGGAATCAGAAATCTCATAATATGATCAATAAACTCAAATTTGGTATGTTTCCTGACTCGACTAATAAAAGATAGATGGAGTTTCAGGATGATCATAGAGGAAAGAAAGTTCAATTTCCCCTATGTAAATCATGTGGGAAGAGGCATCAAGGAGAACGTTTCAATGGAACTGGAAGATGATTTGGGTGTGGAAAAGAAGGACACAAAGCCAGTAAGTGCAAATGAAAAGGTTCAATTAACACCATGGACAAGGATAATGGTATTTCTATGACATCAACAATGGTTAAATGTTTTAAATGTGGAACATATGGGTATTATGCAAACCAATGCCCTAAGGGAAAGTCTCATGAAGAGAATCAGTATGGTCGTATGGGTAGTATTTATGTTGATGATGATGAAGGACTATAAATGATATGTGATATGAAAGAATTGTTGAAGCTCGGTCAATTGTTTAAGAGGGTAGTGGATTGATTACATGTTTATCAAGTGTAATGTTGTATAAGTAATCTGATGGTACTATGGAATAAAGATTAATCTAAGGATTTTTACACTGTTGTCTTTCCTTATGTTTTGGGAGTATATGATTAATGGTACTAGTGACCATGAAAGGTTATTCAGATATTTCTGGAAAGTAGATGATATGCGCATAATTAAGGGATAAAGAGAAAATTAAATGTTTGATAGCATTCATGATCTCATAACTGATATAAGGAGAAGGTCATATCATGGTTTGAGTATATATAATTTTTGTGATTTTGGAATGTGGAAAAGAGTTAACTATTGACAGCATTCATGTTTTCACTAAGGTTCAATGGGTATTCATTTTTCAAGAGAATACATGATTATGGTATTCACAAGATTGGAATGTGACCGACAAGATATATGGGGGACAAATGACGGTATTCACATGCTTGGTTGATGACATTTCAAGTAATTTTTTTCTTTATACTATGAGATTGGACATATGTATTTTGGATAAGCCTGAATATTGGAATGAATTATGTTGAACATAAGTTAGTATTGTTTAAGGCTAGATTTTTTCCCCGATATTATTTATAATGTGGTTTTATAAAAAGGAAAACCTGCAGAACGGGTGACAGCCCATCGCGTCGGACAAGGCTATGGGAATCGAACCCACAACCGAAGTGCGACTAGCCTTTATCGCCTACCACTGGCCTACAAGAAGTCTCTGTTTAGTAGAAACTAGTTTTATTATATTAAGAAGTATGATATATGAAGTATAAGTCCATTTTAAGAACCATATATGATTAATCTCACCATAGATGGACTTATGTATATTTGATAACTTTTGCTAACCTTTTGTTTGAAACAGACGAAATGACCCATCATTCTATCACATGATCTCTTAACGCTTCACGAATAACAAATTCAACTTCATTTCTTTAAGAGATGAAGTGAAAATTGTTCAAAGCACGAACAATCGTGAGATTGTACCAAAATCAAGAAATTATTTCTTCTAATTGAAAATTTTCAACTTTAGGGAAATGATATTGAAAACCAAAAATGTTGTCCTAGTGCTGTTATATCCGATGAATCAGATGGTACCTTAGATCATCACAGATTTATGGCTTTGTGATTGATCTCTTTTTCATAGCCATGTTCTCTACCACTCTCCATCAGAACTTGATGGTTAGATTTTTCTTCCATATCCATATTTTCACCTATGTTCTCTTATATAGAAACCCAGTGATGAGTTACTTTCGGTAATCGTTACGTTTCATACTTTAGTTTTTAAAATTAAGTTTCAATATTCCTTTTTACGATGTGGGTTTTTATGAATAGTAAATGATTTATAACCCCGATGAATTTCGAGGGAAAAATTCAATTTAAGGGGGGTATAATGTAACAACCCGATAATTTATGATAAGTATTCTATTTAATTTATTTGATGTCATGTGTTTTATGCTACAACAAGATTATCTTGTGCTATACGCCACACTGTATTAGCTTGAAGTATACAAAACACTATTCTTAGATTGTGTTACGAACAATTTCAAGTTCGTTTTATAATAGTCATTCTACGCAACATTGAGTGTATATATATATATATATATTCAATGTATAAATGAAATATGGTTGGATTCTGTTATATGAAACAACGAAGGATTCTTTCACAACACTCAACCCTGACTTGGCTTTCATTACACAGAATCGTGACTTTCCTCAATAGCATGTGTTGTACGCAATATCAGGTTTCAATAAACAATGATGTATTGTTATAATATTATTACGAACTAGCCTTTATGAATAGTATGAACTAATTTTTGAATGTTATAACATTATAATTTCATCTTACACATTTTCTTGAACATGGTATGTGAACAAAATAAATATTTCGGGTAAAATAAGTATTTTTAAAAAAATGCATTTTTGCCGCCTTTTGATGGCGCACCCACATTAAATCTAGTTTTTGACATGTTTATAAGTTCAATTTTACAAAATAAACTTCTTATTTTGAATCAGGATATAAAATTTTACATTGGATAAAGTTTTTATATTTTTCTGATAACTTTCATATTTTAATGAATAGTAATAACACGCTATATTTTAATTAAAAACAACTTTTTTCATCGTAATAATTTATATGGATAAATTATAATATTGAATGGTTTTAAAGTATAAATAGAATATATTTTTACCATTTAATATAAATTATGTCATTAGCATTAATTTTACCTTGAATTCCTAGGTTAAATCAATTCAATCTTTTGCAATGTTTTAAAAAAACCCGTTTTCTTTCGACAACAGTATTATTTTTAATTTAATTTCTGCAACTTTTGTGTATTGAATTTCGAAAAATGGATTCCATATTTGGAATCAGTGGGTCCAAATTATGTTAATAGGCTACTTTTTATTTTTGGAAATTATGAATAGTAACTACTGTAAATTTTATTTACCATAGTTAAAGGTAAATCGGGTAATTAAAGGTAAATATAATATTATAAAATTACCCTAACACATTCCAAAATTATATTTGATGACTAAAAGTCGACCCATATCACCTAAGGGTCCGATTATATTCATTTAATGGACTTTTTTCCATGAAAATAATTTAATTATTATTAAAACCAAAGAAAGTGAAAACATGTCACTCTCTTAAATCTTATAAGTAAAATAATTTTAATTTAGTGATAAACTTCAAAAAACATCAAACACGAGTAGTCTCAAGAAATCTAATAAAAGTATCTACATCATATGAATTTATTTATAATTTTTAGGGAGTAAATAATTATCATTAATTATGACACAATAGTGATGCTGAAACTGTTTATCTAGTGAAAAATCAAGAATATAGTTTTTATTAAACTAATAGTGACCATAAAATGCACAAAACCCTGACCAAAACTTATTGGTCATGTAAATATAAACCATAATCATCCAATGGTCTAATATGTGACCATTTAAAGCCTTATAAAAGTGATTATGACACTTATATTATTTTATTATTAATGATTCCAAAGTTGTCACCTTCATAATTTAATAAGTATAACAATTTAACTATTGTGATTTTAAGATGATAAATTCGAGTAAAAGTATTATTGCGAAAGGTAATAGATTAATAGTCATCATAGGATTTTATTTTTAATTTTTATGCAACAAATAAGTATATTCAATAATTATACAAAAAATGTTGTAGTATTTTCTTTATTAAGAGATAAACAAAATAAATGGTTTTAAAAATAATAAAATAAATATTATATGAACTATTTAATGTTCTAAAATAATTTAATATATACATATGACATTTTATGAATCTATTAAATCTTTTAGTTCGAACATATCTTCTGTATATATTTTATTTAAATTCAAATAAATGAATAGTGTCAAAATTGACACTATTGTTAATTCATAAAAATAACAAATTATAAAATTGTTTAAAAATCACAAAAAACATTTAAAAATTATTAATTTAAATTTATATGGTATAAAATGTTATTAATTATCCAATTATGGAAAATTAACAACAAATTAGTAATTATTTGTTATCATTTAAAATTTAGAATGTTATTACTACAAATAAAATTAAATTGATTAAATATTGATAAATCAAGTTGATAAGGTTTAAAATAAATTCCAAACATGTCTAAATTTTATTGGTTGATGAGATTACAACCATATCTCATCTAATATTCATATATGAGTCATTTTGGAAGTTTTTAAGTGGGGTTATATTTATTATAAATTAATATTTTTAAGAATTCCAAAGTTTCCCCTCCCCTCCCTTATAAAAGGGCACCTCCTCCCTCTCCTCCTCACACCAATTTGAGCCTTCAATCTCGTCCAACCCCTCCCAAATTCTCTTTTAAACTTCCCTAGAAACATCTTAGAGGTCCTGGTCTTCTTCAAAGCCCAATATTAGTGCCCTATGAGGAGGTCTCAAAGAGGCGCTTCAAAGAAGAGGTAATGTCTGTTACCGATTCTTTCAACTTTATTTCTTATTCCACTTCTTCTTATTAGGTTGTTTCATTATGAAGTAATAACATCAGTATCACTCATATTCTGATATCTTATTATAAATATGAAACAACCCTATTTCACCATCTATCCATCCTACGGAAAATAAAATCACCGCGTGTGCGTACGTACGGAATACCATCTCCACGCCGTGGTGTAATCTATTTTACACCACAACCTTACTTGTATGGGTATAATGGTGTAAATAATTACTATATTTGATTATTGTAAATTGATATTGATTCTGTAATAGTAAATATACACTCCAATAAAATTAGATGATCATGGGAATGATATCATCGCTCGTGCGTACGTATGGAATACCGTCTCCACGACGCAATGAGATTCATTCTCAATGATTAACCATTCATAAATGATTATAAAGTATATATAATAAGTAATAATGAAATATATGACATGATAATGATACTGGATTTATGTATATATATATATGTATTTCATCCAATTTATTCCATTCAATTCAATGAGTAAACAAAAAAAACGTTCATGCGTACGTACGGCCTACCGTCTCTATGAACGGTGTATTTCTTTCCATTTATTGATCTATTATATATATGTATATTCTGAATATATATTATATATAAATCATGTTTTATATTCTGGAATTATGTAATCATGATCTAAGTAATCATATGAACAATTACAAGTCAAAACATGGATGACAAATGAAACGATTTTACCCAAAATGCTCTTCAACATGGAATTTACAAAAGAACGGGTAATATAAAGTCATAAGTGAACCATATATGATATCATAACAATGAATATGATTCTGTAATAAGTAAATAACATTATTTAAATAATTATACATGAATTTCAGACACTTACAAAGAAAATCTGACCTATGGTTAGGGATAATTATTCCAATCTCATTCTTATCCAAGATTGTTTTTTCGTAAGTATTAATAGGGTTATGATTATTATCCATGTCCATATGTTCTCAAAATATTTTCATAAAATGTTTTATTTTTCCTCCATGTATGTTTAAAGTCATTTTTACCCTTTTCTACTTTTACCACATTGTATGGAAGTAATATTTCTATTGCGATGTACTTTTTTACTTTTCCGGAAAAAGAACGAGAAGAATGTTTTTTTAACTTATACGGAACGAATGGATTTTTACGGTTTTATAAAGCCTTATTTTCATGAAGCTTCCACCAAAAGATTTCGTGACTATTTTCAACAAAATCCTTTTCTTTTAAAATTGCATGACATTTTGTGGAAAGAAAATGATTTTGAAGAAAAAAAGGATATCTTCCTCAAGAATTCATTTCAAGTGTTTTATCAAAACCATTTTCATATAAGAAGACATTATTTCACATGTGTATGTTTCAAGTATCATGTCTCTATGATTTACATGGTTTCAATTTTCTAATGATGAAATTATATCCAATTTTTTGTATGGATTACGTTATGATGGAAGGATGTTTATGAAACACATTTTATTCTTGGGTTATGATGAATGATTTATGTTTATATTGTGGCACACGAAAGAGTGGTTTCAATATGAGATGGGTGGGATCTATATCTCCCTCCAATGCATTTGGTAAAGATTTATATCTCATGAGATAGACCTGGCAGGAACAGTAAGTTAATCTGGTTTAGTATTACAGGACTGAAACGAGGAGTGAACTCGATTCAGAATGGGACTTTGTCCACTAAGATGATCTTGGAAGCAATTACTTGGCTACTATGGAAATCATTACATGTGCTTAATGGATTCCACAATTACATGTTTTATTCCCATGCTATTTTATCATGATTTATGTTCCATTATGATCTATGCCTTATGTACTTCCATGTTTTATGTCGTTGCTCAAGATTTTTAATGTTCATGTTTTTTAAGCTCAAATGTATATGGTATGTTTTATTTTCTCCATGCTTACCCTTACTGAGCATTTTAGCTCACCCTTTTTAATTTTTCTTTTCCCCCAAGATTAAAAGAAAGATTTTAGGTGAGGAAACAAAAATGGGAAGATCTTTATGAGAGGTGTTGAAGATCTTTCACCACGATTAGAAGATTACGTTCCAAGTTTCCAAAGACACTAAACTATTACGGTCCTTGTGTGTCTGTTTTTGTTATGTACTAAGTATTCCGCAAAAGTTATGTAATGTCTATGTACATCAAGCTTCGGGTCTCTACATTTCCCAAGTAGATTAAAAATTTTATAACATCCCCTTAAGGATTATTTAGGTCTAAAAATTCATCAAATGTAATTAGGACAACTACTAGAGTGATTTTATAATATTATAATATTATTTTACAGGTAATTACACGATTTACCCGTAACCGTGTTATATAAATCACAAAAGAAACTCTTCAAAAAAATTGTTAAAATTAGATCAAGTTTTTTATTCGAATTACAACCATGTTTGTATGTTTTTAAAAATTCACTTCCTAGAAGTTGTTAAATTATGTTTAACACTAATCTTGTATATGTGGCGAGAAGGTGGGTAAAAGAGACAATCAAAAATTCCAATAATTTTTTATATCTAATTTCAAAATAAAAATTACTCCAACGACTTCCAATGAATTAAATGAAAAAAATATAATTTAATTATACTTTACACCAAATTAAAAGTATAATCTAACTATATAAATAATTTTTATGAAAATAAATTTTGAATTAAAATGTTGTATTTAAAACTATTCAATAATCATTAATATTATTAGAAAAAGACCTAAAATGCAACCAAATTAAATTTTAATCATCATATTTTAATGAAGAAGATTAATTATTCAAAAACAATTATAAAACTATCAAAAATTATATTTAAAAAGGGTTTTCATCAATAGGAGGTAAAACTACCCTTTTAAAAAATTAAAGGCTTTATACATAAAAAATGATTTATTCTTATTTTAATCCCATAGAATTTATCCTAAGAAAATATAATAATAATAAACATGTGGAAACCTAAAAAAATTTCTTTTCATTCCTAAAAATACATAATCTAGAAAATAACTAGAAATTAAAATAAAAATATTAATAACATATTGATTTGTGGTATAACTCAGTCTTGTTTGCAATGTAAAATTTCGATGAAGCCCATTGTTCCTGTTAGGTATCCTTTCAAATATAGTGTCCCTTTTTATGTAAAATTAATACCTAATTCATAAAAATTAATAGATATGAAAATTTTTTATTCTATAATTATATGGGGTATTAGATTAGGAAACTCGAGTTTTAGACATATATTATGATATATTCATTTATGTTTGCAACCCTTTATGGCTATAATTCATAAGGGTTTCTAAATAAATAGCTTCACCATCTAATGTTTTTATAATATTTAAAACTAACAACGATATGGTTATAAAAATATCAAAAATATTAATATAAAATATCAAATGAATGAATTCTTCTTCAAAAATACCGTTATTTCAACCTATGATATTTTAATTTCATCGATGTCTTGCTTGGTTACACTTATATCTCCATTAGTAATGAAAAATGTAAATTTTGGTTTTGTTATCTCATACTTTTTATCCTAACATCTTTAATTAATTTTCATATTAATCTTTCATAAATGTTAAAAAACAAAATGTGATTGAAAAATGTGTATCACATGGGGGTGTATATCCAGGTGTGTTGTTATTCTTATTTGTTGTGAACTAGGTAGCAGTTTTATAATTCTATAATCATCAACTATGAGGTAACTATCCCTTGTTTCAACATTAATAGAGCATGCATCAACTATAAAGTATCCTAAAATGCAAGTACTTTCTTGGAATACCACACTATATCTACGGTAGTAAAATTTCTCGGTGAAATGTTAAAACTAACCATGACCCTTATATTTATTTATATGGTTTTTTACTAAGGATCTATTATCATGATCTATAAAATATTACCTCAACATACCTAAATGGTTACATGTACTCTTGAAATTATGAAAAATTGTTACTTATCATAATTTTATTAGTTCTTAAACTCTCAAGTTATCCTCTAATGGTGATAAGATAATTAAAATGTTATTTGAACACTATTATAATTTAATCTATGATTCCCTAAGACAACACATTTCATAATTACATGACTTATAATAAATAATCTTTTGAAATTCACTTATATGACCGTTTAGATTTATAGTTTTAGATAATTTTGACAAAATTTTAACTAAATAACTCATATATATTTCCCATTAAAATATAATTTTTTAATATATGTAATTTCTTTAACATATAAAGTAAATTTTTATCAAAATAGACCCATGTAGTCACAACATACACATTAAATTCATTATTACAAATGTAAATGGAAACATGAAAATGGTGTGTCCTCAAAAAAAAATCAGTATAATAAAACATAAGTGATAACAATCAATGATCATAACTGGCCATACGATGACTGTATCCACAAAAAAAATATTATCAAAATAAGTCACTTTTCTGTTTACTGGGAACTGTACAATCAACCAGGCCTAAAACACCAAACAAAATCATACATAAGTAGGCATGTCCAGGAGCGTAGTCATAGACCAGACCTGACCCGCTCAAAAAGAAGGAAAAACACATTATCCAAGGAATCCCACCCAAGTCCCAACCCACCCTAAAATATAATAAACACATCAAGATCCACACCAAACTGACACCACCCTACCCGCATTACCCATCAACAAATAGTATGTTACGAAAAATCATCTCAATGCAAGAAACCTCAAGTCTTTCCCCTATCTCACCTTACCCCACCACTGAGGCCGCATGGAACACCAGTACCAACCACACCCATAGTGAACTGGCACCACACCAATCCCAGTGCACCCTATCCACTGAAACCAATATTTTAGGTGACACTAGTAGAAAAATCATTTTTAACCTCGTCAATTTTACATCGGTTTCTTATAAACCGACGTAAAATATTTTTGCGGAGATGTTTTGGCGTCGGTTTTTTTAAAAACCGACGTGAGAAAATAAAAAAATGGTATGACATCTATTTTGATGAAGAATGACTCCGAAAATTTACAAACAAATTATATTCCTATAGATAATTTCCTAAGATTTGATTTGACTGGTCATATAGGAAAAACAGAGTTACGGATTAAAAGTTATGGATGTTGGAAGTTGATCTTCTCTAAAGAGAGTATTAATTAAGTCCAAGTTTCAAAGGCCATAACTTTTAATTTGTAACTCTGTTTTACCTCCATGACCAGTCAGATCAAAGCTAAAATATTTCTCTAAAACCTGGAAAAAAAATTTTATGTTTTGGTGTCGGTTTTCATAAAAACCGATGCCAAAATTGTTTTTTTGATTTCCGCGTTAGTTTTTAAACAAACCGACACCTAAAATATTTTTTTTTTTACTTTTCAAGTTGGTTTTCATAAAAACCAACACCAAAACTATTTTTTTTTTGTTTTTCAGGTCGGTTTTTAAAAAAAGTGACATGAAAAACAATTTTTTTTTACTTTTCACATCGGTTTATTTAAAAACCGACGCCAAAAATGATATCGATTGGGATTTTTTGCGTCAGTTTTCTTAAAAAACCGCTGCCAAAAGACCAACATATATCCTCTTTTGTGTCGGCTTCAAACTAAACCGACGCCAAATAGTATTCACCAATACATGGGATCAGAATTTCAATTTGTTTCACAATACACGTTTAACTTTTTAAAAATCCAGCCTACATTTTAATACAACTCCATTAAAAATATTTTAATTTACTATATATAAATCAATTTATCCTTCGTTCATCATTTTCATCCTCTTCGATTGAATCAATTTTTCAACGCCGCATCAATTGTTAATTTGAATACGGTATCTATTCTATTCATTTATTTTCATTATTATTAATGTCCTTCATTTATAAGAAATTCGATTAGATTTCATATATTGATGATTTACTTTTATTATAGAGATAAAAAAAATAAAACATTCGGATGAGATTTACCAAGCTGGGTGTAAGATTAATTATCGATCGTCGTTTTCATTATCACTTGAGTTCTACGCTAAATATAAGAGATGTGATGATAAACAATATATCATTTTAATGAAAGATCCAAAAAAAATTGAATTGTGTTTGAAGTATTATGTATATTTTATATCATTTGGTGTATGTGATTTTAATTCATGTTTATCTAGTTTTCTTTAAAACAAGTTGTATCAATCGAAACATTGACATGTTCAACTTCCGACGGCCATAACCATTGATCCGTAACTCCGTTTTAGCTCTACGACCAGTCAAATCGAAGATTAGGAAATGCTCTAAAACATTGAAGAGTAAAAAATTACTTTGTGGTGACGGTGATTGTAATTACCGACGCCAAAAATAAGTTTTTTCCTTTTATGGCGTCGGTTTTTTTCAAGAACCGACACCGAAACTATTATTTCAACTTTTTGGCATCGGTTTTTAATGAAACTGATTCCAAAAATGACGTGGATGATTTTATTTGGCCTCATTTTTTTACAAAACCAGTGCTAAAAAACAAATGACATTTGTTTTTGGCATCATCTTACCAAAACCGATGTAAAAATTCATATTTTTTACGTCGGCGACATCAATGTAGGTTAAAAACTGACGTAAAAAATAAATAAAACTGAAATTAAAGAACTTTTTTATACTAGTGTGAATCAAAAAATTAAATGGTCCAACATACCAGGGGAAAAACCACCACATCATATTCCTCACACGGAGAAAAAACAAGCCTCCATTAGCAGCATCACATCCAGAAGATCATATCCAACTACCGAAGCCTACATGAACCCTCAACATCAATTGGAATGGGCACTGACATAAACCCACAACATGCATTCAAATGTTGTGTAAGAAAAGGAAACACCATTGGAACCACCAACATAATCCAAAAACCACATCTAAAAACTAACTAGGAACATAGTACACCAAACCTGACCACCATTAATGAAGACACCCACACAACCCAAATCACCATGGGGGGCTTCAATCAGACTAATATGTAGTCCAGTGTGAAGGGTCTAGGAGAAATTCCATAGGTAATAAGAGAACAACAAACTAGATCATGGGAGACAAAATAGAGAATGAAATTTAGTATGTGGCAGGTCCAAAATCATAAAGTTTGACATGTAACAGAACCATCAAGGAATGAAAAATGATTAATTTCTTGAAATAGATCTAGAACAAGAAACCATGGGACTAAAGAACTGATAGGCACTCCACGTAGAGCATCCTTCTCCAAACTAGAATGAGGAACAAAGCACCATCGAATACGGATGGGTTTCATCACACCTATATTTCTTTCGATCCACCATAGAAAAAAAGCATTAAGGATATCACCACGCACAGTTTCAAATGGTTGAGGGGAAGGAAAATTCTATATAATCCTTAAAAATAAGCTACCAGCAGACCATGAAATAGAGGAATCAATCAATGATGGTGCATCCCAACCACTCCCCTTCCATGAAGTTATTTCCTATTGGTCAAAAAACATGTAAGATCACCCCAAGAAATGATAATAATATGTGAGAATAGTACCATAAGATAGGTTTCATCACACCTATTTTTCTATTGAGCCATCCACATGACAAATAAGTAAGGATCTGACCACACTATCAACTAGGTGAAAAACAAAAATAGACCGAAAACACTATACATTAAGTCAATGGAAGGATTCATATATGTCCACAAGGATATGTGGGAATACAACATAATATGGGTATCAGTACAACTATACCTCTCTCAATTCCCCCCACCCAATAGATCCTATAAAATTTTATACATCCAAAAAATTGAAAAAAATAAAATAATCGATTCTCAAAATGGCTTTTTAAATATAATAAAAAATTAGTCCCAAAATCAATGTGGATTACAACTAAAACACCCCATAAAATAGAACAATCCTAAAGAAAAACATTTCTAAACTACATATCACAACCACCAACACCAGAAAACACTTCTGACTCCCATCATCTCACTATGAAGAATTCTTCACTGAAACATCATTGCACCACCACTCGTCGATGATATTAGATAATCACATTGAGGATATCATCTTTCCTAGAAGGGCATCAGTGTCTAATTTCCACCAAAAAAATGATGATGTTGACTACCAAACCATAAACAACATTATCCATTAATGGTGACCATTATTTATTCACCAAAAATATATAACCCACCACTCCACTAAATTTTAAGTACATACCCCTTATTCATGGATGAGATCATGAAGGTGGAGACCAATGATCAAAACTCTAGAAGAAAAGTTAGATGACACAAAATTGGAAATATTTCACATATCTAGAATAGATTTAGGCTGGAGAGTATGAATGCGAACACACATCATCAAACAGTGTCTCAAAGGGCATCACCACCAAAACCACAATGAGAACAGAGAACATGAACCCAGATAAATCATACGGTGGGGATAGTACGAGAATTTATGAAATAAAAAGTGATAAAAATATCCAAATATGGATTTTGGATGAGGTATAATTGATGAACCAGTATCATAGCTGACTCGAAACCCCCACCGAAGAAATCCAACTATGTATGACTGGTTAGAGAAATTCATAAGTAAGGTGGAGCGAACAATACACTATGGGGAGCATAGAAGAAACCCTAGAGGTTCTCCATTATAGGGGAATCTAGAGCCATTAGTAACCATAAGTATTGGAAAACAATTGTGAGAAAACCCATTATTCACATGTCATTGTGAAAAAAAAAGCATTATGTGTATGCCTTAAAATGTTTGAAACATGATCATTCCCATACCTATGTGAAAAAAACTCATGATATCCATGTCTTACTATCTTATGAGATATAAAATTAATACAATACATAAGATGAGGATATAGGACCCCACACATAATCATCTATAAATATTTCTATAACTTAAGTTCAATCATAGAAAAATATTAATAAAAACATGGAAAATGATTGATTTTTATAAAATTTTTACATAATAGGATCATCCTAAATGTTTATATATAAAAAAAACCTGTATTTCAAAACAATATATATATTTATAGAAAATAAAACAAAATGGTTGATACAGAGAAATTATTTGATGTAAACTCTTAAATAATATCTTTGAATAAAGAATAAAATATTTTAAAGGATAATGAATCATATAATAAATGTTTTAAGAGTTTATGAAAAACAAATTTGATAATAAGAAATGTTTTTCATGTTTTTAATATATTTTAATAGAAATATTATATGAAACATGTGGAAAATTAATTTTTTATAATGAGTAAAAATATATATGGAAATTTTCATATAAAATGATATATTTATATTTAAAAATTATATGAAATAAATCTTTAATATAGTCTATAGAATATATTTTTAATTTTTATATATTAAAAAGTAGTTTCATGTCACTTTCAAAATTTATCTTTAATATTCGAAATAAGAAAATTAAAAAATTAAACATTAAAAACACCAATAAGAGATCTTTCAAGATAAATTATGGATATGAAATAGTGTGGAGTGGAAAATAAAACATTTAATTTTAAAATGATGTAAAACCTTTTTCACAAAATCATACTTTTAACCCATAAAACACAAACTCTTTACCTTACCTCATGAATTAATAATATTCATGTGAAACACATAAAAAAATAAATCATAAAGGTAACATATGGAATCTCTATCATTATTACATTGTATCATTTAAGGATACATAGGGATTAATATTCATGGTTACATTTAGAATACCAATCACATTATATTACCTAAATCTATTAGGAGAAAACCAAATAGTTTACTTCATTAAATTAGATAATGAATTGGAGATATATCATAGGATCACCCACCATCATTGTATCCCAAAAACACCCATATATATATAAAAATCCCAAAAACTATAAAATTATCGTAATACTCAAAACAAGCATAAAGAATAAAAATAACATTTCCACATTACAATAAAAAGATATCATTTGATGATTTTGATATAATCACTCAATTCAAAAAATCATTTTCAATAACATAATAAATGAAATTAAAATATTGTATTTATTTTTCTTTTAAAAACATTACATATTTTATAGGAATCATAATATCAAATAATTGCCATGATAGAGGAAAATTCATTTTCACCTTATACATTAAAAAAACATAGCATCTTTCATTTAGTAAAACTCTTCATATAAAAAGATGACTTTTGAAATCCTTTAAATTAAATTAATTTCATTGAATTTTATTTAACAAATAACAAAATAATGTGGTTTATAACATCAAAATATGCCTCAAAGAAAGAAGATTTTGATGGATTCCATTACCATGAGTTTGACTCATCTCGTACATTCTTTATCTTATTAAAAACTAAACATTGGTAATATATAATTTCCATTGAAAATTTTTATTTTATATTATTACCTCTATATCACTTATTTTTGTGTTATAAAAATTAAAAAATTATTTATGTTCATATCAGACATTTTTTTGATATTATTTACATGAGTTGAAAAAGAACATGGTATGATGTCAATAGTCTATGTGGTCATATGTCCATCATATCAATAATAACATTAATGAATTAATAATCACTTTTATACATCATGTATAAATTTAAATATATTCATTAAATATGGATATGAAAAATGAACAACGTTACAATCATGGAGACGGTGAGTTGTACACACACATGAGTAATGTTTCCATTATTAATTGATCATTATGGAATTAAGTTGATTATTATGTTACCATTCTAGAATGATCATAATATTATTAACATATTAATAATAATTTGGATTTACTTATATATATGTCATTAATGTGATGTGGTAAATAAAAATGATTCCCAACAATTCATGGAGGAGATAGTTCACACGAACATATGAACGACATTATCATTTTTTTTGGCGTACAATGTTAGAATGTAGTGGATATATTATTATATTATAATGGTAAATATGTAATCTATATCATATATAAATATTAATTTCATCATTATAACCAGCCTTTATATACGATAATGAAAATATAACTATGTTGGTTCGTGATGTAGTAGTCTATCGTACACACAAACAAAATGTTCATTTCCCATTTGATGAAATTTTATATGGACTTGGGTGATGATATTAACATTATAAAATCTTTTTATATTGATTATATTGTATTTATTATCTCATAATGGATTGATAAGATTTCATGTATGTGAAAAACAAGTAAAATAAAAACACTTAAATAAAAACAATAGCTTTCCTTACAATGATCACGTTTCTTAACACCGTAACACCTCTATAGAGGGTGTTACACCTAAAATAAGGCCTATAGAATTTGGGGAGGTATTATAGTAAGGGTTTTGGGTAGATCCTGGATGATCCAAAAAACTTTTTATGTGTAATTAATATAGCTGAATGGGTTCCTTTATATATAACGTGGGAGGGGAACACTTGGAATTATTCAAAGAATTAGATTAATATTAATTCAATTTTTATTAAAAAAGTGTAAAAATTTATTTATTTTGACTTTGTATGTGTTTATGTCAATATAAATTCATTCAATAAAAATTAGATATTTTTTGGATATTTTTTAATCCTTATCTTTATTTTTAACCCCTTTTAACTCTTACCATTTTTCTAGTAATTTACAATTTGATAGTTAAACTAATTACCATAACATGCCGAACGACCAATGAATGATTCATTAATTAAAATTTTAAAAATATCCCAATATTTGGCTGAATCTTATATTTTTATTAATGTTATATTATTTAATTAAATATTTTATATTTTACGATATAAATTATGTCAATTATGACACTATTGAATACATGATTTTTTTTAAATCATATAAACTGGAATACTTAGAAAAAAACTACATTAACTTATCTATAAAATTTCAATGTCAAAAATAATTTTCAAGTATAAAATAAAATATTTCAAATTATATTTATTTTAATATTATAAATTTCATTTATTAGATTTCCCTTTGATAAATATATTAACACTTTGTCATTATGTCATAATTAAATTTAATTATTTAATGACTAAATATAATAAATAAAATATCGTGATATATATAAATATTTTATCTTTCAAATTAACATATATAGTTGAATCTACCTTCTATAAAACTCTATATTGAAATTTATTTACTTATTACAAATATGTGTATTAAATTTTTAACTTTTTTTAAAATAAAATATTATAAATATCACATTCTTTCCTGTAACAACCCGATATTTTATGATAATTTTTCTCTTTAAATTATTTTATGTCATGTGTTTTATGCAACAACAATATTATCTTGTGCTATACGCCACACTGTATTAGCTTGAAGTATACACAACACTATTCTTAGATTGTGATACGCACAATTTAAAGTTCATTTTATAATTGTCATTCTACACAAAATTGAGTGTATATATATATATATATTCAATGTATAAATGATATATGGTTGGATTTTGTTATATGAAACAATGAAGGATTCATTCACAAAACGCAACCCTGACTTGGCTTGCATTACACACAATCGAGACTTCCTCAATAGCTTGTGTTGTACGCAATATCAGGTTTCACTAAACAATGATGTATGATTATAATATTATTACGAACTAGCCTTTATGAATAGTATGAATTAAATTTTGAATGTTATAACATTATTATTTCATCTTACACATTTTCTAGAACATGGTATGTGAAAAAAATACATTTTTTAGGTAAAATATGTATTTTTTAAAAAATGCATTTTTGCCTCCTTTTGATGGCTCACACACTTTAAATCTAGTTTTTGACATTTTAATAAGTTAAATATTACAAAATAAACTTCTTCTTTTGAATCAGGATATATAAAGTTACATTGGATAAAGTTTTGATATTTTTCTGATAACTTTCATATTTTAATGAATAGTAAAAACACGCTATATTTTAATTAAAAACAACTTTTTTTCATCGTAATAATTTATATGGTTAAATTATAATATTTAATGGTTTTAAAGTATAAAATGAATATATTTTTACCATTTAATATAATTTATGTCCTTATCATTGATTTTACCTTGAATTCGCAGGTTAAATCAATTCACTATTTTGCAATGTTTTAAACAAAAACCCGTTTTCTTTCGACAACGAGATTAATTTTAATTTAATTTTTGCAACTTTTGTGTATGGAATTTTGAAAAATGGATTCCATATTTCGAATCAGTGGGTCCAAATTATGTTAATAGGCTAATTTTTATTTTTGGAAATTATGAATATTAACTATGGTAAATTTTATTTACCATTATTAAAGGTAAATCGGGTAATTAAGGGTAAATATAATATTATAAAATTACCCTAACACATTCCAAAATTCAATTGGATGATGAAACGTCAACCCAAAGCACCTAAGGGTCTGATTAGATTCATTTAATGGACTTTTTTTCCATGAAAATAATTTTATTATTATTAAAACCAAAGAAAGTGACAACATGTCACTCTCTTAAATCTTATAAGTATAATAATTTTAATTTAGTGATAAACTTCATAAAACATCGAAGATGTGTAGTCTCCAGAAATATAATAAAATTATATACATCATATGAATTTATATATAATTTTTAGGGAGTAAATAATTATCATTAATTATGACACAATAGTGATGCAGAAACTGTTTATCTAGTGAAAAATCAAGTATATAGTTTTTATTAAACTAATAGTTACCATAAAATGCAAAAAACCCTGACCAAAACTTATTTTTCATGTAAATATATGCCATAATAATCCAATGGTCTAATATGTGACAATTTGTAGCCTTATAAAAGCGATTATGACACTTATATTATTTTATTTTAAATGATTCCAAAGTTGTCACCTTCATAATTTAATAAATATAACAATTTAAATATTGTGATTTTAAGATGATAAATTTGAGTAAAAGTATTATTATTAAAGGTATTATATTTATATTAATCATAGGATTTTATTTTTAATTTTTATGCACAAATAAGTATATTCAATAACTATACAAAAAATGTTGTAGTATTTATTTTATTAAGAGATAAACCAAATAAATGGTTTTAAAAATAATAAAATTAATATTATATGAACTATTTAATGTGATAAACTAATTTTATAGAAACATATGACATTTTAAAAATATATTAAAGCTTTTAGTTCGAACATATCTTCTGTATATAGTTTATTTAAATTCAAATAAATGAATAGTGTCAAAATTGACACTATTCTTATTTTATAAAAATAACATATTATAAAATTGTTTAAAAAACACAAAAATATTTAAAAATTATTAATTTAAATTTATATGGTATAAAATGTTATTAAGTATCCAATTATGGAAAATTCACAACAAATAAGTAATTATTTGTTACAATTTAAAATTTAGAATGTTATTACCACAAATAAAATTAAATTGATTAAATAAGGATAAATCAAGTTGATAATGTTTAAAATAAATTCATAACATGTATAAATTTTATTGGTTGATGATATTACAACCCTATCTCATCTAAGATTCGGATATGAGTCATTTTGGAAGTTATTAAGTGGGGTTGGATTTATTATAAATTTATATTTATAAGAATTCCAAAGATGCCCCCCTCCTCCCTTATAAAAGGGAACCTCCTCCCTCTCCTCCTCACACCAATTTGAGCCTTCAATATCAGAAAACCCCTGCCAAATTCTATTCTACACTTCCCTAGAAACATCTTAGAGGTCCTTGTCTTCTTCAAAGACCAATTTTACTGCCCTAAGAGGAGGTCTCAAAGAGGCGCTTCAAAGAAGAGGTAATGTCTGTTACCGATTCTTTTAACTTTATTTCTTCTTCCACTTCTTCTTATTAGGTTGTTTCATTATTAAGTAATAACATCATTATCACTCATATAATGATATGTTGTTATAATTATTAAACAACCCTATTTCACCATCTATCCATCCTACGGAAAATGAAATCATCGTGCGTTCGTACGTACGGAATACCGTCTCCACATCGTGGTGTAATCTATTTTCCACCACCGCCTTACTTGGATGGGTATAATGGTGGAAATAATTACTATATATGATTATTGTAAAGTGATATTGATTATTTAATAGTATACATACACTCCAATAAAATTCCATGATCATGGGAACGATATCATCGCTCGTGCGTACGTACGGAATACCGTCTCCATGACACGATGAGATTCATTCTCAATGATTAACTATTCATAAATGATTACAAATTATATATAATAAGTAATCATGAAATATATGACATAATAATGATACTGGATTTATGTATATATATATATATATGTATTTCATCCAATTAATTCCATTCAATTCAATGAGGAAACGAAAACAACATTAATGTGTACGTATGCCCTACCGTTTCCATGAACGGTGTCTTTCTTTCCATTTATCGATCTATTACATATATGTATATTCTAAATATATATTATATATAAATCATGATTTATATTCTGGAATTATTTAATCATGATCTAAGTAATCATATGAATAATTACAAGTCAAAACATGGACGAAAAATGAAATGATTTTACCCAAAATGCTCTTTAACACGGAATTTACAAAAGAACGAGTATTATATTGTCATAAGTGAACCATATATGATATCATAACAATGAATATGATTCTGTAATAAGTCAATAACATTATTTAAATAATTATACAGGAGTTTCGGACACTTACGAAGCAAATCGGACCTAAGGTAAGGGATAATTATTCCAATCTCATTCTTATCCGAGATTGTTTATTCGTAAGTATTTAATGGGGTTATGATTATTATCCATATCCATATGTTCTCAAAATATTTTCATAAAATGTTTTATTTTTATTCTGTGTATTTCTAAAGTCATTTTTAGCATTTTCTACTTTTACCACATTGTATGGAAGGAATATTTCTTTTAGGATGTACTTTTTGACTTTTCCGGCAAAAGTACGGGAAGAATGTTTTTTTTTAACTTATACGGCACAAATGGATTTTTACGGTTTTATAAAGCCTTATTTTCATGAAGCTTCCTCGAGAATATTTCATGAATATTTTCAACAAAATCCTTTTCTTTTAAAATTTCATGAAATTTTGTGGAAAGAAAATGATTTTGAAGAAAAAAAACATATCTTCCTCAAGAATTCATTTAAAGTGTTTTATCAAAACCATTTTCATCTAAGAAGACATTATTTCACGTGTGTATGTTTCAAGTATCATGTCTCTATGATTTGAATGGTTTCAATTTTCTAATAATGAAATGATATCCAATTTTTTGTATGGATTACGTTATGATGGAAGGATGTTTATGAAACACATTATATTCTTGGGTTATGATGAATGATTTATGCTTATATTGTGGCACACGAAAGAATGATTTCAATATGACATGGGTGGGACCTATATCTCCCTCCAATGCATTGGGTATAGATTTATATCTCATGAGATAGACATGGCTAAACGGTAAGTTAATTTGGTTCAGTATTACAGGACTGAAACGTGGAGTGAACTCGATTCAGAATGGGACTTTTTCCACTAAGATGGTCTTGACAGCAATGCCTTGGCTACTATGGAAATCATTACATGTGCTTAATGGATTCCATAATTACATGTTTTATTCCCATGATATTTTATTATGATTTATGTTCCATTATGATCTATGCCTTATGTATCTCCATGTTTTATATCATTGCTCAAGATTTTTAATGTTCATGTTTTTTTTAAGTTCAAATGTATATGGTATGTTTTATTTTATACATGCTTACCCTTACTGAGTATTTGAGCTCACCCTTTTTATGTTTTCGTTTCCCCCAGGATTAAAAGAAAGATTTTAGGTAAGGAAACAAAAATGGGAAGATCTTTATGGGAGGTGTTGAAGATCTTTCACCATGATTAGAAGATTACGTTCCATGTTTCCAGAGACACTAAACTATTACGGTCCTTGTGTGTTTTTTTGTTAGGTACTAAGTATTCCGCAAAAGTAATGTAATGTCTATGTAGGTCAAGCTTCGGGTCTCTACAGTTAGTATCCGAGGAAAGGTTTAGTTAACCTTTGGAAACTAGGATGTGAAAACGTTATTGAGATCCCTTGAGATATTTCTAAGGTATGTCTAGAGATGTCCCTAAGGATAAGTTTACATATAGGATATATTCCAAAAACTACGATAACGATCTTAGAATTTAACCTAGGATATTAGATATTGAGGGTACTCCCCCTTTACTATGTTGTTTTCCAGAGAATGATTTTTCCCTCACACTATTCTTTTTGGGTTTTAGAAAATTGCTGGAAACAGGAAGATTCATGATAATGGAGGATATGACGGACAATGGAATGATATTTTTCTTGAGAAACCAAATGAAACGGGATTTGGAAGTCCAAACATCATTATTCTGCGGAATCAGAAATCTCATAATATGATCAATAAACTCAAATTTGGTATGTTTCCTGACTCGACTAATAAAAGATAGATGGAGTTTCAGGATGATCATAGAGGAAAGAAAGTTCAATTTCCCCTATGTAAATCATGTGGGAAGAGGCATCAAGGAGAATGTTTCAAAGGAACTGGAAGATGATTTGGGTGTGGAAAAGAAGGACACAAAGCCAGTAAGTGCAAAGGAAAAGGTTCAATTAACACCATGGACAAGGATAATGGTATTTCTATGACATCAACAATGGTTAAATGTTTTAAATGTGGAACATATGGGTATTATGGAAACCAATGCCCTAAGGGAAAGTCTCATGAAGAGAATCAGTATGGTCGTATGGGTAGTATTTATGTTGATGATGATGAAGGACTACAAATGATATGTGATATGAAAGAATTGTTGAAGCTCGGTCAATTGTTTAAGAAGGTAGTTGATTGATTACATGTTTATCAAGTGTAATGTTGTATAAGTAATCTGATGGTACTATGGAATAAAGATTAATCTAAGGATTTTTACACTGTTGTATTTCCTTATGTTTTGGGAGTATATGATTAATGGTACTAGTGACCATGAAAGGTTATTCAGATATTTCTAGAAAGTAGATGATATGCGCATAATTAAGGGATAAAGAGAAAATTAAATGTTTGATAGCATTCATGAGCTCATAACTGATATAAGGAGAAGGTCATATCATGGTTTGAGTATATATAATTTTTGTGATTTTGGAATGTGGAAAAGAGTTAAATATTGACAGCATTCATGTTTTCACTAAGGTTCAATGGGTATTCATTTTTCAAGAGAATACATGATTATGGTATTCACAAGATTGGAATGTGACCAACAAGATATATGGGGGATAAATGATGGTATTCACATGCTTGGTTGATGACATTTCAAGTAATTTTTTTCTTTATACTATGAGATTGGACATATGTATTTTTGATAAGCCTGAAGATTGGAATGAATTATGTTGAACATAAGTTAGTATTGTTTAAGGCTAGATTTTTTTTCCCGATATTATTTATAATGTGGTTTTAGAAAAAGGAAAACATGCAGAACGGGCGACAGCCCATCGCGTCGGACAAGGCTGTGGGAATCGAACCCACAACCGAAGTGCGACTAGCCTTTATCGCCTACCACTGGCCTACAAGAAGTCTCTGTTTAGTAGAAACTAGTTTTATTATATTAAGAAGTATGATATATGAAGTATAAGTCCATTTTAAGAACCATATATGATTAATCTCACCATAGATGGACTTATGTATATTTGATAACTTTTGCTAACCTTTTGTTTGAAACAGACGGAATGACCCATCATTCTATCACATGATCTGTTAACGCTTCACGAATAACAAATTCAACTTCATTTCTTTAAGGGATGAAGTGAAAATTGTTCAAATCACGAACAATAGTGAGATTGTACCAAAATCAAGATATTATTTCTTCTAATTGAAAATTTTCAACTTTAGGGAAATGATATTGAAAACCAAAAATGTTGTCCTAGTGCTGTTATATCCGATGAATCAGATGGTACCTTAGATCATCACAGATTTATGGCTTTGTGATTGATCTCTTTTTCATAGCCATGTTATCTACCACTCTTTATCAGAACTTGATGGTTAGATTTTTCTTCCATATCCATATTTTCACCTATGTTCTCTTATATGAAAACCCAGTGATGAGTTACTTTCGGTAATCGTTACGTTTCATACTTTAGTTTTTAAAATTAAGTTTCAATATTCCTTTTTACGATGTGGGTTTCTATGAATAGTAAATGATTTATAACCCTGACGAATTTCGAGGGAAAAATTCATTTTAAGGGGGGTAGAATGTAACAACCCGATAATTTATGATAAGTATTCTATTTAATTTATTTGATGTCATGTGTTTTATGCTACAACAAGATTATCTTGTGCTATACGCCACACTGTATTAGCTTGAAGTATACAAAACACTATTCTTAGATTGTGTTACGAACAATTTCAAGTTCGTTTTATAATAGTCATTCTACGCAACATTGAGTGTATATATATATATATATATTCAATGTATAAATGAAATATGGTTGGATTCTGTTATATGAAACAACGAAGGATTCTTTCACAACATTCAACCCTGACTTGGCTTTCATTACACACAATCGTGACTTTCCTCAATAGCATGTGTTGTACGCAATATCAGGTTTCACTAAACAATGATGTATTGTTATAATATTATTACGAACTAGCCTTTATGAATAGTATGAACTAATTTTTGAATGTTATAACATTATAATTTCATCTTACACATTTTCTTGAACATGGTATGTGAACAAAATAAATTTTTCGGGTAAAATAAGTATTTTTAAAAAAATGCATTTTTGCCGCCTTTTGATGGCGCACCCACATTAAATATAGTTTTTGACATGTTTATAAGTTCAATTTTACAAAATAAACTTCTTCTTTTGAATCAGGATATAAAATTTTACATTGGATAAAGTTTTTATATTTTTCTGATAACTTTCATATTTTAATGAATAGTAATAACACGCTATATTTTAATTAAAAACAACTTTTTTCATCGTAATAGTTTATATAGATAAATTATAATATTGAATGGTTTTAAAGTATAAATAGAATATATTTTTACCATTTAATATAAATTATGTCATTAGCATTAATTTTACCTTGAATTCCTAGGTTAAATCAATTCAATCTTTTGCAATGTTTTAAAAAAAACCCGTTTTCTTTCGACAACAGGATTATTTTTAATTTAATTTCTGCAAATTTTGTGTATTGAATTTCGAAAAATGGATTCCATATTTGGAATCAGTGGGTCCAAATTATGTTAATAGGATACTTTTTAATTTTGGAAATTATGAATAGTAACTACTGTAAATTTTATTTACCATAGTTAAAGGTAAATCGGGTAATTAAGGGTAAATATAATATTATAAAATTACCCTAAAACATTACAAAATTATATTTGATGACTAAAAGTAGACCCATATCACCTAAGGGTCCGATTAGATTCATTTAATGGACTTTTTTTCCATGAAAATAATTTAATTATTATTAAAACCAAAGAAAGTGAAAACATGTCACTCTCTTAAATCTTATAAGTAAAATAATTTTAATTTAGTGATAAACTTCAGAAAACATCAAACACGAGTAGTCTCAAGAAATATAATAAAAGTATCTACATCATATGAATTTATTTATAATTTTTAGGGAGTAAATAATTATCATTAATTATAACACAATAGTGATGTTGAAACTGTTTATCTAGTGAAAAATCAAGAATATAGTTTTTATTAAACTAATTGTCACCATAAAATGCACAAAACCCTGACCAAAACTTATTGGTCATGTAAATATAAACCATAATCATCCAATGGTCTAATATGTGACCATTTAAAGCCTTATAAAAGCGATTATGACACTTATATTATTTTATTATTAATGATTCCAAAGTTGTCACCTTCATAATTTAATAAGTATAACAATTTAAATATTGTGATTTTAAGATGATAAATTCGAGTAAAAGTATTATTGCGAAAGTTAATAGATTAATATTCATCATAGGATTTAATTTTTAATTTTTATGCAACAAATAAGTATATTCAATAATTATACAAAAAATGTTGTAGTATTTTCTTTATTAAGAGATAAACAAAATAAATGGTTTTAAAAATAATAAAATAAATATTATATGAACTATTTAATGTTCTAAACTAATTTAATATATACATATGACATTTTATGAATCTATTAAATCTTTTAGTTCGAACATATCTTCTGTATATATTTTATTTAAATTCAAATAAATGAATAGTGTCAAAATTGACACTATTGTTATTTCATAAAAATAACAAATTATAAAATTGTTTAAAAATCACAAAAAACATTTAAAAATTATTATTTTAAATTTATATGGTATAAAATGTTATTAATTATCCAATTATGGAAAATTCACAACAAATTAGTAATTATTTGTTATCATTTAAAATTTAGAATGTTATTACCACAAATAAAATTAAATTGATTAAATATTGATAAATCAAGTTGATAAGGTTTAAAATAAATTCCAAACATGTCTAAATTTTATTGGTTGATTCTATTACAACCATATCTCATCTAAGATTCGTATATGAGTCATTTTGGAAGTTCTTAAGTGGGTTTATATTTATTATAAATTAATATTTTTAAGAATTCCAAAGTTTCCCCTCTCCTCCCTTATAAAAGGGCACCTCCTCCCTCTCCTCCTCACACCAATTTGAGCCTTCAATATCGTCCAACCCCTCCCAAATTCTCTTATAAACTTCCCTAGAAACATCTTAGAGGTCCTGGTATTCTTCAAAGCCCAATATTAGTTCCCTATGAGGAGGTCTCAAAGAGGCGCTTCAAAGAAGAGGTAATGTCTGTTACCGATTCTTTCAACTTTATTTCTTATTCCACTTCTTCTTCTTAGGTTGTTTCATTATGAAGTAATAACATCAGTATCACTCATATGATGATATCTTATTATAAATATGAAACAACCCTATTTCACCATCTATCCATCCTACGGAAAATAAAATCACCGCGTGTGCGTACGTACGGAATACCATCTCCACGCCGTGGTGTAATCTATTTTCCACCACCACCTTACTTGTATGGGTATAATGGTGTAAATAATTACTATATATGATTATTGTAAATTGATATTGATTCTGTAATAGTAAATATACACTCCAATAAAATTAGACGATCATGGGAATGATATCATCGCTCGTGCGTACGTACGGAATACCGTCTCCGCGACGCAATGAGATTAATTCTCAATGATTAACCATTCATAAATGATTATAAAGTATATATAATAAGTAATCATGAAATATATGACATGATAATGATACTGGATTTATGTATATATATATATATGTATGTCATCCAATTTATTCCATTCAATTCAATGAGGAAACAAAAACAACGTTCATGCGTACGTACGGCCTACCGTCTCTATGAACGGTGTATTTATTTCCATTTATTGATCTATTATATATATGTATATTCTGAATATATATTATATATAAATCATGTTTTATATTCTGGAATTATGTAATCATGATCTAAGTAATCATATGAACAATTACAAGTCAAAACATGGATGACAAATGAAACGATTTTACCCAAAATGCTCTTTAACATGGAATTTACAAAAGAAAGGGTAATATAAAGTCATAAGTGAACCATATATGATATCATAACAATGAATATGATTCTGTAATAATTCAATAACATTATTTAAATAATTATATAGGAGGTTCGAACACTTACAAAGCAAATCTGACCTAAGGTTAGGGATAATTATTCCAATCTCATTCTTATCCAAGATTGTTTTTTCGTAAGTATTTACTAGGGTTATGATTATTATCCATGTCCATATGTTCTCAAATATTTTCATAAAATGTTTTATTTTTCCTCCATGTATGTTTAAAGTCATTTTTACCCTTTTTTACTTTTACCACATTGTATGGAAGTAATATTTCTATTACGATGTACTTTTTTACTTTTCCGGCAAAAGATCGAGAAGAATGTTTTTTAACTTATACGGAACGAATGGATTTTTACGGTTTTATAAAGCCTTATTTTCATGAAGCTTCCACCAAAAGATTTCGTGACTATTTTCAACAAAATCCTTTTCTTTTAAAATTGCATGACATTTTTTGGAATGAAAATGATTTTGAAGAAAAAAAGGATATCTTCCTCAAGAATTCATTTCAAGTGTTTTATCAAAACCATTTTCATATAAGAAGACATTATTTCACATGTGTATGTTTCAAGTATCATGTCTCTATGATTTACATGGTTTCAATTTTCTAATGATGAAATTATATCCAATTTTTTGTATGGATTACGTTATGATGGAAGGATGTTTATGAAACACATTTTATTCTTGGGTTATGATGAATGATTTATGTTTATATTGTGGCACACGAAAGAATGATTTCAATATGAGATGGGTGGGATCTATATCTCCCTCCAATGCATTTGGTAAAGATTTATATCTCATGAGATAGACATGGCAGGAACAGTAAGTTAATCTGGTTTAGTATTACAGGACTGAAACGAGGAGTGAACTCGATTCAGAATGGGACTTTTTCCACTAAGATGGTCTTGGAAGCAATTCCTTGGCTACTATGGAAATCATTACATGTGCTTAATGGATTCCACAATTACATGTTTTATTCCCATGATATTTTATCATGATTTATGTTCCATTATGATCTATGCCTTATGTACTTCCATGTTTTATGTCGTTGCTCAAGATTTTTAATGTTCATGTTTTTTTTAAGCTCAAATGTATATGGTATGTTTTATTTTCTCCATGCTTACCCTTACTGAGCATTTTAGCTCACCCTTTTTAATTTTTCTTTTCCCCCAAGATTAAAAGAAAGATTTTAGGTGAGGAAACAAAAATGGGAAGATCTTTATGAGAGGTCTTGAAGATCTTTGACCACGACTAGAAGATTACGTTCCAAGTTTCCAAAGTCACTAAACTATTACGGTCCTTGTGTGTCTGTTTTTGTTATGTACTAAGTATTCCGCAAAAGTAATGTAATGTCTATGTACATCAAGCTTCGGGTCTCTACATTTCCCAAGTAGATTAAAAATTTTATAACATCCCCTTAAGGATTATTTAGGTCTAAAAATTCATCAAATGTAATTAGGACAACTATTAGAGTGATTTTATAATATTATAATATTATTTTACAGTTAATTACACGATTTACCTGTAACCGTGTTATATAAATCACAAAAGAAACTCTTCAAAAAAAATTGTTAAAATTAGATCAAGTTTGTTATTCTATTTACAACCATGTTTGTATGTTTTTAAAAATTCACTTCCTAGAAGTTGTTAAATTATGTTTAACACTAATCTTGTATATGTGGCGAGAAGGTGGGTAAAAGAGACAATCAAAAATTCCAATAATTTTTTATATCTAATTTCAAAATAAAAATTACTCCAACGACTTCCAATGAATTAAATGAAAAAAATATAATTTAATTATACTTTACACCAAATTAAAAGTATAATCTAACTATATAAATAATTTTTATGAAAATAAATTTTGAATTAAAATGTTGTAATTAAAACTATTCAATAATCATTAATATTATTAGAAAAAGACCTAAAATTCAACCAAATTAAATTTTAATCATCATATTTTAATGAAGAAGATTAATTATTCAAAAACAATTATAAAAATATCAAAAATTATATTTAAAAAGGGTTTTCATCAATAGGAGGTAAAACTACCCTTTTAAAAAATTAAAGGTTTTATACATAAAAAATGATTATTTCTTATTTTAATCCCATAGAATTTATCCTAAGAAAATATAATAATAATAAACATGTGGAAACCTAAAAAAATTTATTTTCATTCCTAGAAATACATAATCTAGAAAATAACTAGAAATTAAAAT
Organism: Viscum album; assembly: GCA_963277665.1. Taxonomy (NCBI): domain Eukaryota; kingdom Viridiplantae; phylum Streptophyta; class Magnoliopsida; order Santalales; family Viscaceae; genus Viscum; species Viscum album. The sequence goes on along the minus strand of OY728158.1, from coordinate 1,463,751,724 downwards.
AAAAATATTAATAACATATTGATTTGTGGTATAACTCAGTCTTGTTTGCAATGTAAAATTTCGATGAAGCCCATTGTTCCTGTTAGGTATCCTTTCAAATATAGTGTCCATTTTTATGTAAAATTAATACCTAATTCATAAAAATTAATACATATGAAATTTTTCTATTCTATAATTATCTGGGGTATTACATTAGGAAACTCGAGTTTTAGACATATATTATGATATATTCATTTATGTTTGCAACCCTTTATGGCTATAATTCATAAGGGTTTCTAAATAAATAGCTTCACCATCTAATGTTTTTATAATATTTAAAACTAACAACGATATGGTTATAAAAATATCAAAAATATGAATATAAAATATCAATTGAATGAATTCTTCTTCAAAAATACCGTTATTTCAACCTATGATTTTTTAATTTCATCGATGTCTTGCTTGGTTACACTTATATCTCCATTAGTAATGAAAAATGTAAATTTTGGTTTTGTTATCTCATACTTTTTATCCTAACATATTTAATTAATTGTCATATTAATCTTTCATAAATGTTAAAAAACAAAATGTGATTGAAAAATGTGTATCACATGGGGGTGTATATCCAGGTGTGTTGTTATTCTTATTTGTTGTGAACTAGGTAGCAGTTTTATAATTCTATAATCATTAACTATGAGGTAACTATCCCTTGTTTCAACATTAATAGAGCATGCATCAACTATAAAGTATCCTAAAATGCAAGTACTTTCTTGGAATACCACACTATATCTACGGTAGTAAAATTTCTCGGTGAAATGTTAAAACTAACCATGACCCTTATATTTATTTATATGGTTTTTTACTAAGGATCTATTATCATGATCTATAAAATATTACCTCGACATACCTAAATGGTTACATGTACTCTTGAAATTATGAAAAATTGTAACTTATCATAATTTTATTAGTTCTTAAACTCTCAAGTTATCCTCTAATGGTGATAAGATAATTAAAATGTTATTTGAACACTATTATAATTTAATCTATGATTCCCTAAGCCAACACATTTCATAATTACATGATTTATAATAAATAAACTTTTAAAATTCACTTATATGACCTTTTAGGTTTATAGTTTTAGATGATTTTGACAAAATGTTAACTAAATAACTCATATATATTTCCCATTAAAATATAATTTTTTAATATATGTAATTTCTTTAACATATAAAGTAAATTTTTATCAAAATAGACCCATGTAGTCACAACATACACATTAAATTCATTATTACCAATGTAAATGGAAACATGAAAATGGTGTGTCCTAAAAAAAATCTGTATAATAAAACATAAGTGATAACAATCAATGATCATAACTGGCCATACGATGACTGTATCCACAAAAACAATATTATCAAAATAAGTCACTTTTCTATTTACTGGGAACTATACAATCAACCAGGCCTAAAACACCAAACAAAATCATACATAAGTAGGCATGTCCAGGAGCGTAGTCATAGACCAGACCTGACCCGCTCAAAAAGAAGGAAAAACACATTATCCAAGGAATCCCACCCAAGTCCCAACCCACCCTAAAATATAAGAAACACATCAGGATCCACACCCAACTGACACCACCCTACCCGCATTACCCATCAACAAATAGTATGTTACGAAAAATCATCTCAATGTAAGAAACCTCAAGTCTTTCCCCTATCTCACCTTACCCCACCACTGAGGCCGCATGGAACACCAGTACCAACCACACCCATAGTGAACTGGCACCACACCAATCCCAGTGCACACTATCCACTGAAACCAATATTTTAGGTGACATTAGTAGAAAAATCATTTTTAACCTCGTCAATTTTACATCGGTTTCTTATAAACCGACGCAAAATATTTTTGCGGAGACGTTTTGGCGTCGGTTTTTTTAAAAATCGACGCGAGAAAATAAAAAAATGGTATGACATCTATTTTTATGAAAACTGACTCCGAAAATTTACAAACAAATTATATTCCTATAGATAATTTCCTAAGATTTGATTTAAATGGTCATATAGGGAAAACAGAGTTACGGATTAAAAGTTATGGATGTTGGAAGTTGATCTTCTCTAAAGGGAGTCTTAATTAAGTCCAAGTTTCAAAGGCCATAACTTTTAATTTGTAACTCTGTTTTACCTCCATGACTAGTCAAATCAAAGCTAAAATATTTCTCTAAAACTTGGGAAAAAAAATTTATGTTTTGGCGTCGGTTTTCATAAAAACCGATGCCAAAATTGTTTTTTTGATTTTCGCGTCAGTTTTTAAACAAACCGACACCAAAAATACTTTTTTTTTTACTTTTTAAGTTGGTTTTCATAAAAACCAACAGCAAAACTGTTTTTTTTTTGTTTTTCAGGTCGGTTTTTAAAAAAAGTTACATGAAAAACAATTTTTTTTACTTTTCACATCGGTTTATTTAAAAACCGACGCCAAAAATGATATCGATTGGAATTTTTTGCGTCAGTTTTCTTAAAAAACCGCTGCCAAAAGACCAACATATATCCTCTTTTGTGTCGGTTTCAAACTAAACCGACGCCAAATAGTATTCACCAATACCCGGGACCAGAATTTCAATTTGTTTCCCAATACACGTTTAACTTTTTAAAAATCCAGCCTACATTTTAATACAACTCCATTAAAAATATTTTAATTTACTATATATAAATCAATTTATCCTTCGTTCATCATTTTCATCCTCTTCGATTGAATCAATTTTTCAACTCCGCATCAATCGTTAATTTGAATACGGTATCTATTCTATTCATTTATTTTCATTATTATTAATGTCCTTCATTTATAAGAAATTCGATTAGATTTCATATATTGATGATTTACTTTTATTATTGAGATAAAAAAATAAAACATTCGGATGAGATTTACCAAGCTTGGTGTAAGATTAATTATCGATCCTCGTTTTCATTATCACTTGAGTTCTACGCTAAATATAAGAGATGTGATGATAAACAATATATCATTTTAATGGAAGATCCAAAAACAATTGAAATGTGTTTGAAGTATTATGTATATTTTATATCATTTGGTGTATGTGATTTTAATTCATGTTCATCTAGTTTTCTTTAAAACAAGTTGTATCAATCGAAACATTGACATGTTTAACTTTAGACGGCCATAACCTTTGATCTGTAACTCCGTTTTAGCTCTACGACCAGTCAAATCAAAGATTAGGAAATGCTCTAAAACATTGAAGAGTAAAAAATTACTTTGTGGTGACGGTGATTGTAAAAAACGACGCCAAAAATAAGTTTTTTCCTTTTATGGCGTCGGTTTTTTTCAAGAACCGACACCGAAACTATTATTTCAACTTTTTGGCATCGGTTTTTAAAGAAACTGATTCCAAAAATGACGTGGATGAGTTTATTTGGCCTCATTTTTTTACAAAACCAGTGCTAAAAAACAAATGACATTTGTTTTTGGCATCATCTTACCAAAACCGATGTAAAAATTCATATTTTTTACGTCGGCGACATCAATGTAGGTTAAAAACTGATGTAAAAAATAAAGAAAACTGAAATTAAAGAACTTTTTTATACTAGTGTGAATCAAAAAATAAAATGGTCCAACATACCAGGGGAAAAACCACCACATCATATTCCTCACACGGAGAAAAAACAAGCCTCCATTTGCAGCATCACATCCAGCAGATCATATCCAACTATCGAAGCCTACATGAACCCTCAACATCAATTGGAATGGGCACTGACATAAACCCACAACATGCATTCAAATGTTGTGTAAGAAAAGGAAACACCATTGGAACCACCAACATAATCCAAAAACCACAACTAAAAACTAACTAGGAACATAGTACACCAAACCTGACCACCATTAATGAAGACACCCACACAACCCAAATCACCATGGGGGGCTTCAATCAGACTAATATGTAGTCCAGTGTGAAGGGTCTAGGAGAAATTCCAGAGGTAATGAGAGAACAACAAACTAGATCATGGGAGACAAAATAGAGAATGAAATTTAGTATGTGGAAGGTCCAAAATCATAAAGTTTGACATGTAACAGAACCATCAAGGAATGAAAAATGATTAATTTCTTGAAATAGATCTAGAACAAGAAACCATGGGACTAAAGAACTGATAGGCACTCCACTTAGAGAATACTTCTCCAAACTAGAATGAGGAACGAAGCACCATCGAATACGGATGGGTTTCATCACACCTATATTTCTTTCGATCCACCATCGAAAAAAAGCATTAAGGATATCACCACGCACAGTTTCAAATGGTTGAGGGGAAGGAAAATTCTATATAATCCTTAAAAATAAACTACCAGCAGACCATGAAATAGAGGAATCAATCAATGATGGTGCATCCCAACCACTCCCCTGCCATGAAGTTATTTCCAATTGGTCAAAAAACATGTAAGATCACCCCAAGAAATGATAATAATATGTGAGAATAGTACCATAAGATAGGTTTCATCACACCTATTTTTCTATTGAGCCATCCACATGACAAAGAAGTAAGGATCTGACCACACTATCAACTAGGTGAAAAACAAAAATAGACTGAAAACACTATACATTAAGTCAATGGAAGGATTCATATATGTCCACAAGGATATGTGGGAATACAACAGAATATGGGTATCAGCACAACTATACCTCTCTCAATTCCCCCCACCCAATAGATCCTATAAAATTTTATACATCCAAAAAATTGAAAAAAATAAAATAATCGATTCTCAAAATGACTTTTTAAATATAATAAAAAATTAGTCCCAAAATCAATGTGGATTACAACTAAAACACCCCATAAAATAGAACAATCCTAAAGGAAAACAATTTTAAACTACATATCACAACCACCAACACCAGAAAACACTTCTGACTCCCATCATCTCACTATGAAAAATTCTTCACTGAAACATCATTGCACCACCACTCGTCGATGATATTAGATAATCACATTGAGGATATCATCTTTCCTAGAAGGGCATCAGTGTCTAATTTCCACCAAAAAATGATGATGTTGACTACCAAACCATAAACAACATTATCCATTAATGGTGACCATTATTTATTCACCAAAAATATATAACCCACCACTCCACTAAATTTTAAGGACATACCCCTTATTCATGGATGTGATCATGAAGGTGGAGACCAATGATCAAAAATCTAGAAGAAAAGTTAGATGATACAAAATTGGAAATATTTCACATATCTAGAATATATTTAGGCTGGAGAGTAGGAATGCAAACACACATCATCAAACAGTGTCTCAAAGGGCATCACCACCAAGACCACAATGAGAACAGAGAACATGAACCCAGATAAATCATACGGTGGGGATAGTACGAGAATTTATGAAATAAAAAGTGATAAAAATATCCAAATATGGATTTTGGATGAGGTATAATTGATGAACCAGTATCATAGATGACTCGAAACCCCCACCGAAGAAATCCAACTATGTATGACTGGTTAGAGAAATTCATAAGTAAGGTGGAGCGAACAATCCACTATGGGGAGCATAGAAGAAACCCTAGAGGTTCTCCATTATAGGGGAATCTAGAGCCATTAGTAACCATAAGTATTGGAAAACAATTATGAGAAAACCCATTATTCACATGTCTTTGTAAAAAAAAGCATTATGTGTATGCCTTAAAATGTTTGAAACATGATCATTCCCATACCTATGTGAAAAAAACTCATGATATCCATGTCTTACTATCTTATGAGATATAAAATTAATACAATACATAAGATGAGGATATAGGACCCCACACATAATCATCTATAAATATTTCTATAACGTAAGTTCAATCATAGAAAAATATTAATAAAAACATGGAAAATGATTGATTTTTATAAAATTTTTACATAATAGGATCATCCTAAATGTTTATATATAAAAAAAGAAACCTGTATTTCAAAACAATATATATATTTATAGAAAATAAAACAAAATGGTTGATACAGAGAAATTATTTGATGTAAACTCTTAAATAATATCTTTGAATAAAGAATAAAATATTTTAAAGGATAATGAATCATTTAATAAATGTTTTAAGAGTTTATGAAAAACAAATTTGATAATAAGAAATGTTTTTCATGTTTTTAATATATTTTAATAGAAATATTATATGAAACATGTGGAAAATTAATTTTTTATAATGAGTAAACATATATATGGTAATTTTCATATAAAATGATATATTTATATTTAAAAATTATATGAAATAAATCATTAATATAGTCTATAGAATATATTTTTAATTTTTATATATTAAAAAGTAGTTTCATGTCGCTTTAAAAATTTATCTTTAATATTCGAAATAAGAAAATTAAAAAATTAAACATTAAAAACACCAATAATAGATCTTTCAAGATAAAATATGGATATGAAATAGTGTGGAGTGGAAAATAAAACATTTAATTTTAAAATGATGTAAAACCTTTTTCACAAAATCATACTTTTAACCCATAAAACAAAAACTCTTTACCTTACCTCATGAATTAATAATATTCATGTGAAACACATAAAAAAATAAATCATAAAGGTAACATATGGATTCTCTATCATTATTACATTGTAGCATTTAAGGATACATAGGGATTAACCTTCATGGTTACGTTTATAATACCAATCACATTATATTACCTAAATCTATTAGGAGAAAACCAAATAGTTTACTTCATTAAATTAGCTAATGAATTGGAGATATATCATAGGATCACCCACCATCATTGTATCCCAAAAACACCCATATATATATAAAAATCCCAAAAACTATAAAATTATCGTAATACTCAAAACAAGCATAAAGAAGAAAAATAACATTTCCACATTACAATAAAAAGATATCATTTGATGATTTTGATATAATCACTCAATTCAAAAAATCATTTTCAATAACATAATAAATGAAAATAAAATATTGTATTTATTTTTCTTTTAAAAACATTACATATTTTATAGGAATCATAATATCAAATAATTGTCATGATAGAGGAAAATTCATTTTCACCTTATACATTAAAAAAACATAGCATCTTTCATTTAGTAAAACTCTTCATATAAAAAGATGACTTTTGAAATCCTTTAAATTAAATTAATTTCATTGAATTTTATTTAACAAATAATAAAATAATGTGGTTTATAACATCAAAATATGCCTCAAAGAAAGGAGATTTCGATGGATTCCATTACCATGAGTTTGACTCATCTCGTACATTCTTTATCTTATTAAAAACTAAACATTGGTAATATATAATTTCCATTGAAAATTATTATTTTATATTATTACCTCTATATCACTTATTTTTGTGTTATAAAAATTACAAAATTATGTATGTTCATATCAGACATTTTTTTGATATTATTTACATGAGTTGAAAAAGAACATGGTATGATGTCAATAGTCTATGTGGTCATATGTCCATCATCTCAATAATAACATTAATGAATTAATAATCACTTTTATACATCATGTATAAATTTAAATATATTCATTAAATATGGATATGAAAAATGAATAACGTTACAATCATGGAGACGGTGAGTTGTACACACACATGAGTAATGTTTCCATTATTAATTGATCATTATGGAATTAAGTTGATTATTATTTTACCATTCTAGAATGATCATAATATTATTAACATATTAATAATAATTTGTATTTACTTATATATATGTCATTAATGTGATGTGGTGAATAAAAATGATTCCCAACAATTCATGGAGGTGATAGTTCACACGAACATATGAACGACATTATCATTTTTTTGGCGTACAATGTTAGAATGTAGTGGATATATTATTATATTATAATGGTAAATATGTAATCTATATCATATATAAATATTAATTTCATCATTATAACCAGCCTTTATATACGATAATGAAAATATAACTATATTGGTTCGTGATGTAGTAGTCTATCGTACACACAAACAAAATGTTCATTTCCCATTTTATGAAATTTTATATGGACTTGGGTGATGATATTAACATTATAACATCTTTTTATATTGATTATATTGTATTTATTATCTCATAATGGATTGATAAGATTTCATGTATGTGAAACACAAGTAAAATAAAAACACTTAAATAAAAACAATAGCTTTCATTACAATGATCACGTTTCTTAACACCGTAACACCTCTATAGATGGTGTTACACCTAAAATAAGGCCTATAGAATTTGGGGAGGTATTACAGTAAGGGTTTTGGGTAGATCCTGGATGATCCAAAAAACTTTTTATGTGTAATTAATATAGCTGAATGGGTTCCTTTATATATAACATGGGAGGGGAACACTTGGAATTATTCAAAGAATTAGATTAATATTAATTCAATTTTTATTAAAAATGTGTAAAAATTTATTTATTTTGACTTTGTATGTGTTTATGTCAATATAAAATCATTCAATAAAAATTAGATATATTTTGGATATTTTTTAATCCTTATCTTTATTTTTAACCCCTTTTAACTCTTACCATTTTTCTAGTAATTTACAATTTGATAGTTAAACTAATTACCATAACATGCCGAACGACCAATGAATGATTAATTAATTAAAATTTTAAAAATATCCCAATATTTGGCTGAATCTTATATTTTTATTAATGTTATATTATTTAATTAAATATTTTATATTTTACAATATAAATTATGTCAATTTTGACACTATTGAATACAGGATTTTTTTTAATTCATATAAACATGAATCCTTAGAAAAAAACTAAATTAACTTATCTATAAAATTTCAATGTCAAACATAATTTTCAAGTATAAAATAAAATATTTCAAATTATATTTATTTTAATATTATAAATTTCATTTATTAGATTTCCCTTTGATAAATATATTAACACTTTGTCATTATGTCATAATTAAATTTAATTATTTAATGACTAAATATAATAAATAAAATATCGTGATATATATAAATATTTTATCTTTAAAATTAACATATATAGTTGAATCTACCTTCTATATAACTCTATATTGAAAATTATTTACTTATTACAAATATGTGTATTAAATTTTTAGCTTTTTTTAAAATAAAATATTATAAATATCACATTCTTTCCTGTAACAACCCGATATTTTATGATAAGTTTTCTCTTTAAATTATTTGATGTCATGTGTTTTATGCAACAACAATATTATCTTGTGCTATACGCCACACTGTATTATCTTGAAGTATACACAACACTATTCTTAGATTGTGATACGCACAATTTAAAGTTCGTTTTATAATTGTCATTCTACACAAAATTGAGTGTATATATATATATATATATTCAATGTATAAATGAAATATGGTTGGATTTTGTTATATGAAACAATGAAGGATTAATTCACAAAACGCAACCCTGACTTGGCTTGCATTACACACAATCGAGACTTTCCTCAATAGCTTGTGTTGTACGCAATATCAGGTTTCACTAAACAATGATGTATGGTTATAATATTATTACGAACTAGCCTTTATGAATACTATGAACTAAATTTTGAATGTTATAACATTATTATTTCATCTTACACATTTTCTAGAACATGGTATGTGAAAAAAATAAATTTTTTAGGTAAAATATGTATTTTTTTAAAAATGCATTTTTGCCGCCTTTTGATGGCTCACACACTTTAAATCTAGTTTTTGACATTTTAATAAGTTAAATATTACAAAATAAACTTCTTCTTTTGAATCAGGATATATAAATTTACATTGGATAAAGTTTTGATATTTTTCTGATAACTTTCATATTTTATTGAATAGTAAAAACACGCTATATTTTAATTAAAAACAACTTTTTTCATCGTAATAATTTATATGGTTAAATTATAATATTTAATGGTTTTAAAGTATAAATTGAATATATTTTTACCATTTAATATAATTTATGTCCTTATCATTGATTTTACCTTGAATTCGTAGGTTAAATCAATTCACTATTTTGCAATGTTTTAAACAAAAACCCGTTTTCTTTCGACAACGGGATTAATTTTAATTTAATTTTTGAAACTTTTGTGTATGGAATTTTGAAAAATTGATTCCATATTTGGAATCAGTGGGTCCAAATTATGTTAATAGGCTAATTTTTATTTTTGGAAATTATGAATATTAACTATGGTAAATTTTATTTACCATTATTAAAGGTAAATCGGGTAATTATGGGTAAATATAATATTATAAAATTACCCTAACACATTCCAAAATTCAATTGGATGATGAAACGTCGACCCAAAGAACCTAAGGGTCTGATTAGATTCATTTAATGGACTTTTTTTCCATGAAAATAATTTTATTATTATTAAAACCAAAGAAAGTGACAACATGTCACTCTCTTCAATCTTATAAGTATAATAATTTTAATTTAGTGATAAACTTCATAAAACATCGAACATGTGTAGTCTCTAGAAATATAATAAAATTATATACATCATATGAATTTATATATAATTTTTAGGGAGTAAATAATTATCATTAATTATGACACAATAGTGATGCAGAAACTTTTTATCTAGTGAAAAATCAAGTATATAGTTTTTATTAAACTAATAGTTACCATAAAATGCAAAAAACCCGGACCAAAACTAATTGTTCATGTAAATATAAACCATAATAATCCAATGGTCTAATATGTGACCATTTGTAGCCTTATAAAAGCGATTATGACACTTATATTATTTTATTTTAAATGATTCCAAAGTTGTCACCTTCATAATTTAATAAATATAACAATTTAAATATTGTGATTTTAAGATGGTAAATTTGAGTAAAAGTATTATTATTAAAGGTAATAGATTTATATTCATCATAGGATTTTATTTTTAATTTTTATTCACAAATAAGTATATTCAATAACTATACAAAAAATGTTGTAGTATTTATTTTATTAAGAGATAAACCAAATAAATGGTTTTAAAAATAATAAAATTAATATTATATGAACTATTTAATGTGATAAACTAATTTTAAAGATACATATGAAATTTTAGAAATATATTAAAGCTTTTAGTTCGAACATATATTCTGTATATAGTTTATTTAAATTCAAATAAATGAATAGTGTCAAAATTGACACTATTCTTATTTTATAAAAATAACATATTATAAAATTGTTTAAAAATCACAAAAATATTTAAAAATTATTAATTTAAATTTATATGGTATAAAATGTTATTAAGTATCCAATTATGGAAAATTCACAACAAATAAGTAATTATTTGTTACAATTTAAAATTTAGAATGTTATTACCACAAATAAAATTAAATTGATTAAATAAGGATAAATCAAGTTGATAATGTTTAAAATAAATTCCTAACATATATAAATTTTATTGGTTGATGATATTACAACCCTATCTCTTCTAAGATTCGGATATGAGTCATTTTGGAAGTTTTTAAGTGGGGTTAGATTTATTATAAATTAATATTTATAAGAATTCCAAAGGTGCCCCCCTCCTCCCTTATAAAAGGGAACCTCCTCCCTCTCCTCCTCACACCAATTTGAGCCTTCAATCTCAGAAAACCCCTGCCAAATTCTCTTATACACTTCCCTAGAAACATCTTAGAGGTCCTTGTCTTCTTCAAAGACCAATTTTACTGCCCTAAGAGGAGGTCTCAAAGAGGCGCTTCAAAGAAGAGGTAATGTCTGTTACCGATTCTTTTAACTTTATTTCTTCTTCCACTTCTTCTTATTAGGTTGTTTCATTATTAAGTAATAACATCATTATCACTCATATAATGATATGTTGTTATAAGTATTAAACAACCCTATTTCACCATCTACCCATCCTACGGAAAATGAAATCATCGTGCGTTCGTACGTACGGAATACCGTCTCCACATCGTGGTGTAATCTATTTTCCACCACCGCCTTACTTGGATGGGTATAATGGTGTAAATAATTACTATATATGATTATTGTAAAGTGATATTGATTATGTAATAGTATACATACACTCCAATAAAATTCCATGATCATGGGAACGATATCATCGCTCGTGCTTACGTACGGAATACCGTCTCCATGACACGATGAGATTCATTCTCAATGATTAACTATTCATAAATGATTACAAATTATATATATTAAGTAATCATGAAATATATGACATAATAATGATACTGGATTTATGTATATATATATATATATATGTATTTCATCCAATTAATTCCATTCAATTCAATGAGGAAACGAAAACAACGTTCATGCGTACGTATGCCCTACCGTTTCCATGAACGGTGTCTTTCTTTCCATTTATCGATCTATTACATATATGTATATTCTAAATATATATTATATATAAATCATGTTTTATATTCTGGAATTATGTAATCATGATCTAAGTAATCATATGAATAATTACAAGTCAAAACATGGACGACAAATGAAATGATTTTACCCAAAATGCTCTTTAACACGGAATTTACAAAAGAACGAGTAATATATTGTCATAAGTGAACCATATATGATATCATAACAATAAATATGATTCTGTAATAAGTCAATAACATTATTTAAATAATTATACAGGAGGTTAGGACACTTACGAAGCAAATCGGACCTAAGGTAAGGGATAATTATTCCAATCTCATTCTTATCCGAGATTGTTTATTCGTTAGTATTTAATGGGGTTATGATTATTATCCATCTCCATATGTTCTCAAAATATTTTCATAAAATGTTTTATTTTTATTCCATGTATTTCTAAAGTCATTTTTAGCATTTTTACTTTTACCACATTGTATGGAAGGAATATTTCTTTTAGTATGTACTTTTTGACTTTTCCGGCAAAAGTACGGGAAAAATGTTTTTTTTAACTTATACGGCACAAATGGATTTTTACGGTTCTATAAAGCCTTATTTTCATGAAGATTCCTCCAGAATATTTCATGAATATTTTCAACAAAATCCTTTTCTTTTAAGATTTCATGAAATTTTGTGGAAAGAAAATGATTTTGAAGAAAAAAAGGATATCTTCCTCAAGAATTCATTTCAAGTGTTTTATCAAAACCATTTTCATCTAAGAAGACATTATTTCACGTGTGTATGTTTCAAGTATCATGTCTCTATGATTTGCATGGTTTCAATTTTCTAATAATGAAATGATATCCAATTTTTTGTATGGATTACGTTATGATGGAAGGATGTTTATGAATCACATTATATTCTTGGGTAATAATGAATGATTTATGTTTATATTGTGGCACACGAAAGAATGATTTCAATATGACATGGGTGGGACCTATATCTCCCTCCAATGCATTGGGTAAAGATTTATATCTCATGAGATAGACATGGCTAAACGGTAAGTTAATTTGGTTCAGTATTACAGGACTGAAACGTGGAGTGAACTCGATTCAGAATGGGACTTTTTCCACTAAGATGGTCTTGGCAGCAATGCCTTGGCTACTATGGAAATCATTACATGTGCTTAATGGAATCCATAATTACATGTTTTATTCCCATGATATTTTATTATGATTTATGTTCCATTATGATCTATGCCTTATGTATCTCCATGTTTTATGTCATTGCTCAAGATTTTAAATGTTCATGTTTTTTTAAGTTCAAATGTATATGGTATGTTTTATTTTATCCATGCTTACCCTTACTGAGTATTTGAGCTCACCCTTTTTATGTTTTCGTTTCCCCCAGGATTAAAAGAAAGATTTTAGGTAAGGAAACAAAAATGGGAATATCTTTATGGGAGGTGTTGAAGATCTTTCACCATGATTAGAAGATTACGTTCCATGTTTCCAGAGACACTAAACTATTACGGTCCTTGTGTGTTTTTTTGTTAGGTACTATGTATTCCGCAAAAGTAATGTAATGTCTATGTACGTCAAGCTTCGGGTCTCTACAGTTAGTATCCGAGGAAAGGTTTAGTTAACCTTTGGAAACTAGGATGTGAAAACGTTATTGAGATCCCTTGAGATATTTCTAAGGTATGTCTAGAGATGTCCCTAAGGATAAGTTTACGTATAGGATATATTCCTAAAACTATGATAACGATCTTAGAATTTAACGTAGGATATTAGATATTGAGGGTACTCCCCCTTTACTATGTTGTTTTCCCAAGAATGATTTTTTCCCTCACACTATTCTTTTTGGGTTTTAGAAAATTGCTTGAAACAGGAAGATTCATGATAATAGAGGATATGAAGGACAATGGAATGATATCTTTCTTGAGAAACCAAATGAAACGGGATTTGGAAGACCAAACATCATTATTCTGCGGAATCAGAAATCTCATAATATGATCAATAAACTCAAATTTGGTATGTTTCCTGACTCGACTAATAAAAGATAGATGGAGTTTCAGGATGATCATAGAGGAAAGAAAGTTCAATTTCCCCTATGTAAATCATGTGGGAAGAGGCATCAAGGAGAACGTTTCAAAGGAACTGGAAGATGATTTGGGTGTGGAAAAGAAGGACACAAAGCCAGTAAGTGCAAAGGAAAAGGTTCAATTAACACCATGGACAAGGATAATGGTATTTCTATGACATCAACAATGGTTAAATGTTTTAAATGTGGAACATATGGGTATTATGCAAACCAATGCCCTAAGGGAAAGTCTCATGAAGAGAATCAGTATGGTCGTATGGGTAGTATTTATGTTGATGATGATGAAGGACTACAAATGATATGTGATATGAAAGAATTGTTGAAGCTCGGTCAATTGTTTAAGAAGTTAGTGGATTGATTACATGTTTATCAAGTGTAATGTTGTATAAGTAATCTGATGGTACTATGGAATAAAGATTAATCTAAGGATTTTTACACTGTTTTCTTTCCTTATGTTTTGGGAGTATATGATTAATGGTACTAGTGACCATGAAAGGTTATTCCGATATTTCTGGAAAGTAGATGATATGCGCATAATTAAGGGATAAAGAGAAAATTAAATGTTTGATAGCATTCATGAGCTCATAACTGATATAAGGAGAAGGTCATATCATGGTTTGAGTATATATAATTTTTGTGATTTTGGAATGTGGAAAAGAGTTAACTATTGACAGCATTCATGTTTTCACTAAGGTTCAATGGGTATTCATTTTTCAAGAGAATACATGATTATGGTATTCACAAGATTGGAATGTGACCAACAAGATATATGGGGGATAAATGACGGTATATACATGCTTGGTTGATGACATTTCAAGTAATTTTTTCTTTATACTATGAGATTGGACATATGTATTTTGGATAAGCCTAAAGATTGGAATGAATTATGTTGAACATAAGTTAGTATTGTTTAAGGATAGATTTTTTTTCCCGATATTATTTATAATGTGGTTTTAGAAAAAGGAAAACCTGCAGAACGGGCGACATCCCATCGCGTCGGACAAGGCTGTGGGAATCGAACCCACAACCGAAGTGCGACTAGCCTTTATCGCCTACCACTGGCCTACAAGAAGTATCTGTTTAGTAGAAACTAGTTTTATTATATTAAGAAGTATGATATATGAAGTATAAGTCCATTTTAAGAACCATATATGATTAATCTCACCATAGATGGCCTTATGTATATTTGATAACTTTTGCTAACCTTTTGTTTGAAACAGACGGAATGACCCATCATTCTATCACATGATCTGTTAACGCTTCATGAATAACAAATTCAACTTCATTTCTTTAAGAGATGAAGTGAAAATTGTTCAAAGCATGAACAATAGTGAGATTGTACCAAAATCAAGAAATTATTTCTTTTAATTGAAAATTTTCAACTTTAGGGAAATGATATTGAAAACCAAAAATGTTGTCCTAATGCTGTTATATCCGATGAATCAGATGGTACCTTAGATCATCACAAGTTTATGGCTTTGTGATTGATCTCTTTTTCATAGCCATGTTCTCTACCACTCTCCATCAGAACTTGATGGTTAGATTTTTCTTCCATATCCATATTTTCACCTATGTTCTCTTATATGGAAACCCAGTGATGAGTTACTTTCGGTAATCGTTACATTTCATACTTTAGTTTTTAAAATTAAGTTTCAATATTCCTTTTTACGATGTGGGTTTCTATGAATAGTAAATGATTTATAACCCTGATGAATTTCGAGGGAAAAATTCATTTTAAGGGGGGTAGAATGTAACAACCCGATAATTTATGATAAGTATTCTATTTAATTTATTTGATGTCATGTGTTTTATGCTACAACAAGATTATCTTGTGCTATACGCCACACTGTATTAGCTTGAAGTATACAAAACACTATTCTTAGATTGTGTTACGAACAATTTCAAGTTCGTTTTATAATAGTCATTCTACGCAACATTGAGTGTATATATATATATATATATTCAATGTATAAATGAAATATGGTTGGAATATGTTATATGAAACAACGAAGGATTTTTTCACAACACTCAACCCTGACTTGGATTTCATTACACACAATCGTGACTTTCCTCAATAGCATGTGTTGTACGCAATATCAGGTTTCACTAAACAATGATGTATTGTTATAATATTAATACGAACTAGCCTTTATGAATAGTATGAACTAATTTTTGAATGTTATAACATTATAATTTCGTCTTACACATTTTCTTGAACATGTTATGTGAACAAAATAAATTTTTCGGGTAAAATAAGTATTTTTAAAAAAATGCATTTTTGCCGCCTTTTGATGGCGCACCCACATTAAATCTAGTTTTTGACATGTTTATAAGTTAAATTTTACAAAATAAACTTCTTCTTTTGAATCAGGATATAATATTTTACATTGGATAAAGTTTTTATATTTTTCTGATAACTTTCATATTTTAATGAATAGTAATAACACGCTATATTTTAATTTAAAACAACTTTTTTCATCGTAACAATTTATATGGATAAATTATAATATTTAATGGTTTTAATGTATAAATAGAATATATTTTTACCATTTAATATAAATTATGTCATTAGCATTAATTTTACCTTGAATTCCTAGGTTAAATCAATTCAATCTTTTGCAATGTTTTAAAAAAAACCCGTTTTCTTTCGACAACAGGATTATTTTTAATTTAATTTCTGCAACTTTTGTGTATTGAATTTTGAAAATTGGATTCCATATTTGGAATCAGTGGGTCCAAATTATGTTAATAGGCTACTTTTTATTTTTGGAAATTATGAATAGTAACTACTGTAAATTTTATTTACCATAGTTAAAGGTAAATCGGATAATTAAGGGTAAATATAATATTATAAAATTACCCAAACACATTCCAAAATTATATTTGATGACTAAAAGTCGACCCATATCACCTAAGGGTCCGATTATATTCATTTAATGGACTTTTTTCCATGAAAATAATTTAATTATTATTAAAACCAAAGAAAGTGAAAACATGTCACTCTCTTAAATCATATAAGTAAAATAATTTTAATTTAGTGATAAACTTCAGAAAACATCAAACACGAGTAGTCTCAAGAAATCTAATAAAATTATCTACATCATATGAATTTATTTATAATTTTTAGGGGGTAAATAATTATCATTAATTATGACACAATAGTGATGCTGAAACTGTTTATCTAGTGAAAAATCAAGAATATAGTTTTTATTAAACTAATAGTGACCATAAAATGCACAAAACCCTGACCAAAACTTATTGGTCATGTAAATATAAACCATAATCATCCAATGGTCTAATATGTGACCATTTAAAGCCTTATAAAATCGATTATGACACTTATATTATTTTATTATTAATGATTCCAAAGTTTTCACCTTCATAATTTAATAAGTACAACAATTTAAATATTGTGATTTTAAGATGATAAATTTGAGTAATAGTATTATTGCGAAAGGTAATAGACTAATATTCATCATAGGATTTTATTTTTAATTTTTATGCAACAAATAAGTATATTCAATAATTATACAAAAAAAGTTGTATTATTTTCTTTATTAAGAGATAAACAAAATAAATGGTTTTAAAAATAATAAAATAAATATTATATGAACTATTTAATGTTCTAAACTAATTTAATATATACATATGACGTTTTATGAATCTATTAAATCTTTTAGTTCAAACATATCTTCTTTATATATTTTATTTAAATTCAAATAAATGAATAGTGTCAAAATTGACACTATTGTTATTTCATAAAAATAACAAATTATAAAATTGTTTAAAAATCACAAAAAACATTTAAAAATTATTATTTTAAATTTATATGGTATAAAATGTTATTAATTATCCAATTATGGAAAATTCACAACAAATTAGTAATTATTTGTTATCATTTAAAATTTAGAATGTTATTACCACAAATAAAATTAAATTGATTAAATATTGATAAATCAAGTTGATAAGGTTCAAAATAAATTCCAAACATGTATAAATTTTATTGGTTGATGCGATTACAACCATATCTCATCTAAGATTCGTATATGAGTCATTTTGGAAGTTTTTAAGTGGGGTTATATTTATTATAAATTAATATTTTTAAGAATTCCAAAGTTTCCCCTCTCCTCCCTTATAAAAGGGCACCTCCTCCCTCTCCTCCTCACACCAATTTGAGCCTTCAATCTCGTCCAACCCCTCCCAAATTCTCTTCTAAACTTGTCTAGAAACATCTTAGAGGTCCTGGTCTTCTTCAAAGCCCAATATTAGTGCCCTATGAGGTGGTCTCAAAGAGGCGCTTCGAAGAAGAGGTAATGTCTGTTACCGATTCGTTCAACTTTATTTCTTATTCCACTTCTTCTTCTTAGGTTGTTTCATTATGAAGTAATAACATCAGTGTCACTCATATGTTGATATCTTATTATAAATATGAAACAACCATATTTCACCATCTATCCATCCTACGGAAAATAAAATCACTGCGTGTGCGTACGTACGGAATACCATCTCCACGCCGGGGTGTAATCTATTTTCCACCACCACCTTACTTGTATGGGTATAACGGTGTAAATAATTACTATATTTGATTATTGTAAATTGATATTGATTCTGTAATAGTAAATATACACTCCAATAAAATTAGACGATCATGGGAATGATATCATCGCTCGTGCGTACGTACGAAATACCGTCTCCGCGACGCAATGAGATTCATTCTCAATGATTAACCATTCATAAATGATTATAAAGTATATATAATAAGTAATCATGAAATATATGACATGATAATGATACTGGATTTATGTATATATATATATATATGTATGTCATCCAATTTATTCCATTCAATTCAATGAGGAAACAAAAACAACGTTCATGCGTACGTACGGCCTACCGTCTCTATGAACGGTGTATTTCATTCCATTTATTGATCTATTATATATATGTATATTCTGAATATATATTATATATAAATCATGTTTTATATTCTGGAATTATGTAATAATGATCTAAGTAATCATATGAACAATTACAAGTCAAAACATGGATGACAAATGAAACGATTTTACCCAAAATGCTCTTTAACATGGAATTTACAAAAGAACGGGTAATATAAAGTCATAAGTGAACCATATATGATATCATAAAAATGAATATGATTCTGTAATAAGTCAATAACATTATTTAAATAATTATACAGGAGGTTTGGACACTTACAAAGCAAATCTGACCTAAGGTTAGGGATAATTATTCCAATCTCATTCTTATCCAAGATTGTTTTTTCGTAAGTATTTACTAGGGTTATGATTATTATCCATGTCCATATGTTCTCAAAATATTTTCATAAAATGTTTTATTTTTCCTCCATGTATTTTTAAAGTCATTTTTACCCTTTTCTACTTTTACCACATTGTATGGAAGTAATATTTCTATTACGATGTACTTTTTTACTTTTCCGGCAAAAGAACGAGAAGAATGTTTTTTTAACTTATACAGAACGAATGGATTTTTACGATTTTATAAAGCCTTATTTTCATGAAGCTTCCACCAAAAGATTTCGTGACTATTTTCAACAAAATCCTTTTCTTTTAAAATTGCATGACATTTTGTGGAAAGAAAATGATTTTGAAGAAAAAAAGGATATCTTCCTCAAGAATTCATTTCAAGTGTTTTATCAAAACCATTTTCATATAAGAAGACATTATTTCACATGTGTATGTTTCAAGTATCATGTCTCTATGATTTACATGGTTTAAATTTTCTAATGATGAAATTATATCCAATTTTTTGTATGGATTACGTTATGATGGAAGGATGTTTATGAATCACATTTTATTCTTGGGTTATGATGAATGATTTATGTTTATATTGTGGCACACGAAAGAATGATTTCAATATGAGATGGGTGGGATCTATATCTCCCTCCAATGCATTTGGTAAAGATTTATATCTCATGAGATAGACATGGCAGGAACAGTAAGTTAATCTGGTTTAGTATTACAGGACTGAAACGAGGAGTGAACTCGATTCAGAATGGGACTTTGTCCACTAAGATGGTCTTGGAAGCAATTCCTTGGCTACTATGGAAATCATTACATGTGCTTAATGGATTCCACAATTACATGTTTTATTCCCATGCTATTTTATCATGACTTATGTTCCATTATGATATATGCCTTATGTACTTCCATGTTTTATGTCGTTGCTCAAGATTTTTAATGTTCATGTTTTTTTTAAGCTCAAATTTATATGGTATGTTTTATTTTCTCCATGCTTACCCTTACTGAGCATTTTAGCTCACCCTTTTTAATTTTTCTTTTCCCCCAAGATTAAAAGAAAGATTTTAGGTGAGGAAACAAAAATGGGAAGATCTTTATGAGAGGTGTTGAAGATCTTTCACCACGATTAGAAGATTACGTTCCAAGTTTCCAAAGACACTAAACTATTACGGTCCTTGTGTGTCTGTTTTTGTTATGTACTAAGTATTCCGCAAAAGTAATGTAATGTCTATGTACATCAAGCTTCGGGTCTCTACATTTCCCAAGTAGATTAAAAATTTTATAACATCCCCTTAAGGATTATTTAGGTCTAAAAATTCATCAAATGTAATTAGGACAACTATTAGAGTGATTATATAATATTATAATATTATTTTACAGTTAATTACACGATTTACCCGTAACCGTGTTATATAAATCACAAAATAAACTCTTCAAAAAAAATTGTTAAAATTAGATCATGTTTTTTATTCGAATTACAACCATGTTTGTATGTTTTTAAAAATTCACTTCCTAGAAGTTGTTAAATTATGTTTAACACTAATCTTGTATATGTGGCGAGAAGGTGGGTAAAAGAGACAATCAAAAATTCCAATAATGTTTTATATCTAATTTCAAAATAAAAATTACTCCAACGACTTCCAATGAATTAAATGAAAAAAATATAATTTAATTATACTTTACACCAAATTAAAAGTATAATCTAACTATATAAATAATTTTTATGAAAATAAATTTTGAATTAAAATTTTGTAATTAAAACTATTCAATAATCATTAATATTATTAGAAAAAGACCTAAAATTCAACCAAATTAAATTTTAATCATCATATTTTAATGAAGAAGATTAATTATTCAAAAACAATTATAGAACTATCAAAAATTATATTTAAAAAGGGTTTTCATCAATAGGAGGTAAAACTACCCTTTTAAAAAATTAAAGGTTTTATACATAAAAAATGATTTATTCTTATTTTAATCCCATAGAATTTATCCTAAGAAAATATAATAATAATAAACATGTGGAAACCTAAAAAAAATTCTTTTCATTCCTAAAAATACATAATCTAGGAAATAACTAGAAATTAAAATAAAAATATTAATAACATATTGATTTGTGGTATAACTCATTCTTGTTTGCAATGTAAAATTTCGATGAAGCCCATTGTTCCTGTTAGGTATCCTTTCAAATATAGTGTCCCTTTTTATGTAAAATTAATACCTAATTCATAAAAATTAATAGATATGAAAAATTTTTATTCTATAATTATCTGGGGTATTACATTAGGAAACTCGAGTTTTAGACATATATTATGATATATTCATTTATGTTTGCAACCCTTTATGGCTATAATTCATAAGGGTTTCTAAATAAATAGCTTCACCATCTAATTTTTTTATAATATTTAAAACTAACAACGATATGGTTATAAAAATATCAAAAATATGAATATAAAATATCAATTGAATGAATTCTTCTTCAAAAATACCGTTATTTCAACCTATGATATTTTAATTTCATCGATGTCTTGCTTGGTTACACTTATATCTCCATTAGTAATGAAAAATGTAAATTTTGGTTTTGTTATCTCATACTTTTTATCCTAACATCTTTAATTAATTGTCATATTAATCTTTCATAAATGTTAAAAAACAAAATGTGATTGAAAAATGTGTATCACATGGGGGTGTATATCCAGGTGTGTTGTTATTCTTATTTGTTGTGAACTAGGTAGCAGTTTTATAATTCTATAATCATCAACTATGAGGTAACTATCCCTTGTTTCAACATTAATAGAGCATGTCTCAACTATAAAGTATCCTAAAATGCAAGTACTTTCTTGGAATACCACACTATATCTACGGTAGTAAAATTTCTCGGTGAAATGTTAAAACTAACCATGACCCTTATATTTATTTATATGGTTTTTTACTAAGGATCTATTATCATGATCTATAAAATATTACCTCAACATACCTAAATGCTTACATGTACTCTTGAAATTATGAAAATTTGTAACTTATCATAATTTTATTAGTTCTTAAACTCTCAAGTTATCCTCTAATGGTGATAAGATAATTAAAATGTTATTTGAACACTATTATAATTTAATCTATGATTCCCTAAGCCAACACATTTCATAATTACATGATTTATAATAAATAAACTTTTAAAATTCACTTATATGACCTTTTAGGTTTATAGTTTTAGATAATTTTGACAAAATGTTAACTAAATAACTCATATATATTTCCCATTAAAATATAATTTTTTAATATATGTAATTTATTTAACATATAAAGTAAATTTTTATGAAAATAGACCCATGTAGTCACAACATACACATTAAATTCATTATTACCAATGTAAATGGAAACATGAAAATGGTGTGTCCTAAAAAAAATCAGTATAATAAAACATAAGTGATAACAATAAATGATCATAACTGGCCATACGATGATTGTATCCACAAAAAAAATATTATCAAAATAAGTCACTTTTCTGTTTACTGGGAACTGTACAATCAACCAGGCCTAAAACACCAAACAAAATCATACATAAGTAGGCATGTCCAGGAGCGTAGTCATAGACCAGACCTGACCCGCTCAAAAAGAAGGAAAACACATTATCCAAGGAATCCCACCCAAGTCCCAACCCACCCTAAAATATAAGAAACACATCAGGATCCACACCCAACTGACACCACCCTACCCGCATTACCCATCAACAAATAGTATGTTACGACAAATCATCTCAATGCAAGAAACCTCAAGTCTTTCCCCTATCTCACCTTACCCCGCCACTGAGGCCGCATGGAACACCAGTACCAACCACACCCATAGTGAACTGGCACCACACCAATCCCAGTGCACCCTATCCACTGAAACCAATATTTTAGGTGATACTAGTAGAAAAATCATTTTTAACCTCGTCAATTTTACATCGGTTTCTTATAAACTGACGTAAAATATTTTTGCGGAGACGTTTTGGCGTCGGTTTTTTTAAAAATCGACGCGAGAAAATAAAAAAATGGTATGACATCTATTTTTATGAAAACCGACTCCGAAAATTTACAAACAAATTATATTCCTATAGATAATTTCCTAAGATTTGATTTGACTGGTCATATAGGAAAAACAGAGTTACGGATTAAAAGTTATGGATGTCGGAAGTTGATCTTCTCTAAAGGTAGTCTTAATTAAGTCCAAGTTTCAAAGGCCATAACTTTTAATTTGTAACTCTGTTTTACCTCCATGACCAGTCAAATCAAAGCTAAAATATTTGTTTAAAACCTGGAAAAAAAATTTATGTTTTGGTGTAGGTTTTCATAAAAATCGATGCCAAAATTGTTTTTTTGATTTTCACATCAGTTTTTAAACAAACCGACACCAAAAATAATTTTTTTTACTTTTCAAGTTGGTTTTCATAAAAACCAACACAAAAACTGTTTTTTTTTTTGTTTTTCATGTCGGTTTTTAAAAAAAAGTGACATGAAAAACACTTTTTTTTACTTTTCACATCCGTTTATTTAAAAACCGACGCCAAAAATGATATCGATTGGAATTTTTTGCGTCAGTTTTCTTAAAAAACCGATGCCAAAAGACCAACATATATCCTCTTTTATGTCGGTTTCAAACTAAACTGACGCCAAATAGTATTCACCAATACACGGGATCAAAATTTCAATTTGTTTCACAATACACGTTAAACTTTTTAAAAATCCAGCCTACATTTTAATACAACTCCATTAAAAATATATTAATTTACTATATATAAATCAATTTATCCTTCGTTCATCATTTTCATCCTCTTCGATTGAATCAATTTTTCAACGCCGCATCAATCGTTAATTTGAATACGGTATCTATTCTATTCATTTATTTTCATTATTATTAATGTCCTTCATTTATAAGAAATTCGATTAGATTTCATATATTGATGATTTACTTTTATTATTGAGATAAAAAAATAAAACATTCGGATGAGATTTACCAAGCTTGGTGTAAGATTAATTATCGATCGTCGTTTTCATTACCACTTGAGTTCTACGCTAAATATAAGAGATGTGATGATAAACAATATATCATTTTAATGGAAGATCCAAAAACAATTGAAATGTGTTTGAAGTATTATGTATATTTTATATCATTTGGTGTATGTGATTTTAATTCATGTTTATCTAGTTTTCTTTAAAACAAGTTGTATCAATCGAAACATTGACATGTTCAACTTCCGACGGCCATAACCTTTGATCCGTAACTCCGTTTTAGCTCTACGACCAGTCAAATCGAAGATTAGGAAATGCTCTAAAACATTGAAGAGTAAAAAATTACTTTGTGGTGACGGTGATTGTAAAAACCGACGCCAAAAATAAGTTTTTTCCTTTTATGGCGTCGGTTTTTTTTCAAGAACCGACACCGAAACTATTATTTCAACTTTTTGGCATCGGTTTTTAAAGAAACTGATTCCAAAAATGATGCGGATGAGTTTATTTGGCCTCATTTCTTTACAAAACCAGTGCTAAAAAACAAATGACATTTGTTTTTGGAATCGTCTTACCAAAACCGATGTAAAAATTCATATTTTTTACGTCGGCGACATCAATGTAGGTTAAAAACGGACGTAAAAAATAAAGAAAACTGAAATTAAAGAACTTTTTTATACTAGTGTGAATCAAAAAATTAAATGGTCCAACATACCAGGGGAAAAACCACCACATCATATTCCTCACACGGAGAAAAAACAAGCCTCCATTAGCAGCATCACATCCAGCAGATCATATCCAACTACCGAAGCCTACATGAACCCTCAACATCAATTGGAATGGGCACTGACATAAACCCACAACATGCATTCAAATGTTGTGTAAGAAAAGGAAACACCATTGAAACCACCAACATAATCCAAAAACCACAACTAAAAACTAACTAGGAACATAGTACACCAAACCTGACCACCATTAATGAAGACACCCACACAACCCAAATCACCATGGGGGCTTCAATCAGACTAATATGTAGTCCAGTATGAAGGGTCTAGGATAAATTCCATAGGTAATGAGAGAACAACAAACTAGATCATGGGAGACAAAATAGAGAATAAAATTTAGTATGTGGCAGGTCCAAAATCATAAAGTTTGACATGTAACAGAACCATCAAGGAATGAAAAATGATTGATTTCTTGAAATAGATCTACAACAAGAAACCATGGGACTAAAGAACTGATAGGCACTCCACGTAAAGCATCCTTCTCCAAACTAGAATGAGGAACAAAGCACCATCGAATACGGATGGGTTTCATCACACCTATATTTCTTTCGATCCACCATCGAAAAAAAACATTAAGGATATCACCACGCACAGTTTCAAATGGTTGAGGGGAAGGAAAATTCTATATAATCCTTAAAAATAAGCTACCAGCAGACCATGAAATAGAGGAATCAATCAATGATGGTGCATCCCAACCACTCCCCTGCCATGAAGTTATTTCCTATTGGTCAAAAAAACATGTAAGATCACCCCAAGAAATGATAATAATATTTGAGAATAGTACCATAAGATAGGTTTCATCACACCTATTTTTCTATTGAGCCATCCACATGACAAAGAAGTAAGGATCTGACCACACTATCAACTAGGTGAAAAACAAAAATAGACTGAAAACACTATACATTAAGTCAATGGAAGGATTCATATAAGTCCACAAGGATATGTGGGAATACAACAGAATATGGGTATCAGCACAACTATACCTCTCTCAATTCCCCCCACCCAATAGATCCTATAAAATTTTATACATCCAAAAAATTGAAAAAAATAAAATAATCGATTCTCAAAATGACTTTTTAAATATAATAAAAAATTAGTCCCAAAATCAATGTGGATTACAACTAAAACACCCCCATAAAATAGCACAATCCTAAAGGAAAACATTTCTAAACTACATATCACAACCACCAACACCAGAAAACACTTCTGACTCCCATCATCTCATTATGAAAAATTCTTCACTGAAACATCATTGCACCACCACTCGTCGATGAT
Organism: Viscum album; assembly: GCA_963277665.1. Taxonomy (NCBI): domain Eukaryota; kingdom Viridiplantae; phylum Streptophyta; class Magnoliopsida; order Santalales; family Viscaceae; genus Viscum; species Viscum album. The sequence continues at coordinate 1,463,725,024 of OY728158.1, read as the reverse complement.
ATTAGATAATCACATTGAGGATATCATCTTTCCTAGAAGGGCATCAGTGTCTAATTTCCACCAAAAAATGATGATGTTGACTACCAAACCATAAACAACATTATCCATTAATGGTGACCATTATTTATTCACCAAAAATATATAACCCACCACTCCACTAAATTTTAAGGACATACCCCTTATTCATGGATGAGATCATAAAGGTGGAGACCAATGATCAAAACTCTAGAAGAAAAGTTAGATGATACAAAATTGGAAATATTTCACATATCTAGAATAGATTTAGGCTGGAGAGTAGGAATGCGAACACACATCATCAAACAGTTTCTCAAAGGGAATCACCACCAAGACCACAATGAGAACAGAGAACATGAACCCAGATAAATCATACCGTGGGGATAGTACGCGAATTTATGAAATAAAAAGTGATAAAAATATCCAAATATGGATTTTGGATGAGGTATAATTGATGAACCAGTATCATAGTTGACTCGAAACCCCCACCGAAGAAATCCAACTATGTATGACTGGTTAGAGAAATTCATAAGTAAGGTGGAGCGAACAATCCACTATGGGGAGCATAGAAGAAACCCTAGAGGTTCTCCATTATAGGGGAATCTAGAGCCATTAGTAACCATAAGTATTGGAAAATAATTGCGAGAAAACCCATTATTCACATGTCTTTGTGAAAAAAAAGCATTATGTGTATGCCTTAAAATGTTTAAAACATGATCATTCCCATACCTATGTGAAAAAAACTCATGATATCCATGTCTTACTATCTTATGAGATATAAAATTAATACAATACATAAGATGAGGATATAGGACCCCACACATAATCATCTATAAATATTTCTATAACGTAAGTTCAATCATAGAAAAATATTAATAAAAACATGGAAAATGATTGATTTTTATAAAAAATTTACATAATAGGATCATCCTAAATGTTTATATATAAAAAAAGAAACCTGTATTTCAAAACAATATATATATTTATAGAAAATAAAACAAAATGGTTGATACAGAGAAAGTATTTGATGTAAACTCTTAAATAATATCTTTGAATAAAGAATAAAATATTTTAAAGGATAATGAATCATATAATAAATGTTTTAAGAGTTTATGAAAAACAAATTTGATAATAAGAAATGTTTTTCATGTTTTTAATATATTTTAATAGAAATATTATATGAAACATGTGGAAAATTAATTTTTTATAATGAGTAAAAATATATATGGAAATTTTAATATAAAATGATATATTTATATTTAAAAATTAAATGAAATAAATCATTAATATAGTCTATAGAACATATTTTTAATTTTTATATATTAAAAAGTAGTTTCATGTCACCTTCAAAATTTATCTTTAATATTCGAAATAATAAAATTAAAAAATTAAACATTAAAAACAACAATAAGAGATCTTTCAAGATAAATTATGGATATGAAATAGTGTGGAGTGGAAAATAAAACATTTAATTTTAAAATGATCTAAAACCTTTTACTTTAAAATATTTTGAAATACAATTGTTTGAAAAACCAAATCATAACAATAGTATAAGAATTTTATTTTCAAAATGGTTATATAAAATTACAATAATAATATAAAATATTCCTAATAAGAATTAAAATAAATATAATATAACATCAGTGGTAAGATAAAATATAGACATGAAATAAAATATTCATTGGTAATAATGGGTGTTACTCTAACCCTTGGAACACCATCACACTAGAATTTGTTTTAAAAAGTAGTTATTGATGATGTGATGTAATTTATAGAGAGGAAAAAGTGATATAACATATAAAATAATTGAATGGTAAAATCAATTAAATATTTAATGTTGTGTATATATAATAAATATTATGACCCCATGAATTAGAAATTCAGTTTATGAAACTCTCCTACAATTGGTAATGTAAGAATCGGTGAATATTTAAAGTAATATTTTGTAATGTAACATAAATATCATGAAATGTATGATAATTTTATATATGAAATAAATAAATCATTGATTACACTATATAAAAGAATTTATTTCACATTATATCAAAATTATTTCCATGTAGATAAATATTAGATAAAGAAACCCTTACTTTCTTTTCCTTCATTTTTTAATGAATAATATGCTTCATAAAACAAACATGTAGGTTCCAAGAATAGTGGAAGTACATGAAGGGAGTGTGACCAAATTTGAAAATTTTCATAATCAATGATTAATCTAGGATCAATACGATGACGAATACCAGTATCAATAGAATTATATTAAACATGAAATTCAAAATTGATAACATAAAACAGAGAAGAGAGGATCAACATATTTTGATTACAATTAATTTAATTTAAATATAGAATTACCACCAAGGTGATTTTCTCTTCATTGATTCATCTAACCACAGGTCCAAGGTGAGGCTTCATTATGATATAAAATCAAATGATATGCATCCTCTATAGGTGATCCATAGGTGCTCCATCTATCTATGGACATTGTCGAAGGTGTCTCTGGGTGCTAGCGTATAATACCCATGTGCTTGCGATGTCCACCTTTTATCGCCTTGAGAGTCACTTCCAAATCATTCTCCCTGATCTGGTGGACGAGGATCCCCCTTGTTCATGAGAGCATTATTAGAGGGGGAAGAGTTATCTAGGCTCAAGATCATTTCTCAAAGGAGGTTATGCACATAATGATCAGTCTATCCATCAACTAAACACTTGGATAATATTGAGAATAATAACAATACTGGGAATTTAATTCACCAAGTAATAATAAATAATTATCACTTGTTTTATTACTTAATTTATTATTCCATGTGAAACCCCATGTCAAATTATAATAGAAATGATACTATTTACATGACATTTTCATAACATGTATGTTATGTTTAAATTTTATTTATCAAAATCATTTTTAATATTATTTATCACCTAACCAATAACATGGTCCACCAACCCACTTCAATATTTATCAGGCCTTTAATAATGATTAATTATTTATTAGATAAATTTAACTATATTATCCACCGATAAATAAATATTCCATCTACAATATATTCACTTGAATAACTATCGATGAGATTACATGTGATCGGGAATAAATTAGTAATTATTAAACCAAAACCGGGAACAATATTTATTCATCATTATTAAATAAATAAATTATTTTACTGAGATACTATCTACACATAATGTGTGACCTTCTCGGGATCTTTCTCATTGTCATTAGGAATGATTTCCAAAATCCAAAATTACTTTATAGAAATGGATCAAGGTACCCAATAGAAATAAGTTGATGTATTAATGAAATGTCACCTATTATGAATTTTTACTATGTAATAAAATCCCTTTTTCCCGATATTTCCAACCAAGAGGGTTGAATTCTAGTTCCATCACCCCATGTGCTTGATTTTTCATTATTTAACTTCCCAGAAGTGAACATTCCTAGGGAACAAAATTTCTATGGATTTAGTAAGTCTATATCATTTCCATCAAAGGGAAAGAGATATATTACTTTATAGAAGGGACAAATCCTTTCTCACATTTTTTTATTAATGCAATATTACTTGTGATGCACCAAACATATCCAACCTCATCGTGAACATCTGTCATCATGGGTTTTTTCAATACATCTAAGTGTGAGAATCATAATACCCTTTAAAAATAATTTTAAGGTATAAGGATCAATACACACGTCCATAGATAGAAACATCCAATGAAACTTATGAATATGGATTTCCTATCGGTGGGTCTTGTTGTAATAATATCTTCCAGGATATTACCAAGGTCTCACACTATGAGAAGGTGACCTATGTTTCATGTGTCCCCACCCCTAATAGAATGTAACATTTATGTCCCATTAAATGATATAATTATTATATAGAACATATATTCTAAAATAATTTCTTGTAACTTTTTGGGTTCTCACATTAGTATGGATTGGTTGTAACCTTTAAATGAGAAAATTATTCTTATGACATTATCACATACTATGTAACGAAGAAGAACAATCATTTTTTGATAAAGAGTTTTTTAATATTAATCCATTGAATACTGGTGTTTTTATAAAGAAAAAAAAATTAGTTTCTATGGTACCAATTCCAACAGACTCCCACATTCACTAAAACCAAATGCTAACAACCTTCAGTCTACCAGCTCTAATATGCTATTCATTTTTTTCCAGACATATGCCTTTAGTTAAGGATCCTCCACGTTCTCTTCCACGGAAACTATTCTCATTGAAACCTCTCCCCTTTGATACAAATCCCGCAAGAGATGACACTTTTAGATATATTTTTTTTCTTGATGTGACCTTTTCTATTTTGTAAGAACCTCCACTGCAGTATTATCACAATACGATGTAGTGAAACCTTTACTGTTAGGCACCACATAAAGCTCCTAGACAACGTTACAAATCCATACGACTTACATTGCAACATCACAAGTGCTATATATTTTCACACCATTGAAGAATAAATGTAAACCGGTTTCATTGAACTATTATACCTCACAGTTCCTCTATTTATATAGAAAACATATCCTAATTATGAAATCAGATCCTTCTGATCTGTCCAAAACCAGCATCATCATTCCCTCTCATGACAAGATCCTCATCTCTCCCATACACCAGGAACATATCCTTAATTATTCTCATATAATTATGGATAGTCTTGAAATTAGTCCAATGTTGTTCTGCTGGATATTCTTGATATCTTCATACTATTCAAATTTCATAGGAAACATCAAGTTTGCTACATAACAAATAATACATTATATATCATATCACTAATGCATGTGTAATCTTACACATCCTCACTTTCTCATGTTTTTTATAGGGACTCATTTTCATTGAATGATGTATACCACGTGATACTGTAACTAGTCCCTTCATGGATAGTTCCATACTAAATATATTTAGAATCTGGTCAAAGAATGTACTAAGACTTAATCCAAGAATCCTATTGGATCTCTCACAAATGATCTTGATCCCTAGAATTTAGGCCGCTTTTCCTAAGCCCTTTTTGGAGAAGAACTTGTTCAACCAGTCCTTGAATGACTTCATGAGTTGTATGTCATTTCCAATAAGAAATATATCATCATCATACACTATGAGGATAAGGACAATATTCCCATTAAACATCTTTTAAACACATGTATCACATTCATTCTTAGTGAGAACAAATTCTTTTATGGATTCATCGAAACAAATGTTCTATGATCTGGATGGTTTCTTTAATCCATAAATTTATATTTACAACTTGCAAACACTTTAAGCATAACCATGTATCAAAAACCCTTCGGGTTGTGTCATATAGATATCTTTCTGAAGGTTCCCAATATGGAATTCAGTTTTGACATATATATTCCAAATACCATAGTCATGGAATGCTATTATGGAAATTATGATTCTTATGGGTTTGAACATGTAAACTGGGGAAAATTTTTCATTATAGTTAATTCATTTATGAAATTTAAAACCATTATCCACTAGCCCAACTTTATAAGTACTAACTTGACCTTCCATGTTCACATTCTTTTTGAATACCCATTTAAACCTAATAGGATTTAGATCAACTGGTGCATCAAAAAAAACCTATACATGGTTCAAATACATGGAATCCATCTCAAAATTCATTGGTTCTAGCAATATTTCATCTTTTGATCTCTCTACTACTTCATTATTGGTGATAGTTTCATCATTTTCCAATAATAATGAGTCACTTTACTTGGTGAAAAGGACAGCATATCCATTTGGTTCCCTTACCTATCTTATTATCCTCTTTTGTAATTGAATTTCAGGAACTACCACTTCCATGGAGACCTGTGGATCTTGTTCCAATACTGAATCATGTGTATCTTGAGCATCATCCTCATTGAAGTCAATCTTTCTCCCACTATATGTTTTGATGATGTGCTCCCCCTCAAGAAAGAAAGCATGTCCAGTAAAAATCATTTATTTTCAAAGTGGTTTTATCGGTAGTATCCCTTCATTTCCTTGGGATAGATTATAAATATAAACTTTTTGTATCGGTGTTTTAGTTAGTTTCTTGAGAAATCTTTAACAAGTGACTCGCAGCCCCATACACGTGTATGTAGAAAAGTGGGTTTCTTTCCACTCCATATCTAGAAGGGAAACCCATTTTCCAACTTAGTTGTTACTTGGTTTAATGTGTATTTCACAGTTTGAATTTTATATCCCCATAAGGATAATGGAAGATTTTCATGACTCATCATCGACCTTACCAAGTCCAACAAGGTGTCATTATTCCATTCACTAATACCATTACACTGTGGTGTATATGGTGGATTCAGTTGAGATATAATCTCAAAATCCTTTAAAAGGTCGATTTACTCTTGGTTAAGATATTCTTCACCATATATGTTCGAAGCTTCTTTATCTTCCTACCAAGATTATTCTATACTTATTTCTTAAACTCTTATAATTTCTCAAGGGTCACGGAATTATACCACATTAGGTGGACATAGCCATATCTACTCAACTAATCAGTAAAACTAATAACGTAATAATATCCACCTTTAAATTCTACTGGAAATGCTAAACACACATCAGTGTGTACCAATCCCAGTTTCTTTGTGTACCTTTCACTCTATGCAACAAAATGTGGTTTGGTCATTTTATTTTTTAAATAAGTGTGACATATAACAAGTGGTTTTAGCTCTAAAGAGTCTAAATAACCATCTTGAAATAGATTTGTCAAGGGCTTCAAGTTTACAATACTAAGGCAGGGATTCCATAATTGGGTGTTTTATGATTCATGTGAACTTGGTTCATTCTCTATTACCAACACTTGGTTCTCGTAAAATAATATATACATGCCATTATTTAAATGCTCCATACCATAACATATGTGGACCTCATAAATGTAACACCATTTATTTTAAAATTTGAAAATAAATTAATTTGTAACTCCACTCGATATAGAAACTACGTTCTTGGTAAAACTAGGTATAGAATAACATCCACGTAAAACCAAAATCATTCTCGTTGTCAATGTGAGGTGGTAGTCACCTATGCAAAGAGAATCCATCCTCACACCATTGGCATATTGTAGATCTACCTCTCCTCTGCCAATATTTTATAATCACCTTAATTATTATATTTGAATATATATTTGATATTTAAAAGCTATATCTAGTAACCAATGTGTATAATCGGAAATATTTCACTCGATAATGAATGCACCTTGGGCTTCACCATGCCTCTGGTTGCATTTCATCTTCCATTGGCCTGACATTCCGCATGCAAAGCATACTACCCCTATTTATTTGCCTTGCCTCTAGATTTTCCTCTTCATCGTTGGATAGTTCTTGGAGGATTTAAATTATTTATAAACCATATTCCCGTTTTCATTTTTTTTCCTCTTCATATTCACCATAAGTATTGTGTTGTTTTCATGGCCCATTTCCTTATCAACTTAGCGAATCAAGGTAAGATTCTCTAATAGACACATCTCATTATTTCATGTATTATAATTTACAATTAAACTACATAAGGTCTTGGGAAGTGATGATAGAATGAGACATTATGAAACACTTCTGGGAATTTAATCCCTAAGATATCCAAATGTTCAATGTTGCTAATAATTTTCACTACATGTGGTCCAGCTAGCAAACACTCTCCATGCATAGTAGCTAACAAAGTGTTGGAGATATCATACCTCGCCTATCTCGTCTTCTCTTGATAGAGATACCGAAGGTGATTCATCATGCTATAAGAATATATTTCCTCATATTTCTTTAAAAGACCATTGTTCATGGATGATAGAATGAGAAACCAAACATCTGTATCATCATTCAAATGTTTCTCATATTCAGATAGTTCCTTATCATTCAACTCTTTTCTATGAAAAACTGGTAATGAATAATCTAGCACAAAGTGTTTCCTCTCATATAGAAGGATAACCCAATGGGGCCTTTGACACTCTTGGAAATTAGTTCTGGTGAGATGTTTTTACTTCTCACGTATGGATCAAAATGATATGTCTTATTTCATTTTGATTACTATTTCTACGAATTATTATGAACATACTCTTAGTACTTTATATTGATAAATATAAAAAAATAATATCAATTAGTCACCAAATATTTTGTCGAAACCCAATAGACATCACTATTGGCTTCAAAATATCTTATTGCATGGACACCCTAGTTGAAAGGATCCATATTACCCATTGCATTACCCCAAATAGGGTTGGTTACACAACTTGAATGGTTTTAGGTAGGAATTAAAATTCCAACTACATTAAATCACAGCTCCATGATCTATTGAGTGGACTCTCCAATCATGAAATCCTTAATTTTGTATTTCCTCAAACATTACCTATCAGTTATACAATGTATTTCTAGGGCTTTCAACCATTGATGTAAACTAGGTTATGTCAATGAAAAAAATCAAATTAGAATTCCTTGATAACTGAAGTCACCCCAACTAGGGTTGGTCGAGCACTTTCATTTATTGTTTGATTTTAACTATAGTAATAAAAGGGTATATCAACATAATATTTAATTGAGGGATTTTATCCTTTATTTGTAAATTTCCACTTATTATCTTTTCAAATTATTTTTAATGTTAAGTGGGATATACTTAATTTATTAACCATTTATAGATAATATTTACGCATAATCCATTTTTATTTTTGTTCCATCTAGTATGAATGTTTGTTCATTAATTATGTTATCATGTAAGACATCCATAATTAATAACCATACACCTAACAAAAATAAAATAAAGGGTATGGTCTTGAGATTTACTATTGGTTAGTTTATCTATTTGCTGATAAACTAACCCTAACCTAGGGGAGAAACACCTTGAAATATATAAGGTGTTTGTTTATAGATTTCCACTTTTCCCCCTTTGTAACTCCTTGGATTGGTTTTATATTTTCTCTTAACTTGAACCGCAACTACTATCTTGGGAGATCCATCAATTACATATACTTTTAACTCACACACAGATGAGGGGTAAAATGGGGTTTACATAAAAAACCATGGGCACACAGGCCCTATATATTAATTAGGAGACATCACATAGACCAACAATTTTAATTTAATAGAATAATTAAAATGGAACCAATAACATACAATGGTCTGGTCTATCTCATAATCATCAACATATATGAAAAAAAATTCATTTAATAAATATATCATTAAATTTTTTAATATTTCATAGGAAGATAAATTATTCTAAAATCTATTAATCATTATATTTAATTTATCAATCCTTTTTAACTTAATCCTTTTCTAAAATTCCATGAGATTATCATCCATAACATGGTACATAACTTTTATCGTTGAAATAAATAGGTTAATGCCCATCCAAAACTACCCACCTTGTATTTATTCATGTATACAATTTATTCTTTGTGACATGTAGCATTCACACAAAATTATAATTGTAATACAACTCATTCTTGATGTGAATATCTTTGAACACTACCAAGATGCTAATAATATATATATATATATATATCAAACAAAAATCACATGTTGTTTCCCAACATAACATCAACATGAAGGTACATGTCTCAAGGATGATATAATATCATAATAAATTTCTAAATATGTGTAATCAGGAAAAAGTACAGGGCGTGTACATCTGACTACGCAGCGTGTACCCTCGTCACCATACATCTGATGTAAGTTCCTAGTGAAATAGCGTGTGTGGAGTACTTTATAAGTATTTGGAGTGCATGGAGTTTCCAGTGGTCTACACGTTGTGTAGACTCTGTGTCTCACGGTCACCATCTGGGTATGATGTGTATGGGACACACGACTTAACCCTAACTCGGAAGGACAACATGTTGTGTCCTATAGGCTAAATGACATGTAGTCTGGATGACCGTGAGCTAGTTTATCCTAGTCAACAGATGGTGTAAGAATTAACCACATCATGTGTCATTAATGCAAAAAACTTGATAAATTCAAAAATAACTCCTGATTCATTTAACCCAAATGCATTTCATGTAGATTCTACTACACTGTTTGTATTCTTGTGTTATCATGATAGAACTGTCGCTGCCTCCTGATGAGATCCTCAATTTAATTTTAATTATAAAATTATTCATTTTTATTATATCTGTGAGAAACAATAAGGGGGAATTGATCTCAAAATTTATATTATAGGAATGATTAAAACTGAATTGGAAAATAAATTATTAAATTATAAATCATAAAAGAATTATTTAAATAATTATAAATGAAAATATGACCGCTCTTATTCAACTTTTAGGTTCCCATCATAGTGGAAGTGTAGGATGGGAATGTACCCAACATTGCAAATTGTTATAATCGATGTTTAATTCCGGATCAATATGGTTATTAACTCTTGTATCCAAAAATTTAATCAATGAGAAAAGATAAATTTCCAAACTCAAAACTCAGAAGATAGGATTGACATATTCTTTTTATAATAAATTTAATTAAATTATATAATTATTTCCAGTGTGATTCTTTGTTCATTGATGCATCTGACCATGTGTCATAGGTACGGTTTCATATTAATGTAGAATCCATGGATAGAAATCCTATAGAGGAGATCCACATGTTCTCCATGTATCTCCAGATGTCGAAGAAGAAGTCTCTAGGTGCTATAGCAGAAGATCCTTTCATATGAGATATCCAACTTCGATCACCTCGAAAATTACTTCCAATGTGTTCTCTTTGATCTGGTGGAGGAAACTTTCTCTCATTCATGAGTACTTTCTTGGATAGGGAGGCATTTACTAGGCTTGAGAGCTTTTTTCCAAGGATTTTGTTCACATAATGGCCAGTCTTTCAGTCAAATGACCCCTATGATAATATAGAGAATAATAACATAACAGGGAATTCAATTCACCGGGTAATAATGAATAATTATCAAAAGTAATGTTACTTAATTTATTGTTCCATGTGAAACTACGTGTAAAATAGTAATAACAATGCTATTATTTCCCTAGAATGTGATTAACTTGAATTTTTTTATTTAAATATTATTTAACCAAATAATTTTTAATATTATTTCTCACCGCACCCATAACATGGTCTTCCAATCCACCTCAATATTTACTAGACCTTTAATAATGACTATTTTTTAATAGATAAATATACATATATTATCCACTAATAAATAAAAATTCCATATTAAATATATTATCTCGAATAACTAGCGATGAAATTAAATGTGATCAGACATACTTGAATAATTAATAAACCACAACCAGGAATAATATTTTTTTCATCTTTGTTAAATAAATAAATTATTAAACTCTGATACTTGCTACACATAGTGTGTGACCCTCTAGGCATCATTCTCGATGGAATTTGGTGGGCTTTCCTAAATTCCATGATTACTATTGACTAATGGGTAAAGGCACCCAAGGGACATCATTTGATGTCTCAATGACATGTCACCTCATAAAAATTCTTGCAATGTAATATAATCCATTTGTCCTAATATGTCCAATCAAGCAGGTATCATGCAAGTTCCATCAACCCATGTGCTTGATTACTCATTCTTTGACTTCCTAAAATTTAACTTCTCTATAGAACACCATGGCCATATATTTAGTTAGGCTATATCATTTCCATAAAAGATCCTAAGATATCCACTTCCATGGAAGTGAAAAATACTTTCTCACATTATTCATTAATGCATTATTACTTTTAATACACCCCACATATCCTACATCAACACGAACATATATCATCATAGTATCCATCAGTACATCTAAGTGTGTGAGTCATAATACCCATTATTAATAATCTTAATGTATGATGGCCAATACACATGTCCATAGACAGAAACATCCAATGAAAATTATTAATGTGGATTTGTTACTGTCGGGTCTTATTCTCATAACATCCTCTAGGATATAACCAAAGGTTCACACCTTGAGAAGGTTCCCCAAAGATTCATGAGTCTCTACCCTGGATAGCATGTATCCTTTGTGTCCCTTCAAGTGATATCATTCATCCATAGAATATATATTCAAAAAAGTGTCCTAACACTTCCATGTTCTCATCATAATAGGGATCCAGTATGAACTTTTATTGTGATGGTTATTCATAAGACATTATCACATACTATTTCACACTGAAGAAAAATGATGATGTGATGAAGAGTTTATTAATATTCATCCAATGAATTCTGTGTTTATCATAAATTACAAAGAATTTGGTTTCTAGAGACTCAACTCCAAAAAATCAAAAATAAATTAATCACCAAATTCATAACATACTGTACATATATATAACCTGTTATTATCATCACATATAATTATAATCTATATTTATATTAGTTAATTATTATATTTTTTTATTTCAGTTATAAGAAATAATGAACATTTTGAACTAATTTCACAATAGGGGTATTGTAATTCGTTCATCTGAAAAAAATTATGATTAAAATTTCAATAATTTTTCTTTAATATTTTTCTTATAATGAATTTGTATGTTTAAATTTGCTTTCATGGGAACATTATTCTTAATCATTTTAAATTAAGTCATTAAAAATCATTTTTTATTAATTTCAACTAATAAATAGTGTTTATTAATTAATGAATTAAAAATTTATGAATATTTTCTGGGATAAAAAATGCATTATTTCTATATATATACCATATAATTGAATTAATTATTCTTTCATAATCATCTATGACATAATTTCATTTCATTGTTCATGAATTTTGTCATACCAAACAAAGAATGAACTTACCATTCATAATGGTTAATTATAAAGTTATTTTGTTCACATATATTTATAACTATATAATAATGATATCATTAAGTATCTAATAAAAAAATATATTACAATTATAATTTATTTAAAATATTTTCTAATTTGAAAAATTAATAATTTGAAATAATGATTTTCCCTTTATTATATTTGTTTCATATGATTAAAATAATGATAATGGTTTTCTGATCATGACATTAATTTATTGTCCAACATATTATATGAGAGCCATAATGATATCATAAAAATAATATGTATCGTATACAAATTACCATTACCATCCATGTATGTCATATAGTAAATGAATGGTGAAAATATATAGTGAAATTAAAATTGAGTAATAATAAGAAAATGTAATGAAATAGAAAATAGATATAGATATTACAAACGTATATATCTATTCTTCGATTATCTACTTTGTGTGTGGGATTAAAACCATGATGGGTTTAATTATAAGATAAATAGAAAATAATTGTGTTTTATAGGATTTTTTAAAGTGTATTGGGTATTGTTTGTTCTAAAATAAATTTTTTTGGTGTTATGGGATGTGAGTAGAAGGGAAACCATTTTATATGTGAAAACATGTGGAATTTTTTGTAAATAGAAAAAACATATTCAATATTGGTAAGTCACTATCAAGTAAGGTGGCTAAAAAATAGGTGAATAATTTATAATATAATGTATAAGGTTAAGAGACACTTCAAATAATTAATTATTTCCATTTTTTGAAACATGTTATGTAATTTTCCCCTTTGGTTAATCATTTTTAATATTTTAGTTTTCATCATGGTATCATGTTTTTTCATATATAATTTATTTTTTATGATATAAAATGTAATGGTATTATTTATATAATTTTTACATAATTATTCCAAAATTTTAAAATATTTTTTAAAAAAAGTTACAAAATTTATTATTAAAATACTAAATTTATAATAAATACATTTTTCAAAAAATATAACAAAAATTCTAAAATTTTAAATATGCGGTTATAAATTAAATATAAATTTAAAAAATTATAAATTCACCAATAAATTATATAAATTTCCTCTTAATAATTATTCATAAATTTCATGTTCATACATATATACTAATGTTTTCATAAATATATTAGTATTTTAAAATACGGTATTTTGAACTTTTCAATATCTTATTAATGTTTTCAGAAATATTTTAACAAAATATGTTAAGATAATTATAAAAATTTGGAAAAAAAATTATGTAAATTTTATCTAAATGGGAATATTTTATTTTTCAAACTATGTTTCAAATAAATATAAGAAAGATAATGAAAAAATTATTTTATTGAAAAATGATGTTTTTAAGAATTATTCCAAAATAATATTATTTCAAAATAGTTTCCAATTTCAAAAAATGATTAAACGTTAGTTCTTATGTAATTTTTAAAAAAAATTAATTTAATATATTAGGTAAAAATATAAGTTACATAACAAAATGCAGTACTAAATTTATACAAAACACTCTTTAAAAATGACCAATAAAATTATTTATTTATATTCCATAAAATTAATTTTTCTACTATATTTATCTTAAAATATTATTATGATTATAAATATATACCATTTCAAATTTTAAATCTAATGATATTTTTATTCTTCTATATCACATAAATATATATATATATATATATAATATCTAAATATCATATTTTTATATCATTGTGTGTAATATTATTTGAAATTTACTACTCAACAATACATAAATTATATATACCTATTTGATATATGGAGATAGACTATTTTTTAGAGACCTTATTTCAATCACCATGTATGTAATTTAATTATTTACATCAACCATATTTTTAATGGGGATATTTCATTAATATATATATACTTAATAATTCATTCATTCCACTCTCACATTACAAGGAATAATTTTTATTTCATATAATTGATTTTTAATAATTATTTCCCAATTGTAGATGGAATTACTAATGTTAGGTTTTTTTCAATTCTGGTGATCCTTATAAATTAATATGATCTAAGTAAATTCCTAGTCTAAAAAAATTATCATTTTTCTATTATATCTGAAAAAAATATCAAATTTAATGGCTTTAATTTAACCATAGCAAGAAATAATCCATGGTGTAAAATACTTAGTTTATGCTCTCTATTATAATGATATTCTTATAAACATGTAACGTGTTTGTAGTATTGTTCAAATCTTATATGGAACATTTTCCAATTATTTCTCACTCATTTTGAAAGAATAGTAAAACATGAAGAAAAATTAAACACATGATATAATAGTAGTAGTAATAATAATAAATATTATTATTATTATTATTATTTCTTAAGAAACCGAGGGTCTTACAACCAGTTTTTTATAAATAATTGAATGTGAGATCTTAATTTTTCAGTCATGTGAGAAATATTATGTGTTGAATATTTTTTTTATTTTAATTAAAAAATTCTTCTAGTTTTGAATTCATAGAATCATAGGGGTAATAAATAAGGATTTACATGAAAATCATTGTGGGATTATTTGACATTATAGTATTTATAATTTTTAATGGATAATTTTTTAATTTAAGGTGGTTATCCAAATTAAAATCAAGGTGGGTTTATGGGGAGAATATTTTCTATAACCTTAAAATATTATTTGTGTTAATGAAGTAAAATATTATAATAGGGATTTTACAACAATAATTTCTAGAAAAAAACATGGGTAAATTACATTGATAAAAATATATATGTATATAAATACATTTACATCCAAAAATATATATAAGAATAAAAATTATTGTGCATATTTCCATTGATTTTATTGAGATTAATTTCATTTTCTACTAAAAAGGGTATAAGAATGTTCTTTAGGGTCATCGTAAAGGAAGCGTGTGATAATTTTAGAACCTTGTTAAAATTTAGAGATTTTTTTATTCATTTTTATTTGTGTAATTATTCTCTCTTTCTCATTGGATACATGTACTATTTAAAGTTTGTTACTGATTTCTTTATTATAAGGAGAGATGCGAGTTATCAACATAAATGTGGGTTTACAACATAGAGGTTCTATGAAAAAAGTTTAAATTATAAAAAAATTACTTCACTTAGGGATTTTGGTACATTGAAATATTTTTTGTTGTATACTCCTTGAATGATTCCCAGTTCATGTTATCCAAGTAAAAATTATAGTGTATATTTTAAATTAAATTTTAAAATATATCATTATGTGGGAGAAATAATAATTCCTACTAATAATATAACAACATTACTAAAGGGGGTGATTTAATAAATTAAATTCATTAATCCTTCCGCCTCATTCTAGTATCAATGTTTTTGTTCAAAAGTGATTTCATATTTAATAGTTAATTTTTTTGTTAATATATTTTACAATACATGTTAGTGGTAATTGATACTAATTATATTGTAGTTTGTGATGGAAACAATGATCAATAGGGGAAGATCCACATTCAACATCAGTCATAATTTTTCAATGATGGTTTATTTATGGTTTCCATGCATTGAATTTGTGTCCACATAAAGAGTGATGCTTTATCAAAATCATAATAAAAATAATTTTAAGTTGATTATAATGTAATGAATATATTATTATTATCTCATTACTAGAAAATCTACTTGAAGTTAATGTCATGTAAATCCTCACATTATATATGGGGGATGTTTTTAATCATATATGAATGTGATGAAAACCCACATAAAACATAATTATATGACTATTTCAATAAATATTAGGACATGAGATTGAGAATAATTAAATAGTTGGTTCATTATTTTATCAGGTGAAGTTGATTGCGGAAAGAATTCATAGATTTACTGAAATAACGGATTATGTCAAAATTGAGATGATAATTTTGCGAACATATCCACCATGTTTTAAAATAATGGTTTTGGGAGTTGAGCATATTGATCTGAATGAGTATACATTGAATATTTTATCTATAGAACATATTTACAATGAGATTAGGAGAAATGATATAGTTCAATTTAAAAAGGATAAATATCTTCAAAGGGAATTTGTGGGAAACAAGTATCTCTTACTAGAAGATGATATGACAAAAAATTAAAATAAATCAGGTCAATTCTTTCCAAAAATCTAAACATGGGGAAATAAATATTAATGGGTAAATATCCACACACATGTCTTCTATATAAATATTTTTTGGAAAATCACTAAAATACCCCCAATGATGTTCAATTATGATGTAGATGAAACTTCCCCTATGGACATATAATGAAAATATGTGAAATGTATGAGGAATTCATAATAATAAATCAAAAAATAAAGAACATCTACTAATAAAGTATAATTAACTTGTGGATGAATAAAAGGTTTGATATTTAGTATTATAATTACCTATGTAATTAAATCTAGGTAGTTATCATAAAAATTGAACAGTAGATGAGTATGATAGTCAAATTAAGAAAATTAGACAAGATGTGACCCCAAAATTGTGCTAGAGGCCTAGTTCAAAGAAATAAATTTTTAATGTTAAAAAATGAAAAAATTATAATTGGTTGGTTCATGATTACAAACACTTTCAGTCATAATATGTATATAAATAAGTGTTGAATTCTAATATCATAAATCTAAAATATAATATACTCACCCATGGCTAAATTTGTCGAACATCAACTCAAAATTGAAGAACATTCCGGAATTATCAATAGTTTTACTACCAATAAAAATGAATGAGTCTAATGAATTGAGTTTATTAAATGAGAAATCATGTGTTTATGTAGAATGATGGAATATCGTGAGATAATATTTAATCAATGAAATAATTCATGGAGATGCATTATTTCTGATACAGAAAATGTGAAAGAGAAACATAAGGGCCAAGTTGAAGAGATAGTTTATTTACAATAAGATCAATTCTTCAATAATGAAATACAACCAATGTGGTATGTGATTGAAGAAAAAGGTGGTAACTGTTTATATAAACCACATGCATCCTCCCTATATAAAGAGGTATAATTTTTAATACTCGAAAGTAAATATCAAAATATTTTAAAATAATGGCTATGCTCGATTGAATATAAAATATGTGACTCCATGCATAAAGAAACAATGAAATATTGTTATTTAATAATGATTAATTTAACCAAGAATATTAATTTGTGGATATGTATATGATTAGATTAATAAATGAATATATTTATTATTCCTAACCAATAATATTTTTTTGATTAATTCATTCAAAATAAGAACTCAATTTTTTAGAAATTTTATTATATATTTCAAAAATAAATTAATAGAATAATAATTTTTATTGTTTTTTAAGGTAAATATTATAATTAATCAGCTTATTATATACCAAATGTGATTGATTAAATGAAATTAATTTTTTAAATAATAATTTCATGATTATCATAGGTTTAATTCATTATAATTTTCTGAACAAATTTTTTTTGTGGAATAATGAAAAAATGTTATTTACTGAAAATATTCTTTTCATTTCAGTTATTTTAATAAAAAAATTAATTTTAGATTAGTATAAAAATTTAATTAAATACATTTTTATTGTCTGGAATATTTTTATGTGTACATTATACTTGACTATAGTATAATAATATTTCACACTAAAAAATCTACATTTCAAAAAAAACTATTTTCAATGTGTTCTTACAGTTTAATGTTAAATTAAATACATACACTTCTATTTCTTAAATTATTAAAACATTATTACATATTATTCATAAGTGGGTCAAATATTGTTAAATAGGACACAATTATTTTTTGTAAATACAAAATGTTACCATAAGAATTTTTTAACCATTGTTAAAGGTAAATCGTGTAATTAATGATAAATATATAATGATAATTACTAGAAAATGACCATAAAACATGAATAAATTTTGTTTTATTATTATATTGATTATATATTCATTCATATTTGTAATATATGGACTTTTCCATTTGGATGTGAATATACCCTTCATAATATTTTCTTTATAGAGAATTAAAAATTTCACACTTTTTTTGTTGACTATAGTATTTTTAACATTTATATTTCAAGAGTATATGTTATGATATAAATATTAATTACAAAGATAAATTATAAATTCTAATAACGGAAATTGTTTATTATCCCATGATAAAATAATTACCTTAAATTCTTACACAACACTAATGCGGTAATTATTCAATTAATGAAAAAATAAAATATGGGATATTAAAAATATGAGATGTAATAAAATTTGAAAGACAAAATGTGATGATTAAATTTCATATAAAAATAATACATACTAATGAGGTGTGAATCATTCTATTCAAATTTATTATGGTATTTACAATAATAATATGAAAGTAAATGAAAAGTTATAAACATTATTATTATGAAATTTTATAAAATAGAATACATTATTAAAAGATTTAAAACTCATAAAAGTTTAATATTTCGATATATTAATTTTATATGATTAACTAAATCAATAAGGGTCTATTTATGTACCTTATTTCATTTTATTGTAAAATTATTAACCATTTATGTATAGAAAACTGTAATATTAAAATAATTGTCAAAAAGGTTAATGAAGGGATAAAACAAAAATATAAACTATAAAAATGTGATTTAAACATATAAAAAAATTATTATATTGTATTATATTGATTTATAATCATGTTATCATATAATAATATAAATTTTTATCAAGTTATAAATAAAATCACAATATAATATTTTAATATTTTTGAAAATCAAAATATTTTTTCTCATCTCTCTTATAATAGGGAACCATTTATTCTTATACTTCACACTTCAATACCAATTTATATTATACAATATCTACTCAAATACATTCCAAAAATCCGTAACCTTGTTTTACATTACTTATTATAGATATAACAAGAATCATATAAGTCTTATGGATCTATGAAGAAGACATTTTCTAAAGAATTGGAATAGTTTTAACTACATATTTTAGTTTTATTTCTTCCTAAAATTACTTCGAATCTCCCTAAACCATTTTCAAATAATAACTCAAGTATTATATATATAATTAGATGTTATTATTTTTATGTAAGAACTTATAACCACGTACTCTTACATCAAATGTGAAATGAAATGATCGTTTGGGTGTACGGAGGACTACCACCTGGATAACATATTTAGTTCTTTTTTCTATCATCATCTCTCACAATAATATTTTCATGATGTAATTAATATTTATATATGAAATTAGTTAATTATATATCATTCATTAAGGAAAATATATCATATAACTTTATTACATTCTATTCATGGGGAAATGATAGCATCGTTCATGCATATGTATAGACTATCACCTTCATGAAGTTATATGAATTTTTTTCATCACCAAATCACATGGTTAGTATATATAATTATATTTGAAGAATTGATATAATATTTATGATAATATGATAATATTCATGTGATAATATAACTCGTATATTTTTTCTCTAATGATCATTCCAAAATTTAAATAATACTCAAGCGTACATTCGACCTTCAGTCTCTATTATTATAATATAGTTCATTATTGATATCCAAAATTTTTGATTGCATTTAAAATTAAATTTAGAGTATAAAAATGATAATAATTTTGTAATTATAATTATGAATATTATGTAATAATGTTCACTTTGACTATATTCATCTTTTTCAGAATCCATTTTGGACTACTAAAAAAATAAAAAAATCCAATGTGAATTTATATTATAAAATAATTAAATATAGGATGGTAAGATATAAAATATAATTAATAATAAACATGAAAAAATTATTTAGCAAAGAAATTAATTTATGTAATAGTTTTATTATATATGATACTGAATGAATCTGATGAGATATACTCAATTAATAGAAATTTATATTAGAACCTCTATATTATGTTTTCCATTAAAACTGCCTTTTTTAAAACCATTTTTGGAACTATTTACATGGAGATATTTGAATTATGAATGTCAGTTTATTTTGATATTTTAATATTTTAATGCGGTAAAAAAATTATTTAATCAATATCTGAAAATGTTAGTTTATATTCTTATTATTCTATGATTTTTTAAAAAAATATTTTTTTTTGTTTTTTACATTTTATAAATAAATGTGGTTTTATAGAAAATGATATCTCAATACCAGGAAATGTTTTGGTTGTACGTGAAATGATTATTTTTGAAAAATGAAATCATTTATGTATTATGATAATGATTTAGTTCCTGGGAATCTGTTGTGAGGATGGGTGGTTCAATTATAATGTGAAAATGGGTGAGATCAATATATCCCTCAAATGTTTTGGATAAAGGTATAAAGTAAACTGATTAGGTTTCTCCTAAGAGATTAAGGGAATATTCTGTTATGGTTATTACAATATAACCATGATGGTTATTAAAAGTGTAACTATGAAAGTTTCTACAAGTATTAGTTTTATCGTTTTTACATATGTACATGTGAGAGTCACCTATAAGTAAGGGTGACATTAAAATGATTCCCCAAATTCCTACATGTTTTATCTATTCATGTGTTTGTTTCTAATAATATTTACTAATAAAATTGTTTTTTCATGGTAAAATGAATTACTTAATAATATCAGAGAGTAAATTGATAATAGTATATATATTATGATTTTTAATGTTTCTCACTTAGGAAATGAACAACATAATGTTTCTATTCATTGCTATTCTTTTCTTCTCATAGAACATTCAAAAAAAATTGGATTAGTAGGGATATGTATGAGGTCCAGTCGAAAATAATAATGATGTTTCATCAAGATAAATATTGTTTCTATTTAAAAGTATTTCTTTATTGAAAAAATTTCACGGAATAGAATTTTTCACATCAAAATATTTTTGGATTTTATAAATATAAAAAAATCTATATAAATTTTTAAAACCCAAAATAATTTATTAATGTATGAAATTAAATTATAGATAAATTAATAGTAAAACATAATATTTATGTTTAGGACCTACTAGTTGTTATTAAATTATATATTACATATCAATAGTGTTTAGGTGTAAATACCTGAACCCACACTTCTGGATTTAGTACTAAAACATTATATGCATTTTTTTCTATAAAGGAATAAAGAAAATTATATACTACATTATATAGCTGAGGACCTTTTCCGGTCTAGGTTTGTGGAGGATTACACAAATGATATGTCAACATTTACAACAAAAAACATTTATATTTATTTAATTCCTTCTACTCTAGCATCTTATTTTCCCATGAAAACACTTTAGTATGAATAATTACCTGAGAATATTTATCAAAAATAGAAGAGCTCAAAGACCAGTAAAAGGATAGGTATGAACAATATAGCATGTGGTGAGCACAATCATAACATAAGCAATGGATCATGAGAGGAAGTATTAATTAGAAACATGAAATTTGGTAATGAATAAAAATGAGACATCATGTCTTTGTGGTTAACAAACACACATACTTATGAAAACTTCTATCATCATGTTCACACATAATTCCGCATTATCTCAAGAGATTAATCACTTTACCAAATTCATTGAAGCGCTGTATAATTTCGGGCGCACCCATCACATCATAACATTATCATTAACATAAATGACACATAGAATATATATCAAAAATTATGATAAATATCCCATGGAAATAATTCGGTTTCATATCATAAGAATAAATTCATAAACATTGGGATCCCAAAAGATAGTGGGAATAACATACATGCTACAAGAACCATCAACCTTGAGTAATAATTAAAAGGTTGGTTTTTGAAAGAAGAGTTATTTTGGAAAACATTTATCTGACATAAACTCTAGTGTAAAACATGTATATTCTATAATAGGAATGATAATGAAGAAAATATTATTTTTAAGGAGTAACCATACCAAAAATGACGTGAAAGAGGGAGAACCTGAGGAAAGAATGTTGGGTTTGAGAAATACCCATTACCTTGTATATAAACACTTTCTTAACATTGATATCATATATAACAACATTAGATTCACAAATAAACAATTATAGAACCCATTTTAAATTTATATTGTTAATTATGGTTTCATTTGGATATTTTATGGGCCCTTGTATGAGTTATAGGGTTTAAATCCATTGTTCGGGGATGTTTGTTTTAATGGTTTTATAAAACAGTTCACGGGTATCCTTAAATGGATGTTCATGTAGAACAATGGTAATCATACAAAACTAATATTAAATTTTATTAATGATATTAAAGTAGTTTAGAGTATCTTATAATGAATTATGTTATATAACATGTGGATGAATCATTAGTTAAAATTTAATGATGATCATTTGGGTAAATTCAGGTGATTTTTCGACCACAGTGAACTTATTTTGTTTAATCATTTAGTAATATGTACTAAAGTTATTTACAGAACATGAAATATGATTTAATACATATAATATAATCTAGTTCAACCATAAAAATAATTTTATGACCATATCTTAACACTGTAAAGGAAACTGAAAACATGTCGTTCTTGAAGGTGATAAATTAACACCTGATGAACAATGTTTTCCTTTATAAAATAAAAAGAAGAGGAGAAGGGGTTTGGATGATATAATATCCCATTAGTATCATAAAATTCCAGAATATTTATATTATTGTAGTTACCATAATATTTAGATGAAGATAGGTGGGATATATTACGAATAGAACATAAAATTGAAAGGACATTAAAGGAAAAGAGGGAGAGAAATTACCTATTGAATACTCATCTTGACATCCTCTTTAAAGGACCTAGACAAGGTCTTTTGATGAGACAAGAAGCTCTTGGACGCGGTGGAGGGTCTAGAAAATATTTTTGGGGAGATTTTAGACAATGATTGAAGCTTGAGAGGTGTGAGAAAATGAGGGTGTGAAGGGTGGTATTTATAGTGGAGGGGAGAGGGGTATTTTTCAATATTAAATTCATTAATTTATTATTTATCCACAAGACAAGTAATAGTGAGTTTTTCATGACTAATTATAGTAATTTTATCATCTTAATCTTAACCAAGTGGTCTTACATCAGAAAAACATCATTCATGCCTCTATAATTAGTGTATTTTGTTTATTTTGTAAATTATGGTATTTCACAAATCATCAAAAATTCATGTATTTCCATAAAATACAAAAAAATTGAACGTAACAATTTTTTTGACAGGTAGAATCCAAAGATGAAGTCCATTTTTCAAAAACAATTTTATAAATTTGATTAATTTAATTTTTAATTAAAATCATAATATACATTAAAAATAGAGTTTTTAAAACATTTTATTACTAATTCCAAAAAAGAGGTACATAATGCATTCACATAAATCCTACATATATACTATCAAAGGTGAGGTTACTATTCATAAAGGTATATCACTATTCATAAGAGAAATATTACTATTAATAAGGGTATGCTACTATTCACCAAAAATATATTTGTTCTATTAGACTCCAAAAATCACCTTAAACACAACCGTGTATGTCAAAATTTTGAAATTAAAACCATAGCAGTGACAAAATTAAGTTTATCAACATGGTTATAAATTCCACGTAGTACTAAGAAGTTCATTTAAGCACATCGTGTTTCCTTTTAAAATCTTGGGATGTAATAATCTTCCCCCCTTAAAATAATTGTGCTCTCGCTATTTGTTCATTATACTTATAATTATGAGTTTATATATTGATAATTAAGAAACAGAATTTTCTTATGTGTTCCTATTTAACAATTAGTTTAAAATTTAATTTTAAAATGACAACTTCTAATCTCCAAAATTGTCTATATTGTTTCTCTGATACCAACTGTAAATCCCTGAACTCACACTTCCGGATTCAGTACCAAAAAATGCTATGTATTTTTATGAATAATTGATAACAAAAAAATACATAGTAAATTATAAAGATTAGGATCTTTTATTATCTACGTTTTGAAGGATTAGATATACCATACACTATCATTTACAACAAAGAAAAATTACATTTATGTAATTTCTTCTACTCTAGCTTCTTATTGTTTCATGAAAACACTTTTGTTCACATAATAACCTAAGGATACATCAAAAAAGTATGAGATGAAGGCATATTAATGTGAAAGATAATAATAATATTTCATGGGGTGAGCACAATCATAACATACTCAATGGATCACGATAGGAATAATGAAAAAGTGACTTAAAATGTGGGAGTGCATAAAAATGAAACATCATGTCTTAGTGTTAACTACCACACATACTTCTGAACAAATATAGTGTCATGTTCACACATAATCAGAAATTAAATCATGATATTCATCACTTTACCCAATTCATAAGAGCGTTGTATAATTCTGGGCACCCCCGTCACATCATAACATTTATTTTGCGCTATATAATGAAGTGCCCAGATCAGTGTGAATCACTGAGAGGGGGAGGGGGTGAATCAGTGATCCCTTAAAACTTTTTACTAATTGATTCTTATCAATTAAACCTCTATGGCTTTTTAAGGCCTCGATCCACTCTTCTTATGTCTCTCAACATTTCCCGGATAATGCAGTAATGAAAAGGCACAGGACACAAGGATTTACAAGGTTCGGCACCAAAGGCCTACGTCCTTGCCATGCTCTCCCAGCATGGATTCTCCCATTATAACTTGTTAGAATTACAATGGTCGATACAGAGTCCCACTGTATCTCTCCTGAGTCCCACAGGAGGGTCTTTATACTGCGTCCCACAGTGTTACCAGAGTCCCACTGGCCTGCTCCAGAATCCCACTGAAGACTTCTTCTCCCTAAGTCCCACAGGGTCTTCTCTTGGCTCCTCGAGTCGCATGAGTAGCTCTTCTTCACTTTAAGTTCTTCAAGTATCCTCAGCAGCCTGGGATAAAGGCTGTTGGCCTTGCTCTTCTTCTGATCACTTGTGGTGAACAGGTCTCTTCGTCTTGCTCAGGATTTATCTCCTTCATCTCAGGATGACCTGGCTTCTCTCCAGCTACTGAATACTCAGACAACTGATATCTTTAACTTCAGTCTGGTCCAGTCTCACTAAACTTCAACTTCATGCACTGAGTGCATGGCAGCTCTTCATCCTCATGCACTGATAGCATGGCCTTCTCAATTCTTCAAGAACCTCCTGGTCTTGGACAACTCAAATGCACACCACTGATTTGGCTCTGTTCATGTGTGCACGTGCATGAATGCATGCATGCACTCTCCTCTTTCTCCTCTTGGTGCAATAAACCCACAAAGGGTGTAATCAACTATAGCACACACCTCCTTCACAATCTTCACACACTTAATTCTATTTGTTTATACACTTAAAAGTGTTTTGTACTTTGTGTGGGTCTTCTCTTCTTCTTCTAAGTGAGGACACACCTCTTGTGCACACACAAGGCACTAAAGGCCTCGGGTTCTCCCTCTTTGCACAAGCCACTGCCCGTAGGTGTTCTTTTCTTCTTGGAACACAAGCACAAAGGCTCGGCCTTCCTTCTCTTCTTGCACACACAAGGTGTGTTCTTCAATTTGGCACAACCACAAGGTATGGCCTCGGGTTCTCTTTTCCACTTGGCACACACATAGTCCACGGTGAGGGTGTTTTCTCCTTTTAGCACACACACACTTGGTGTGTAATTCTCATCACCCGAATCTCCTACTGCCCATATGAAGGTGCGCAAGTGCTTGATGAGCCGCGGCCTCCTCTTCTTCAACACTACCGCGCAAGCCACAACAAACCTCGAGGGCGCACAAGGTACTTGCGGCCTCGGGTACTTCCTGTCGCGCAAAAGAAAGACGCGCATGCGACTTCACCCAACCTTCTTGTCGCGCAAAGAAGTTGCGCGCAAGGAACTCAGCGAAGCCAAAAATGGCTTCGGGCTGCTGCCGCGCAAGTGGTGCGCGCAGGGCAGATCTTCGCGAGGCAGAGAGTGCACTCACGGGTCTTCAACAATTCAGCACTTCAGCAAGCATCTCCAGCGCCTCGGGTCTTCTTTTTATAGGCGAGGAGGGCTACAAATCCTCCGCGTGATTTAACTTCAAAATCCCGAAGTATTCGGTTCTTCAAAATCTTCCAAATCATTATTTTCCTTCGGTGTTTCACGCGGCTTCTTTTATTTTCTCTTCTTCACGTGCATGCGACTACAAACGCATGCACGACCTTTGTTAAAGATCAACCCATGCAAATCATCAACCCTACGTGGCCTCGGCAGCTTCTCTTGCCTCGGCCTCAACCGAAATCTTCTGTATATTGCATGCACACCACTTTTTCTGCATGGTCGTGTTCGGTGTGGAGAGACGAGCTCAATGGTGTCTTCACTTCGATCAGCGGTGGCCGGGAGCTCGAAATCATCTCTTGGGTTGCTCCTGGTTCGACGGAGGCACGCGGGAAGGCCTCGGCATGGCTCAAGGAAGGAGACGGACGCTGGGTCGTTGGATCAGGCGATCAAAAGACTTTGGACGGCCTGGATCAGATCGGGGGCGCGACGGATTAGATGAGCGGTGCCGATCGTCCGCGAGATCAGATGAGCGGCTGGGATTCGTTCCCGGTGAAAAATGCGCGTCCCACATCGAAACGGCGGCTGAATTTCACGCGGCTTATCAATGTGCTGCTGCCGCAACTCACCAATTGAACTTCCCTCCTCACGGTGCCGCCCCGCACCGTGTTCTCCCTGCGGGCGCGCTCTACGCCCACTCTGCTCCCTGCTGGCGCGCTCCTAGCGCCCACTATGCACCTCGGGCGCGCGCTCAGGTGCCCATGCTGCGCAGGAACTGATCCCCTGCGTGGCCCGGCTTACACACGGCCCCCCTGCCTCTCGGGCTGGCCACATGGGATCCCCCCTTGGGCGTGGCGCCTTAGGCCCACATGTGCCTTGGGGGTTGAACCCTTAAGGCTGGCCCTTGGTGGCCATATTTTTTGGCAAAGGGACAGAATAATACTTTGAATAAAAACAAAGTACTCCCAAGTGAAATATGCCAAATGCCACTTAAGCCATCTTCCTCTTCATTTATTCTCATCTTCTTCTTAAGAATTCCATTACTTCTCCTCATATGATATTCACTTAGTAATGGAATTCCCGAAGGTTCTTCTTCAACCGAATCTCCTGAATCAAATAATTCTTCAACATTCTTCAATGATCCAATCAGAGATCAAGCTGGATCATCTTCATGTTCACATGCACTTAGTGATAGTGCATGGACTTCATTAATCCACTTCATCCACTCAGTGATTGTGGATGGATCTCCTTTCATCTCCTCATGCATTGTCAATACAATGCATGGTCTTCTATCATTGTTGTGACTTTGTATCATCAGGATACAAGTTCTATGAACTTAAAGATCAGCTCAACAATCGTCAGATGTTCATGGAGAATGTTTCAACCACAATTTCCAATACCACTTAGTGAATCTCCTAAGTGACATGAATCTTATTACCATGGCCATTCCCCTTCACCACCAACACCATCACAACCTTTTTCATTCACATCTTGACATTCCCTGACTTCCATTCATTCCAAGACAACTTCATGCCTCATTGACAACAAATGCAACACTGTGCACTTCAATCTCCCCCTTTGTATTTGTTGTCAATACACTAGAGCACATATGAATGGGTCAATATGTGTGCCAATATTTCTCCCCCTTATTGGCAACCAAATGCAAAGGTGTGGTGTGGTTCTCTTTCAAAAATCTCTTCCTCCCTTATAAAAGCATTTTCTTGAAAAACACTGAGAGAGGGATGATTTCACATGTTCTCTTTAGCAAAGAACCTTTAGTAAATCAGCTCTAAGTCTACTTGGGCTAACCCGGTGTAGAAAACAAGAGTGATATGACCAAGGAATTCAAAGCTGTCCATAATTCTCTACACATGTGAGATCATGCTTAGGGGTTTGAAATTTTTCAGATATAACAATGAATTGCTGAATCCTGCACATACTTCACAAAACACATTAGAATGTTCAGGTGCAAAGATAAAGCTCCCCCTTTCATCCATTTGTCTTCAATCCATACTCCCCCTTAATTGACAAGATAAAATCAATTAAGAAACAAGGGATGAAAGTATGATTGGAATACCTTCACTTTTCTCAAGATGGTATTAATCTAAGAATTCCATCTTCTACAGATAGGCTCCCCCTCAAGGGGTGCACTCCATTCCTTCCAAACCACTCTCCAGATGAGAATGATCATCATCTTCAATTCCCTGCAATGTTAGCACATGTAAATACCAGAAGTATAAGGGAATAAGATAGAACATCCTTGGTTCATCAATGTGAACAACAAGGTTGAGAAGATTCTCTCAACCGAGATGTCCCATTTTCACCAGTCTTCACACTTGCACATTTGATCTTCATTGATGATTGTGGTGGTGTGGTTCTCAAAACATCTTCATGTGAAATCTTCTTCTTCCCTTTTGCCTTAGCAATTGCCAGAACTTTATCTTCAGCTTTTTGCAGATCTTTGGCAAGTTGCAACTGATTTGGCCATATGACTAGTAAATCATTTGGAAGAGTGGCCTCAGTTTTGGAAGTTCCACATGGTTCTTTGGATGCTGCTAAGCTACCTCTCTTAGGCAACTTATTTTCAATCAATCCCTTCTGCTTCTTCTGGATTGATTGTCTGTTTGAGTCCAGTCTGCTTCTATTGAATTTCATGGCTTGTTTACAAAGATCCATGATATGTCCTTTCTTGCCACAGTAGAAGCATGTTTTCTTGGTGGTCCTTCTGGATGCATCACCCTTCTTGGATTTCAATTCCAAGGACTTCTCTTCATTCTTCAAACTCTTCCTGGGAGCATCTTCAACTTTCTTCTTGCTTCCCAAGGATTCTTTCTGAGCCAGGTTCTGTGATCTTTTCTTCTTTTGAGCTCTGGATACAGTTGGAGATTGACATGTATCTCTTTGACCACTTTTGCAAACATCCCAGATGTTGTCAAGCAATCCAAATCTGTTAGCAGTAAACAGATGTCTCTGGACCTGTTGATGCTGCTTCTTTTCCTCTGGCTTGCTCCCCCTTGGCATGGGCTTCCTTTGTGCTTTGACATTTAGTGGATTGTACCAACAATCCTTTGCACAGTTCCCATACTTATTACAACACAAACATTGACCCACAAATCTTGACTTCTTCAGTCCTTCTGATTTTAGGGTACTTTTCTGGAGCTGCTGTGTTGTTTCAGGAGAGCTCTGCTTCTTCATTTTCTTCATCCATACTTGTTTGGAATTATTCTTCCATCCTGCACTTTTTGTGGAAACACAATTAGAAGCATCAGTACAAGATGGTATGGATGGTACCTTCTTTTTAGAAGATGTTGCTCTTTCATTAGAGGATGTCTTTCTTTTAGAATCATCCTTCTCAAAGCATACTTGAGTAGCAACATTTCTCCTTTCAGCTGACTGGGAGGCTTTGGCTTTGGGTGATTGCTGATTTTTCAATATCACCTCCTGTTCTAAGCATTTCATATTGAGGGAGTTCTTCTCATCCTCAATAGTTCTTAGCCTTCCTTCCAATTTCTCTTACAGCTGCTTTATCTGGTCTTCATGCACCTTCTTTAATTCTTGCAATGAATTGTCCAGCTCCTTCACCAATTTGACTTTTTCTTCGAGTTGAGCATCT
Organism: Viscum album; assembly: GCA_963277665.1. Classification (NCBI taxonomy): domain Eukaryota; kingdom Viridiplantae; phylum Streptophyta; class Magnoliopsida; order Santalales; family Viscaceae; genus Viscum; species Viscum album. Next base: position 1,463,694,804 of record OY728158.1, on the reverse strand, counting down.
CTGACATTCATTGACACTTTGTGCCTCTTTTCCAGTGCATGGAAAACATCTTTTACCACAATCTTAAAGAATTCTTTCTCAGAAAGGCTTCTTTTCAATTCTTCAGTAGTGTCTTCATATCTTTCATTGCAAAGAGATACTGTTTCATCTTTAGCCTTCACAAGCTTTCTGAGAGTGTTGGTTATGCCAACCCTTTTTTTCAATTGGACTTCCAGAGAATTGGCTTCATCTTCTAGCTGTAATTTTTCTTCTTGAAGATCAAGGAGGCATGTATCTATACACATTGCCACTTCCTTGGGGACTGTCTTCTGAAGATATTTGATTGCATTTAGAAGATCATTGTTCCTTCCATATTCATCACAGCTAGAGCAGGCTTCATCAGAATAATGATAAAAGGAATTGTCATCTGATGTGACTTTCACATTTCTTTCCATAGAAGGAGTTTCTCTGATTGCACCAGCCTTCTTCTTCATCTTCTTTGCCTGTTTCTTCATTCTGTTTTTCAGAGTCTTGGCAGATATCTCCATTTGAGGTTGTTCTTTCATTTCCTCAAATCTGCACTCCATATAGACTCTCTTGGATCTTTTAGAGGCAACCTCCCTCTGATACCAATTGAAGTGCCCAGATCAGTGTGAATCACTGAGAGGGGGAGGGGGTGAATCAGTGATCCCTTAAAACTTTTTACTAATTGATTCTTATCAATTAAACCTCTATGGCTTGTTAAGGCCTCGAACCACTCTTCTTATGTCTCTCAACCTTTCCCGAATAATGCAGTAATGAAAAGGCACAGGACACAAGGATTTACAAGGTTCGGCACCAAAGGCCTACATCCTTGCCATGCTCTCCCAGCATGGATTCTACCATTATAACTTGTTAGAATTACAATGGTCGATACAGAGTCCCACTGTATCTCTCCTGAGTCCCACAGGAGGGTCTTTATACTGCGTCCCACAGTGTTACCAGAGTCCCACTGGCCTGCTCCAGAATCCCACTGAAGACTTCTTCTCCCTGAGTCCCACAGGGTCTTCTCTTGGCTCCTCGAGTCGCACGAGTAGCTCTTCTTCACTTTAAGTTCTTCAAGTATCCTCAGCAGCCTGGGATAAAGGCTGCTGGCCTTGCTCTTCTTCTGATCACTTGTGGTGAACAGGTCTTCTCGTCTTGCTCAGGATTTATCTCCTTCTTCTCAGGATGACCTGGATTCTCTCCAGCTACTGAATACTCAGACAACTGATATCTTTAACTTCAGTCTGGTCCAGTCTCACTAAACTTCATCTTCATGCACTGAGTGCATGGCAGCTCTTCATCCGCATGCACTGATAGCATGGCCTTCTCAATTCTTCAAGAACCTCCTAGTCTTGGACAACTCAAATGCACACCACTGATTTGGCTCTGTTCACGTGTGCACATGCATTCATGCATGCATGCACTCTCCTCTTTCTCCTCTTGGTGCAATAAACCCACAAAGGTTGTAATCAACTATAGCACACACCTCCTTCACAATCTTCACACACTTAATTCTATTTGTTTATACACTTAAAAGTGTTTTGTACTTTGTGTGGGTCTTCTCCTCTTCTTCTAAGTGAGCACACACCTCTTGTGCACACACAAGGCACTAAAGGCCTCGGGTTCTCCCTCTTTGCACAAGCCACTGCCCGTAGGTGTTCTTTTCTTCTTGGCACACAAGCACAAAGGCTCGGCCTTCCTTCTCTTCTTGCACACACAAGGTGTGTTCTTCAATTTGGCACAACCACAAGGTATGGCCTCGGGTTCTCTTTTCCAATTGGCACACACACAGTCCACAGTGAGGGTGTTTTCTCCTTTTAGCACACACACACTTGGTGTGTAATTCTCATCACCCGAATCTCATACTGCCCATATGAAGGTGCGCAAGTGCTTGATGAGCCGTGGCCTCCTCTTCTTCAACACTGCCGCGCAAGCCACAACAAACCTCGAGGGAGCGCAAGGTACTTGCGGCCTCGGGTACTTCCTGTCGCGCAAAAGAAAGACGCTCAGGGGACTTCACCCAACCTTCTTGTCGCACAAAGAAGTTGCGCGCAAGGAACTCAGCGAAGCCAAAAATGGCTTCGGGCTGCTGCCGCGCAAGTGGTGCGCGCAGGGCAGATCTTCGCGAGGCAGAGAGTGCACTCACGGGTCTTCAAAAATTCAGCACTTCAGCAAGCATCTCCAGCGCCTCAGGTCTTCTTTTTATAGGCGAGGAGGGCTTCAAATCCTCCGCGTGATTTAACTTCAAAATCCCGAAGTTTTCGGTTCTTTAAAATCTTCCAAATCTTTATTTTCCTTCGGTGTTTCACGCGGCTTCTTTTATTTTCTCTTCTTCACGTGCATGCGACTACAAACGCATGCACGACCTTTGTTAAAGATCAACCCATGAAAATCATCAACCCTACGTGGCCTCGGCAGCTTCTCTTGCCTCGGCCTCAACCAAAATCTTCTGTATATTGCATGCACACCACTTTTTATGCATGGTCGTGTTCAGTGTGGAGAGACGAGATCAATGGTGTCTTCACTTCGATCAGCGGTGGCCGGGAGCTCGAAATCATCTCTCGGGTTGCTCTTGGTTCGACGGAGGCACGCGGGAAGGCCTCGGCATGGCTCAAGGAAGGAGACGGACGCTGGGCCGTTGGATCAGGTGATCAAAAGACTTTGGATGGCCTGGATCAGATCGGGGGCGCGGCGGATTAGATGAGCGGCGCCGATCGTCCGCGAGATCAGATGAGCGGCTGGGATTCGTTCCCGGTGAAAAATGCGCGTCCCACATCGAAACGGCGGCTGAATTTCACGCGGCTTATCAATGTGCCGCTGCCGCAACTCACCAATTGAACTTCCCTCCTCAAGGTGCCGCCCCGCACCGTGTTCTCCCTGCGGGCGCGCTCTGCGCCCACTCTGCTCCCTGCGGGCGCGCTCCTAGCGCCCACTATGCACCTCGGGCGCGCGCTCAGGTGCCCATGCTGCGCAGGAACTGATCCCCTGCGTGGCCAGTTTACACACGGCCCCCCTGCCTCTCGGGCTGGCCACATGGGATCCCCCCTTGGGCGTGGCGCCTTAGGCCCACATGTGCCTTGGGGGTTGAACCCTTAAGGCTGGCCCTTGGTGGCCATATTTTTTGGCAAAGGGACAGAATAATACTTTGTATAAAAACAAAAGTACTCCCAAGTGAAATATGCCAAATTCCACTTAAGCCATCTTCCTCTTCATTTATTCTCATCTTCTTCTTAAGAATTCCATTACTTCTCCTCATATGATCTTCACTTAGTAATGGAATTCCCGAAGGATCTTCTTCAACCGAATCTCCTGAATCAAATAATTCTTCAACATTCTTCAATGATCCAATCAGAGATCAAGCTGGATCATCTTCATGTTCACATGCACTTAGTGATAGTGCATGGACTTCATTAATCCACTTCATCCACTCAGTGATTGTGGATGGATCTCCTTTCATCTCCTCATGCATTGTCAATACAATGCATGGTCTTCTATCATTGTTGTGACTTTGTATCATCAGGATACAAGTTCTATGAACTTAAAGATCAGCTCAACAATCGTCAGATGTTCATGGAGAATGTTTCAACCACAATTTCCAATACCACTTAGTGAATCTACTAATTGACATGCATCTTAGTACCATGGCCATTCCCCTTCACCACCAACACCATCACAACCTTTGTCATTCACATCTTGACATTCCCTGACTTCCATTCATTCCAAGACAACTTCATGCCTCATTGACAACAAATGCAACACTGTGCACTTCATATAATCTCAAGAGAACCCATCACAACATAAAATTATCATTATCATGCATACCACATAGAACATATATAAAAAATGAACATAAATAACCCATGGAATGTAATGGGTTTCTTATAAAAATAAAACATTCAATAACTATTTTTTCACAAAAAAGGTGGGAATAACATACTTGCTATAAGAACCATCAACATTGAGTGAGAATTAAAAGGTGTGTTTTGAAAGAAGAGTTCTTTTGGAATACATTTATATAAAATAAACACCAATAGAAAACATTTATATCCAAAAATTGGAAATGTAATTAGGAAAAAATTATTTTTAAGGAGTAAAAATACCAAAATTAAAGTGAAAGATAGAGGACTCGAAGAAAGAATGTTGGGTTCGAGAATTTCCCTATGCCATGTATCTAAATGCTTTCTTCACTTTAATATCATGTATAACCAAATTAGATTCATTAATTAACATTTAAATACCCTTTTGTACATAAATATGGTTCATTATGGTTTCATTATGTAATTTTATGGTCCCTTGGATGAGTTATAGGGTTTAAATAATTTGTTGGGGAATGTTCATTTTTATGGTTTTCTTGAATAGTTCACTTGTACCCATAAATAAAAGATCATGTAGAACATGGGTAAACATCCCAAACTGATATTAAATTTTATTCATGATATTCCAGGATTTTAAAGGATCGTATAATAAAATATTTTAGTTACAATTTTTATGAATAATTAGTTAAAATTTAAAGATGATCATTTGGGTAAATTCGGGTGATTTTTCGACCACAACAAACTTGTTTTGTTTAATAAATATTAATATGTACATGAGTTAGATCTAGAACATGAAATAGGATTTAATACATATAATATAATCTGGTTCAAAAATAAAATTGGTTTCATGACCATATCTGAAATATGTAAAAGAAATTAAAAACATGTCATTCTTGAAGGTGTTAAATTAACACCTTGCGAACAACGGTTTACATTCTAAAATATAAAGAAGAGGAGAAGGGATTGGATAATATAATATAAAATTAGTATCATAAATTTACATTAAATTTATAATATGGGAGTTACCATACCATGTGTTTGGGTATATGTGGGTAGAGATTAAGAATAGAACTTAAAATTGGAAGAAAATTAAAGGAAATGGGGGAGAGAAATTACCTCTTGACTCCTCCTCTTGAGATCCTCCTTAAGGACCTAGGATTATTATTTTGATGAGACATGAAGATCTTGGATGTGGTAGAGGGACTATGGAAGATTTTTGGGTAGATTTTAGACATGTATTGAAGCTTGAGATGTGTGAGGAAATTAGGGTGTGAAAGGGTTGTATTTATAGTTGAGAGGAGAGGCGTTTTATCAATATTAAATACATTAATTTATTATTTTTCCAAAAGGCAAGTAATATTGATTATTCTATGAATAATTATAGTAATATTATCTTTTTAATCCAAAAAAATTGGGATTACATCATCAGAACATCATACATGACATTATTATTTGTGTATTTTTCTTATTTTGTAAATTATTGTATTTCACTATTCATCAAAATATCTAGTATTTCATAAAAATTCAAAAAATTCACCCTAACCATTATTCAATGTTTAGAATCAAAAAAATGAAGTCCATTTTTTCAAAATAATTTTCTAAATATGATTAATTTATTTTTTAATTAAAATCCTAATTTACTTGAAAATACAGTTTTTAGAACATTTTTTTACTTATTCCAAAACATAGGTACATCATGATTTTACATAAATCCTACATATATATACTATAATAGAAGATGTTACTATTAATAAGGTTATATCACTATTAATAAGGGTAATATTACAATTCATAAGGTTATGTTACTATTCAATAAAAACAATAAGTGTGTTCTGTTAGACTCCAAAAATAACCCTGAACACAACTGTGTATGTCTGATTTTTGAAATTTAAACCACAAAAGTGAAAAAATAATTTCAACAGCTTCGTTATAAATTTCACATAGCACATAGTAGTTAGTTTAATAATATAGTGTTTCCATTTAAAATCATGGGATATTACATTAAGATTACTGTAAATGGAATATCCTTAATAGATTTTCCATAATGGTTATGTTTAAATGATATACTATGTAAATATTACTCGGTATCTTTTATAAAATATTTATAGTTTCAAGTAGTTTAAATATAAATATTTATTTAGAAGCCTCCATGAGGAAAATACCCATAAAAATTATCAATCAATATTGGATTTAATGAGAACTGAGTAGATTTTTTCTTTGATGGATTAGTTGACATAAGATATAAATGGTGGTTTTGTCCATTTTAAAGTGAATATAGATCTACTATAAAGGATCATCTCGATAGTGAAACATTTTATGAGGAAACATCCACCAGTATTTGGTTGATCTTATGAGACAGTGGAATCTTAAGAGTGGAAAAATATCAAGAAAATACCTCCAGTTTTATAGGTTTTTCCAAATAATAAAATGGAAAATCATTAATTCTATCATTTTGAGGGTGAAATTGATCAATCATGTTATTTTCTTATAAATACCCAAGACAAAGATGAGATTTATTTCAAATAATGTGAAACATTTTATAATGTTTTTTTATGAAATATTTCTTGAATATTGTTTACCTATGGATGGATAGAAAATTTATGGAATTGAGGCAATAAAATGAAGATCATGTTATTGGGCATGAAGAAAACATCACAAGGTAGGCCATGTTTATGACTGGTTTTTTCCATGACTCTGATCTTATAATTAATATATTAAAAATAATATTTAAATACATTTAAATAAGATCTTTGGCCCCTTGAGAATTTAAAATCTATTTAAATGTTTTTTGTTTTACTGATAAAGATGAGATGAAGTTTACTAAAACTTATGTGTGTCACGATAGAGTTTACTGACACTTATGTGCCTCAATGGGTCCAAATTTGGTATATCGTCCCTTTATTATTTGTTAATATAAATTGTAATCTTATTAATTGTTTTTACAATGGTTAAGGAAAAAATAGTTAATTATTGTAAAAAAATGAAATGATATGGACTTGAAAATCACCAGAAAACTTCACTGAATTTTAATGGATTATTATATTTCATCCCTAGTAATAAAAAATTGAATATATGTCCTTATCTAAATTTGTGTGTCATTATAACCTTTATAATTTTTTATATAATGAAAATTAAAATATTCAATAATCTTATTATGAATAACATTAATATTTTTAATAGGGGATATTTAATGGAAATATTGTTTATAAAAATTCATAAAAAATTTAAATGATATATCATAATCATGGAAATATATTTTTATTTTTCATTAAAGAAATAATTACCTTGATTACATATATAATTTGAAAAAATTAATTAATCAATTAATGGGAAAATAATATTACAGATATTAAAAATATTAAAAGTAGTATAATATGAAAGGATTAATTTGACCAATGAATTTTAAAGATAATAATGAATGATTATAGATTTTTGGATATATTATATTTGAATTTTATTGTGTTATTGTTGATATTTAATTCAATGTATATTAATAGTTCTAAATTTTACGTTAAAAAAAAGTTTATATAAAAAAATAATTTATTAAATTATTTTCAATTAAAAAAATTCTATTTATACAAATTAATGGTATATGTGTAATGACATCAATTGTGGCCTATTCTTGAGATAAATTTTAAATATATCATGGTAGAATATGTGATCAAATCCGTTTTATTTTTGGGTTTTATTCATATTCTGAAATATTTTAAATAATTTTAAGTAAAGATGTTTATGAAATGATTTTTTTTTTGATTTTTTTGTGTTACTATAGAATTTTGAATATTAATTTTGTTTTTTTATTATAAAGGATTATTCATTTTGGGTATTATAATATCTTTACATAACCATTTTTTATTTGGTTAATTTCTAAGGGTGTGAAGAATATCTTCTTAACCTTTTTTGGATTATGTGGTCCATTGAAGGATTCTTCCAATTCTTTAGAAATGAAAAATTCATCTTGATTATATTTATTTTTCAGAAAAAGATAACAATGTGGTTTATATTAATTAAGGGATGAAATTATACATTTCATAATTTTATTTCATTATGTTAATAGTCTATATGGTAATGTAATTTCCCAACTCTAGAGAAGGTATCTTAGAAAAAAAATTATCCACATAATTTTTTTATCAATAATGAAAGGGACTTTTTACCCAACATATATATCCATTTTTTGATGGATAAAATTACCATTAAAATAATATCTATCACTGTCTATTATAATTAGTTTTCTTCTCCCATGTACATTATCAAAATTTTCTTGGATGTTCTCATACATTGAAACCCAATTATTTGTTATTTTAGATGACCTTTATACTTTCTTTTCCATATTTTAATATGATGTTTTATTAAACATTATTACGATGTGGGAAATCACAAAATTCAATTTAAAATTTTAATACATTGATTATCAAAATGAAGGTCAAATTTTGGAAATAAATATAGTAATTTGTGGTATAATTTAATATCTCATTATTTTAAAAGAATTACTTTGTTCTATAGTATACAAAATACATGACCCAGAGCGTTAATGGACTACAAATTATTATAATTTGAATATAAAAATAATAACCTTGTTATTGAATTTTCATGTATGAATAAGATAAACCAAATAGGAAAATTTATTTAAATTTCCTAATCAAGGAAATGTTTTTATTAATTTTTTAAAAATAAGAACACAAATTTTTGAAAATTCATTTTAGGCTTTAAAAATATACTTTATTAAAAAATAACTATTATTAATTTTTTGTGTATATAAAATAATTAATATATATATTTTATAAAATATATTTTAAAATATGAAATTCATTTTTTGATTAAAAATACTTATTTTATTGAAAATTATACATTCTTTTTTTCTTATTGAAAAACTAAAAATATATATTATATTAGTTTTAAAATATAATTCAATCCATAAAATTAAAAATAATACATTTATGGTTATAAAAATTTACATTATACATGAATTTATTATAAAAACAGTTTATACTTCAAAATGAATCTTTCTAAAAGGCCATTTTCATTGTGTTTTTTTAGTTTAATATTCAATTTAATTCTAGAAATTAACTAATTTTTTAAAAATGGATTTGATATTTGAATCTATGGGTCCAAATTTGGTAAAATAGTACTTTTATTTTTTGATAATATAAATAGTAACCTGTAAAATTTTTGTTATAACCGTTAAGGGTAAATTGGTAATTAATGTAAAAAATAAATTCATTTGGACCTGAAAAAAGACCATAAAACATAAATAAATTCTAATGGATGAGTATATTTCATCCTTAGTGATAGAAAAATTGAATATATGTCCCTTTTTAAATATTTATGTGATTATAACCTTTATAATATTTTATGTATGGAAAAGTAAAACATGTCATACTATTATCATTAAGAACATTACTATTTTTTACAGAAGGAAAATTTGATGATACGTCTGATGATAAAGATTCATTTAAAATATAAATAATGTGTATTCATCATTATAATATATTGTTAATATTGGTGGAATAAATAGTAAACTTAAATATATAAGTAATGCTGACAAATTAATTCTTCAATTAGTGGAAAAATAAAAATACTGGAATTAATAATATTAAAAGTAGTATAATATTACCGAATTATTGTGAACAATAAATTTTATAGATTATAATGAAATAGTATAGTTTTTTTGCATTTTATTAAAATTTATTTGTTTTATTGAAGATATAAAATTCAATGTAAATTAATTGTTTGAAAATTAACATTAATTAAATATTATATTAAATAATAATATATTATATTATATAAAATTACAATATATTTATAGCCATCGTAATGAGATATGTTTATTTACATAAAACAATTGCATTTATGGTTTTATTTTTAATTTATAGTAACATTATTGAACATTAATGTTTTGAAAACCATAATTTTACATTGATTGTCAATAGGGTTGGAAAATGGTTTAAAAAAATATAGTGGTAAAAATTTTGTCCAAACAAATACATGTTTTCTTTGATGATATGATTTATATTCAAACTCAAATTACCTTCTAATATTATCAATTTGTTACCATATAGATATAACAATTAATTTATATTAAATTAATATTTTAGGAAATCCAAAATGTTCCCACCTGTCTCTTATAAAAGGTCGCTACTTCTTCTCATTTATTCAGACATATAAACCCATTTTGACCCAACAGTTTATACCCTAATGGCATCTTAACATCTTTCCCTATGTTATCAAAGTATTATTTTGGGCATTTTCCAATATTATAAGTCAAAAGTTGTTAAGAAGTAAATATTTTCCAAATAATAAGTATACTTTTAACAGCATATTTTAGATTCATTTATTCTTCCACCTGCTTAAAATATGTATAACTAATGGAACAATAATAATATAATTATCCTAAATATATTAAGATGTTATTATTTTAATGTAATAAACAATATCCATATCCTCTTCTATCAAATGTGATACAAAACAACCATTCATGTGTACGGTTGAATACCGTCACATGAACCATTGTAATTCATTTTCCAACACCCTCTAACATGATTGGATTATAATGATCAAACTATTTAATATATTATTTACATGATTTTTTTATCATTAATTAATTATAATATTCCCTTAACCTATAGACCCTTCCAATAAAAGAAAAATGATAACATTGTTTGTGCGTACATGTGGACTACAACCTCAATGAAGCGATGAGATTAATTATTATTCACCTAATCATATATGTGATATATATATTGATATATAATGACATAATATGAAATTTATTCTATTGTTATAATACAATAATGATAAAATAATTCTTTCCTTCTTCCCATAATCATCTTTGAAATATGAAAATGCCACTCATGCATACATATGATCAACTGTCTCTATGATTATAAAGTAGATCGTTTCTTAAAAATATTTTTCATGAATGGATTAAAATAAATATAACTTTTATAAAACTTATAACAATTTTTTTATTGTTATTGATATTATGAAATAACTACCACTTTTAGAATAGAAAACTTACCAATGGAATTTGGTACTTGAAGTGCACTGTGTTGCATTTGTTGTCAATGAGGCATGAAGTTGTCTTGGAATGAATGGATGTCAAGGAATGTCACGATGTGAATGACAAAGGTTGTGATGGTGTTGGTGATGAATGGAGAATGGCCATGGTACTAAGATGCATGTCACTTAGGAGATTCACTAAGTGACATAGGATGTTGTGGTTGAAACATTCTCTATGGAAACATCTGACGATTGTTGAGCCGATCTTTAAAGTTCATAGAACTTGTATCCTGATGATACAAAGTCACAACAATGATAGAAGACCATGAATTGTATTGACAATGCATGAGGAGATGAAAGGAGATCCATCCACAACTTCTAAGTGGATGAAGTGGATTAATGAAGTCCATGCACTAACACTTAGTGCATGTGAATTAGAAGAAGATCCAGCTTGATCTCTGATTGGATCATTGAAGAATGTTGACGAATTATTTGATTCAGGAGCTCGGTTGATGAAGAACCTTCAAGAATTTCCCTCCTAAGTATTGAACACATATGGAAGAGGAGATGAAGAAGATTAAGAAGAAACCTTGGGAATTCCATATTCTAAGTAGAGATCATATGAGAGGAGAAATGATGGAATTCTTAAGAAGAAGAAGAAAGGAAGAAGGCTTGGAGTGGCTTGGCATTTGGTATTTGATATGGCATGAACTCATTGAATACTTTGTTTTTAACAAAGTCATTATATTTGCCTTTGCCAAAAATTAGGCCAGCCAAGGCCAGCCCACGGGTTCAACCCCAAGGCACTTGTGGGCCGAAGGCGCCACGCACATGGGGGATCCCATGGTGCAAGCACAAGGCGGCAGGGGGGCCGTGTGTAAGCCCCCAAGGACACGCGGTGGTGAAGCCCGCGCACCCGAGTGTGCATAGTGGGCGCTAGGAGCGCGCCCGCAGGAAGCAGAGTGGGCGCAGAGCGCGCCCGCAGAGAGAACCCGGTGCGGGGCGGCACCGGGAGGGGAGAAGTTCAATTGAACTGAGGATGGCACGCGGTGTTTGATAAACCGCATGGAAAATGGCCGCTGTTTCGATGTGGGACGCGGAAAAATTCCTGGGAGCGCATCCTGGCCGCACGATTGATCGTGCGCCAGATCCGAGCCGCTCATCTAATCGCACTATTCGCGATCTGATCCAGGCCGTCCAAGGTTAATCGATCGCCTGATCCGATGGCTAAGAGACCGTACTCTTCCTAGAGCTCGAACGAAGACCACCCGCGAGCAGCCGCTGAACCAGAGGCCTCCCGACGACAGAATTTGAGCTCCCGGCCACCTCCGATCAAGCTAAAGCCACCATTGTGATCGTCTGGCCCAACTGAACCTAACCATGCAATAAAATAATCATGCATGCAAGGTAATGAGGGTTTCGAAAAAGGCCGAGGCAAAACGAAGTTGCCGAGGCCATGAGGTGTTCGTGTTTTTCATGGGATGGCCAAAACAGAGGCCGTGCATGCGTTCTAAATCGCATGCACGAGGAGGAATGAAAAAGGAAATTAAAAATGAGTTAAGCCGCGTGAAACAGAGGAGAAACAAGATTTTGGAAATCTTGAAAATCCGAGATATTCGGGAGTTTGAATTTATATCCCACGCGGATGAACCGAGGCCCTCTGCCTATATAAAGAGAGGCCGAGACCTCTGAATGGCTTGCTGAATCTTTCTTGAAGATCTGAAGTCCCGCGAAGCCTCGGTGCTTAGCGAAGAACAGCCTGCGCGCACCACTTGCGCGGCAGTGAAGCCCGGAGCATCCCTTGCTTCGTAAGGTTCCTTTTGCGCACTCCTTGCGTGAAAGAAGATGTGGAGAAGACCCCTGCGCGCCTTCCCTTTGCGCGGCAGGAAGAACCCGGGGCAGTAGCACTTGTGCGCCCCGTGGTTGAGGTGACTTGCATCTGAGGAGCTTGTGCGCCGTTTGTGCCTTGTGCACTTGCGCGGTTGAAGACAGTGAGGCCGCACCACCTTGCGCGCCTTAAAGAACAAGTGGAGAAGAACCCGAGGGCCTTAGTGCTTATGTGCTAAACAAGAAGACCCGAGCCTCAAGAATTTGTGTGTGTGCATTTGAAAAGAAGGCCGAGGAGAGCTTGTGTGTGTGCAAAAATAGTGAAGGCCAAATACACACTCATTGTGTGTGTGCAAAGCAAAGAACAAAGTGAGTGTGTGCAACAAGAAGAGGAGGAGGCCAACTCATGTGTGTGCAAAATGAAGAATAAATTGTGTGTGCAAAACAAGTGAAGGCCGAACCTAGTGTGTGCACTAAAAGTGTGTTCACCTAGAAGAAGAATAAGAGGACTCACACAAAGTATAACACACATTTAAGTGTGTAAACACATTGAACAAAGTGTGAAGTTCAAGTGAGCTGGTGTGTGCTTAATGATACTACACCCTTTGTGGGTCTACTGCACCAAGAAGAGGAAAGGAGGAGTGCATGCTTGCATGCATGCACGTGCACACGTGAATAGAGTCAAATCAGTGGTGTGCATCTGAGTTGACCAAGACCAGGATATCTTGAAGATATTGAGAAGGCCATGCTATCAGTGCATGAGGATGAAGAGCTGCCATGCACTCAGTGCATGAAGTTGAAGTGAGTGAGACTGGACCAGACTGAAGTTAAAGACATCAGTTGTCTGAGTATTCAGTAATTGAGAAGAGCCTGATCAAGTGAAGTGATCAGAAGATTGCTGAGCAAGACCAACAGACCTTTTCAGAGGCTGTTGAAGATTCTTGAAGAGAGAGGACAGGTCATCCTGAGAGGAAGGAGATAAATCCTGAGCAAGACGAGAAGACATGATCATCACAAGTGATCAGAGGTACAGAGCAAGGCCAGCAGTCTTTATCCCAGACTGCTGAGGATACTTGAAGAAGCTTAAAGTGAAGAAGAGCTATTCGTGTGACTCGAGGAGCCAGGAGAAGACCCTGTGGGACTCAGGGAGAAGAAGTCTTCAGTGGGATTCTGGAGCAGGCCAGTGGGACTCTGGTAACACTGTGTGAAGCAGTATAAAGACCCTCCTGTGGGACTCAGGAGAGATACGGTGGGAAGTTGTATCAACCATTGTAATACTAACAGATTATAATGGGAGAATCCATGCTGGGAGAGCATGGCAAGGATGTAGGCCTTTGGTGCCGAACCTTGTAAATCCTTGTGTCCTGTGCCTTTTCATTACTGCATTATCCGGGAAAGGTTGAGAGACATAAGAAGAGTGGATCGAGGCCTTAACAAGCCATAGAGGTTTAATTGATTAAGAATCAATTAGTAAAAAGTTTTAAAGGATCACTGATTCACCCCCTCCCCCTCTCAGTGATTCACACTGATCTGGGCACTTCAATTGGTATCAGAGGGAAGGTTACCTCTAAAAGATCCAAGGGAGTCTTTATGAAGTGCAGATTTGAGGAAACGAGCGACCAGCCTCAAATGGACATATCTGCCAAGACTCAGAAAAATAGAAAGAAGAAACAGGCCAAGAAGATGAAGAAAGCCTGTCCTAGCTGTGATGAAGTTGGAACAATGAATGATCTTCTAAATGCAATCAAATATCTTCAGAAGACAGTCCCCAAGGAAGTGGCAATGTGTATAGCTACAGGCATCCTTGATCTTCAAGAAGAAAAATCACAGCTAGAAGAAGAAGCCAATGCTATGGAAGATCAGCTGGCTAAAAGGGTTGGCATAACCAACACTCTCAGAAAGCTGGTAAATGCCAAAGATGAAACAGTATCTCTTTGCAATGAAAGATATGAAGACACTGCTGAAGAATTGCAAATAAGCCTTTATGAGAATGAATTCTTTACGATAATGGTCAAAGAAGTCTTCCATGCACTGGAGAAGCTGCATAGAGTGTCAATGATTGTCAGAGATGCTCAACTTGAAGAAAAAGTCAAAAGGGTGAAGGAGCTTGACAACTCATTGCATGAAATAAAGAAGGAGCATGAAGACCATATGGAACAGCTGAAACAGAATTGGGAAGCTAGGATAAGATTCGTTGAGGATGAGAAGAACTCCCTCAACATGAAGTGCTTAGAACTGGAGGTGATATTGAAAAATCAGCAATCACCCAAAGCCAAAACCTCCCAGTCAGCTGGTAGAATAAATGTTGCCACTCAAGTGAGCATTGAGAAGGATGATTCTAAAAGAAGGGCATCCTCTAGTGAAAGTGCAACATATTCTAAGAAGAAGGTTCCATCCATCTGGATGAGGAAGGTGAAGAAGCAGGGCTCTCCTGAAACAACACAACTTGTCATGAAAAGTACCCAGCAATCAGAAGTACACAAGAGGTAAAGATTTGTGGGTCAATGTTGGTGTTGTAACAAGTATGGGTATTGTGCAAAGGATTGTTGGTACAATCCACTGAATTCCAAAGCACAGAGGAAGCCCATTCCTAGGGGGAGCAAGCCAGAAGAAAAGAAGCAGCATCCACAGGTCCAGAGACATCTGTTTACTGCTAACAGATTTGGATTGCTTGACGACATCTGGGATGTTTGCAAAAGTGGTCAAAATGATACATGTCAATCTCCAACTGTATCCAAAGATGAAAATAAGAGAAGATCACTGAACCTGGCTAAAAAGGAATCCTTGGGAAGCAAGAAGAAGAAAGCTGAAAAAGCTCCCAAGAAGATGTTGAAAAAGGAAGGGAAGTCCTTGGAGTCTGAATCCAAGAAGGGTGATTCATCTAGAAGGACCACCAAGAAAAAATGCTTCTACTGTGGAAAGAAAGGTCATATCATGGATCTTTGTAAAGAAGCCATGAAACTAAATAGAAGCAGACTGAACTCCAAAAGACAATCAATCCAGAAGAAGAAGGGATTGATTGAAAATAAGTTGCCTAAGAGAGGTAGCTTAGCAGCATCCAAAGAACCATGTGGAACTTCCAAAACTGAGGCCACTTTTCAAAATGATTTACTAGTAATATGGCCAAATCAGTTGCAACTTGCCAAAGATCTGCAAAAAGCTGAAGATAAAGTTCTGGAAATTGCTAAGGCAAAAGGGAAGAAGAAGATTTCACATGAAGATGTGTTGAGATCCACACCAGCACAAACATCAAAGAAGATCAGATGTGCAAGTGTGAAGAATGGTGAAAATGGGGCATCTCGGTTGAGAGAATCTTCTCAACCTTGTTGTTCACATTGATGAACCAAGGAGGTTCCATCTTATTCCCTTATACTCTTGGTATATACATGTGCTAACATTGCAGGGAATTGAAGATGATGATCATTCTCATCTGGAGGATGGTTTGGACAGAACGGAGTGCACCCCTTGAGGGGGAGAAAATCTGAAGAAGATGATGTTCTGAGATTAATATCATCTTAAGAAAATGGATGAATGGGGGAGCTTTATCTTTACACTGAACTTTCTAATGAGTTTTGTGGAGTATGTGCAGGATTCAGCAATTCATTGAATATCTGAAAAAATTCAACCCCTAAGCATAATCTCACATGTATTTTGAATGTTGGACAGCATTGAGTTCCTTGGTTATATCACTCTTGTTTTCTACACCGGGTTTGCCCAAGTAGACTTAGAGTTGATCAACTAAAGGTTCTTTTCTAAAGAGAACATGTGGCATCATCCATCTCTTAGTGATTTTCAAGAAGATGCTATTGAAAGGGAGGAAGATATTTTTGAAAGTGAACCACACCACACCTTTGCATTTGATTGCCAATAAGGGGGAGAAAATATTGGCACACATATTGACCCATTCATATGTGCTGAAGTGGTGTATTGACAACAAATACAAAGGGGGAGATTGAAGTGCACTGTGTTGCATTTGTTGTCAATGAGGCATGAAGTTGTCTTGGAATGAATGGAAGTCA
This sequence comes from Viscum album, assembly GCA_963277665.1. Lineage (NCBI taxonomy): Eukaryota > Viridiplantae > Streptophyta > Magnoliopsida > Santalales > Viscaceae > Viscum > Viscum album. The sequence goes on along the minus strand of OY728158.1, from coordinate 1,463,678,141 downwards.
AGGAATGTCACGATGTGAATGACAAAGGTTGTGATGGTGTTGGTGATGAATGGAGAATGGCCATGGTACTAAGATGCATGTCACTTAGGAGATTCACTAAGTGACATAGGATGTTGTGTTTGAAACATTCTCTATGGAAACATCTGACGATTGTTGAGCCGATCATTAAAGTTCATAGAACTTGTATCTTGATGATACAAAGTCACAACAATGATAGAAGACCATGCATTGTATTGACAATGCATGAGGAGATGAAAGGAGATCCATCCACAACTTCTAAGTGGATGAAGTGGATTAATGAAGTCCATGCACTAACACTTAGTGCATGTGAATTAGAAGAAGATCCAGCTTGATCTCTGATTGGATCATTGAAGAATATTGACGAATTATTTGATTCAGGAGCTCGGTTGATGAAGAACCTTCAAGAATTTCCCTCCTAAGTATTGAACACATATGGAAGAGGAGATGAAGAAGATTAAGAAGAAACCTTGGGAATTCCATATTCTAAGTAGAGATCATATGAGAGGAGAAATGATGGAATTCTTAAGAAGAAGAAGAAAGGAAGAAGGCTTGGTGTGGCTTGGCATTTGGTATTTGATATGGCTTGAACTCATTGAATACTTTGTTTTTAACAAAGTCATTATATTTGCCTTTGCCAAAAATTAGGCCAGCCAAGGCCAGCCCACGGGTTCAACCCCAAGGCACTTGTGGTCCGAAGGCGCCACGCCCATGGGGGATCCCATGGTGCAAGCACAAGGCGGCAGGGGGGCCGTGTGTAAGCCCCCGAGGACACGCGGTGGTGAAGCCCGTGCACCCGAGTGTGCATAGTGGGCGCTAGGAGCGCGCCCGCAGGAAGCAGAGTGGGCGCAGAGCGCGCCCGCAGAGAGAACCCGGTGCGGGGCGGCACCGGGAGGGGAGAAGTTCAATTGAACTGAGGATGGCACGCGGTGTTTGATAAACCGCATGGAAAATAGCTGCCGTTTCGATGTGGGACGCGGAAAAATTCCCAGGAGCGCATCCTGGCCGCACGATTGATCGCGCGCCAGATCCGAGCCGCTCATCTAATCGCGCTATTCGCGATCTGATCCAGGTCGTCCAAGGTTAATCGATCGCCTGATCCGACGGCTAAGAGACCGTCCTCTTCCTCGAGCTCGAACGAAGACCACCCGCGAGCAGCCGCTGAACCAGAGGCCTCCCGACGACAGAATTTGAGCTCCCGGCCACCTCCGATCAAGCTAAAGCCACCATTGTGATCGTCTGGCCCAACTGAACCTAACCATGCAATAAAATAAGCATGCATGCAAGGTAATGAGGGTTTCGAAAAAGGCCGAGGCAAAACGAAGTTGCCGAGGCCATGAGGTGTTCGTGTTTTGCATGGGATGGCCAAAACAGAGGCCGTGCATGCGTTCTAAATCGCATGCACGAGGAGGAATGAAAAAGGAAATTAAAAATGAGTTAAGCCGCGTGAAATAGAGGAGAAACAAGATTTTGGAAATCTTGAAAGCCCGAGATATTCGGGAGTTTGAATTTATATCCCACGCGGATGAACCGAGGCCCTCTGCCTATATAAAGAGAGGCCGAGACCTCTGAATGGATTGCTGAATCTTTCTTGAAGATCTGAAGTCCCGCGAAGCCTCGGTGCTTAGCGAAGAACAGCCTGCGCGCACCACTTCCGCGGCAGTGAAGCCCGGAGCATCCCTTGCTTCGTAAGGTTCCTTTTGCGCACTCCTTGCGCGAAAGAAGAAGTGGAGAAGACCCATGCGCGCCTTCCCTTTGCGCGGCAGGAAGAACCCGGGGCAGTAGCACTTGTGCGCCCCGTGGTTGAGGTGCCTTGCATCCGAGGAGCTTGCGCGCCGTTTGTGCCTTGTGCACTTGCGCGGTTGAAGACAGTGAGGCCGCACCACCTTGTGCGCCTTAAAGAACAAGTGGAGAAGAACCTGAGGGCCTTAGTGCTTATGTGCTAAACAAGAAGACCCGAGCCTCAAGAATTTGTGTGTGTGCATTTGAAAAGAAGGCCGAGGAGAGCTTGTGTGTGTGCAAAAATAGTGAAGGCCAAATACACACTCATTGTGTGTGTGCAAAGCAAAGAACAAAGTGAGTGTGTGCAACAAGAAGAGGAGGAGGCCAACTCATGTGTGTGCAAAATGAAGAATAAATTGTGTGTGCAAAACAAGTGAAGGTCGAACCTAGTGTGTGCACTAAAAGTGTGTTCACCTAGAAGAAGAAGAGGAGGACTCACACAAAGTATAACACACATTTAAGTGTGTAAACACATTGAACAAAGTGTGAAGTTCAAGTGAGCTGGTGTGTGCTTAATGATACTACACCCTTTGTGGGTCTACTGCACCAAGAAGAGGAAAGGAGGAGTGCATGCTTGCATGCATGCACGTGCACACGTGAATAGAGTCAAATCAGTGGTGTGCATCTGAGTTGACCAAGACCAGGAGATCTTGAAGATATTGAGAAGGCCATGCTATCAGTGCATGAGGATGAAGAGCTGCCATGCACTCAGTGCATGAAGTTGAAGTGAGTGAGACTGGACCAGACTGAAGTTAAAGACATCAGTTGTCTGAGTATTCAGTAATTGAGAAGAGCCTGATCAAGTGAAGTGATCAGAAGATTGCTGAGCAAGACCAACAGACCTTTTCAGAGGCTGTTGAAGATTCTTGAAGAGAGAGGCCAGGTCATCCTGAGAAGAAGGAGATAAATCCTGAGCAAGACGAGAAGACCTGATCATCACAAGTGATCAGAGGTACAGAGCAAGGCCAGCAGTCTTTATCCCAGACTGCTGAGGATACTTGAAGAAGCTTAAAGTGAAGAAGAGCTACTCGTGTGACTCGAGGAGCCAGGAGAAGACCCTGTGGGACTCAGGGAGAATAAGTCTTCAATGGGATTCTAGAGCAGGCCAGTGGGACTCTGGTAACACTGTGTGAAGCAGTATAAAGACCCTCCTGTGGGACTCAGGAGAGATACGGTGGGAAGCTGTATCGACCATTGTAATACTAACAGATTATAATGGGAGAATCCATGCTGGGAGAGCATGGCAAGGATGTAGGCCTTTGGTGTCGAACCTTGTAAATCCTTGTGTCCTGTGCCTTTTCATTACTGCATTATCCGGGAAAGGTTGAGAGACATAAGAAGAGTGGATCGATGCCTTAACAAGCCATAGAGGTTTAATTGATTAAGAATCAATTAGTAAAAAGTTTTAAAGGATCACTGATTCACCCCCTCCCCCTCTCAGTGATTCACACTGATCTGGGCACTTCAGTACTTATGAAACAAATAACATTAAAAAGTACATTATGAATTTAATAGATTTAGTAATTAAAACTATCATGCTAATAGATAATATAAAATTAAAAATTAATATGAAAGGGGTTATTAATTATAAATGTAATTATCCTATGATTATTATTTAATAATATTACAAAATAATGTGATGATTCTGAGACTAGGTAAAGATATTTCTTTTTAAAAATACCTTTTTAAATTCTTTCTTAAAACATTATTTTTCTTCCATGTACAAATTTTTATTATAGGGATGTATTGAAATATATATAATTAAATTATATAGGGGAAATATCTTAGATATTAATTTATTTAAAATATCAAAAATAATCCTTCTATGGGATGTTTTAATGTTTTTTACCAAAGGAATGAATAAATGTAATATTTTACCATATTCATCACCAAGAAAATCTACCACCACCATAAAAATTATTCAGTTTTGTAATTACAATATAATATATATTTTTTATTCAATGAAATATAATATTTATCATTGTCCTATAAATTTTATATTTTAAATATATTTTAAAGTGATGGAAATTTTAATATCTAAAACTATTTTCTTATGGGTGCAAATATTATTTTTATGATTAAGAAATTTTATATTTTATGGAATTGTTATAGTTTATTGTAATTTTTCCTCAGTTTGAGGGGTTTCATTATAATATTAAAATAATTTATCCCATTATATGTGTCTAATCCATTGAGTAAAGGTATGAACATAACCAATTATAATTATCTTTTGTAATTATTTGAATATACTACAATGGTTATTACATATATAACAGTGATGGTTATTTCATGTGTGACAATTTTTTTCAATTATAACTGTGATTTATACACCATGTCTAATAATGAATGTCACTTTATATATAATAGTGAAATGAAAATTATATTCCAAGATTCCTATACATTGTATTTTTTCATGATTTTGTTTTTAAAAGGATTCTTTGAGAAAAAAGTGTTTGTTTTATTATGTAGAATTCATATTTAATATGATCAATGAATAATGTGATAAAGGTAAGTATTTTTTGGGATTTTATGTTTTTCACTAGACAAAGGGAGTTCATTCTTTTTGTTGACCTTATTTTTATTTTTGTACTCCTCCCATTTTTTAAATGTTTTTTAAACAATATGAGTAAATTCAGGGATGGGATCAAGTATAAAAAGGTTAATATGTGTCAGGAAATGAAAAACTGCTTCTTTTTAAAAAAATTCTTTTATGGGAAAAATTGATACTGAATATAATTTTCCACATTGTTATATATTTTTATTTTATATTTATATCATAACCCACGAAATATCTAAACTATAAAGAGCATTTGGAATACAAGAAAATTTATTCTAGTTAAATTTTCTAGACTATCTAATGTTTAATTCAAGCTCTATAAAAAATTTTCCCAAAATATTGGTGTACCATTAATGATCATAGAAAAATATACAAAAAGAAATCATGTCAAATTGTTTTGTAAAGATGGGGCATACTCTGTACGAGTCATTGATTGTAAAAGAATATATAAAAAATTATCAATGAATAAAAAATAATATAAATTCATATACTATTTTTTTTGATTTAAACTAATTTTAATTTAATGGTTATGGAGATGAAGGAAAATCGTTCTTAGCATGGATTCAATGGAATTTGTAAATAGATATTTAAGGTAGAAAAAATAGTAATTTCATGAATCCAAATGTTGGAAGAAACTAAAAAATGTATATTTATCCTTTGAATGGAATAATTATTTAATAAAACCATAGAATAAGTACCCTATTGTCCACCCAAGATAGTGAAGTAGTCGAAGTTGATCTACAATGGAAAATCAAAGCTGGATTACGCTATAGAGTTTACTTGTAATGAAATGGATCATGCTTCGATTATTATCATTTTTACTAGATCCATTTTATATATAATGGGGAAAATATTCTTATTATGGATATATAGTGTGATAAAGATGGTGTCATGATAATTGGATAGCCTGAATTCTTAAAATAATTGGATCCTAGAAGGCAAAAATCATAACAAAACACACGAGACACATTAATATCATTGTGGTAGAAAACTATTGTTACAAAATTCCATCCTTATGTAAATTTTGTGACTCATGGAACGTAATTAATTTCACCAATAATACTTACATTTTAGAATTAGTAGATTGAAAAAGTATTATGCAAGTAAAGTACACAAAGAGAAATCTATATATCTATATTTTTGTTGAATAACCATGTTTTGAATAAAACGAATATGATAACATGTTGTGGACATAAATTTTATATCACATAAGTAAAAAATAAAATGAATATATTTTTAATGATTTAGGAGAACATTATATTCAAATACACACTCAAGATCATACTCAATAATGTGATATTTGAAAAAAAATCAGTCAAATGATAGAATAAAATAAATATAAGGATTTTTCACTATCTATTCTATTAGTTCATGTTAATGTTTTTGTAATGATATCACCATGATCCGTCAAAGATAAGTGGTATTATATGTGGTTTTTTTATGCCTTTTGAAGGATGAAATGCTTGATATCAATTACCTATATATTTTAAGTGTAAAAATTCATTACATATTTTCATTGTGTGGTGGATAAGATTATTTTCTATAAAATCATGAAGATTTAGGTTCATAATTTTATGAGTTTTATTAATATTCAAGTAGATGATAATCTTGAGAAAAACGGGATATGGAAATGAGTTTTATTAACAAGGAATATTTAAAGAATCATATAATTGATATGAGGAAATAGATTTTATTCTACATGGATAAAAAATATCAATAAGAAATAACATACAAATAATTACTAAAAGGAAGTGTTATTGTCATTAACATATATCAAAAAAGTAATTTTATTTGTATCGGTGAGAATACAGGACTCCCTAAAAGATATAGCATGGTAAGATAGTAAAACATAAGTATATATGGTTATTTAGAAGAAGATATTTTATAATAAAAAAGATCTAAATACACATGAAATTTAAATCTTATAAAATTCAATAAAATTTTATTTAATAATTACAGAAGAGAAAATTATTTTTTAAAAAAATTAATTTTAATTATAGATGAATTGAAAAAAAATAACTACTTTTAAAATTAGAAAATTATGTATAAAAATGTTGGAAAACTTTTACAGGTAAGTGGTGAAGAGTTTAGAAAAACATATTTATAAGAAGGTGCTGATGATGCTTCAATATAACATACTATTATTGAGTATAATGAAATTTGCAATGAAACAATTATAAAGTCAAGATTTAATGATCAAATAAATTATTAAAACTTTTTTTGTGATATTAATAATAAGAAATAATCAAGAATAATAAAGACACAATTACAAACATAACATCTATAATAATTAGGGCTAAATATACATGATGAGGCTATAAAGAATGAAAATTGGATAATTAATATACATAAAGAGGCTAAAAAATGTTGCCTAATAAGTCTAAAGAAATGGTTTTTTGGAGGATGAACCAAAAATTTATCTGCATAAAATGGGATTTATTTTAAAAAAACAATTTAAATGAAAAATAATTTTGGATCAAAGAATATATTTTGTCAAAATAATTTCCATAGTTAAATGGAATTGATGTCGATGATACACTCTCTCATATTCTTATGATAAAAATAGATCTATTATTTTTTTAATTCTGGTGTAGAAATGATATTCATGTTTTCCCATTTGGATGTTATATCCAAATTCTATGTTGGATTATGAAAAGAATATTCATATATTGATTAGTTAGATGGTTTTCATATTCATAAGGAAAATTAAAATATTTTTATTTAAAGAAATCATTTTTTCTTGAATGACGACACTAAAATCATCGTTTTCTTGATGTGATCAATATATAAAAAATATCTATATTGATTTGTGTATTTAATCATATCCACTTTGTATATGAGAAAAATTATCATTGAATTTATATCCTTGTTTATTATTATGATGTAATTTTAGTCATATCAAATTAACCATGATTGATGTATTTTATGAAATTCATGTGATGAAAATTTAAAATTTCAATGATTTGTGGAATAACATTTCTACTCTTTATATAGGTTATATTAGGATGTTTTTAAATATTTATTTCATAATATAACTATATCATGTAGGTGTTAAAAGTTTTAATAATTAAGTAATCTGTTGTTATAATCATTTTGGTTGGTACACTAATTAAATTTTCAAGGTATGGTTATGGAAAAGAAATAAATATTAATGATTACAAGAACATTATTGATAATATAATGGTATATTATGTCACATCCCATTACATTGGTTCTTTATGATTTGTAGGTTATCAGAGGTAGGTTAGGGTTAGTTTTATGAATATGGACAAATAATTCAACACAGTTGGTAATTCAAAATGTGAATGGGTATTCATGATGTGAGAGTTTGTTCGTGGCTTAGAGGATGGTTATTCGTGAAATTGGTTTCATATGTGGTTTTTGTGCTCAATAAACTAATTTTGTTAAAGAGTTTTTAAACGAATGATGAAATTATATCTCAAAGTTCCATTAAAATTAGAGGATGTTCATTGTGTTTATAATTCAATGGATTTAACCACTAAATATTTTTCAATGAATGAATTATAGGGACTCATGAAAACTAAATATGTGAACCTTTTTTTCACATCATGAATTTACTAGGGTCTATCCTATATATAAAAACATATGATCACCAAATTTATTTTACCTCTCTCCATTTTGGGGCTAACCTAAGGTGATTTTGGTAGATTTTATAACCATCAAATCAAAGATTTTATCTTTGGATCCAAAATACAGTGTAACACCCCAATATTTTGTGAAATATTTTTTTAAATAAATTTAATCTTTATTATATTTTTTGTTAAACACAACACCGAGTTTATATTTGACTACACAAAATGGTGAATTTAGATTGAATTACACACAATAGTTATTTTATCTCGTGTTACATGCAAGAACAAGCTAAACCCTAATTTAACATACTGTTAAAATATTATTATTTAATATGCTAGTTATCAACAGCCCTCAGGACTGATTGGTATGAATTTGATTAAAGAAATTATGAAAATATATTTTTACACATGTATATATTATGAATAGTTTTTTGATGAGTTAATTTTAAATGAAAATAAATAATATTTGAAAATAAATGATTTTTCTTTTAAAAAAATTATTTTATGTGCATATATACATGTACCATAATAAATTAAGAAAATAAATTTTTAGGTAATATTTTAATTAAATATATATAATATAGATTCAATAAAATTTTTAAAATTCATCATATGTGTTTTCAAGATAACAAATAAGAATAAATCCAATTTCACACATAAAAACATTATTTTTCTAAAATATAGTTTTATCATAATTTACACATCTTTTTTCAAATTTTATTTTTGAAACATTTCGAAAATTTATTTTACAAAAAATTTATAATTTTTTAAATTTTAATATAAAAATTATCATGACTGGTTTTTTGATAAATATATGAACAAATAATTTTTTTGATGAATAGTGAAAAATATTGGTTTTTATGAACAATTATCATTTCCATTAAAGAATTTAAAATTTTAAAAATTATTTAATGATAATCTCAAAATTAATGTTATTTCAATTTAATATTTATCAATCCAATTTTTTTCAGTAAAATCAAATTTTTTTTTAATTTTGATGAAAAAACATTTGAAACATTGAACCTTTTCTCTTTCGAAAAAACCCTGTTTTATCACATCTATAGGATTAATATTAAATTAATATTTTCCAATTCTGTTAATGGAATTATTAAATTTGGATTCCATACCATTTATAATATTAAATGATATTATATAGTATTTTCAAGTAAATTTCATAATCTTATGCATAGTAAAAGAAGTTCAAAATAATTACTATAGTTAAGAATAAAATGCATTTATCGGAGTGTCCATGTAAAATGATTAGGGGTAAAATTAACATACATTTTCATGATATATTTTTACCATATAATCTCTAATATTATATAATTCACCCTTTTGGATCCTTTTTTAATATAAAAAATGTGGCTACACCATTTTACTTTAAAAAATGGGATTATACCACTCAACCCAGTTAAAAAAGGCCACCCCCTCTCCTATCCTCTTCACACATCCAAAATACATTGGTTTGTACTATGCCCTCCCAAATAAATTCATTAATTCTATAATGTCATCCTCAAATCCTATTTTATACAAATAAATTGACCTCATAATCATTTTTGTGAAAATAAATAGATGTTTTCTGATGAAGAGGTAATCTTTATAACCAGGCATTTAATATTATTTCTACCTCTCCCTCATTCAATTTTTATTAAAAAAATAATATAACCTTAGTTTCATAAATATAATTATATTTTTAATGTTAATTTAACAACCTATATTTATATCATATTCCATCAATTATGATATGAAATCATCATTCTTGTTTACAGCGGACTACCACCTCTCGTGCATATGTTATTCATTTTCCATTAACTCAAATCATGGTTGGAAATAATGTTGGATGTATTGGTTATATATGATATATATAATATTATTATACCTTTTTAATTATAATACCACATCTAACTTCTTGACACCAAACCTATTAGAATATAATATTGTTATTCATGTGTACGATGGAATACCACCTCGTGAACTGATTTGATGTGTATTTTATTTTTATTTTACTTGGATGATAATAGGGGAATATTGAATAAGTATATATTATATTTTTTAAAATATTTAAACTCTACAAATTATTAATACACATATACCTCCATAAAGTATATTTTATGATAGTCTGATAATGACACTCGTGTGTATAAAGGACTAAGGCCTTACAAAGGATTGTGATTTCTTCTTCACATACAATTTACATGGAAGAAAATATAATTGGGTTTAAATAATAATACGTTTTATATATATATATATGACTTTAAAATTATTTATTTGTTGGTAATATTTTATTTTACTTTATTTATTTCAATACATATTAAAAATGAAAACTACACTCATGCGTACGTACAGCCTACTGTCTCCATAAGTGGTGTATTTCATTTTCTATCACTACATTTTAAGGATTAATATAAATAAATATATACTGAATATTTATTATATATATGCATATATAAATTTTTTAAAATTCTTGATATTATTGAAAACAGATCATAGTTTTAGGAAAAAAAATAAAAAATCAAAACATACATGAAAAACAAAGTGGCTATTATTTGAAACAGATTTTAATAAGGAATTATTAACAAACAAGTAATATAATTCCATATATAAATAATATATTATATGATAAGAATAATAATTTTTCTTTCATAGATTTATAATAAACACATATTTATTGTATAGGAGGTTTGAACATGTACGGATGAAGTCGAGACTTAAGGTTAGGGATTCCAAGCCTCCTATTTATTTTTGGCAGACATATGAAAATTCCTCACTCATTTATTTTGTGTGGTGCATATAAATATCCTATGGAATGTTATATCATTAATATATTTATTTTTATGACATTATATGTATTATTTTATTTTATTATTTGTATTAGGGAATAATATTCAATAGATTATCAAAGCTTCCATGACTTCCAATTCACTTTTTTACTATTGTGATACACATTACATTTTCATCATATATTAATTTTATTTGGTTTATATACTGAGAATCATTATATTTTATGATTCTTATATATGAAATTTTTTATATTTACATAATAATTTGTGTATCTCTCTTTCTTGGGGTTAAGGTTTTAAAGGTTAAAAATGGTAAGGGGTTTTTTCTCAATTGGCCTTCTTTGAGGCATATGTTATGATATGAACCCAGATTATTTTATGAGTTATATACACTTCCCATTTAATATGTTATATCATAAATATTTTTATTCTTATCATATAGAATAGTTCTATTGATGTTATTATTTTATGGGGCCTAAAATTAATAAGATACCAAATCAGAAAAGGATTGATGTTACAATATAATTTATTATCTAGATCGATTATGATTATTCATTCTATGATGATATCATAAGATCTATTTCTAATTAAATTCAGAAATTTTCTTCTCCTATATTTATTTAATTAAAATATTTCGTTTCCCTTTCATTTACCTCTCTTTATGTACTAAAGATACCATAATAATGTTTTTACCAAAAAGGAATAATTATTTCTCTCTTATATTGAAACCCCATTTTCTTCTATAATTGTTTTTAATAAAAATGTATTCAAAAATACTTTAACATTACCCAAATAATTTATTAAATAAACTTTACCCATGTTGGAATTTTTTTAAAAAAATAAAATACTTTTTCATGTTTTTTAAAACAATTCTTGTTTCAATTTTACCAAAAAAGTTAAATTAATATTTTTTGTAAAGTGTATCTTATTATAAATCATAAAAAACACAATATTTTTATAGATTAAATTATTTAATCAAATTTTATCTTCCAATAAATTGATTTTGAATTTTTTTTCTAATTTAAAAAAAAATCAATGTTAAAAGTTTTTTTTCTTAATGAAGTGTTCTATTTTATTTTAATATCTTAATTTATATGATTAAAACATAATTTTCAAATAAAAGGATATCAAAAATGAAATATTAATTTTTATAGTTAAATAATTATTTTCAAATAAAAGTTATTTTCCTCAAGAAATATTCCAAATATATACTCAAAATAATTTTCAATCAATGATGAAAACCATTGATGTAACTTATGTTTTACAAGGAAAGTGATCCAAGGATATTATTCTTATTATTTATATAAAAGTTTTGTTTCTATGGTGAAACGATATTTTTAAAACCCATTTCTTTTTCATGGGATATATAATGATAAAATGATTATTAAACCTTTTTATTTTTCTAGGGTTTAATCTTTGATGGAATAATGAAATACATATAAAAATAATATATCTCCCACAAGTTAAGTAATGATAAATTCTTATGAAATATATTTATTTCGTTTTTTGTGATATTATTAACATTATAATATCTTGAGGAACATAAATTTATAGACTATGTGATCAGTGAGACCTATATCTCTCCCCAATGAATTAGGTAATTATAAATAAATCATGATTAAATATTATATACATTAACCACACTATAAAATTACATTTATATATAAGAAGCATATAACATGATGAAATTGATACGTGTGGCAAATGATTTCATATCCTAATGGTAATGTGTGGATTTGAATTTATTTCTATAATTTTATGCGATGGAATGTTTTTATATCAATATCATAAGTAGGGAACATTTTTCTAATTATACATATTCACAATATGATAATATTATGTGTATTGAAAAAAATTATTCTTTATAAATATTGTATGTTCTCATGAATCATTTTATTTTATTCCATTATGATTCATTTCTTATGTACATCAATGATTTATGTCTTGACTCATGTTTTTGATCTATGGTAAGAATGGTATAGTTTTCAAATGTTATTTTAATGTTCTCATTCTTGTATTCTAATGATATATTGATATCAACATTTTTTACACTTTTTGAGAATATGAGCTCACCCATTCCTATTTTTTCTTTCCCATGGTTATGATAATTTTTTGTGTGTATAATATACCTATGAAGGGTAGATTTTATGATAAGAATATAGGGAAATGACATATCTCAGTTGTGTCATGTTTTGTTCATGCCCATGCACCAAAGGGACCATACCTAAACTACAATATCATTGATATTTTTTTATGTAATGAATATTCATCTACTAAGACGTAATATTTATTTATAATAAGTTTGGGTAATTACTAACAGTATCTAGGAATTGTATGTGTTATTATTTAGAAAATGGGATTATAAAACATTAATGAGATCCTGAGGGATATTTCTAAGTATATTTATAGAGATATATCTAAGAATATGTATAACGATGATTAAAATTATAGTATTATGTATAGGAATTTTGGAAAATAAAATAAAAATAGGTTTCCATGAAATTATATCCCTATATAGATACTACACGTGGATATGAATCTGGTATAGAGGTAACTTGGGGTAATGAATCTGAAAAGGGTGTATTGAGATGGACTCGATCAATACACAATGCAAGATAATGAACCTTTATTCATCCATGGTTTGACAATAATGGGGAATATGCATTGGAAATTCACAAAAACATTATGAAAAATCATGGATGATTCGAATAATGACCACATATTACCTATGTTAAACCCAAGGTTTCATAAACTGTAAAAAATGTGTTATGATTTATATATCTTATAAGTGATTTCCATGAATATTTTGTTTCTCAAAATTATTTTTATTCCCCACATAGTGTTTTTAGGAATTGGTCAATATAAAAAACTATAATGAACTTTATTAATTAGGAATATGATGGATAATTTTTTTTGAGAAAACAAATGGGATGATGACTATAGTGAATGCAATTTTTAATATTTATAACTATAGTGAACAATATTTTGATTATGTGTAATATATTATAATTATATATGATTAAAAATATCCACATTAACCAAATATCAGACTCACCGAAGAAGATAACGATGGATTTCATTGTGGGTCTGGGTTATAGGGATCATAGAAGAATGACGATTGAGTTTTCTATGTATTTATAATGTGGGAAGAATCCTACAAGAGGATTTGTTAGGGGAACAATAAGTCTTTTTCAATGTAAAAATGAAGGACTCATGTAATGTAATTTTAATGAAAAGAAATCAAAAGATCTGATAACTTAATTGATGAAAATAATTGTCTATCTAAGATATCATTGACAGTTGAATGTTTCAAATTTAGAAAATGTAGGAATTATACAAATTGATGTCCTTAGGGGAAATCATATGAAGAAAATCAAATGGTTTTACAAGTAATTATTATATAACTAATGACTGTGAGACTAAAAATTACATATAATGGGAAAAAATAGTAAGTAATAAGTAAAATAAACTTTGTTAATGGTATACCATGAAAGTGGAATGAATGATGCATTGAGGTACTGGGATTTGATGGATTATATTATTATTAGTGGTATTTTTGTTATTATAATCATGAAATATCAATGTTTTTTCCTATATTAGTTTTTCATTTTATATTTTCAAGAATAAGTTATGTGGTAATGGATTATAAAATTAATTTAATAGCGTGAAAAAATTTTGATTTTGGGGAGATTTATCTTAATATATTTCCGATGTGGAAAATGGTATTTATTATATATAAATAGATGATTGATATATATAAATAAAAATCGATAATGTTGATTAAATTTTAACTAACATATGATTTGATGAGAAAGTTTCTTATGTAATAATTTTTAGATATTAATATATTTTCTAATTTATCGAATATATTCAATGATATATTATTTTATATAATGAATATGGAATGAGTTGATTTGTGAATGGAGATAAGTTTTCATTAATTCTTTATGGTAATTTAGGATATCATCTTGTTTTAGTACAATATATATTAAATTTATTCATTTATTTTTTATATGAAATTATGGCATATTTCATATTGTTTTAGAGATTAATGATAAGTATATACTTGTGAATTTAGTTACATTATTTCTAAATTAATTGATTTAAATTTTTTCTAAATAAGGATGAATCATAGGGTTCGCTATTCTTGAAATGATTTATGTTCATCCTTGCATGTTATTGAATATTATGAGTTAAAAATTATTTTTTTATAATTAATAGAGAAATAAGGAATGAAGTTTCATTAAGTGTAATATGATCTACTAGTGGTTTAGGAATAAAAAATTTATATTGAATTCATGTAGGTATAGATGAATTGGAAATTGGTCAATGTAAAACCAAATCCTAAAAATGTGTTTATGTTAAAATGGAATGCCCAGCCCTATTTATATTGGTCCCTTTGAATTCACTATTGTATCTCAAAGGTAATCGAATAATCTTTTCTTCCATCCAAAAAAGTCATTAGTCCATGATTACTTACATATATATCTCTTGAGTACATATATACTTAATCCTTCACATGTCCTAAACATAGAGGTTATTCCACAGGAGTTTACACTTTCTTAAAAGGAACAACTAGTTGATATTCATGATCATACAAAGAATTTTATTAAAAAAAATTCCACAAACATAGTCAATTTTTAGTGGGGAAACCACTACTGTGAGGAAGTTACATGGGAACCAGATGACATAATAAGGCAGAAGTATCCTCATTTGTTGGAAGAAAAGTGATAAATTTTAAGGTTGAGATTCATTTTAAGCGGGGTAGAATGTAACACCATGAGATTTTGTGAAATATTATTTCAAATAATTTAAATATTACGAATATTTTTTTGTAATAAAAAACAAATGTTTTAGATTTAATTACTCCCAAGAATGTGTTTATCTTTCATTATTGGAAACACTGAGTTTATATTGTGTTACACGTAACACCGAGTTTAAACGAAACAAGAGATACTGTTAAAATATTATTATTGAATATAATAGTTATCACCTAGACTCTGGATTGGTGGGTATGAGTATTATTAACTAAATTATGGAAATATATGTTTTACACATGTTTATAAAATAAATTATTTGGTGAAAAGATAATTATAATTGAAAATAAAAATAATCTAAAAATAAAGGAAATATATTTCTTTAAATATTTTTGCATAGAAAATTTTCGTAACCCAATAAATTAAAAAATAACACCATATATATTATTATAATGAAATTTTTTTATAATATATTCAATAGAAAATTTAAAATTCCGCTTTTGTTTTTTTATACAAGAGATAATAATAAATTAAATTATTATTCTTACAAACTGTATTTTTCTAAAAAATAGTTTTGTCACTTTTTTACCACTTATATATGAATTATTTTCTAAAAGAAATTCCAAAATTTATTTTATAAAATATGAAATATTTTGGAATTCGTTATTTCAAAAGTATCTTTGAGTAATTTTTTATTAATTTTTTAAAAAGTTAAATGTTTCGATAAAAAGAGAAAAATACATTATTTTATTAAGAATTTTCATTTATTTTATAGAATTTAGAATATAATTAAAATAATTATAAAGGTATATTTAGTTTAGGTATATATCATTTAATATAGATATTAGTCATTTTAATCCATTTCAAATTGATCATTTATGTAACAACAATCTAGGTTGTTTAAACGTTTCTCTTTTGGATATCCACCTTTTCATCATGTTTGTGAATTTTATTTTGAATTGAGTAATTCCAATTTAGTTATATAAATTTGGAAAAATGATTTTCATATTTTGAATAATGATAAATTATATAATCTTAAATTTCCAATAAATTTTTTTCTGTTATTTTGAGTAAAAGAATATAATGTTAAAGTGTTATCGTTAAGGGATATGGGGTAAAATGGATGAGAAACATGTAAAAAACCCATTTAATGTTAATATTCAGAACATATCACATATAATATTGGATAAAAACATAATTTTGAACCTTATTCATATGGAAAATGTGGTCACATGTTTTTACTCTCAAAAATAAGAACAATGCCAACCACCTCACTTATAAAATGCCACCCACTCTGCTCTCCTAATTTAAAATTCCAAAACACATTGGTTCAATAATAACATTCAAAAATAAATTTATACATTTGATCCTTTAATACTATAAGTTGTTTTTTATTTATAAGAAGAACCTATAAATCCATTTTTCACCTACCAAATGATGTCTCCTGAATAATAGGTAATCTTCTTAAAAGAGTGTTTTGTTTTGTTTCTTCCTCCACCTCCTTAAATATTTTTTAAACCATTATTATATATTATCATCATAATATTTGATTTATTTATATTTTAATATTTTAATATATATAACCAATATACATATCCTTTTCCATTAAATGGGATATGACATAATCATTTTTTTGCACAGCAGACAACAACTTTGTTGACCAATGGTATTTATTTTCCACCACCACCATTATTGGATGGATATAATTATGGATTTAATGATTATATATGATATTTTTAATATGTTTATACCTATTTAATTATAATTATCCATATACCATCTTAATTCTAACACCATTTTAAAATAATAATGTCACTCGTGTGTACTGAAGACTGCTGGCTAACGAATAGATATGATGGGTTTTTTATAACTATTTTACTTGGAAGGTAATAAGGATAGAGTGAATAAATTTTTCAGAAATAGGTAAAAGATTTATACTTTTCTAATTATGATATCTCATATACATCCTTACATTACATTTAATAACATTATGATAATGTTTCTCATGTTTATGGTGGACTACTTACTCATAAAGTGATGTGATTTGTACATAACATATGCTTTTCATGGAAGGTAATAATAATAATTTTAAATAAACATTTTTGATATATATATATGTGTGTGTGTGTGTGAAATAAAAATTAACCGTTAATTTTAATCAATTATTTACCATTATTTTATTCAATCCTCTAAGAAAAGGGAACAACATTTATACATTCGGATGACATACATTCTCCATGAATGGTGTATTTCATATTATATCTATAATTTTAATATATAATTATAAATAAATATATGATATGTATATTTTATATTTATATAATTTTAAAAATTATAGAAATTATCTAACAATGTCAAATATAAATGGACAAATAATTAAAAACAAACATGAAAAAGCTGTTATAATCTGAAAAGTGATTTTAAAAAAGTAATTGTTAATTAATGGGTAATAAAATTTCAAAAGTAAATAATAAAAGTTATGATATATGTAATTATTTTTCTATAAAATATTTATAATAACCATATATACATTATTCGTGTGTCTTAAATTTGTATGAATGAATTTGATACTTAAGGTACCAGATTTCTATTATCTCTTTCATTTCTCGTAGACATATGAAATTTCTCCACTTGTTTCATTTATGTGGTTTATATACTTACTGTTTGACAAGTTATATCTTTTATATCCTTATTTTAATTTTAATAATCATTTCATTTTATGTAATTCCATATTTGGCCTTACGAATCAAAATATTACTAACGCGATAAGGGACTTATGTCTCACTTTCTACTTTGGTGAGACACATTCCATATTCACCAAAATTATCTTTTATAATATATAAATGTTATCCGTGATTTTATTCGATTATTGTTATTCAGAAAATTATTCATATTTACAAATCCATTTTAGGATCTCTCTTTTATAGGTTATATGGTTTAAATGTTATCAATGTGATAAGGCCATTGTATTCTCAACTAGTATTTATTGTAACATATAATATAATATGCACTCATAATATTTTTTAATGTGTATATGATGCCTTATTAAAATATTTTATCATGAATCTCTATCTTATAATTATATTAAATGTTTCATTTTATGTTTATAAGGGGCCTAAAATTCCAAAGATACCAATGTGATAAACTTTCGATGATATAAACTCTTTGTTTATTGATATTATTTATGATTTTGATTTTGATAATGAAATTATATGATCTATTTATCAATTATATCATGAAAATTATTATACTTTTGTCTTTAATGTAAATACATGTTTTTCTTTCATTTCCCTCTCTTTATGTACTCAAGAGACCAAAACAATATTTTTAGGTAAAAATCATCATTATTTCTCTCTTCGGATGATACTCTATTTCTCTTCCATATCCATGTTGAGAAAAAATGTGTTCAACAATATTTCCACATTACAAAAAGAATTTATTAACCACTCTTTAAACTTGTTTGACTATTTAAAAAGTGTTTTATAACAAATCTTCATAGATTTTTCAAAACATGGCCTAATTTTCTTTTACTAAAAAAGTAAAAGGGGTTACAATTTTAACATGTAATGAATTTTCATCGGTTATTAACTCTCAATTTATATCATTAATCTTCTATAGTATTAAAAATTTGCTTTCAGATAAAAGTATTTTGATTTTTTTAAACTAATTTTAAAAGAAGATAATATATTTTCATGAATATTATTTTAAATAATTTTTTAATCATCCTTCATAATTTTAAATTTTTATTTTCAATGAAAATTTTATAAAAAAATATTTATGAATTTTGAGTTTAAAAAAATAAAATAAAATTTTAATTTCCTATAGAAATATTCAATTTTTCTTTTCAAAATAATTTTACATCAAAGATGACATCAATTGATGTTACTTATTATTTCATATTGATATTATCTATATATACCATTATAATTATTTTAATTAATATTTTATGTTTATAATGTCAATAACAATATGCAACCGATATATTTTCCATTGGTTATATATGGATAAATATTTTATGAAACCCGCTTCTTTTTCCCTGGATCATCTTATGATGAAATGTATATAGACCCATTTCCTTTTTTATGGGTTAAGATGTGATGTAATTATTTTTAAATACATTTATTTTTATGAGTTATGATATAAATAATGTTATATAATCATTGGTAACATAAATAAATGGACTTTTTAACGGTTGGTACCAATATCTACCATCAATGTGTTGGTACTGATACCTAAATATTGAGTAAATATAATATGTGTGATCCAGATTTCATGTTCACAATGATAGGTGTGAACCAAATTACCTGTTCATAGTTTTATGTGTCATTTTAGATTCCATATCTACAAAGTTATAAATGGAACTTGTTTCATGTTCACATGTTTATGTGATGAAATGATTTCATGTAATTATCTTAAGGACTAAAATTATTTTAAATTATCCATGTTCATAATGTTATAATATAATATTCCTAAAATAAATCCATTAGGAAATTTTTTGTTATCATGGCTCATGTTCTTTTATTCCATTATGATTCACGTCTTATTAATTGAAATGTTTTATTCCATGACTCAATTTAATGATCTATGATATGCATTGTATGCTTTTCAAATGTGATTCTTATGTTCTTGTACCCTTATTCTATTGATATGTTAATAGATCTTTTGTTTACCCTTATTTTGAATATGAGATCACTATATATTATATTTAAATTCCTCTATTATGATGAAATTTATTATGTATAATATTTTTAATATGGTTTCTAGTCAGGAATTATATAGTGGGAGATGACAATTCCAACTTCTGGACTACTTATTTATGTTTCAATGTTTCTAAAGGCACTAAAACAAATAGATTCATGCATAGATCACAATGATAAGTAATGGATATTCTTATAATAAGATGAAATATTAATTTTTGAGATGTTTGGGTTATTATAGATTGATAACTTGAAATATGTGGTGGGTTTTATTGAGTCAATATGTTTCCTTATGAGTTTTCCATTCCTTTATGTTTGGAAAATCACAAACACATTTTCATAAGGAAAATAATCATTCCCTAAGAATAGTTTTTGACATTACCTATGAGATTTAATACGTTATCAAATATTTTTCTTCAAACCATTCTTAACCATATTTTCATTATGAAAAAATTATAAGATCTATATCTAACATAGAAACATATAGTTTCTTAGAATCTGATTTGCTTCAGATTTTTTACTTTGATATCTCCTAAAATCAGAAACTGATTTATCCTAAAATTAGACTCTAATTTATCTTGAAATCATACTCTGATTTCTTATGGAATCATACTCTAATTTCTTCTGAAATCAAACATTGATTTATTGTAATGTCAGACTCTAGTTTCTTTTGAAATTAGACTATGATTTTTTTAAACCAGACTCTGATTTCTTCTAAAATCAGACTCTGATAACTTTATAAATCATATTTTGAATTTATCAAAATTCAAACTCCAATTGTTATTATTCATAGATTCATATTGTTAATATTTCTAAATTCTGATTTTCAATATCTTATGAATTATACAAAATAATTTTCTATAGTAACCTCATTTCCATAATGTAACATTTCATTTAATTGGGTTCCTAAAATGTGATATTGTTTCTTACACATGATAATGTTTCCCATGTTTTATTACATAAAATTATATCATATAATCTATTTTTAACTAACAATTGGGTGATTGAAACATGTACATGTCCCTAGAAAATTTAATGAATATATGATCATCAGATAAGGAAGACGACCATAGGGAGTTTGACCTATAAATTCCCAGTCATTTCAATGCTTGGAAAAAAACGATTGTGTGGAACTCCTACGTGATTCCAGAGTTCTTCTTGATCATCTTTATGTGAATGTTGTGAACAACATGTTCATGTTGGTAACATCTTTTTCAAACAAACTTATAAGAAAGTGATTGTTGCTGATCAATCGAGGGCTTTTAGGGATAGGAAGACAGAGGTTCCAATCACCTTATAGAACAAGGGATTGAGGGGTTAGAAAGATAGATATCGATCTTCGTATTGACGGCTTACCCTGGTGTGAGTAAGACAAAATTTATTGAATGTATAAATCAAGGGACCTTTAACCAGGGTATTCAGATACCCTTCTAGGTAGGTTAAAATGTTTTTAAACCTCTTATTATTTTGTTAGAAGTTTTAATTACACCAAATTTTGTTAAAATTAGTAAGTGTATCATTATTACACTTTATTATATTTTTATACTCTGGTATAACTAAGATTCAATATGATTTAAGGTAGAATGTTTACCAATTTAAAATTCTCTTATGTTTTGTTATCAGATACATATTATCCGATCCTAAGCAAGTTACTGTATTTGTTAAGAAATAAAGAGGGTTTTTGAATACATCTTGTTTAACATTGTTAAAAATATATTTTCTTAAGGGTAAAAAATAAAGTTTATTTTTAACCTAGAATTCCCCCCCCCCTTGTAATTGAGTAATCTAAATCTATATTTTGATCCTATAATTGGTATCAGAGGAGGTCTCTGAAATACTTATACATATATATATTTATTTTTGATCAAAATTTTCTTTCTTAAACATTACTTATTAACGTTTTTCATAAGATTTTATTTATAAAAAAAAATTATAAATATTTTGTAGTAATAATTTTCTGAAAAATAATTTTTTTTATTTTATTTTATAGAATGGTCGGAATGAACATTGGATATATAGACAATCCAAATCCTACTAGACCACCAAAATTTGATGGAAATGATTATGAATAATAGAGAGATAGGATAAAGACTCTTATTATATACTCCAGTGTGGATAACATTTTTGTGTTTACTAGAGACAAAAAGATTCTAGAAAAAGAAATCATACAATTCCCCAATCAAGAAAAACATTAGTATTAGCTTAACATTATAGTAAATAATACATTATTATTCTCTAGGACTAGAAATATCTATATCCAGATTTCATCATGTGAATATGCTAATAGCATCTGGACAGAATTTGAAGTTACATATTTTGGGACATCCTAGGTCATTAAAACAAGAAGATGTATTCTTAGAGCTCAATATCATGGTTTTATGTTTTCTTATCGACTACCTATATGAAAATTTCAGTAATGGGTTATTACGATCATCAATAGCATTCATTTAATTGATGAGAAAGGAATTGATGCTGATATTTCTATGGATGATATAATATATATTTTTCCCAATGAGTGGGAATCAAAACAAAACTTATAGATGATAATAGGAATGTTTCATACATCACTCTTGAAA
This sequence comes from Viscum album, assembly GCA_963277665.1. Classification (NCBI taxonomy): domain Eukaryota; kingdom Viridiplantae; phylum Streptophyta; class Magnoliopsida; order Santalales; family Viscaceae; genus Viscum; species Viscum album. Next base: position 1,463,655,381 of record OY728158.1, on the reverse strand, counting down.
AGTTATATGGGACTATTATACATCATGAAACAATAATGAAGACATATGAAGTGATCAACAAAACAATTAATGGTAACATAAGTGTTGCATTCCCTAATAAATCAAATAATATGAAATATAATACTCTTTAATGATTTAGTAGATCAAAATCCAATAAATTTACTATTTTATCTGATTCAAGTGATAGAGATCATTTTGAGAATGAACTTTCCAATCATGCTTGAAGAATGATTAAGATTGTGGGAATGAAGGATTTCTAATACATATACAAGAAGAAAGATATAATATATAAGAAATATTCAGAAGTGAATTTTTATGAATGTAAGAGTACCAATCATATCTGACCAGACTGTCCAATGCTCAGAAAGAAGGAAATAAATGATAGTAATCCATAAAGAAACAAGAATATGCAGAAAAAGTCAAAGTCTAAGATTGTATTGAATCCTAATGACACCTATAGGTCAAGTAGAGGTGATTCTTTTGATGAATCTTCAAATAGTGAATCTTCTAGAAATAAGAATATTAGTCTTATATCCATAATTCCTACTAAATATTAATCTATCATTGTTATGGTACACATTACTAAATCCTTAAATAATATTTCTCTAAATGTGAATTTCCATGTGGAGAAGTATTATAAATATTCAGATGGAGGATATTCATCAAAAGAAGATAATTATTTACCATCTATTGAAAAAGTATCTAGGCTTTCCATGTTCTTGGAAAATGAAAACAAAAATATCAATAAGAAAATTAATATGGAAAATTCTAGAATCTCTATTTTAACCAAAGTGATATCAGATATTTCAAAATATCTTGATCATAGAATCGTTAATTATGAAGATGTTTCCAAAAACCATGAGGAAGTAAATTCTGATAAGGATAAACATTATAAGGATATTTAAAATTTTCTTTCTATGAAAAATGTTTTAGAGAATAACTCAAATTCTAAGACTAATGACTTTGCTGATAAGAATTTACTCATAAGACTAAAATCTGAAAATTTGTCCTTAAAAAACATTAATCAAATTTTACTTCTGGAAGGAAAGAATTTAATAAAATGTACTCAAAACTTCTTCCTATAAAGAATATTTCTAGGTTTGGTTATTCTCATTCAAAAACTTTTTAAAATAATAACTATTTTGTTCCCAAATATGCTCAGTTTTTTCACCATGTGTCAAAGTGGTAGACATTGGGAGAAAATTATTTCTTTAAACAAAATCCAATTCTTACGTTTTCATAAATCTTACTTTTTTTTAAATGTGGATTCATAAAATTTTACAATTTGATAATTCTAGATCCATGAAAGCTTAGATTCAAAATGATTAACTATTTTAATTTCATGAATGAAAAGGATATGCCAAAAATGATATATGGTACAAGGATAGTGGATTTTCCTAGCACATGACTGGTACAATTGTTTATTTCCCACCATTCCTTCTTGAAAATCATTAAGGGGGATAAAATAATGATCCAAAGGAATATTAACAATGATACCTCATAAGTAAATAATATATTATCTAAAGGAGAAATTAATTAGTGAGGAAGAATTAATTTCTCTACATAATAGAAGAATATAATCCTTAGGGATTTCTAAAACTGAGGGAGAGTTAGTCGTATTCTTAATGGGATAAACATAAAAAAGTGGGATATGTATTTCTTTTATTCCAAAAAATGAAAACATGATATCTTATATTATTTTATGAGAATTTTTTTTTATATCCAAAATGGGGGAGATAATTGTTTCAATAAAATTTTTTATGACTTTTACATTCCATTATGTTTTCAAAATAAAAAAAATTCTTATAGAAAATTATCTTTCTCTATGATATATTTTTTAAGTAGATTTTTCATTCTCTGATAATTATTTTTTTCTTTACTTATGATCTTCAATGCCTTATCAAATATATTTTCTAAAACCATGTTTAACAAAATTTCCATAATCCAAAAAAATTGGATCATTATTTAACATATCAATATACAGTTCCTTAGAATCCTATTTCATCCAGATTTGTGACAATGATTTCTCAAGGAATCAGAATTCGATATCTGTTTGAATCAGACTCAAATTTCTCTAGAAATCAGACTCTAATTTATCATAACATCATACTCTAATTTCTTCTAAAATAAACTATGATTTATTCAGAAATAATACTCTAATTTCATCTAAAATCAAACATCGTTTTCATCTGAAAGCATACACTAATATATTCTGAAATAAAATTATTAATTCATCAAGACTCAGACAATGATTGTCAATTTTCATTTAATATGACTATTTTTATTTCTAGACTCTAATTTCCAATATCTTAATAATATTATTAAATTATTTTCTTATAGTTACTTTATTTCCTTAAAGTAACATTTCATTATTACAGATCAAAAAATAGGATATTGTTTCTTACACATGATAATGTTCCCCATGTTTTCATACCTCCAATTATGTTTTACAAACTGTTATTAACTAAATATTTTTTTAGAGACACATGTATATGTCCCTCATAAATTTAAGGAAAAATATAACCATTGGAGGAGAAAGATTACCATTGGAATTTTCACTAATAAATATCTAGTCATTTCAACGCTCGAAAAACAATGATTATGTGGAACTCTTATGTACAACGAGACATCTGGTTGATCTACCTTGAATAAATGCTATAAATAACTTATTCAGGCTGAGAATATCATTTCTAACCTGCCTATTGTGAATAAATTTTTTTTTCATCAATCAAGGGGTTCTAGTGATAGTAATATAGATGTTTCTATCACCTTAGAGATCGAGGGCTCAAGGGGATAGTAAGACGGGTATTGATATTTTTTTAGATGGATTTCTCTAGTGTGGGTAAGAGTGAAATTCGTTAAAGTATAAATAAAGGGTCTTTTTTCAAAGGATTATGGATAACCTTATCTTTGGGTTAAAATATTTCTTATACTTTTCCTCTTTTTTAAAATGTGTTAATTCTACTATATTTTTTTAACGTTATGAAGTGTAACATTTTTACACATTATTACCATTGAATACTCTAATATAAATAATCATCTATACGATTTAAGGTATAATATTTTTATAATTAAAATTTTATTACGTTTTGTTATCAAATCAATATTATCTGATCCTAAGAAATTTAGATTATTTATTAATAAATAAAAAGGGATTTTGAATCCTTCTTGTTTAACTTTGTTAAATAGAGATTTTCTTAAGGATAAATAAAAGTTTTTTTAAAACCTACAATTCCCCCCCCCCCTCTTGTAATTGGGAAATATAAATATATATTTTGATCCTATAGGTTATCCTCATTATCCCCTTCTTCCAATTCATTGTTCTTTTGGGATTCATAACAGTGATATTTTTTTCATCTTAGTGAGTTTGGGATTTGATTTGGATGATATATTTGTGTGTTTTCATTTTATCAAAGCATTATGTTTCCCATGCATATCTCATGAATGTGTCTATTTCACCCTGATGTTTGCATCAAATCTGAAAGTGTTCTTATAGTTGGGGTTCCTTATCCTCTACTTAGTTGTTAGTAAGTATGGTGATTGTATGGTTTTCCTTCTAATGGATCTATAGCTACGTTAATTATATTGATGATATAAATTTAGATGAAACTAAATTTCTTATAATTCTATGAAATCACATGTTTTATAGCTTTGATGATATTAATGATGGGATAAAACATGCTTTTTTATCACCAAAAATTACGGTTGTTGGTTTCTTTTCTTATGTTTTAGTTGACGTGTATATGATATTATCATGGTGTCAATGGTTTTATGTTACCCTAAATAAATGGATAATAATTTTTATATGTATATTAAATTTTTTCTAAGGAAATTTTGATTATTTCTATGAATACATGTTCTAAATAATGATGTAATTCAATGAAACCACCTATAACTGAATTGTAGTAAATTATTGAATTTGGGATGTGATGATATGTGTTTCTATGATCTTTGTGTTTAATTAAGTGTTGTTTGATTTTTTTCAGTAATGGTGATGACTGGTTAGGATTCATAATTTGTGTGTTATTGATGCAATGGTTGGTTTTCATGGGATGTGATATGGGAGGTTGTGTGATGGTGGTGATTTTTGCTTCTTGTGTGGTGTGGTGGTGACAAATTGTAGTTTCTTCATTTTATTTTTGTGTTGTGATGTGTTTATGATATGTGGTGGCTAAGACTATAGGTTATTTTGGGGTGATATATTAATTTATGAGGTGTTATGATGATAATTAATGTGATATTGGTGAGTAGTTTTGTGTTTCGATTGTTTTATATGTGTATTTGGACATGAAATAAATTGTAATAGTTTATGAGAAATAATAAGTGTATTCAAATGAATAAGAATGTTCAAAATTGATGATTTATGATTGGATTGATAATAATAAATTAAAAATAAATTGTTTGTGTTGATGTTGTATAAAATAAGTTAGTAAATTGGATTCATTAAAAACTAAATAGATAATGAAAGTGGATGAACATTTATTTAAATGTGTATTCATGTGTCTATGAGTGGTTATTTGGAGCTGTGATGCATTTATTTGATGAATAAGTTGTCAATGATTTTTTTGTAGTGGTTGTGACATATAGTATGCTATTATAGTTATTTTCAAAGCATTGGTTGGGTATTATTTGTAGTCCATCAATTATGTATTTTACATGATTTATATACACTACCCAACTATGTTGGATAACCTAACCAACACCAAAATGTTTTGGCTTTTCACTGTCCCCCCCTCCAACATCTAAGTTGTTGGTGATACACATTGTTGGGTACCCATCTTCCCCCTTCTTCCATCAGTATTAGTTATTATATAGGTGTTGTTGGAGATTAATATATGATGAAATGAGATGGTTCATGATATTACGTAGTGCTGATGATGATGTTATATATGTTGTAGATTGTACATGGTGGGAGAATGAGGTTGATTTCTATCATTTTTATGTTACCCTACTACCCTTAATGTGTGATGAGGTTGTGCGGAGGTGTTGACTAATACTAACATCAAATGATATACCCTCTAGGATATTGGAATAGGTACAGACTTTTCCTAAACCACATCAAAGATGGATAATTTTTTATGTGATATGTATAAAATGAATGAGAGAATAACCTAATTGATAATGGGGTGTCAGAGAGGAAAATCAGTGTGGATGTAGTTTTAGGGAGTCTATATTTTTTTTCTTAGATAATATGGTGCTATATTGCATGTTTTATTTCTGGTGCATGACATGGTGAGGTTTGGATTTTTTATTTTACATGTTTAGGTGTATGTTGGTTATATTATTTTCCCACTATCACATTAGTATGCTCCTTTAATATGTTCACTTGAGACTTCGGTGGTGATTCTACGAAGTGTACATGATATGTTTTCCATATATATATAAATTGGTTTTAGGTTCAAAGGGGGATTTTGAGGAATGGGATGGACATTACATTATTGGGGTCTAGAGATTATGTTGAGTATATACTGTCTCTATGTTGTTTGGTATTTACTTGGATACATTTACTTATATTTTTTTGGAACTTTTCATTCATTATTAGATAATATGGGGTAACATTTATATTATTTTATGGTGTCTTTTCGTTAATGATTATACTCTATTCTAAACACATACTGTTATAGAGCGTAATTCCTTCTATGTGTGATATTATTATACACTTAGTGTTGGTCACTAACCTAGTCCCTATCATAGGGGAGTATCTTGTGTCATTATCTGCCATCCATCATTAACATCCCATTATGGGTATTATTAGAGAAATGGGGTTGTGAAATTATGACATGAATGGTTTTTAATGAGATATAAGATGTAGTTTATAGTAAATAACTATTTGGATTTCATAGGTTGGTTGGGAAACCATGTCAATTGGTCATGGTGCATGACATAGGCCATAGAAACTTTCTAGGATAATTGATCTTATCCCTCCTTGTAATCCAGTCCAAGGAATATAATGTTATAAAATTTCCTAGAGAGGTAGACCTATTTTCAAGGTATAGTATTAAGAGATGTACATGTAATATTCCTAAATAAATTCTTCTCTAAATTTGGTGATAATGTGAAATTAAAATGAATTAAGTTGACAATAATTGATGAAATTACATAATAATATGTTTTTAGATTCTCCATTATTTTCAATAACTCTTCCATGTCATCATATATTTTTATCTATTTTTGTAATGGTTTTGTGGGTTGATCATATTGATCATCAAAGGATTGAACTAAAAAGGGTTTATAAGGCATGGCATAGGTCTTTTCATGTCATTCACGTGTATATCTTATTGATTTATGAGGGGAGACTCATTAGTTCAGAGAAATATCAATGATTGGGAGATTGTGAGATCACTTTCATCCATATTCGTGTTCATAGTATATTTTTGGTAACATTGGAAGTTATTAAAATGTGACTATATATATGTTAGTGGTGGAATACGTACCATGGTGAGGGAAAAGAGATAGTTGTGTTATGGCCAATCATTCAGATAGAGTTCCTATTGGAATTACCCTCATCATTGATAATGGTGGTAAAGTAGTAGGATCATATCTCCCTTAAATAGAGTATCTTGAGTGTGTGAATGTACGGTTTATATTCATTAAACCCCTATAGTTTTACCTATTGTTTTTCTAAACGATGAGTCTAGAGAATGGAATCTATTTGAGGCACTGAATCTAATTATCAGTTATAAAGTCACCCCATTTACACATCCAATTTATTTGGAGGATAAAATGATGGTGTTGGATATTATGTGGAATATTTATTTGGGTGGTAAGCCAAAAGAGATTATCTTATAGGGAATTTTAGTTAGTAGATCTTCTAGTAGTGGGTTATGGACATTTTGGTAGTGGGGGTTTTGATCAATGGTGAATTGACTATAGGGGATCCCTTCACATATTTATGAGAAGGTAGCTCCTGATCACCAACTAATAGATTTCTTTCATAATTTAATGTATGAATGTGAAATGGATACATAAAGGATCTTTGTCATTTTCTTAAAGAGTAAAATATTATATTGGTGGTAAATCTGCTTCTAAATAGTAGGATATTGTACCTCTGAAGTTGTTTCCATTGGAGGGACCATCAATTCATGTTTAGAGTATAAGTGTATCTGGATTGGGAAGAGGTATTACCCATGATGGTCCCATTTCTCATATACCTACGTAATATTAGGTTCATGGAGGATGATAACGAAAAGGAAAATAATATGGACATAGTTAGAAACATGTGATAGATGAGGAATCTCTAGTTGGTCTAGAGGAAGTCCAAGGTATGATGAGTTTATTATCCATACTGTTTAGTACCTTTTTGAAATTTTATCCTCCCTATACTTTTTTATATTATTTTATACATTAATATTTAATAGAAATATTAGTAATTGTTATTATTCTTGTTTTATCTACACCAGTTGGAGATGAGGCTATTTTTTCAGATGTCTTCGAGGGATGTAGCCATGTGATTTTTTATCACTAGTATATGTGGGATTTCCTTTTACTATAAATAAAACCATGAATAATTATCCATATCATGGATTAGAGGTATTTCATTCATATAGTAGTCAACTCTTTCTATAGGATAGTTTTGTTTTCTGATGTGTATGGCTAGAAAGTAGCCTTCATTAGAGAGTGGAGTTATATGATGGGTGGAAGAAAGTGGAGCCTATATTTGTATTAGTTGGAGGAATTTTCATTGGATGATGTAGATTAGGATAATCCTAGGTTTATCAAATAGTTCTTATATATTATCATTGATGATTTTAGGGAATTACCCCTTGATCAAATGTAATTGTTTGGATGGTGTTGTAACCATGTACGTCAAAAAGATTGATGGAACCTTATAGATTGGAGTTTGTGGGTTTTTTTGAGTTGAGGATGTAAATTGATGACTTAATATTGTGGGGTCTCATATGAATCATTATTTCTCCATATGGTGTCCCATTGTTTTTAACTATGAAAGAAAATAGTGGTCTATGGTTATTTGGTGACTACAAGAAGTTGAATCAGGCGACAATCGCAAAATATTAGACTCTTATAATGATCTATTATCTAGTCTACTAGTGTAATAGAGCCAATTGAATTTCAATGATCTATATGTGTTTTAGATATCACTTTATGGGTATAAAATAAAAGGACATCTCGAAAACAGAATTTAGGTGTTGATATGGACACATTGAGATTGTTTTGATGAAATTCAGTTTCAAGAATGAACAAGCTATTTTCATAGGCCTTCTGAACAACATATTCCATGTGTTCATGTACCATTTCATCATTATATTGATCAATGATATGTTAATCTATTCAGTGTTAGAGAATGATCATATCAAAAATCTTGGAGCTATCATGTCATCTCATCCACATTACTATCTATAAGGAAAGATTCATAATTATTGAATCTAGATACAATATGTGAATTTAATTATTCATGTGGTGTCTCATACTAGTGTGTCTGTGGACCCATGAAATATATATGCAGTTTTTTCATGGGTATAACCCAATAATGTGGTGTAGGTTCATATATACCTCTGTCTTGTATGATATTATTAGAGGATTGTGTATAATTTATCTCAAATTACTTCTCCAATTATAGAGTGGAAAAATAAAGAACCATGGTTTTTCTACTAATCAGTTCCATGTAGAATTGGATTACCTAAAAATAATAATTGCCATTTCTCTACTAATTTTATTTAATAAGTCGGCTGATATGATAAAGGTTATCTATGACTCCCCCGCCAATGTGTTGGGGTTGGGGATTTATACATTATAGGTTGGTAATCTCATATGAGTCATGGAAGTTTTGATCTATTGAGCATAAGAATTTTGGACTTAATTTGGTGTTGGAGTAAATTGCGTTTAACTAAACTTTTGGATTCATTAACTTATTAGAAAGTGTTTTGTACATTTTATAGACCGCAAGAGGATAAAATAAGTCCTATATCTGTGGGATTTTAATCAACTTTATAAGAGTTTCTTTCATTTTTTCTAGGATTACATTTTTTACCTCTCTTACACCCTATTAATGTGAAAATATGTTATTAGTGCACTATGTTGGAATTCTCTAGGATATATGGTTTTAGAGTCTGAAGATGATAGGAAATAAATAGGGCAGTTTCCAATGATACTTCATGAAATGGGTGATTTAGTGTATATGTTTTTCATTATCAGATATTCATGGAATCATCCTTAATGAAATAGGTGGAGTAGTATTTGTTGGGAGACTCATAGAAAGTGGTCATTTGTGACAGTTCTTGACATGGTTATACTCCATATGGATGGTCAGAACCAAATTTAATTTCCTTGTAGGGTTTCTATTCATTTGAAAATTTGATATGGTGTTCTATTTGGTTTACAAATAAGACATTTAGTGGAATATTCTAAGGTGAGTAGGATTTATTGTGGCTTTAGCTAAGATCATTGGTGGATTATGACGAAATATTCTGTAGAATATTTTATGGTGAAGTGTCAAGTATTTCAGTAGGTAAATGTGGTACACTAGGTTCCTAGAGGTTATTTGAAACCAATCAATGTTCCCATGTTGAAATGGGGGGATGTTATTGGGTTTCAAAAATTGGTTATCCTAGGATCAAGGAGGATGTGAAGATGTTTGGTCAATTTTGGACCAGCTAACAAAGTCATCTCTCTTAAAATGAATCAATGAATCATGTTCCATGAATATTTTTATAAGGATAAATATAGATGATGTGGTTTGTCTTGACAGGGTACAATAGACCATTATCTCTAATTGGGGTATTTTTATCTCAATTGTATATAGGGAATTATTGCATGAATTTCTCTCTTAGTTTCACTTTAGCACTACATTCCACCCTCATATTGTTGTCATGATAGAGAAGAAAATCTAGATGTGGGAGGATATGTTTTGAGATTATGTCTAGGATTTGTGAGGATCATGGGAAATCACCTACCTTTGGTTGAATTCACATAAAAGATATACATAAATAAACCAATTTCATAGATCCATTTGAGGAATTATATAAGGGACTTTACAAATCTACATTATGATGGATGGCGGTCTGTTTGTCCATAATTCATGATTTTGATGTAATACAGAGAATGATCATGAAAATAAAAAATTAATGAGAGTATATGACGGTAGTGCATGACCATTAGAAAGACTATTTTTATCAAAGGTGGATACCCATGGAGTTCGATGTTGGAGACCATTTTTCTTGATCTTCCCCCTTTGTTAGTAGAATTTCAGGTTTCGTAGTGGGTGTAAGATTTCTCCCCAATTCAATATTTCTTTTTAGGTATTGGGGTGTGATGGTGAGGTGGCATGTTAGTTTTCACTTCCACTGTAGATGGATAGGATCCACAACATTTCCCATATGTTGTGGGTTCATGGACATCTTCATGATGGTTGCATCAACATTACCAAGTGATATTTCAATATTAAAGATGATGCGACATTTATGGATCAAGTAGTATATACCCAGGATCGTTGATAGAATGTGATTCATGGATAAAATATCCACTTGGTTTTTATACTATGATAAAATGATGTCGCTGGGGAGATTAATTGGGATCCTGAAATTCATATTTGTGGATCTTATTGATTGTTGAATTTTGTTTTTCCTTGTACTGCTTTCCATTGATGATGTTATGGTTGAACCTTGATAATTTATGAGATATAAATTTTTCCAATGATATTTATGTGTGTTATTTCATAACGTATTTTAATTTGGGAAACACTATTCATAATCAGGATTTTTAATACTTACAATACAATTGAAAACCCTATCAGTGATTCTGCACCACCAAAAGTGAACAATATCGAAATATAAAGGCTGGATTTCATTGATTTGTATACTTAAGGTAGTGTAGTATAATGTATTGGGGGTTTATTAGATTGAATTTTATAGACGTGTGAATTGTTTTGGATGTTTTTATATGGAAGAAAGTGCCTTGTGGTTGGAGAGAGGTTGTTTTAGGATGGATATGTTGTTGTGTGGGGTGTTTTTTAGACGTTTTGGATTTTTTTGGTGTGATTGGGTGGTGGATGTGTTAGGGGTATAAAATGTTCCCAAATAGGTTTCCTATGGATTTTTATTTGGAAATTTCCATATAATTTTTGTTTTTATTATTCTCAAGGATGAATATAATTCTATAGCTATCTAGTGTAACCTTTTTTTCCTTCTCAGGCCATTACACCACATTTTTGGTAGTTGGAGGTGTTATAAGGGGCTTGATGAGGGTATGATGTAGATGGAGATGTAACTCTACTGTAGCATGTTATTTATGTGGTTATTATGTATTCACGATAGCAGAAGTTTTTTACATATTATAGTATATAAGTTCATGGATTGATGTTTCATATAAGAGTTTGGTTCATAATGAACTCTCAATATTAAGGAATTGTTCACAAAGTGAATTAATTATTTCATGAGGTTCCATAAATATTGGTGAATATTCAAGAGGTTTATAATTATAGGTATTCACAAACTAAATTTATTTTACACCATTTATTTGTGGGACTCGTGAAAAATCATGATGTGAATCTAGGTTTCACATCATGAATTTTAGAAGTTGCATTATTTTTATAAATAATCATGCTCAACAAATTATTTAATCCCACTCATTTTTTGGGAAAACATATGAGGTATTCATAGAAATTAATTCCATCCACTCACAGAATTGATCCTTGTATCCAAAAGTTTTATATTTGGTAATTTATGGTGGATTCTCCTCTTTATTCCATTATTTCCAATTTCTTTTCTTTAGATATTCAAAGTCGTGATAGAATTTAGATCATGGTTTTTTTTAGTATATGATTATGATTATCCCTTGATTTGGTTCAGATTGATTTGATGTTTCCTAGTGTAGTTATTCTCTTCTAGTAATTTCTCCTTCTCTATATTTTCTATGATGAATCAAAATGCTTTTTGAGGCAGGCAATCCTCTTTCTGTCCTATTTCATGTACATTTATTTGGATTAAAAATCATTCCTTACATTGGGTTGTTCGTAATTGATGTTATAATGATTATAATGAACTGGATTTCTATAAAATATTTCTATTTGTGATATATCATAGATTTTACTAACTTTAGTGTAGAGAAAATGAGATTGTTTATTCTTATAGACATTTATAGAAATCATGGATTTTGGGAGCCTTGATTTTGTTCTAGTTGATGTGTATATGAGACCCTTTTGTGTTAATTGTTTGATATCACCATGAATTAATGGTTAAAAATTTTATGTATTTGTTAACCATGAAAACCTATAATTAAATTGAGAATACAAATGAAAAATAATTAAGTAATGTAATGAAATATTTGGACAATGAATTGTTGTAAATTTGGAATTTTAGGATGTGATGTTATGTGTGGTTGTGCTTACCATGTTACTTTATGTGATGAGGGATGTTTTACATTGAATGTTGTGACCCCTGGGTTGTAGAATATGTGGGGAAATGACATGATGGATTGTTGGAAAGAGATGTGATGTGGATTATTGTACAATGGTGGTGATATGTGATGGTTGTATTTTGTGGTGGTGATGTGAAGTATTTGTGTCTTTTTGTTTTTAGGCGTTGTGATTTTTTTATTTGTAGTGGTTAAGATGGTTGGTTGATGTTCTGATATAGAATTCTATAGAAGTAATGACTCATGAAGTCAAAATAAGAACATGGGGATGGAATTTATATGTGTTAATTTTCTTAAATAAAATAAATGATAAACGAATGGTTTGGGAAAATTTGAAATGAAATGTAATAGTAAATATGAGTTAATTAAATGTCCTCAAATCAAGATATTGGTGGAATCTATTATTTATAGTATTATTGTGTGGTTATGTGCATTGGTTGTGTGGTGGGATGAATTTATTAGTGGTAGGAATTATAAAATGTGTTTTACAGTGCGGTGGTGGTAATTTTGAAGAATTCAACCTAGTTATCTCTAACCCATAACTGAGGTATTTCTTCATGTAATAATATCATGAGTTTTTTTTCATTTCAATATACTCTCCCCATAGATGGATATCATTACCAATTCACAAATTTTTATAGTTTGGGGTGATTTTCCCAACATCTATAGTTATGGTTATATGGATGGTTTAATTCCCTATCTTTTGTACTCATTCTTTAGAAGTAGTGCGAATACGGGTTAGTGTTACAGATTATCTAAAAATTATATGACTATGTGTTGAAAAATTTCAAATAGTGAAGATTATGTGATATGTCATGTAATTTATGAATAGATGGAGGGGGAAATGAGGTTGATATCTTTCACATTCTTGATACCCAACAACCCAGGATGTGGGATGATGTTCTAATGTGATGACTAATAAAATCCCTGAATGTTAGAACCATCTAGAGGTTGTGATAGGTAGGGATGTATCATGAACTAAATCATATATGAATGGTTATGCGACATTATATGCATTTAAAGCATGAGAGAACTTGAAACGTTACATTGGTGTGTGAGAACAGAATATCAATGGGGAAGTAGTTGTCAGGGGCCCAAGTTTTTCTCCAATACAATGTTTCTATATTGAATGATTGAATATTTAGCATTCTACAATGAGGTTGTGATTGTTTATTTGACCTATTTCGGTGTGTGTTTGTTCCATTAATTTATCATTTAAAATTATTATGCACTTCTCACATGTTCACTTAAAACCATGGGTAGGATCTTATTACGTACAAATATTTATGTCACCCATTATATATTATGTATTTTCAGAATTCCAAGAGGACATTAGAGACTGACCTCACCATTAATATCTTGGGTGTTAGAGATTTTGTTGTGTCTCTTCCATGTGATAATATTTTAGTATTTATATGGGAACATTCCTTCTTATATATTGAAATAATTTTTTTATAGTTGGATGGTTTTGTTATACTTTTATATTATGTGTTGGTGATTTTTCAGATCAATCATCCTATCTTCAGATCCCATCCAATTATAGAGTGTGATGCCTATTATATGTGATAGTTTTACACGCTAGGTGCTTGTCTCCAAAATGGGGTCTATCAGAAGTGGGACACAATTTTTATTACCTTGATTACTAATTATTTGGACTATGAGAGGTATCTTTGGAGGAAGTGGGTCAGGAAAGATAGGATACTATATTCATTGTAACTGATTTTTTCATTTTTTCGCTTACCATTTTGCAATATATTAAAGTTATACCTAATAAATCCCAATATAAATAGTGAATATAATATTTCATCCATATAAAGGGAATTTTATATTTTCGATTATATTATCATGAAACATCAATGCAAGGTTTTTGGGATATATGGTTACTTATACAGTTATATTAGTAGATAAAGTAATGCTTACATTGGGAAGTGAATTTTATCCTGGAATAATATATACTAATTGGCTATATGAGAAGAAATATTTCACATCATTCATTATTGATCCAATATAATACATAGTAGAAAATAAAACGAATTCACTATTCTCATGGAAGAAGAAACAACCTGAGGATATTATATTTTAGTTGAGGTCACAAATTTCTATCAAGTGTGACAACTCAAGTACTTCTAATTATTAAAAAATCATATCTATCAGTCAATGATAAATTATATTGAGATCAAGTATAAATTCTTATATAAAATGGTTGACCATGTTGTGATAAAGAGAGAGTATTCCTAAGAAAACAATCATATTATGGATATCCTGACAACATCAATACCCAATGATTTTATTTAGAATCATTGGTCTCTTCTAAGAGTCAAACCATCTCTATCCTATTATAAGGTTTGGATAAGTTCCCCTAGTCATTGATTCTATTTATCATTCCACTCATATGATTAAAAAATAGTATCCTTCTCATGTGGTTTATGCAATGGGATTATTTCCCACATGAAATTATTTTTTTCAAATGTATTTCTCATTTTGGGACCATCATGAATGTGATCTTTTAGTTTGATAAAAAATCGGGTATATTGATCGTTTTTCCATAGATAGGATAATTTCATATTGAAAATAGGGAGAGAATATTCCATAATAATGAGTTATTAGATAACAAATGAATTTTAATTTAGGTATTTTTTTGAATTAATACTTAGTATCTTAATAATGTTCATGTTTTTTCAGTGATGGTATCAAATGCATAATCATGCAAGAAAAACATTTTCCTAATTGATAAGTATTGATGATTATATATTTTTTGTTTTTATGTTATATTAAGAGAGATTTATGAGAATAAATGATGTTTATCATGTATTGTTATTCATTTGGCACATTTTTCTCACAATGATAATCTGTAAGTGAATTTATCATGTAGGATTAGTGAATCAATTAAAAAACTATCTTTTAATTGATGATTATTATAGAATGGTAGTACTAGGAAGCTCGTAGATTATGTTGTCAAGATGAAAAAGTATCACAAAAAACCATGAAGGGTCATATTGTTAGAAAAAATCCATATATTCAATTTTGGTATTTTTTTATTGGAAACTAATAGCTGAAATTATCAAAAAAATATCATCGGGTCATTCTGAATAGATATTGTAAATGGTCGATAAGTTAAGGGTAAGTTTCATTTCTAGTTTTCTTTATGGAATAAAAGAAGAAAATTTAGACATATAGTGTAGTAAATGGGAATATCCTATATAATAATAACACAAATATTCATAATAACTAATTATCCTTATATATGGGTGTTTTTTAAAAGTGTAAAATGCATTCGGATCACTATATACATATGTTTTAATGGGTAATAATTATGCTTTATCACGATGATATGAAATATTATATTTGAAATTTTCAAATGAATTTTTTTAATTATTCGATATATTTAATTCACTTGGGAGATACATAATATTATCATAAATAAAAATGTGGATATATTTGACTAATCTTGTAGATATATAGAAGATTAAAATCTAGGTTCCAGATATTTTTAAGAAATAATGAAGATATATGATATAAATCAGAATCCTACATATGATATTTTAAATGAACTATAAAATACATAGGAATAACAAGTTTACTCTAAATGATGGTAAGAGTGATTAATATGTGTTGGGTATTAAGATAAAAATTAAATATGATGTAATTTTCTAGTTTAGGATTATATTCATTGAGTTTTAAATGGATAACATCATGGGAGACCTCACGGATTCATGAAGCATAATTTATATTCATATTATTTATCATCATTTTTATGTGATCTTAAAGTTGACAATTTATCTATTTTTAGAGAGATAACTAAGTATAAAGTTATTTTAGTATTATAGAATTTTTATTTTATATATATTTTACGTTTATATTTAAATTGGATGGAGAACACGAAGAAAATATAGGGGGATTTTTTCTAGAATCAATGAATGACATAATAATATGGATAAATAAAAAAGGTGAATATATATAGTTATAGTGGAATATAGAGAAGTATCTTGGTGTTTATGAGAATTGGAAATTCAATTAGGGAAATTAAAATTTCTAATATAAATCAAAGAAAAATATTTAAGATGATTTGAAGACTATATGGGTGTGAAATTTTGGTCATATAAATGATAAGTGGATTTTATAGATATACATATGTTTCCATAATTATATTGTATTGAATATAAAAGCAAAGTATTGATCATATGAAAAAAGTGAGCTATTTTTGTTAAGGGGAGTAGTGAGTTCTTCTAATATATATTGGGTGTAAACCCAGAGGGTATATGATGTTGCTCTAAAATGTTATGACAAGCATTGTGTATAAGGAATTTAGTATATTACTACTTCACTAAAGAATACTCATTGGATGTAGCATCATGTCGCTAAAAACATTATAAACATGATTGAATCCAATTAATTCTTATATATTTATATTGATCATGGGTGTCGGAAAATAGATCAAAGTAATGTTGGAAAAAATTTAAATTGACTGTTATTTAAAAAATCATTATATATTTTTTCACCCTCATCTGGGAATTATCATTTTTTTAGAAGAAACATAATCTAATTTCATTAGTTATTATTTCATTTATAATTTAATAATTATAATTTTTATTTAACAAATAAATAAAAAATTATACTTTTAATTAATATTTATTTAAAATTTTTAATTCCTAAATAAATAATTATTTAAGTCATATAGATAAGTAATATCAAATAATAATTAATCAAATAATTTAATTAAAAATACATAGTTCATTAAATATGTCTAAGATATCTCTAAATAATGAAATATTTACTTGTTTATTAACCCAAAAAACTTTCTAATATTTATATGGAAAATGAAAATAAAACATATAAAATTATAAATAAAAAATATTTTTTTATCGATTTACATTCCATATATTTTTAATTTATAATGATTCAAAAAATATCACTGATTCTATTTTAATAAATCAAATAATGAAGAATGTGACAAAATTATGGATATACATAGTGTATGAACATATATGACTCTTTATTAATGGTAGTGATTTCAAAATACAGTCTTTGTGATTTGTATATCAACACGTAGAACCCATATACATAGTGAAAATTCATTGAAATTAAACCCTTCTTATAAAAACAATGTGTCTAACATAATCCCTTTTCCATAAAATATATCAACATGCCTTATGAATAAATAAATCAACATACATTAATTATTGATCTATGTTTCTTTTCATTAATAATATGACATCCCTTATGATCACCATTTCTATAGACCTATGTTAGAAACATTTATGTCAATCAATAGAACATATATATTTTCAATTATAACGTTGAAGTAACAAATATATTTTAGATAATTCAATTAATCACAGATAGCTCATTATAGACCCGATGTAATATAATTCTCTATATTCTTTTACAAACGTTGTGTAACATTATTCTAGGTATTCCATTTTTGAAATATATTTTTAAGGATTTTATGTATAAGTAATATTAATTATAATCAATGATATGAATTTCTAATGAATCATACTCTAATAAATTTTGTTGGTAGTTTGGTCTTTAGGATCTATTCCCTTAGAGATCACTATGGGTCAAATTTATAATTATAATTCCCAATTATAAAATCCATAGAACACTAGATATTGAGACAACATATCTCTACTATAAAACAAATGAATCTTGACCGTATGATATAACATTTTTAATATTTTTATGTAATACAAATATTCTCATTATAGGGATAACTTCTATTACCTATTGATGTGAAGAATATTACAATTTTAATAATACCTAAGGATAACAGAAGAGTAAAAAACATAGAATAATAATAAAACCTATATATATTAATATAGAAAACAGATTACATGTGGTTCATTAATTGGAAGTAATAAAGTTATTTTAGTTCAATTAAACCCACCCTACTATGTGATTTTCATACGACACCCGCCATTGGTAAAAAGGAACATTGGAACTGTCACTGATGATTGGTACCTACATTTTTTATTTAACATTTACATTATATAATTAGTATTATAGAGATTTGTTTTTAGAAAAATGATGTCGAACAAAAAATAGACCTGAAAATAAATGACTTTGATAATTCAAGGTAGTCAAATATTATAGATTTACAATTTTTAAATCGAAAAAGATCATACACATTGTTATGACTATGAATACAACCTACAAGAATTGTTTAGCATATAAAAAATAGAATATTAATGAAAATGGTTAATTTTGAATGTTTATTCCAGTCTACTCTTATAGTTTTCTGGAGAGGCATTATTATCCATGTGTCACCTATTAGAAGGACACATCATAATAGAGAGGTATATGAATCAATATTAATTATGGAATTTAAAATAATAATCATTAATTATTTAATGGTTATTAATCACCTATATATTGTTAGGGAACCTAATCCTAATATGAATAAATTAGTAAAAGGTTGTATCAGTTACAAATTTCATTGATATACCGGTTATTATAAATATTTTAGATTCATGGTAATATAAACTAATGATTTATTAATTAATTATAAATATATTGAATTGAAATATTATGTATATCAATTCTCATGTGAATATCATGTGACTACTAATATGAGTTCTTCTGTAAGCTATAGACCCAACCAAACCACCCAATTTTTTAGAAAAATGTAAATAAAAAGCATGTGGTTTGTGAGTTCATATAAGTGGAACACCTAGACAGAAGAATACACAAAAAAAGAAACAAACCAATATTAAAAGTGTAAAAAATGAGCTTCACCTTTTCTTGTTCCTTCTATGTCTACCTAGGAGGTTATTGCACCCCCTCTAAAGCATGCCTCTTCTCCATTTTATTGGATCCTTCCATGTAGTGTGGTAGCCCATGTTTAATGAGTTGTAATACTCACTTTCATTAGACTATTCACTAACTTTCAATCCCATGATATGACTATTTTCAACCTCATCATGCTTTTCATCATCATCCCCAATTGAAAATTAGTTAGAGTGAGCATCACCTAAACTCTTCTCCATTCCATTATATGCAATTTTTTAAACCCCATACATGGGTGAGTCCACATTTAGAACTTACACATTCAATATAGGTGAAAATGATTCATTTAGCTCATAATTAATCATTTTTATGGATTCCCATATTTTAATGTCTCTCATGTAAGATCATGTCAAAATAATAATTTTTTTTGTAGATGATAGTATATCAAAGAAATTGGGAATAGGGACACCTACACTCTTTCCAGTTGTTTCTATCCTGGTCAGAGAAGTATTTTCATTCGGATTTTTCTGAAGTTCATCACAAGTAGTAAATGATGACTTGTTGAAAAAATACTCCCTACAAACCATACAAGCATCACCCATTCTCTCAAAATATCCTTCATTTATGTTTCCATTAGGTCAAATGACCTCATATACATTTTTTAGAGATTCGATCTCTCTCTATCAATATCAGTACAACATTGTGAACTCCCATCACCTTGATCAAAAGATTCATTACCCGATTTAAAATATGATATAGAGCATGTATGAAGCACTTATTCTTATTATTACATTAAATAGTTTCTAAGACCACTATATCAAGTTTTATTCTAGATTTACTACCTCCAGTATTTATGAATGTTTCTTCTTGAATGTTTTAATAATAAAACTTATCATCATTGGAGCTCATGTATATGACCTTAATACCTAAATCAGATGATATGCCAACCTCATATTGAGATTTTATCCATTTATCACCCTATATAAAATCAACTACATGAATCCCATCCTTTCACTAATCTCTATATCCAATGGTTTTATTAAGAAATTCATACATTGGATGTTTTTATAGTGGTTTAACTCAACCACCCTTATTAGTGTGTTGTACTCAAAAGAAAATTATATTTTATAATAATGGATTCACTCTTCCATCAATTCCTCCCCCATCATTCATATCCACAACCAAAGGAAATTTAAATTTCCAATTTATAATAGAGTGACCATTCTTCATACAATATGTACAAATATGATTATTTCAACATTCAGATTCCATGTGCCCTATGTTTTCACATTTCTTAAAACAATATGGTTTCATCTCAAACTTGATTTTGATTTGCAGTATTTGATCAGATTAAATCAATAAAACTGAATCAGTGATAGTTGATAAAAGATCATTTTCCACTAAAACCTTAACAAAATGGATGAAATAACAAACCTCCATTTCATTGTTAAATTTTATTGGCATCCCTAATAAAAAATCAATATCCTACAGTATTTTAGAATTATGAAACTCCAATGAGACTGTTTCCTCACGGATTACGGGGATGACCTCCTGGACAGGAGATTCAAACGTTCCGATCTGTTTCTAGCGGTTTTGTTCGTAGAACCGGAAACATCCAATGATTCCACATCCGTTTGGACCTACTTTCCAAAGGCAGGCGCTCATTAGCTTGTGGACTGATGAGGCTTAGGAATTTGCATTGGTCGAGAGGATGGGAGGTCGGACTCATCACACCTTTTTGAGGGGAATTATTGTCTACTCTGGGACTCTCTTTATAGATTTAAGTTATGTTCGTGAATCCTTATTATATTACCAAGTATAAAATGAGCTTTCCTTTAGTTTTAACAATCAATGATTAAATATGCAAGAAATTTAGAGAATCTTTTATATGTGTTCGAGGTTCTTCATCAATAGAGAATCATCCATATCTGTTTTAGAGATTCTTGGTTAATGGTATCCTTCAAAACATTTATATAAAAGTCTCTTGGTCATTATGATGACCAGGCTGGTTTTAAAGCCACTCAGTGGGGCACTTGAAGTTTATCGTCATTCAGAAGGACATAGATTATTTCAAAGTTGGGATCGAACCCATAAAATGGGCTACCTACGTATCCTTTGTTTTGGAAAAGGAATCAGAACCCACGTAGTTCGAGGAATGGGGTATGATGTTTATGATTGATGGCTCAATGATGAATGTCATAATTACTTTTACACTCTAAGCTCACATGAGTCATGCTCGGTGTGAGAAACAAGAGGTATTGGTAAAATTTAGACAATTGTGCCATGAAAGATGCAATCATAAGAATTTGTTTGGGGCTTATGTATGGATGACTGCCCAGATAGATGAAGGTTTAGGATTTACTTTTAGGGAGAAAATCCATGAACAGGGTCCACAAAGTTATATGTGCTTCATGGAGATTTGAATACTCTAATCTTGGGGCTTACTCCTAAGGAGGATGCCCAAGTTAGGAGGGGACTTATGATTGGGTTTTACTCCTGAAAAGGAAACCCAAATCAAAGGTAAATTATGACTGGTTAAGAGAAGTTTAAGGGGACTTGGGGCTTATTCCTGAAAAGGAAGCCCAAGGTTATGACTGAGTCTTATTCCTAAAAAGGAGACCCAGGTTAAGGGACTTGGGGCTTACTCCTGAAAAGGAAGCCCAAGGTTATGACTGAGTCTTATTCCTGAAAAGGAGACCCAGGTTAGGGATTAAGGTTTGGGGCTTACTCCTGAAGAGGATGCCCATATTTGAGATTGGGGCTTATTCCTAAGAAGGATGCCCATATTAGAGGACTTGATTGGGGCTTACTCCTGAGGAAGATGCCCAGATCAAAGGTTTTATAACTGGGGATTATTCCTGAAAAGGAGACCCAAGTTAGGATTTTCTCATCTTAAAGGATGAGGTTGAATGAATGAACTCCCCGTATTTTAGTGACATAAGGATATTTAAATCACTAGACTTTGAGAGAGATTTCACAGAATTCCTTTCAGATAAGAAAGTCAAATCAATAATTCATGCCATAAAATGGTTTTGAAGAGTGTCTTGAAGACTGAATCTTGAATAGGAAATGTGAAATGGCTTAAGAGGGGTAAAATGGGCAAGATGGGCACCCAAAAAGATAGGGGCACGCAAGTCCTGCGAGGCGCACAAGTCCTGCGGCGGCGCGCAAGTATTGGTCGCGCAAGTATACTTGCGCGACATATGGTGTACTTGCGCGATTTTCAACCAGCATTGAAATGCTTGAGCGACTCTTTTGAAAACCCTTTACAATCCTCTTGAGGTTCTTCCAGAGAAGGGACGCGCAAGTTATATTGAAGGAATTAAGTCGGCGCGCAAGTGTTTGATAAGTTTCAACACTTAGGCCTTCCTTCTTCTCTTTAGATCTTCCGTTCTAGGTAAGAAATTACCTTAGAAGTGTTCCGGAAGCTTTGAAAAGAGACTTGGGCGTCGGGAGCTTTAATCCGAGTTTCTGGAAAAAAGAATCCTCCTGAATGGGGGGCCCACAGGGTCTATTTATAGGCAAAAGAAGACCCCGGGCGGTTACTGGGCGGTTACCAATTAGGTCGTGCAAGTCACCTGCGCGACCAAGGTAACCGCGCAAGTATACTTGCGCGGTAGTGGTATCACTTGCGCGGTTCAATTGCTGTTGAACCTTTATTCATGCCTTTGTCGATTTTTGATGTTTTCTTCAAAGGATGAATCACTTTCAGATCAGATATTCCCTTTTCTGATCTTTAGATTCTGTGACGAAAGGAGTGTCAACAAAAGTCCCCCCTCAGAGTTGGATCTGGGGAGAAATGAGGATTTGACTCTGAGGAAATCGAATCCTTTCAAAGGAAAAGGGAGGGCGCGCAATTCTTTCAGTGCGCAGAGGGTGGCGCGCATGTTTGCGTCGCGCAGGCTCTAAACGCTCTGGGTACGGCGCGCAGATAGGCTTCCTGGCCTATAAATACACGGCCTCACCTCCGTACAAGTATCCGGATTTCCGGACTTCATACCTTCTCGAGCTCTCGCCGCGCAGGTCACCTAAGCCGCGCAAGTCTGCTCTGTTTTCCTTGATGTCGCGCTCCTGTAAAGGTATTCGTACTTGCGCGGTTTATACTTGCACGGCGAAAACTAGCGCGGCACGTGAATACTTGCGCGCCATTTTGTAGACTTGCGCGCCTTAATGCCTTAGCCATTTTTTCAAATTTCTACACAAAATTTATGAAAAATAAACCCATTTAAGAGTTAGTTTATTCATCTTTTGTGCAGATTCAGTGGTTCCCAAGGGAATTGGAACGACTTATGAACTGGCTAGCAAGCGGATTGATGACATGATGAACATCATTGGCCATGATTACTATGACATCTGCGACAGCACTCTTCCAGATTTTGCTAAGTACTTGAAGAAATATCATCTTAATATCCCACAGAGCATCTACCTGTCTCTATGTGGTCATGGTCACTTGCAAGGAGTCAATGTTCCAAATGCAAACAACTATACACCTGAAATGCAGCTGCGCTGCTACTCCTTCATTTCGGTTATGCTGTGCATTAAGAGCAACAACAATGGTGTGAACTTTCGAATTCTCCTTGCATGCCATTTCCTTGCAGATATGAAAATGGCAAACCCATGGGCTGAAATGTTTTCCACTACCGGTTGGTGGAGAGAAGACAAACATGGTATTAGAGCAATATCTGAAAAGAGTACTCTCTCCAAATGGCTCTTTACTTCCAATGCTCCATTCTCAAATCCATGTATCCATCTTCCAAGTCTCTTGGACAGAAACAGAGTCACTGTTTGATCAGCAGAAAATTTTCTAAAACCGCACTCAAGAACATCCTTTTACAATTGTTCCAAGAAGAGCTGGTATCACTGCATCTTTTTTTTTGTTTCCAGTTGAATGAAGGAATTCCAGGTGGTTGCTGATGAAGCTCGGGATGCCGTAAATCAAATGAAGTGTTATGTTGAAAGCCTCTTGTAATTCTTGAAAAAGAGAAGAGACTCCAATCTGTGGATGTCCTTCTAACTCTTGTGTATCAATGAAAAACACTTTCGTCTCCAATCATTTGTACCTGCATTCTTTCATTACCTGCTTCAAATTTACATAAGCCAATGGGCCTAGTAAGCATAGTTTGATTTTTACTAGGATTATTACAAATAATCCTACAAACTTTGAACCTTTTAACTGCTCAATATTACCTAAATCATACAAAAAATGTATATTTAGTGAGCTGGAACTTGACTTTTATTCAGAGTTCCTTTGTCTTTTGTGTGGGCAGTTTAAAGTCATGCACGCCGGACATAAAGGGGCTAATGTTTAAGGTCGAAATAGCTTTGACCGAAAATGGATTAAAAAAATGGATTCAATTCCTTGACAATTTATCTGAAAACATATTACCATACTCAAGTATGAGGGAAAAAATGTAAACTATGGCTTAAGAATATTTGAATCTGAGGAATGATATGAAAAAGAGCTAAAAGGCATTAGAAGAAGTAGTTTCCAAGAATGAAGTTACTATTATTTAACAAAACCTGTTAGGGGGTTGAAATATGCAGGGCCACCTATGGGCATTGGCTGCATAGTCAAATAAAATAGCATCTTTTGGCTGACAAGTCTGTTGTGTGGACTGTTTATGCAAGGCAACCTATGGGCACGTGCTGCATAGTCAGGCAAAAGAACTCCCAGAAATTTACTTTCCTAGTGCTAAAATCTAGTGAAAGTTTATGGAGATTCAAATTTTCTAAAGCATAGAGTTTGTTGTATGGAAAGAGGTACTTGAATATGGAGAAGATATTTCCAAACAAGAATATCGAAGAACTGGATGAACATCACTCCTACGAAGGTCTGACCCAAACGTAGGGAAGAAGAATAAACCATAGACTTGAATACTTTCAGATCATGAAAAAGGATATGGGACAAATACGTTAAGGATGGCTATTTTTGCGGATCCCTACATACTGTCGTTTAAGAAAAATAAGGACAAAAGAGGCATTCTTCCCAAGAATGAAGTTACTATTATTTAACAAAACCCGTTAGGGGGTTGAAATATGCAAGGCCACCTATGGGCATTGGCTGCATAGTCAAATAAAATAGCATCTTTTGGCTGACAAGTCTGTTATGTGGACTGTTTATGCAAGGCCACCTATGGGCACGTGCTGCATAGTCAGGCAAAAGAATTCTCAGAAGTTTGACATTTTTGTGACTAGAAGTCATGAAAAGGGTTATGAAGATCTGAAAATATTTAAGTTTAGGATTATAATACATAAAGATGGGTATTGTCCAATGTATATAGAGATACATAGGTCAATGAAAACCATAATCATGTTGTGGCTGGGTCCTAAATTGAAATTTTGGACTTCACTACGTATCTCATAAGAATGAGAATCAAGCCATACGTAGTTCTTGAAATGTAGTTTAACGTCGTGCAGGACGAAAGTATGGGTGATCTTAGTTTAGGGTCATAGAATTCGGACCATAATAATGAATACACAGTGTGTGTTTTCATGAGGACTTTTCAGCCAAGGGACTGAAAGTGAAATTTGGGGTTAGGCCCAAAAGACTTGGGACTGGATTCGAGGGACACTCGAATGTTCCTACGTATCCCATAAGGATGGGAATCAAGTCCACGTAGTTCTAGAACTACCCTTTGTACAAATTTGGTTCGTACATGTGAAGGGTGAAAGGGGACTTTAGTGCAATGATGTTTTAACCTGAGATAAAAAATTTAGGCATTACCATGTATGCACGTAGTCTTTTTGAAATGAAACATGATTGAAAAATCAATGTTAATAATAGTTCTCTCTCAAGTGAGGAGATCAAAGAATATTGTAGTTTATTGTCGTACCAGACAAAAGTGTTGTATAGTTTAACGTCATATAACAAGGACGAAAGTGAATCAATGTAAAGATATTGATTCCAGGGGCGGTTTCACGAATCAACATCATATGAGATGGTGGTGAACCGATGTGAAGAGATTGTTTTTGGGCTTGAACCCTGGGAGGTTGCCTACATACCCAGCCTGGAGGGCAAGGATCAAAGTCCGTGTAGTTCAATTAAAGAATGAATCAATGATCAAGTTATTCTTGGGGACAATGATCTAATAAAGAATGTTGTTGGGACTTACACATGGTTAGTGGCCCAAAGGGAGTGTTATGGTTGATGTTCGCTCTAAGATCACGTGAGTCATACTCGGTGTGAGAAACAAGAGGTAATAACAACCTTAACGATGCACAGTTTAATGTCATGTAGGACATAAAAAAGGGACTATGCAGTTTAAAGTCTTGCAGTTAGGACTATTGGTGCTGCACAGTTTAGTGTCATGTAGCAGGGAAAAAATAACAGTTTAATGTTATGTAGGACATATCAAGGACTTTCTATACAGTTTAGCGTCATGTAGTTAGGACGATGAGGACAATATAGTTTAACGTCATATTGGACGAAAAAGGGGGACTGTGCAGTTTAATGTCCAGCAGTAAGGACAAAAGAGTGTACCATTTTAACGTCATGTCGGACGAAAGTGCGAATAGTTTAAGGTCATATGCATGGACCGGGGATGGTGCAGTTTAATGTCATGTTGGACCTTTGATGATTATATAGTTTTAACGTCTTTCCGGACGTGAGGGACTTTTATACAGTTTAGCGTCATGTAGTTAGGACGTCACAGTTTAACGTCTTGCTGGACATACGGGATTTGAAAATAGTTTATGGTCATATACATGGACCAGGGATGATGCAGTTTAAGGTCATGCTGGACAGTTTAGAGAACTTTTTCACAGTTTAATGTCGTGTGGGACGAAGTTGCAGTTTAAGGTCATACTGGACCATTACTGTACAGTTTAAAGTCATGTAGCTAGGACTAACAGGTGCTGTACAGTTTAAAGTCATGTAACTAGGACTAAGGTGAACAAATATGAGGATATCAGTTCTGGGGACTTTTTTACAGTTTAAAGTCATGCTGGACGTTGGAAGTGCCACACAGTTTAATGTCATGTTGCTAGGACAACATATAGTTTAATGTCATCTCGGACATATACAGTTTAGTGTCATGTAGGACATATTAGTAACCAATGTGACAGTTTAACGTCATGTTGGACGATAAGGAAACTGACACAGTTTAACGTCATGCTGGACGATGAAAGTGCCACACAGTTTAATGTCATGTTGCTAGGACAAAAATAATATAGTTTAATGTCATCTCGGACATATACAGTTTAGTGTCATGTAGGACATATTTGCAGTTTAAGGTCATACTGGACCATTACTGTATGAACCAATTGTAAGAGTCTTGGTTCTGGGAATAATATTTTGTGTTTATACAAAATACTTCTTCAGAAATCTGGCATTAGTTGGAGTCGTGATGTGTTCTCCATCCATTGAGATCAGAGAATACGCTACATTGGAGTAGACCTTATGTATTGAATAAGGTCCTTCCCATTTTGGTTCAAGCTTGGTAGGATTCTTTCCTGGTATCATTGGTGCTCTGAGAACCAATACCAATTCTCCCTGAATGAAGGAACGAAAACGAACTTTTTTGTTAAAAGCTCGTGCTATCCGATTCTGATAGATTTCCAAGTGGTGCAAAGTGCACAATCCCTTCTCATCTAACTGTTCCAATTCATTCAACCGTTTTTGGGATTGCTCATCTGTTGATAACTGATCACAAATGGCTATTCTGAGTGAGGGCAATTGAACTTCAATTGGCAAGACTGCTTCTGTTCCATATACCAATGAATATGGAGTAGACCGCGTTGCATTGCGAGTGGTAGTCCAATAATCCCATAAAGCATGATAGAGTTTATCAGGCCATGACCTCTTATCTTTATCTACCATCTTTTGCAGTATATTTGAAAGAGTCTTGTTGAAGGCCTCTATCTGGCCATTAGCCGATGCATGATATCGAGATGAATGGTTGGACTTAATGTTGTATTCTTGATACAATTTCTTTACCTCAGAAGAACAGAAGTTGGTGTCGTTGTCCGTCAATATGGTATGAGGGACACGAAATCTAGTAATGATGTTAGACATGATGAAGCTAACAATGCATTTATAACTGACTTCTTTGAGAGGTACTGCCTCTGCCCATTTGGAAAAGAAATCAGTAGCAGTAAGAATGTACTTAAACTGCTTGGCCGTAGCTGAAGGGTAAGGTCCCACCACATCCATTCCCCATGTGGAAAATGGCCATGAGTATTTAGCTGTATGAAGCAACTCTGGAGGTTGATGAATGAAGTTGGCATATATTTGGCATGAATGACACTTCTTTGTGAAATTAACACAATCTTGTATCATTGAAGGCCAGAAGTATCCAAGCCTTCGAATTTGATCAGACAATCTATGTCCAGACTGGTGGGCACCAGAGACTCCTGCATGCACTTCTTTTATGACAGCCATTGTCTCTTCACCATCAATACATCTGAAGAGAACTCCATCAAAACCACGTTTGTAGAGAATTTTCTCGAGGTGGTTTGGACCATCATAAAGAGTAAAATTGACCACACGTCGCCGAATTTGTTCTTTCTCAGCTCTATCAGGTGGAAGTGTTCCATTTTGAAGGTATTCCTTGATAGGTGACATCCATCCTGTAGTATGACCATACGGTTCAGGAATGGGACTAATTTCATTAATTTCCTCTGTTCTGACTTGAACATAAGGTGAAATTGCACGACGGTGGGCAATACCGATGGTTGTCTCGTCCCGATTTGGATCTGCTAAAGCTGTGGCTATATTAGCCAGTGCATCAGCTTGAGCATTTTGTGATCTTGGGACATAAGAAAATGTCGGTTCTGAAGGGAATTCCGACATTAACTCTCTGACGTAATCATACAAAGGGATTAATTCTTCTTTTCTGATGGCATAATCCCCATTGACTTGTTTGATTACCAGGTCTGAATCACCTTTCACCTTTAAGTGATTCACTTGTGCTTGAAGTGCTAACTCCAAGCCTGAAATGAGAGCTTGGTATTCAGCTTCATTATTGGTACCACCTTCCCACAACAAAAAGGAATAAGGTAACACTGCCTTATCTGGAGAAATGAGCACAATTCCTAAACCAACTTTGTTGAATTTAGGATTTTCCATTTTCTTCCCTGTTGGACTTCTAGAAGCACCATCAAAATACATTTCCCATGTTTGAGGACTCTCTTGAATAGAAAAAACTTCCTCATCAGGGAGTTCGATATCGTAATACGTGTCTTCCACTGAAGGGTGTTCAGCCAGGAAATCAGCCAGAGCTTGGCCCTTAATTGCCTTTTGAGACACATACTGGATGTCGAACTGCTGTAGAATAACCGCCCACCTTGCCAGACGTCCTGTAAGCATTGGACGACTAAGGATGAATTTGAGTGGATTATTACGAGATACCAATTGGACCTCGTGATGTTGCAGGTAGTGTCTCAGCTTCTGAACTGCAAAGATTAATGCTAGGCAGCACTTTTCAATACTCGAATACCGGGTTTCTGCTTCAAGCATAGTTCTACTGAGATAGTAGAGACTATTTTCATTCCCAGCATCATTCTTTTGAGCGAGAAAGGCACCCAATGATCGCTCTAAAGCTGTCACATAGAGGATAAGAGGCCTACCCTCAACAGGTGGCATGAGTACTGGTGGACTCAAGAGGTATTTCTTGAGAACATCAAATGCTTCTTGACATTCTTTAGTCCACTGGTAAGTGACTCCTTTCTTCAATAATTTGGTAAAGGGTAAACTTTTGCCTGCCAAATTGGCGATGAAACGCCGAATATAGGCTAAGTGTCCTTGAAGTCCTCTTAATTCATTCAAATTCTGAGGAGGTGACATACCAAGGATTGATTTGGTCTTCTCAGGATCGACTTCAATACCACGATGGCGTACAACAAAGCCGAGGAATTTTCCTGAGGTTACCCCAAAAGCACATTTTAAGGGGTTCATCATCAAATTATGTTGTCGAAGCTTGTGGAATATGACTTCCAAATCAGCCAAGTGATCAAAACTTTGTTTGGATTTAACCACCAAATCATCTACATAGCATTCAACAAATTTCCCTAGAAATGGTTTGAAGATACGATGCATGGCGCGTTGATATGTTGCACCTGCATTCTTTAAACCAAAGGGCATCACCCGGTAACAAAACACACCTTGAGGAGCTCTGAAGGTTGTATATTCCTCATCTTCTGGGGCCATTCGGATCTGATTATATCCAGAATATCCATCCATGAAAGAAAGTACTTCATAGCCAGCCGTCGCATCAATTAAGAGTTCTGTAATCGGAACTGGAAAATCATCTTTGGGACAATATCGATTAAGATCTCTGAAATCGATGCAAACCCTAATTTGTCCGTTCTTTTTCTTTACAGGGACAATATTAGCCAACCACTTGGGATATTGAACTTCTCTGACGAAGTTAGCTTTGATAAGCTTATCCACTTCAGCCTCGATTTTGGAAGCATAGGTTGGGTGTGTTCTTCTCGCGGCTTGCTTGAATCCTCGATGTTCTTTTGGCAAACCCAAATGATGGGTGGAAACATCAGGATCAAGGCCAGGCATCTCTGTATAATTCCAAGAAAAAATATCTTTATTTTGCTTTAGAAAAGAAATATACATCTCTTGTTCTTCAAGGGTCATGGCCGCACTAATTAAAGTGGGGCATGGATCTTTCTCTGTACCCAGATTTACTTCTCTGAGTTCATCCACAGTGGTAGAGATACCCTCTTCAAATGCTGGAGGAGCATCTCTAAGATCTTCCTCTTCCTCTTCATCATGTGTTATTTCTTCCGTTTCTACTTGCAAAGTAGATGAAAAAATGAAATTCTCATGACCATAAGAGATGTCAAAATTTTCACATTTTGAAGAAGAAGCTTCCATTTCCGACCCTATTGATGATAAAGGGTCTTCTTTGGGAATTAAAGAGGAGATGATGGATTGAGAATCAATATCAATATTCACCTCTGGTGTTGCTATAACTTCTTCTGGCCTGATTAGCGAAGTATAGACTTTTGGATTTCAGCAGACGAAATGAAAACATCACCACTTATGCTTTCATCACTGCTCGGTAAGTTACCAATTTCTCCCATGTTGTCTGGCTCGATTGTCGTAATTGACATTATGGATCTTTCCATAAGAGTATTTTGATTTGGGACTATTCTGTCAATTTGACAGATAGGTAACACATAATCTTTACTCACATGTGAAAATGGATTTATTGGAATTTTTTCCAAACCATATGGAGCATTAACTTTGGTAATTTCCTTCATTATAGATTTTTCTCTTCCCTTCATGTGATAAAATTCCGCCTCAATGTATTGAGACTCACATGTCTTGAACGGGGCCTTATCACCATACAATGTTCCAACTTGACCATCGAAACAGTATTTGAGACATTGATGGTATGATGACGGAATAGCTGCATGCTGATGTAGCCAGGGTCTTCCAAGAAAGATATTGAAAGCTGAGTCCTGATCAACAATCATAAAATCCGAATTGGAAACAAGATCTCCAAACTGAGTTCTGAGTGTAACTTCTCCCAGTGGTTCTTGTTCATTTTTATCATATCCTTGTAACATCATGGTAGAAGGAGATAAATCAGATTCCGTGAGGCCCAATCGACGAAGTGTACGAATGGGCATGAGGTTGACTCCTGAACCATTGTCAATGAATGCTCTTCGAACATCTACACCATTGACTTTTCCAGATAAGTACAAAGGTTTTATGTGACCATACACAACATCATCTTCATCTTTATCAGTAAAAGATATCACTGCATGACATTCTGCAGGATTATTCTCTATGTGATAAATTTCAGCTGCAGCAATTTCAGCTTCAAGCTCCTGAGGACTTGACAAAGCTTCGATAAGTGCTTCCCGAAGATCTCTTGATAGATTCAAAGCATCCAAAATTGATAATTTGGCTGGTACTTGGGCCAACTGTTTCAAAATATCATACTTTTGATCTAGAGGTCTGCGTTTCCCAATAGGAATATGCGGTTTAGCAGGTACCTTGGAAGCAGATGCTTTGGAAGCTGATGCATCTTGTATTGAAGTTGGCAACATCTTTGGTTTTGGAAAATTAGACTGATTAGATCCATTTACTTTCTGAGATAAAGAAGATGGAACATTTAATCGATCTTCCAAAATAACTGTGCCGAAGCTGAGTTGGCCATTGGCAGAAGAACTTGCTTGTTCTTTTTGAGCTCACTGAAGGGCTCTACCACGAGTTTCTGCAGCGTATACAGTGCTAGCAGGGGTAAAATTAGAGTAGTGGCTTCGGAAAGATCCACGTCTTCCCCTATATCCTGAACCTCTAGAACTTCCTCGGGTTCCCTTATTTGATACAGGGGATTCAAGCTCATCAAGACTGAAATATGAATCTGTTAATTGAATCATATTAACAGAACCAAATATTAACTCTTCGTCTGATAAAGACTCTGCCTGGTTAGCCTGTTTAGGCTGTGCCGTTTGGTGGGACGGTGCCCATTGCTTTGAAGTAGATGGCATGAAATCTGCCAGAGTCAAAGACAATTTATGCTTTGATGCATACTCATCTTCTCCTGATTCCTCTTTCTTCTTTGAATTGTGCTGCCCTTTTGAGGATTTGTCCTTTGATGGAGGCTTTACTGCAGCTTTTGTAGGAGACACAATTGGCTTCTTCAATTGTGTTCGCAAAATGGAATGGGTCCGATTGATTGTCTTTCTGACCATCCAATCATCATATTTTTTCGCAGTTTTGCTTTTGACTTCCTACCACTCGCCTCCTTCTTCTGGATCTGTAGCGGTAATACACGCTACATGAGCTGAAGAACCCTTCAATTTTACTTGTCCCAATTCGACCATCTTTTGCAGGTGGTCTTTAAAGACAAAACACTCCTGGATGGGATGCCCCAACATTTGATGAAAGGGACAATAATTGGGACGGTCTTCATCTCCTTCCTTGTTTGGCCTCTTGGGCACTGGTAATTGAACCAAATTATTTTCCAGAGCTGAAATGAAGTAACCAGGAACTTTCTCACTTCGGAAAGAGTATGTTTTACTCTTCATATCCTCAAATTGTTTTCGTCGTTGATCTTTTTGATCATTTGGACGAAATAGCCTTTGTTGTTGGCGTTCAGGAGGCGGAGCTCTTCGAGAAGATGAAGGTTTTGAAGTAGAAATAGGTATAGGTGCCTGTTTAAGCATAACTGTAGCAGTTTCTGCTTTACCCATTCTTCTTCCTGGAGCTGATGGAATTATATGAGATTTAATCTTACCCTGTATAAGGGAATCTTCAATCTGTTGAGCGATTGAAGTAAGGTCTCGAAACCCTCCTGTGTATTTCACAGGGATCAATGGCGTGCGTAATTCGTCACGCAAATTTGCCACACAGATTGGCAACAATTCCTCCTGAGGGAGTGATAAACTCAAGGAATATGTTAATCCCTTCCAACGAGCAATGAAATCAGAGACTCTTTCATTCTCCCTTTGCTTGCAGTTTGTAAGATCGAAAACTGTCGTTTTTGGCAAAGTTGAGCTAAACTGAAGAAGGAATTTTTGACGAAGATCCTCCCATCCGATGACTGACCGGGATTTCAAGCTTGTATACCAGACAAAATCTGGTTCTTGCAAGGTTCGCACGAAGCATCTGAGTTTCACTGCATCTT
The DNA here is from genome assembly GCA_963277665.1 of Viscum album. Lineage (NCBI taxonomy): Eukaryota > Viridiplantae > Streptophyta > Magnoliopsida > Santalales > Viscaceae > Viscum > Viscum album. The sequence continues at coordinate 1,463,621,692 of OY728158.1, read as the reverse complement.
GCTGCTCTGGAGTTCCCATCATAGGATCACAACAAGAAACGTAATGCGTCAAATTTTGTTCAGGGTCGCCTGATCCATTGAAAGTAGGGAAAATAGGGTTTCCAAAACTGGATGGAGGAGAAATTGAATCTACCCATTCAGGGTAAACTTTCATTTCAGGTTGAACTTGCGCCCGTTTCCCTTCCATAGTTTCTAACCGAGCTGTTAATGACTCAATAGTAGTTATTAACTTTTGAGAAACGTCAGGTTGAACTTGGTTTTGGGTAGGTGCAATGAATGGAGCTTGGACAGACGTAGTGGTTGGTGCTGCAACTGATGGTAGTGCTGCCAACCGTTGTTGCGTTTGACCCGTAGGATTAGACCTCTGTGAGTGTACTGACAAAGGAGGATATTATTGATCCATCTCAGTAGTTACAACAAATTCCTTCGGCTGTCGAACTTCAGCATTCTTAAGAAGAAGACTACTCTGAAGTAGTTCTGCATTCAACCTTCTTAATTCTTTCATTTCTTCCTCCTATTGTGAAAATCTTTTCTCTAATGAGAGCGATTGACCTCTTTCAGAGGAAGGGTGAGAAGTAACCTGATTCTTTCCTTTCCCCTTATTGGATCCTTTTCGGAGAGGGGGAAGTGGGTTACTTGAAGGAATACCCAGATTTTGGGTAAGCCTTTGATTACGTGTGCGCACACCTTCTTCATTTAGGTCTGTGTGCGCGACTTCTTGAGCAGGAACCTCTTCGTCTGATCCCTCTGATTGAGCCTCATCTGGTGAATCAGCAGCAACAGCATTGATGACATTAATGGATGCATATTGCATGGAATCCTTTCTATCAGCATTTCTGTGATATTGTCTCCTTCTATGTCCATGATGAGACATGGCATTCCGTTGACTTGATCCCTCAGGAATTTCTCGGAGAACCGTCACTTGGAGAGAATCTCCTGACATCTTGGCTCTTCGTTCCTCTTGAGGTTTATTCCCTAATCGAGAGAATACTGACTTTCTCTGAGGGAGGGATTGAAGATTTGAAAAAGTCCCCAGTCCAGTGGACTGGGGGTGTTCCTGTTGCTTCCGCTCAACTCCTCGAATCCCATTCGTTGACTCTGAGGGTTGGGTTAGAGAAGTCCCCAGTCTGGCAAGCTGGGGTGTCTCTTGACATGCTATGTCTGAGATCTTCTTGAAATCTCTCTTGATCTTGTGAATCTTAGTTCGGAAATTAGCTGGATGCATTAACCTGTATCCACTTTTATCACCTGGTTCAACAGACCGTTGGATGATTTCCGAAACTTCTGTCATTTGATGACGTGTTTGCTCCAGACGAGAGGCTTGTGCAATATTCTCTCTTGCTTGATATAGGAGCAATTCAACAACCTGTTCTCTATATACTTGATTTTGAGAGGAACTAGTTGAAGCTTGATCTCGATCAAGCTTTTGATTATGAACAAAGCCCATTGACTGTGGCCGGCCATGGGCAATAACATTGCATGAGACCATTTTCGGCGGGCTTTGCTGACCGGAAAGCACTGTGAAATGTAGTGCTCCGTGAACACCCCATCCTCTGATATGAACATTAGATGGAGCATTGGAAATTAACTGACGCAATCTTCTTAGTGCGCCAAGGCATGAACGTTGAAGGGTTCTCTGTTGCTTTTCAGCCTTCGGATACCGAGAGACTGATAGATATGCCAAATCAATCTGGCGTTGTAACCCTTCTATTATCTTAAGATGATTTTCATATTCATCGTAAGATAATACCTTCTTCTTTAATTGACAAAGAGTTTTCCATATGTTGAGACGAATATCATGGATTCCATCATCCGTCAACATCTTTGGAATGTCGTACTGGGAATCAGCCAAAGGCCAAAACATGACTGGTACTTAACCTTTTGCCAGTTTTTTCCTCATGTTCAGCATTTCCTCTTTATCATTAAATGAAGATTCTTCTACCTGTTTGGACCAGAGTTGGTGTTTCCTTATTGCTTCATCGGATTCAACAAGATTGGTAGAGAAATCACTATTCATGTTGGAAGATGAATGACCCAGGGAAGGTTCGGAGAATAACCTGAACCCCAGGCTATCTTCTGATGGAGAAAGAGTTTCACCTGCCGAAAGTAAAGCATCAGACATGACTGGTTTTACGTTTTCAAGTGCCTCGAGATAGGAGGGCTTTCTCGTCACTACATTGCCTTTTGAAGAATTTTCGAGACAACGTGAATCACTACTGCGGAGAGGACTTTCACAGCGAAGTTCATCACCATGAGGAGGACCGTCATGATGGGTTACAGCAAAAGATGAAATCTCTTGCTCCTTGGCCTTCTGACCACACAGAGGGTTCCTGTGGCTCTCATCTGAAGAAGAAACTTCATGATTGACCGAATTTTCATGAAGCAAGTTTTCATGAGGAAGTGTCTGTTGAATACCTTCAAAATTAATTTTCCCGTTATTGGGAACTGAGGGAGTAGAATCTTGAATTCCGACAGATAAATGTCTGAGGGCTTCAAGAACTCCAGCATCGAGCAAGGCCTTGTTGCAGATTGGCCTTTGATCTCCTGACTGTGCTGGGCGGATCTTTTTATTAGATGCCTTCTTACTCACTTTAGAAACCACTTGATGACGAAAGTGATTGCTCTGAGCAGGTGTATGTGCCTGATTAGGAAAGATGGTCAGGTTAGGCTGACGATCATCGCTCAAATCAGGTGTATGTGCCTGACTTGGTTGTCCGTATGATATGGGGGAGTATGCCCCATAACCCTCTTGGACTGGAACAGATGTGTGTGTCTGTTCCGGAGTGAATCGTTGATGTGTCACTCCATTGCTAGGGATAGATTTATGTGTCTGTCCCTGAGATGATGCTGAAGTTGTTATGATATCCTGGCAAGCATCCAGAATATGAGCAGGAATTTGCTTCTGCTCTTTCACCGTTGACAAAATATGTTTGGTGACTTCAGCCGCCAGAACAGGGATATACGTCCATTCTGGGCTTGGAGTAGGTGTATGTGCCTGCTCCTGTCCTCCTTTTCCTGTCAGTGAATCCTGACAGTACTCAAGTGTGGAGGCAGAGAGTTTAGTCTGCCTCCTGTTTGTCGTCGGGGCTTTCCGACTGACTTCTCCGTGCGCTACCAAGCGAGATTGTTGGTAGGCTTGATTAGTATTAGCAGGTGTATGTGCATGCTGATTACACTTCTCCAAACGCGGTTGACGAGATCCATCATATGTAGTCAGACGAGCCTGCTGACTAACTGATGATGTATAAGCAGGTGTATGTTCCTGCCTATGGTACTCCGCCGGAATTGCCTGGCGGGATCGTCTTGATGCTGCCAGACGAGTCTGCTGGACAGCGGAATTAAAACGGGCAGGTGTGTGTGCCTGCTCGTTGTTTTCCACCAAGTTAGGTTGGTGGACTTCTCCGGAGATGGCAGGGATGACAACCTGCCTATTGTTAACCGGATTCCGTCTCTGGCGGTTCATCTTGCCTGCTCGGGTTCGAGGAACCTGAGCTGAATGCCTGGAGTCGGTACCCTCATCATGTTGAGGGAGCACTACCGCACGAGTCTGGCGGCGATTGTTGATGGGAGCCCTCGAGAAGGACTCCTGTCTTTTTGAATTAAGGCCCCGAGGGACCTGCTCATTCACTTCCTTAGAGTAAGGGAGTGAATGGAAATTGCATTCCGGGGATAACGACCTGAAACGGTTGGAGACGGTAGTCAGCACCGCCTGCTTCTTGATTGCTGGCCGCCGTTGTCCGGACGACCAGGTAGAGTTGTTAACTTGGAGGGATTGACGAGCGGCCTCCAGAGTTGGGATAGTACCGTTGCGACGGTACTCCTTAACCAGTGCATTAGAAACACAGCGTTGAAGACGCTGAGTTGGTGATGTCATCCTCAGAGCGGATGACGTTCCAGCAGGAGTAGCAGTATTGGTTTTTACAGCAGCAGACCTCACAGTAGAGGTGTTTACAGCAGCAGTATTCACTGGGGTGAATTTAAGGAAAGCCATTTTTGCAGAAGATCTTGAAAAAAGAGTGCATGTTCCATGTAACAGACATTATCAAGATGAATCTGGCCACTGCATCTTTTGGATGAGCATATTTCAATGATTGCTTTGTTGGCCCAAGGGGCCTAACAAATAAGAAGAACATCACTTTAACTTGGTTAAGGATTCACGTCGGGTTCACCATTTTTGTTTCCTCACGGATTACGGGGATGACCTCCTGGACAGGAGATTCAAACGTTCTGATCGGTTTCTAGCGGGTTTGTTCGTAGAACCGGAAACATCCAATGATTCCACATCCGTTTGGACCTACTTTCTAAAGGCAGGCGCTCATTAGCTTGTGGACTGATGAGGCTTAGGAATTTGCATTGGTCGAGAGGATGGGAGGTCGGACTCATCACACCTTTTTGAGGGGAATTATTGTCTACTCCGGGACTCTCTTTATAGATTTAAGTTATGTTCGTGAATCCTTATTATATTACCAAGTATAAAATGAGCTTTCCTTTAGTTTTAACAATCAATGATTAAATATGCAAGAAATTTAGAGAATCTTTTATATGTATTCGAGGTTCTTCATCAATAGAGAATCATCCATATCTGTTTTAGAGATTCTTGGTTAATGGTATCCTTCAAAACATTTATATAAAAGTCTCTTGGTCATTATGATGACCAGACTGGTTTTAAAGCCACTCAGTGGGGCACTTGAAGTTTATCGTCATTCAGAAGGACATAGATTATTTCAAAGTTGGGATCGAACCCATAAAATGGGCTACCTACGTATCCTTTGTTTTGGAAAAGGAATCAGAACCCACGTAGTTCGAGGAATGGGGTATGATGTTTATGATTGATGGCTCAAAGATGAATGTCATAATTACTTTTACACTCTAAGCTCACGTGAGTCATGCTCGGTGTGAGAAACAAGAGGTATTGGTAAAATTTAGACAATTGTGCCATGAAAGATGCAATCATAAGAATTTGTTTGGGGCTTATGTATGGATGACTGCCCAGATAGATGAAGTTTTAGGATTTACTTTGAGGGAGAAAATCCATGAACAGGGTCCACAAAGTTATATGTGCTTCATGGAGATTTGAATACTCTAATCTTGGGGCTTACTCCTAAGGAGGATTCCCAAGTTAGGAGGGGACTTATGATTGGGTTTTACTCCTGAAAAGGAAACCCAAATCTAAGGTAAATTATGACTGGTTAAGAGAAGTTTAAGGGGACTTGGGGCTTATTCCTGAAAAGGAAGCCCAAGGTTATGACTGAGTCTTATTCCTGAAAAGGAGACCCAGGTTAAGGGACTTGGGGCTTACTCCTGAAAAGGAAGCCCAAGGTTATGACTGAGTCTTATTCCTGAAGAGGAGACCCAGGTTAGGGATTAAGGTTTGGGGCTTACTCCTGAAGAGGATGCCCATATTTGAGATTAGGGCTTATTCCTAAGAAGGATGCCCATATTAGAGGACTTGATTGGGGCTTACTCCTGAGGAAGATGCCCAGATCAAAGGTTTTATAACTGGGGATTATTCCTGAAAAGGAGACCCAAGTTAGGATTTTATCATCTTAAAGGATGAGGTTGAATGAATGAACTCCCCGTATTTTAGTGACATAAGGATATTTAAATCACTAGACTTTGAGAGAGATTTCACAGAATTTCTTTCAGATAAGAAAGTCAAATCAAGAATTCATGCCATAAAATGGTTTTGAAGAGTGTCTTGAAGACTGAATCTTGAATAGGAAATGTGAAATGGCTTAAGAGGGGTAAAATGGGAAAGATGGGCACCCAAAAAGATAGGGGCGCGCAAGTCCTGCGAGGCGCGCAAGTCCTGCGGCGGCGCGCAAGTATTGGTCGCGCAAGTATACTTGCGCGACATATGGTGTACTTGCGCGATTTTCAACCAGCATTGAAATGCTTGAGCGACTCTTTTGAAAACCCTTTAAAATCCTCTTGAGGTTCTTCCAGAGAAGGGACGCGCAAGTTATATTGAAGGAATTAAGTCGGCGCGCAAGTGTTTGATAAGTTTCAACACTTAGGCCTTCCTTCTTCTCTTTAGATCTTCCGTTCTAGGTAAGAAATTACCTTAGAAGTGTTCCGGAAGCTTTGAGAAGAGACTTGGGAGTCGGGAGCTTTAATCCGAGTTTCTGGAAAAAAGAATCCTCCTGAATGGGGGGCCCACAGGGTCTATTTATAGGCAAAAGAAGACCCCGGGCGGTTACTGGGCGGTTACCAATTAGGTCGCGCAAGTCACCTGCGCGACCAAGGTAACCGCGCAAGTATACTTGCGCGGAAGTGGTATCACTTGCGCGGTTCAATTGATGTTGATCCTTTATTCATGCCTTTGTCGATTTTTGATGTTTTCTTCAAAGGATGAATCACTTTCAGCTCAGATATTCCCTTTTCCGATCTTTAGATTCTGTGAAGAAAGGAGCGTCAACAGAGACCCATGGAATCAAACAAAAATCTGACTAATATAGTTCCACATCAAGGAAGGATTGAATAAAGGATCCTAATCATAGATCTTTAAGATTATATGTTTAAGGGATATGTATCCTAAACCCCATGCTTCAAATTTCGATTCATTAGAGGTAAATTAAAAATGAATGTACCCTTAACCGATCAAGATAATATTCCATCCACCAAAGCCCCATATTTGAAGAAATATGTTCTTCAGTTCTTCAATTTTATTAGGATTATTCTTGCGTTGAGAAATCAACCACTCTACAATTGAATTTTTTTCATTCATCATGACTTTCCGCAATATGATGCGTATTTTCGTCAACAATATCTAATGATTGATTTTTGTGACCCTAGTAGTGGGAACACACCATGAATCTATGAAAGACCAATTATTATTCTCTTTATCAGTAAATGAATCATGATTACCTTTTTTTTAATCCACTTTTTCATTTGAAGATCCATTCACTAGTAAATTTGTAGTGACAACTGAAAGGGAGGTTGCAGCCTTCTTCCAATAAGCTGACATCAAAGGCCCAATTAAGAAGTTAGTTGGATTGAAATTTCTTGAATAAGAAGCCATCGATCAATAATAACCTAATCGTCGTGACCTCAATGTTCTATACCCCCTTGACATCGCAACCCTGTCATATCAGGTCACTAACTAGTTTTTTTCTAATAAATAAATATTATTTATTAATAATATTTAGTATTATTATATATATTGATATTAATAAATTGATAATATTATAAATAATATTAGTCTGTATTGGATCCCGAATGAAAATTTATATTTGAAAATGAAATAAGTTATATTTAAAATAATTTTTTCCCATGTAAAGTATGTATTAAATTAAAATTTATATTTCAATCTATTATAAATTGTATTTGATCAAATTTAATTCATTTTAAATTTTAGCACAATTAAACAATCGATATGTTAAATTTTTTATTTTTATGAGAAAGTTTATTTTTTCTATCTATATTAAAAGAATATTATTTTATAAAATAATGTCTTCATTATTACAAAATCATGATTTTAATGTTTCATAAAAAATAAAAAACATAAGGATTGTCTATAATATTATATTATATTATAATCTAAATACAAAAAAATATTAAACTAATTTCAAAAAAATTGTTTCTTCTGTGATAGAAATTATGAAAACAGTAATTGATGATCACATAATGGGGTTTTATTCTTTGTATACCACTTAATGATAAATTTTTTCACTTCCCTTGTTTGGAAAATAATTTTAATGTATTATGGATGATTAGGAACAATAATAAAGTCATTTTATGTTTATTTATATTTAACTTGAATGAAGAAGTGTAACATTCAACGAACTTTTTTATGGATAAAATTTATAGTGAGTGGATGTGTTTATTTTTTATATCAACGTGCTTCCTAATACTCTCGAGAACTAATCCCATAGTCTTATTGGAATATGTGTAATTAAATAAATTATATAAATCATGAAATTATAAATTGAATATTTTTAGGGTGTTATATATCCACATTGAAAAATATCTATCAAATAATTTAGCATGTATTAAGATATATTCTTATTTTCTTATAAAAGTAAATGAACTTGAGTGCCCCTATTATATATATATATTCATTCTCAATCATGGTAAATAGTAAAAGTAACTATTATTATTAATATTATAAAAACAGTATTTTTTCATAAAAAATAATCTTCTCCTTTAACTAAAATATATGTTTTACATGTTTTGATGAGTCTATCTGGAAATAAAGTATCAATGTGGAAATGAACTCAATAAATGAAGAAATATACAGTTATATTATTTTATCTTCATAATATTCCACCCATAATAGTATTTAAATGTTTATATAAAAGGATATATATACTAATAGAACAAATAAAAAATATATATATCAAAATTGGAAAACAAAAGGTTTACTCATAAGAAAATATTTCATTATTTCAATTAATATTCTCTAATAGATATAATATATTCTATTAAAGAAATTAATAACCTAAATTTAATTTATCTTTAATATATTCAAAAAATAGATATACAAATTTGGTTTTTAAATTTAGAATTATAGTATTAAATTCATGTGCAATATCCAAAATGATTTATAGGTATTGGGAATCAAATGAAGGTTTTCAAATATTTATGATACTAGAACGATTTTAAAAAATATTTATAAATTTTTTTGATATATTTAATGAAATAATATATTTAAATTTATATTTTGTTAATTAGGATAATAAATGACATCATAGTGGGTCCTAAAAAGAACATAGTGTTTTCATTTTTCTACATGTTGATGACATGAAAATTTTGGGAAATAAAATAAATAAAGTACATTTGGTCATGTTTTTTATCTAAAAAAATTGATATGAAAAATATTATGATACAAAATGATATGTTGTGTATTAATTTTATTTTGTAATAAAATTAATATTTTACTTTCTCAATCTTATTATAGTGAAAATATTTTAAAAATTCATTTTTAATTTTCCAATTTCAACCCCATAATCATATGGGAGTATGATTCTACAAAATACTTCAAGGAAATTTTCTCAACTAAAATATACAATAGTAATAGGTGTTTCATTTATTAAATTTCTACTATAATTCCATGTACCATATAAATTAAGAAATTTCAACTACTATAAATATAATATATCTTACACTAAACTAGATTTATTTGAAATAGATTTCATATATTACAATAGTACTATGGAATATTATATTTTAAATAGTGAAATCCAAAAGGTTTTGGATGGTTTTTCTAGAAAATATTTGATTAAGAATAATTAGGATAACTTATAAAATAATTAATTTTATTTACATTGTGGTTAGGAAATCTATTTGGGACTAAAAAAGATAACCAATATAATGAAAAGAATATTAAATTCTATGTTTATCAATCTAGAATCTACCAGAAAATAAGTGGAATGGATCAGATATATCTTTTCAGATCATTCATTATACTATATACCAATAAAACTTATATATACACATTTTATAAGTTATTCAATGATATATAGGGAATATATCAACACTTATAATGAAAATTATGATAAAAGAGTATCAGAAATGGAATTATGGGTTTTTTGTAAAATATGGTATGATAATTATAAATTTTTTTATATTTAGATTTTATTTCTAGATCAACTAAACAATAAAATTATAAGGAATTAGTGAATAAAAAATCGTTTAGGATGTATCAATTGTTCCACAATGATAAGATATCGATAAAACATGGGATAACTTTTCTTATAAATGTAATATATAAAAAAACATTTATCATTTGTGGGAGGAAAATAGTAATAGTATATCAAAACCACGTAAAATGGTGTTTCAAAACCATAATTAAAATAAAGAAAGTTTAAAGACCTAAAATTTCTGGAGGATGTCCAATAAGTTAGAAGATTATGTGATTTTATATGAATTTTTTTTCAATACATGAAATTTTGAATGTTTTTTAGTGTCATTGGATTTATTTTCAATATTTTTAATTATATTATATATTCTTGTAGATTAATCAAATAAAATTGAAGTATTTTTGGGACATATTATTTTTTTTATTAATTATGAAAAAAATTAAATAATGTATCAAATTTTGAAAATGAATTATCAACTATTTCTGGGATGATGTTTTTTCCTTTAGGTTTTAATTTTTGTGTTGGTGTGACACCATTGAATATTTTTAGTTTTAATGGAATTATTTTTAAAAATAAACATATAATGTTTCATTAAAATGAAATTTTTATCTAAAACAAATATATTTATCTATATATTTATAGAATTGACATAGAGAGTAAAGTTTGGATATATCATATCATGGAGGCTTCCACTAGAGTGGGAGAATTTACCATGGATTGAGGTATTGATAATTAAATTGTTATATTTAGTGAAGATAATGTCATTTTAGGTGATTTTCAAGATTCTACCTATATAATAATAGACCTCACATTATAGAAAAAAATCATTAAATTAATTTTAAATATTACAAGAATTAAATAATTATAAATACAATAGATTTTCAATTCCACAAAATAGATACAAATATTGAGCTTGTTATAGAGTGGAATCTTCATAATCTCAAACACCCATTTATGATTTGGAGATAAAAAACTAAAATTAATTATAGTAGTCTTATTTAGATGTTCTATATATTATAAAATATATCATATGTAATAATTTAAATAAAATTTAAAATATATTAAATATATTTTCATGATATATTTTTATTAGAAATTTCAATAATAATTTTATTAACTAAAATTAAAGAAGATTTTTTTCATATTTTTTAATAATTTATGTATACATTTTGAAAATGAATCTAATCTGATTAAAAAAATTAATGAACAGATATACCTAATGAGTTTTATTAAAAATAACAAATTTTTTCATTATATTCTCTTTAACTTTTGGTAGTATATTACTTCTCCATAATACACTTTTTTATTAATTTATACATCATTTTGTGGAAGAGATCGTCCAAACAATGGTGGACCACACTGAAGAACTATTAAGACAATTGAACAACATTATACAATTCCTTATGATAAGAGAAATGAAATATCAAAAAAATGAAAAATTATGCTTGATGTGATATAGAGTATAAAAAATAAACAATGTGTGGACATCTCCAAGAATATAAACAACATCTGGTTTAGGGGTGAAGTCTGTAGTGATAATGAGATTTCATTTTTAATTAAATATTACTTTCTATTTCATGTTATTCTTATATGTAATGATTATCATTCAATATAGTAGATCTTTAAGTGAAATAAAATTTTACCATATGAGTTATGGTAGTAAACAATAGGGGTATAAGAACATCTTAGTCAATCTGATCTCACCTCATAATCATTTTTCCATTGAACCATGGTAGATAAGTAACACACAATAAAAAATTCAATAAAATAATGTTATGAACCATGAGATGTAATAAGAGGGGGATCATGAGGTTTTGAGAAACCATAATCTTTATTATTGAACAATTACTAATGATCCTATTTAATGACATGATTATCAACAAGAATGAATGTTGTTAGATAAATCATTCAACCACCGTATTCTATAAGTGATCATGAAAAAATATGAAACAATTAGGCTATTTAATTTTTTATAAGGGAAGCGATTAATTCACTTCTTATATAATTCCATGTCCTCCAAATTTTTTCCCTTCCCAAAATGTACTTTACATCATTATTAGAGTGTTTATTTGAAATCATAACTAATAGAGATGGATCCAATAGTTCCATGTTATTCTTGTCAGTATAACTACTTTAGTTAAATGTTTATAAGAAGCTATATAATGACACTAAAATTTTAAAAAAAACTCATACTATGAGATTTTATTTGTTTTAAAAAAACATTACACTCTATAATTCACCTTGAATGGCCATGGGAAATAGTCCACGGTAACGGAGATGCTACTAGAAGTAATGAAATTTTGGTTATTTGATTTTTCATTATACTAAAGGAATATTTCTATTTTTTTAGGTCGTGATACATCATTATGCACATCACAAATATCATACACCCATATGATAAAATGGATCAAACAATTATCATTTTTAATACTTAGAGGAAAGATTATTTAAAACTAATTTATTTGTGGAAAAAATCTATCCTGTTATCACATGGTTAGCAGGGTGTGGGAATGTTATTGGCATATATTTCATAGAGTGGGGGACTAGGGGTAGTGGTATGGGGCTATACAGTTCTCTCTTATTTTTTGAATTGATAAGGGGTAATTTATGGGGTCCATGTTTCATTCTAAAAGTTTCATTAGACTCATTTAAATATTTAAAAAATAATGAATACCATTTCATATCATTTTATATATTTTCTATTATTCAATTTAGAAAATTATTATCAGATTGTATAGATGAGTTCATGTTCAATTTTCAACACGTCGATTCTTTATATAATTCTTTTATAAATAATGAGTATTTTTATGATGATTTATATTGTCTTGTGGTTAGAAAAAATTATATCTTTGGATAATAAGATTCATTATTGATTAAAATTTTATAAATTATTGATAAATTAAAAAAACAACTATATACTAACATATTAAAATATTATAAATATAAAAATTTTAATAAGAGTTTATCAGTGGATTATAAATGGAATGGGATTATAATTATAAATGGAATTACCAAAGGGGTTTTAAGTTAACTATTTTGATATTTAATAATATTCATTGGTCATATTGATCAAATTACAATTATAAAAGTATTTATCATTAAATTATGGTAAATTTTATGTAAAAAATTCATTTGATTTTAATAATCAAGAAATTGAAGGAATTATAATTATATAAAAAGAGTGATATATATTGATGACGAATGGAAATAAGAAAAATGGATTAATTATTTACATATAATATTAATTTTTAATTAAGTCTTTCCAAATTTAATGAAAATAATAACATGTTAATTTAATGTACATGATTTAAATATGTTTTCCTACTTATAAATATCATTTACTATAAATTAATGACAAATAATGGGGAAATAGTTTTGATAAGATGATAAGAATATAAGGATGTGAATATTTAAGTAGAGATGAATATCAACCCTATTTCTGTGTAAAAATAAATATATCTAGGAACTTAATAGTGTCATGTTTCTATTTTTATATATAACTATTATAAAGCATTATTCATCATAAGATTAAAAATGTTAAAATATATATGATTTATTAAATGATATATTATATTTATTGAGTTGTGAATATAGATGAAATTTTTTGATGGTTAGATATTAGTATTATTGATCAGTCATGTTAATGTTGGTAATATTGAATTAAATAGATATTGAGATATATTTTGATGAATTGGTGAATTGAATAATATAATAAATTTCTCTTTTTTTAATTAAAATATAATATGAGATAGGTATGGAAAACCCTTGAGGTGAAGTATGATGAAATTATGGATTTTTTTAAAAAATAACATACCGTATAGATAGAAAAATGATTATTATGTGTGATATAATATTTCTTTATCTTACATTCATTTATGATGTAGTATAATGGATAGTGAATAATAAGGTTGTTGATGTGCTATAGTAGTTACATTTAAACTCACCACCTGACATGAATTATAGTGAGTTGATTACATTTGATTATTTATTCATTCTCAATCATTAATAAAGTTTATTGACTAGTCATGATGTACACATGTATTTATTTACATACAAACCCATATTCATAGGACATATTCTCTTGATGATACATTTATCTTGTTGATCAAAATATTATCATCTAACATGGGATTTAGAAAGACAATGGTTCACCAAGGTGTTTTCCATAATTCTCTCCCATAGATCTGGGATCAAGGTGCATAATGATAGAGAAATTATATACTCATTTCTCACATATATTTCTAGGATAAAAGAAGCCAATATATATAACATTGACTCTATTATAGAATTCATTGTAGATAAATTTTTATATTATTTTAGGATAACTCATCCCATGTGATTCATGGGTAATGAAAAATATGAAGTGATGTGACATATTATTATATGTTATTTATATTTTGGAGATACCATACACATGTGATGTGGATAACTACCCACATTCATTGAGGTTGGGTTATAGAGGATCTTTTGATTGAAACTATGAGATGAGTAGAAACTCCACTATAATTATTTGGGTTCTCAATAGAGCTATTAGTAATTGGTGGTATTTTATAGTGTGTATTTTATTGGGGTACATCATAATACAATGTTATGGAAAGTTCAATATTGTATCTATATTAATATTAATATTTTATGATATTGTGAGTGTGAAAGTAATGAGTTATGTTCGTTTAATATGAAATGACCAATAATAATATTATGTATGAAGATGATTTTTCAATATTCTGATTTTATGAGAAATATATTTATTAATTTTTCATATAGATAATATTTTTAAAATGGGATATGAAACTAATCAATGTGACCACACTAAGTCTAATTTCTCTTCTTTATTTAAAAATTTATTTTTATCCATTATTCTATTCATACTAATTGTAATTTATTTACGGTGTATGACATTGAACATGATAGATTATTGGTAGATTTTTTAATTGATGATATGATTTTTTATTTATGATGGCCACAAATATGTTATCCATATTCATGTATATTATTATTACATCTATATAGGATCCATTTTTTAATATAGATATCTATTTTTATATTTTTGCATAATATTATTGGGATACTTGTTATATGTCAACATGTTTTATTTTATTTCTATTTATTTATTTATTATATAGTATTTGATTCATGATTATATGAGGTTAAAATGACATTAATAGCTAATTCCTTTTTTCATTTTTATTTGATATAGGATTATTGGTCTATAGTCTTTACACAATTAGAGGCGGGTCATGGTATATCACATACCAGAATATATAAACAAAATTTTTTATTATCACAACAAGAATATAGATTTTGGATTATAAAACACAAGTGTTTTAGTTGGGATAGTTTACTATGTATTTTATTAACTTAAGATCATTTATTAATTATATATTAATATTCAATGGTTTTGGGAAGAAGAAAAATTCACGAATAATACTATTATTTATGTCTCATGAACATGAAATAAAATTATAAGAATTATTACGCATAAAGAAAGGAAAAATTCATCATATAGATGAAATTAATCTTGTTGATCATTTGTTAGATATGATAAAATTAAATAATAGTTTTTGAGGTCTGAACTAAAAATATATACATAAATATTTTCATCACATTCCTTGAGACTGAGATTGAAATATTATTTTAGATGCAGAGGTACGTTTCTTTATAAAATTTGGATGTTAAAATATATACTAGATATTATGACTGTGATTTAGCATAATGATAGTAAATGCAATGTTACAAAATTTACCACATTTATTTCATGGATAATTATTTTTGGAATATCTAAGTGGACATAGATATTAGCCTTTTGGGGGTGGTATTAATTACTTCTAAAAAATAGAAAAATTCTTATATATTTTTAAACATTCACTATTCATCAAAAAAAATTATAGATTTGGATTTTTTTATTATCATTTTTATAATATTTTTATTTACATCGACATGTTCTAGATGTTGATTGTTATTATCAATGTGTTTCCACTGGTTCTGATATAAACTTTGAGTGATCATGATATAGAATAAATTATAGAATTTTTATATGGATGTCACACACCTACGTCAATTCTAGAAGAATAGCTTCTTTAAAAATGTATAACAACTAAATCTGGTGAGTTTTTTATAAATATACTATAATTATGTATGGGGAAATCGATCGATTTTTTTGTTTGATTTTATAATAATGGTCTTTATAATTCTGAAAACCCTTATTTTTAATGATATTTCCTTAATGTTAGAAGTTAGGTAAAAAATTTAAAGGAGACATTAACTTGTGCATTTAGTTTATGTATTCTAATGGGGGCATATTTTATTTGTATTTTTATGATTTATTGATTAGTAAAACTACAACTACATTCACATATTCATGAATATGGAACATGAAAAATGCTATGTGACATAGAATATGAATTCAGTTAATTTTATATTTTTGGTGTTTGTATTTGAGTTTTAATTCAATAAAAAAATTAATTTCAAATTAGATTTCTTGGAGGTATCTAAGTTGGTTAATGGAGTTCAAAGGGGAATATATGTGCCTTCAAACCCAAATTCCACAAAATGTTTCCCAAAGCTGGTGGATCACATGGCATCAAACACACCTCTCCATACACCAAAAAACATATAACAAGATGTGAGGGACCACGATGGTATAGTGGAGAGACTATACCCTAATGAACAGAGTAGCACTATGATGAAAAAAATAGACAAATTTTAGAATCATAATAAATAACTAATAGTGGAAGGTAAATTATAAAAATGTAATAAGAAAAAAATATAAACATTATCCAACATTATATTTATAATGACTTTATTTTCTATATCTATAAAAAAATAACATGAAATCATGGAATAATGCATGAAACACAGTACATGTACCCAAATAACAAATATATAAAAATTTCTATCTCCAATAGAATCACAATCCATAGGTCAATAATATTTTTCCCCGCTCCCATGTAGAAAAATAAAGCATCAACTACTGGGTTATTTTTCTGGTCCTTACCTAGATCCACATGTTCTGTTTGGGTACCATCAGTAGCTTAGATATAGATTGAGATAAACTCAATAGGCCATAACCAATAGTGTCTTGAAATACCCAATCCGTTAATATATTATTATTAGTTTGAAGATATAATAAATGATAATAAATAATATAAAATATAATTAGGTCATTTTTGGTTCGTGCATGTTACCTGGCTGACAGTACCTATATTATCCCATGTCATAATATCATTGAATAAGTAAACCAAATGTATAAATATATATGCTTTTTATACATAGTGATTTATCTACTCATATACATGGATAATAATACTACTCTGGACTAAAGGTGTAACTAAAGTGTCCATCGGTAGAATCATGAGTCCCAAAAGAGTCAGGGTATACCATGTTAGGTACCACAATTATAAGAGATTCCTTACCCATCATCAAAATAATAGGTTCCTCATGACCGAATCATAACAATAGGGTCATCATGCCCGAATCCTATCAATAATGTCACCATCCACGTATCATAATAATATGTTCTCCATACCCAAATCATATTATTATAGTCTCTATTAATGTATCATAATTGTATTGTCTACATGCCCATATATCACAATTCTTAATGTTTTCCATTCCCATTTGACAAAATTAATAACGGTATACATGGCTATAGATATTAGAAGGGTCTATATTCATCTATCATATGTCTATAGTCAATATCCCTATGTATAACATTGATAGAATAGATTCTATTTCCTTATATCACAATAGTGTAAGGGACTCCATGCCCATATATAAATCATTAGTAGTATGAAATCTTTTTTAAGACCTAGTATATTTTTTATAGTTCAATATAATTTATATTTAACAAGGTCTTAACCATTGTAAAATTTAAAACAATTATGTGGTAATTAAATACACCTTTAAATAATTTCATTTCATTTCCTCACCAATGAGACAATTCAAAACCATGTAAATGATGGTTTGGTCATTAAAAATTATATAATATTATGGGAAATTTTATGGGCACACCCCAAAGGGTCGAAACTATAACATAAAATACTTTTTGTAAATAGATATAACATCTAAATATATGATTATTAATTACATAACTTAAAAAACATCATTGAATCATATATTTTTAGTTTCATTGAAAATATGAAAACATAAAAAAACAGTTCTTAAAACATCTACATCATCCCACACTTATTCTTTAATAATAGAAACCCTTATTGAAATACCAAACTTAGTACCTTTATTCATATCCTGGGGAAAATAAACATAAGAAATGATTTATCTAAGATTCTCATTGAGGGTAAACAAATGATATATATATATATATCATAGGCATATGATTATAAAGGTAAAATATGACACATATACCATGCATAAAAAAGACAATAATCTTGAGACCTTTATGAAATCATATGAATTCATATGACATGAATCGTAAAAGAACATGACAGAATGCTATTGGCATAATAAATAAAATTTTTTCATAAACATAAGAATTGAAAATAATCTCTATAGTAGACATGGACATTTTACAATACTGTTGAACTGAAATGGGTTCACTTCCCAAACCTTTAGAGTATCTAAGGTTCACTCCCAATACTATCATATATGATTGGGTTCACACACTAATTCGTCACGGTGGAAAAAATAATTTACTAAACTAGTTTCCATTCACATTCTAGTCATCTGTTAATGATCCATGTTCACTTCTCATTTCAATCTTATATTAGCGAATTGATATCACATCTCATTTCAGTTATGTCTATCTCGGAGATATAAATCATTACCTAGTGATTTGGAAGCATATATAGGTCCCAGTAATCACATTATGAAACTATACAGATGTGTTCTAAAAGAAAGTAAATCATATCAAACCCCGTGAAAGAAATTGGGTTTTATAAAAATTTCATCATAACATAAAACATGGAAAATAAATTTGTTTCATAAATATTATGTCATCATAAACATAAACCAACTGAAGAAATATTATTGTTTTTATTCTGGAATAATTTTCCCAGTAAAGAATAAGTATAACAAAATAATGTTATCTTATATAGAAAAAACAATTTGAATGATCGCTCGAAATAATTCTCCAGGAAAATCTCCTTTCTTTTTTGAAAACATTAATTTTAAAATTCCAGGTAATTATAACTAAAGAAATTTCATTTGAAAATAACCTTTTAATATTGTAAAGGAAGCTTTAAGACATTAAAGCATTATGTTGGTGGGAAAATATTCTAATTCTATATATTTCAAAAAACATTCATTTTATATTATTATCATAAATTTCAAAAATAAAATCTCATAGAAAGAAAAAAAAGAATAATTTCAAATGTTTTTATTCAATGTAAAAAAATATTTGAATGAATTTTATCAATCATAAGAGAATATTAAATAAAATATCATAAAAACATAATCTTTAAAGATAACATTATTTTTTAAGGAAATATTTAATGAAAATTTTTAAAAGGAAATCCCTTATAAATATAATATAATTGAATTGTGAATTAATAAAATTAATAGATTATTTTTACTATATGTAAATACACATAAAAAATTTTAATTGAAAGATATGACAATAAAAAATCATCTTGTTCATAATCTTACCATGGAATTATCAATGATGTCAAAGGCTAACCCAAAAATTATACTTATGTTAAGAATTCCATTACCATTTCATAATCAGTCGAATTATATTCCCCATTAAAGTAATAATTATAAAATAAAAAATTGAATAAAATAATTATAATTGTTTTATAGATATTATATATAAAAGTGTCTTATATAAGACACAGATAAGAAATTAGTTATGATTAAGGCATATATCTCATAGAAGGAAATTCGAGATGAAAAACACTTATAAATTTCACATGATTGAGGTGAAAATTAATCAATTTGTTGATTATTTGTTAAAAATTTATACCCAGACAAAGAAAAGTGAACATAAAAAATAAATTATTAAACAATTATTCATCTAAAAATCATTGAATAATAATGTCAATGAAATAGATTTATAACCCTATGAATGAAAATTAAGTTAAGAACCTCATTCCCTCATAATTCCCATTAGTTTGGCCTTCTTTAACCTCCTCTTGAATATCATCTCCTTGAAGGATCCATTAAAGGATTTATAAATGATATTTCGATTAACCAACAGTACTGGGACATGGGGAGAGTAGGGATGAGTTTTTTAGGTAGTGATTCTGAGATCTTCATGGATTCTATGAAGAAATTGGTGGTAGGGCGTTATTTATACTTGAAGAGGGGTGATATTAAGTGATTGAATAATGATTATCATAAATTTATATCAAACAACATTGATCTGTAATTAATTTCAGAGAATTTGGATGGTAATTAATGTTGTAAAGGCTAGTTAGGTATGAGAAACACTTCAACCAACCAATTAATGTTTTATTTTATTCATTTTATGCATTTACCTTTTATCTTTACCCATACCTTAGTAAATATTTCTTGTTACCCTGGTATGTTTTTTATGATATAAAATTAAAATGACCATACTACATAACTTGGACCTTTTTTCAAATAAAGAATCAATTTTACCAAATTCAATTTAAAGAATTTCCAAATATTGATTTAAAATTAATCTCACTAACACAATTGGAAAGTGGATTTTTAAAGTTAAAAAGTTAAATTTTCTTAAATTATTTTATATCCAATTTAAGTGTCAAATTTATTTAAATAAATAATATTTGATTTATTGATCTATAATTTTTTTAATTATGTTTTGAAATAAATTTAATATATAATATAACATTTTCAATTATTTATAGGAAAACCTGTTTTCAAAAAAAATGTAATATTTTTAATATTCATAAAATTGAAATTTCTCAGAAAAATAAAAAATAAATACCACTTAAAAGAATTTTGGTGTCCATATTACCAAAATGAAGTCTATTATGTTAAATAAAACTTATTAAAGTGTCGAATTTTAGTTTTAAAATAGGTTCACCATTAAAATTTAACCAAATTGCCTTTTAAATGATATAGGGTTTTATTCTTTATGTTGAATTTATTATTATCTTATGACTATCAAATTTGTTGGGTAAATATAAGTTTTTTATTAATATATAACTTATTTACATCATTAATATCATTTAATAATAGTGATTTAGTAAATTTATTAAGATAAAATTGAATTATTAAAATAAAAATAGTGTTTTTATAAAAAATACTATACTTATGTTAAATTATATTTTATTTTCATTTGTTACTAACAAATAACCACATATTTCATTTTAAAGACATTTTTTATCTATATTTTCATAATTTGGTTGATCTCAATCATTCCCATCATTCAAATGTATTTGTGAAAATAATCATAATTAAATTATAATATTTTGAAGTTAAATTAGGCTTAGGGTCTTGTGAAAAGTAATGTGTCAAAAAGATATAGTATATTTTAAAAGAATATAAATAACGTAAAAAATGTGGGTGTCACATATTACACCCCATTAAATGAAATTTTCACATTAAATTTGTTACTCGGATATAAACAGATGAGGTTATCTCTGCCTCATCGATAATGAATCAAAATTTATCTGGTTTTTTATTAATAAATTAATTGGGAAAATTCAAAGACCAGGAATTGAGAAAGTATGATATTCTGAGGCTTGGTGTTCCCAAAATGATATCCTAAAAATGTAATGTTTTTAATAAAGTGTATGAGCGGTTTCTAATTTAAACGGGTGTGCAGATCATAAATATCATGTCACTATTCTGTTCAGATCAATGACATAACATTGGGTGGGGCCTAACATCTACAGGTGTTGGTTAACATTAAAAGATATAAATTAGACACAACAATCATTAAAATATTTTAATAAAACTATTTTATTTGGCATTGTGTTGGATTCTATTAATTAATTCATATTGTCATGAATCTATGGTGATCACTATAACCTTGGAAATTCTTCTAAGGCCAAAAGATAGAATCCCATATAACGAATGATGAAAAACTATATTATATTGAGGAATGATAATATCATGGAACCCCATTCTTCGTCAATGGCTCATCCATCCTTGAGGTAGGATTTTCATCTCGTTGTGATTTCTTGTCCCTTCTTGGTTTCAAACGACAAACGCATAAAAACCCACAGACAGGTTGATCTGCGGTTATATTGTTCTTTTTGGATGGATTTTATTGTAGGGATTAAAGGGATGTTTCTTCTTTTTTTATTATAAGTTGATTGTTATTTGTTAATCCTTCTACCATGAATGAATAATGGTCAGAATTATGAAGGCTAGGATTGTCCATTCGGTCATTCATGTTGTTATTTATTTCCCCCCGTCTCATGCATTCCTCACTCTTCATTTTTTTTAATAATAATCATAGGATTAGTATGCCTTCAATCTGTGGCGCAATGATCCGAGACCAGGGATTTGATCTAGTTGTGGCACAAGGTGGTGGCAGCAATAGTGTATGGTGGTGGCTGTAAGTAATGGCTCTGGCCGGCTTACGTGGAGTACATAATCGAAAGGCTACTGGTGGAGTGGCTATAAGTGGAGGTGGAATATACATGGTAGGGATGTCTTGTTCCAGTGGGGCATAGAAGGAATGGGCCACCAGTGGGAAAGACGAGATGCGGTCCAGGTGGGACCGCCACGGAGAGGGGGCCCAGAGTTATGGCATCTGGGACATAGCTTGGTGCCATGTCAACTGGTTTCTGAGGCAGCGGTGAGGCTGTGGGACTAGGTGGAGAAGGCATTCAAGCAGCATTAAACATGGTCTAACAGATTATGGGATAGGGGAGTTGGATGGCCCCATAGTGGGGTGACCATGTGGACCAAAGGTATGCGGCCAAGGCAGGCCGCATCTGATGGATAATTTTTGGCCTATGTGATGTTGGATGGGTTGGAGAACCAAACCACAACCCAGTGACCCAATGGGACATCTCTGACTAACAGGGTCGATTCGGGTCATCTGAACTGATGTAGGTCGTCTTGGGTCTAACCCAGAACACACTGGACCCTTTTTAAAAAAATCGGTTATATCCTTCAAATCATAGGTTTGTTTGATAGGACGTTTGTGGTGTTGGGACCCTTCCAATGAGACAGTCCTCTTTAGATACTCTAAGTGATTTTTTTTTAATTTGGGTTACAATTTAATGGATTTAAGAGTATGTTCTCCTAGAACAAGCGCGCTACAAGCTAAATCATGTGGCCAGATGTGACTATGTGATCTTAGTAACTATGTGACATGGGGGATTCATTATCTATTGATGCTCCTTGAACCATAAATGCTCTATTATCCATTGATGCCTAATTTTCCATTGATGCTCTGTGCACCATCAATGCTCTGTGTGCCATCGACGCTCTGTATTTCTTTGACGGTCTATTTTCCATCGACGCTCCATGCACCATCATCTCTCTGTGCACCATCGACTTATTTGACTCCATCACTTATCTTGGAGCCATTGATTATCTTTGTTTCATCGACACTATGTGCACTATCGACACTTGTATTATCATCGAGACTTAGTTATCTATAGACTACAACTATAAATCCTTATCTTTGTACATTAGAATTATATCTGTGTGAGATGGACGTATTTGAATGTAAATTTTTTGTTTACTTGGTGGTGTACATTGTGTGTTTTTTTGTGTACATAGTGTATTTCATAGTGGTATTACCGTTGTCTTTTTAGGGTTTCCTTCTGATTTTTTTTACTCACCCCTGCATGGGTTTTCCCACACATACCATATCTTTTGAAGATGATCGATGCTTTGACAGAGTCCTAGGTGGACCCAAACTAAGTGGTTCTTATAGAGATCAGATTGGTGAGGTGTGCTTCTACGACTTTAGACATCTATCCTACACATACCCTTCAGGTATGGTTTTCTATGGATGAGTTTCATGAACTCATGCATTCACTTTGGGATACTTTACTTTTAGTGGGCTTGTTTTTTAGCCCTATTTACTTTCTAGTTTTCTGTTTTTCATACTCCATGGATGGTATCTTAGTGGTTTTCATGCTAGTTTACTTAGTTTTTTTACATTTCAGCATTTTTGTTTTGGATATGTGTGCATGTGTAAAAGTACTTATGAAAATTACTACCATTTATGGGATATTCCTACTCGGTTCTTGTTTCTAGATCATGGCCTACCAGATTTGGGCATGGGGTAGTCACGGCATAGGCCTCTCGGGAACAAATCACTATAGATTGGTATCTAATGAGGTCATTTCTACCTAATGGACAAAGAGTATGTGAGATTTGTTTGGGGAGATAGTGTTAAGTGTCATGAGTTCAGCTATCAAGCTAGGTACTCCATTTATTGGTGTGGTGTCTGACTTATCCATGCACAAGGACTCTAAATTCTTCTATCCGACTCGGTATATGAAAACACAAGTGGTATGAAAAGTATATGTTACATGCATCATATAATAATTTTAGTGTGTTATCATTTCCTTATTGAGTCATATCACTAGGTATACTTTGTTGACTACGCTATATCTTGATCAATTTTAGGATGCCACTATGCAGATAGCCATATTGGATTCTGATAAATGATCATGAGGATGATCCTTATAGTAATGAGTCATTGTTATGTGGACCAGTACTAGAGAGAGAACCCCCACCCCCGATGGTGCACTCATTATACCACCACCCAATGATAATTAGTTACTACCAGCGCTACGAGTAGAAAATGCACATAGGATGAGTGTGTTTCAAGAGTTCCAAATGTAGTGACCTCCCAATTTCAGGGGTGGGCCTAACCCCCAGGCAGCTGAGGAATGGATGGAGGCAGTTACGTGTGTCTTCCATCTTGTGAGGATTCCTCTTGAATTGATGGCAGTCCTAGATGCAAGACTTATATAGGGATCAATGGGGAGATAGTGGATCTTAGTAATCCAGACACATGATGACACAATTATCTCTTGGGAATACTTTGATATCCTATTTGAGGATATGTTCAATATGGTGATGTTAGGCTCAATGCGCATACAAGAGCTCCTGCATATGTAGTAGGGTAGTCAGATGGTAGTGGAGTACACAATATGATTTATAGATCTTTCTCGCTACTCCATGGATATGGTGTTGGACCCATTCATCAGGGCCCAGAACATTGAGTATGCGCTACTCCAGGAGATAATATCATCTATGACATCCCTTAGTATCCATACATATGTTGGGTACTATTACAATCTCTACTATTAGAGACTTTTATGGAAGAGCAGACACCAGTAGTAGGTGCTACCACTAGTCATCAAGTAGTTAAATCCTCAGCATCAGGTATCATTTTTCTGATGTAGTGATCCAAGAAGCTCATATATTTCTATGGATATCCCCAGATATGGGGTTAGTAGTGAGAGGCTTCTAGGGATGAGCGAGTCATCCAAAGGATAGGATGTGTTACTCATGCGGTGGTCGGAGACATCTGGCCAGAGATACTCTAACCCATCACATGACTGATCAAAAGATGGTTGAGGGACCTCCAAGGTATATTTGAACGTATTAAAATTGCAGTATGTGAGGTTATAGATGTCGCAGAGGAGCTGGACAGGTAGTAGGGGGCGGAGGTTTGACGTATTACCACTGCCAACACCAGGTGGTCCACCATGGGCTCAGGGAGCTGGTGGATAGGTATGAAGCCATCTTTAAGAAATATAGTCATAAGACCTAATTTATCTAGTGATAATTATAGGTACGGTCTATGTCTTATCCACCCTATCTACAGTTTTGATAGACACATGTTCCAATCACTCTTTTCTCTTCAGGACACTTGTTCGAGACTCGGAGATTCTAGTGAAACAGCTGATTTGATCCCTTTGATTAGAGACTCATACGGGGGAGATTTTATGATAAAACACAAGGGAAGATTGTGTACCATTAAACTAGGGGTGATTGTTTAATTTTGGATCTCTTGGTGTCATTATCGAGGTCTTATGACGTCATTCTCGGTATGGACTGGTTATCTACAGATCGTGCACAAATTTAATATTTTAAGAGCAGAGTGTGATGTGTCAATTGTGATGGGACTTGGTTTTCCTTTGTTGAAAAAATAGAAATACATTCAATTTAGGATGGAATTTTATAGAGGAGGGTGAAAAGTATTTATCATCATTTCACTAGCCTAACCATCGATACAGTAGATGAAATGAGTCCTCGGTTTTCTATAGTGGTGGAAGATTATGAGGAAGTCTTTCTAGTGGATTTCCCTGGATTACCTCCTTCTAGGGAATTTTAATTCATCATTGATCTAAAGCATTATATGGAACCATAATCTACACCTACATATCAGACATCTCCCAAATAGCATCGTGAGTTAAGGGTATAGTTGGAGGACTTATAGAAAAATGGATTTGTTTGACCTTGTGTTTCTCCTTGGGCATCCCCAGTTTTGTTTTCCATGAAGGAAGATAAGATCATGATATTATGTGTGGATATCCTATTCCTGAACCAAGTGTTTGTGAAAAATAAGTATCTACTACCAAGGATTTACGATCTCTTTGATCTGCTGAAGGAAGCGAGGTGGTTCTTAATGATAGACCATAGATCTGGCTATCATCAACTTCATTAACGGTATTAGTACATCTCAAAGGTAGTCATTAGTTGTTGGTATGGATACTACGAGTACCTGGTGATGTTTTTTGGTGTGAATAATTCCCCATATGTGTTCATGGGACTCACGAATAGGATCTTCCATCATTACTTTGACTGGTTTGTTGTGGTCTTCATTGATGACATCCTAGTGTACTCAGTGTCAAAGGAGTAGCACACTATACTCTTGAGGATGGTCTTAGACACACTCTGAGATAACCAACATTATGGGATTCTCTCAATGTGTCAGTTTTGGATTCAGTAGGTTTAATTTCTAGGACACTTCATTTCATAGGATGGAGTCGAGGTAGATACGATGAAGATTGAAGTGGTGTTTTCATGGGAGCCACCAAGGATTGTTACTAAGGTGTGGAGAATCATGGATTAGGATGTGCAGTATTGAAAGGTTTTAACCATCTCTTATAGTGTAGAATCACCCTGGGAGGGCATGATATAGAAGAGAAATCCTTTAGTGTGGAAATAGAACTGCCTGTAGTGATTTTAGGAACTAAGGTAGAGATTGATTCGTGTCCCCATCTTGAGATAACTAACGGAGGTTGTTGATTACATAGTCCTTGGTGATCCATCATGGACTGGTCTTGGTTATGTCCGGATGTTGGGGAAACCGGTGATTTCCTATCATTTGTGAAAGTTGAGGCTGCATTAGAAGAACTACCTGACCCATGATGTTGAGTTTGATGTGGTAGTCTTTGCATTGAATATGTGGCCACACTACCTGATGGGAGAGCTGCTTAACATATAAATTGACCTCAATAATCTAAAGTATATCTTCTCTCATAAGGATCTAAAAAATGAGACAAAAATTATGGCTAGAGTTCCTCCATGACTTTGAATTTGAGATTGTCTATACTCTGAGGAAGGGGAACATGATTGTAGATGCTCTCAGAAGGATATCCAACTTCTAGTTTCTATGTGAGTTGTCAGAGAAGTTGGTGAAATTATAGATATCCATTGTGGATAGAGATGGAGTAGGTTACCTCTGGTCAATTGTTGTCACCCCTCTAATCTTATATCATTCTAGGGAGGTATAAATTCGGAATATTGACTCCAAGACCCGACGTGCTCAAATGTCTATATGGCAGGCCCCATATTGATATTACAAAGGTGGGGAGAGCATCATCAACTTCAATGGATTCACAGAAGTAGAAGAGATAATTTTGGTGGATGTCTTGAGGGAGTTCAAAACTTCTTCTTTTGTAGTACATCCAGTAGTGTAAATGGTGTAAAGGACCTCCAACATCATTTCTGGTTGACGAGATGAGAATAGTGGTGGAAATGTTTGTTTTTTGTTGCCTCATCTGTCAGTAATTTATGGTCGAGCACCAGGTTCCATATGTCTTGACCCTACCACTTTATGTGCTAGAGGAGTGTGGGATGGGATGTTAGTGGACTTTGTGAAGGGTTTACCATGCACGTCCAGTGGACATGATACCATATAGGTGATCGTTGATCGACTCACCAAGTCATCCCTTTTTCGACTCATCTGTGAGCTATGCTCAGTAGAGGGATGGGGATACCTCTATGTGCAAGAGATATTTTGACTCCATGGAGTCCCATCGATGATAGTATCGGATCGTGATGCTATTTTTACATCCCAGTTGTAGAAGGGATTGTTGGAGGAATTTTTGACTCACTTGTGCTTGAGCAAAACATTTCATCTGCAAACTGATGGCCAGAGAAAGAGGACTATCCTAGTTCCGGAGGACATGCTACGATATTGCATCCTAGACTTTGGTTGTAGTTGGTAGGATCACCTACCACTTGTGGAATTTTCATATAATAAAAACTATCACTCGACCAATGGTATGGAACTGTTTGAGGCATTTTATGTATGACCATGTAGGTCACCATTATGCTGAACATAACTAGGAGAGTCATTACTCATGATTCCATTGTTGGTATGGGATACCACCGAGAAGGTGCAGATCATCTAGTAGCAGATGAAGACTAAACAGATCTAGAATAAGACTTTTTCTGATAAGAGGTGGAGGAATCTGAATTTTGAGAAGGGAGACCATGTGGTCCTTCATGTCTCACCTTGATAGGGATTTCTGAGATTTGGTTGGGGTGGAAAGTTATCTCTGAGATACATCGGATCTTTTCGTATTCTTAGTAGAGTTGGAGAGGTGGAATAACTTCTAGATCTACCCTTGTTGTTTCACTGAGAGCATGATGTCTTCCATGTGTCGTAGTTGAGGAAGAACATGCATGATCCATCATATGTAATTGAATGGGGTGATATGGATAGTGAAAATGGGGTGACTTTTGCAAAGTACTCGGTCATGGTCGGGGATTGATAGGAGTCGATACTTCATGGTTCATCGAATCTTCTAGTGCAAATTTGGTGGTAGAACGAGAATCTTCAAGAGAGTAGTTTGGAGTGGGAGACACAGATTAATGCTCAATACCCATGTCATTTTGTTGAGTTTCTCTTGTTTTGGATTTTGGGGATGTAAAACCATAATCTGGGGATAATGTAATGACTTAGATATTATTTAGGTTTTTTATAATTTAACTGGGAAAATTCCAAGACTAGGCCCTAAGAAGGCTTGATATTCCAAGGCCCATTGGGCCCAAAATGATACGGTGAAAAATGTTAACTTTTTAATAAAGCTCATAGGTGGTATCTCATTTAAATATGAATAACTTCTAAATGGCTTCCCAAATCAGAAATCTATGGGCACCATTATCTTATGAGAAACAAATTTACATTAGGTGGGTCCAAGCATTGACCAAAGTGGGTTGACTATGAATGTTAGAAATTGGCCATAATCATCCTTAAAATATTTTAATAAAAATATTTTATTTCACATTTCATTGGTTTCATTTAATTAATTCTTATTTTTAAGAATCCAATTCATTCTACGTAACCCTATAAAATCGTCATAGGAAAGGACACAAAAAACCCTCTGACAAAATATGGTGAACACCAATAGATCGATGATAGACGATGACATAGAACCCCATTCTCTATCAACGACTGATCCAACCTCAATGTTGGATGTTGATCCCTTTTTGATTAGTTGTCCCTTCATGGATTCAAATGATGAATGCGGAGCAACCCATGAACAAGTTTATCCATGAATTGATCATTATTGTGGGATGTATTTTATTACAATGATTAAAGGGATGTTAGATCTTTGTTAATATCGGTCGATTATTCTTTGTTAAACCATATAACATGAACGGATCAAGGCCGACATGAACAAGGCCAATATCCATCAATTTGGGGGTTCATGCGCTTTTTTATTCCCTTAATATCTTTTTTTCCTCAATCCTTGTTCCCCACGATTAATAATTAGAGGATATTTATGCATTACATACATGGCTCAATGATCTGAGACTGAGGATTCGATCTCATGGTGGTGCAAGGTGGGGGCAGTACAAGGCGGTGGCCAAAAGAACTGGGTCCGACATAGTACATCAAGGAAAATCTGTCAATGGAGTGGATGACGGTGGAGGTGGAACCATCCCTACCCAGGCGATCGGGCTAGGTGGGGCACGATAGGAATGGGTCACCGGCAAGGCTGTTGGTGGCGGCAACGAGGCGTGGTCCATGTGGGACCATGTTGAAGAGAGGGCCCACAACAGTGCAAGCCATAGGTGGAGACCAAGTGCCATGGTAGGAGGTTGTGGGTCCAGGAAGAGGAGAATGGTTAGTCGTATGAAATGTGGTCCAACACCGCATTGAACGGTGGAACCAACTGACCATGCAGTCGGATGACCCTATGGACTAAAGGTACGCAGCCATGCTGAGTATTGTCTCATGGATCAGAGTCAGGCCACACAATGCGTGCTGGGCCAGAGTGATAGACTGGGTCAAGTCAAACTCAAACCAAATCAGACTTGTTTTCATAAAATGTCTATATCATTAAAATTTGATTTCTATTTGACGATTTGTTTCTGGCGTTGGGACCATTGTAATGAGACAGTACATTTTGGATACTCCAGCTGAGATTTTGTAGATGTTTTTTTATGGTCTAATGGATTTAGGAGTAGGTTATCATGTAATAAGCATACTAGAAGTGGATTCTTATGGCTGGCTATAACTATGTGATCTTGGTGAATGTGTCACTTGGGGGTTACATGATCCATTGAATCACCATGGGCCATTGATGATCAATTCCCCGTAGATGCCCCACGCTCTATCGATGCTTCTTGTGCCATCGATGATCCATGAATCATTTACACTCCATGCACCATCGACGTCCCGGGAACCATCGTCGCTCTGGGTCCCATCTATATTTTGTGTTCCATCAACACTATGTGTGCCATCAATGCTCTATGTGATTTCGACACTTCTACTATCATGAAGACTGATAGATTTATACACTATAGCTAGTAATACATTTTTTGTTCTTTAGAATTATATCTGTGTGAGTGGACAATATGTGATTGCAATTCATTTGTTTCCAAGGTGTTGTACTTATTTTTATTTCTTTGTGGTATACATCATGTATTTCATAGTCGTATTACCTTTGTTGTTTTAGGGTCTCAAACTAAGTATTATTTTACTCACCCATGAATGGGCTTTTCCTATACGTGTGGTGTCTTGTGAATATAATCGATGCTTTGAAAGAGTACTAAGTGGACTAGGATTAAGTGGTTCTTCGAGTGATCATACATGAAAGGTGTGCCACTACAGCTTCAGACATATATCATACACCTAAATTTTTTATGGTTTTCTACAGATGAGTTTCAGGAACTAATTTATTTACATTTTCATTATTTACATTTAGTTAGCTTATAATCTAGCCCTATTTACATTCTAGTTTTCCTATTTCCATACTCTTTGGTTGGTATCTTGGTGTTATGCATGCTTGTTTGCATATTTTTTTTTATATATCGTTATTTTGGGCTTAGAGATGTGTGCATGTGTACAGGTACATAAGAAAATTCCCATATGTGGTATTTTCTATCTCGGTTCTATTCACCAGCCTATGGGAAATCGGATGTTGGATTGGGGTAGTCATAGAATCGGCCCCTCTACGATGGTATGAAACATCGTCACCTCCTCAGTTTAGCACGTATATTCCTTAAATTTTTGGTTTAGCATCAAGATTTTATCCAAGTGAGTGGTCTTGTTTATTATTGTGATTTATCTCATTGATCTAGAAGTATCTACCATTTACTCATCATAAGAAAGATCATTCTCTAGTGGTATAACCTATATTTCTTGTACATGTGAGGGATTATGTATGTACTTACTTAGGATAGATATAAAAAAGCATCATGAACCTAAGATGGATTTATTAGAAGATTCAATAAATAGTATACAATTCCAATATAATCATAAATATCTAGAATTAATTTACATCATCATAAATTTGAATTTTCTCTTTAAAAATCAATGATGAATGCTTGAAAAGTTTCATTGTGGTAAATCCACATTGGTAAAGGAATCAATAAAAATTCATCTCAAAATGTTAGAAATTATGTGGAAGAAATCACCACCCAACCCGGATTCCAGTTTTGAGAACATTAGAGGAAAGTTAAAACATGGACGTGGATTTGAATTCTAACCCTAAATTTATAATGGAGAATAATAAAAAATATGGTCAATATAAGGTTATTGACCACTGAACTGCAGACCAAATAAATCATAAAAATATCATTGATATTATCTTAAATAATGATAATAAAATAATATTTTATTTTGTAATCATTTGAGAATTTCTAAATAAGGGGTCTTCATCTCTGGAGTACAATATCACTCTTTTTCAATTCCTTTATTGTTCTCGTCTCTAGTTCATACTATAAAAAATGAAATAAAAATTCTAATTCCCACAAAACTAGTGTATCATGAGAACTATAATGGGATGAAAATTAATTCCTTCTCTTTCTAGTTATCATAAGAAAAATATTGTAAGCCCATATTTTTTATTGTCCATAAATATTCTGGTCGTTATGTAACAAATTAACCTTTAAAACCTCATCCAAAGTTCCATATAAAAAATATCATAAATGGTTACCACTATAAAGCTTCCATATGATTAAAATCCAAAACATTGGAATAAAGGTCACTAAAAATTAAAAATGAACTATTAAATAATCACTCATACAATGTGAGGGGGATCTTAATTATCACACAATAAACATTTGATAATCATTATGAAGTATCATATTTAAGCATGGTAATAACCTAAATTACCATAAAACATTAGTGAATACAATAATGCTTTAAAATATTTACTCTGTACTATTACAATAAATCTAAATGCTCTATAAACTAAATCCACAATCCACTTTATCATCATACTTATAATCAATTACAAGGTCATTAATACTATCCCATTTATTTTATCACAATCAATCATATCTTTTTCTCATTATTATCCCCTAATCATGCACATATTAAGTGTTACATTTCCCTTAATCATGTGTTCTCCAAAAATATCACTCTAATCACATATCATGATTACGAGTACCCTTAAAAAATATATTCAAATACTAAATTAAAATATAGAGTGAATAAATCCATATATGATTCATTATTTCATAATTCATATAGAGGGAGATAATCAAATAAAATTCCACTTATAATAATTTTATATGAATTACTCATAAAAAATTAGATGTGCAACTCCCGGATAATTAGTGGACATTATATGTGCCCTAATTTGTTTATTCTATATGGTTTCCTTATGACTATTAAATTCCTATATGTTTTGAAAAACACAAAATTGTTATCTTATGGAAAAATATATTTTCCCTAAGAATTATCTTTAAATGGAATATTAGCCTTCTCCAATGAAATTTTATCTTTACCTATGTTTTTATTGTTCATTTTATAGTCTCTCTAAATATAACTCATTTTCTAATTATTCCTATGTCTGAAATTTAGATTCCGGATCTGAATTATCTGAAATTCAGACTCCGAATTCTCTGAAATTCCGACTCTGAAATCTCTGAAATTACGACACTGAATTCTCTAAAATTCCTACTCTAAATTCTTCATAATTCCAACTCCAAATTGCTCAAATTCATACTTTGAATTCCATATAATTCAGACTCTGAATTCCTCATAATTTATACTCTGGAATCTATAGAATTCAGATTCCGAAATATATGGAAATTAGAATCCAAATTTCCATGTCTTATAAACTCGGAATTTTTATTTCATTCGAATCCCAACTCTATTTTCCCTTAGACTCTGAAAATAGATTTGGTTAAGCTTATTCATTTTCTTTATACTTGTTATGATGCGATGTCGTATGATCTATTTCTAACTAACAGTTGTTTAAGTGACACGTGTATAGGTACCTCTGAGATTCAAGGAAAAATTTATTATTGGAGGAGGGAGTCGACCAATAAAGAAGTTCCTATAAATAAGAGCTCATTTGAACAAGCTCAAAACCAGTTGATCAATATATAGATTTCATGATGCTGAAGTTTTTTCTAGAGATAGAGACTCTCATTCTTTTTGTGTATGGAACATCATGTTCAGATTTCTTTATGCGACTCTGACTATTGCAGAGTACAATCATGGGATTCTGTGGATAAAAAGATAGAGGTACTGACTACCTTAAATTTAGAGGACTTACAGGGATAGAAAGACAGTGGTTCTAACTACCTTATATTTTGATGGATTGCAAGGATAGTAAAATAGATTCTGATATTCCAATTTAGGTCTTACATTGTTGTGGGTAAGACTATCTTTTTTGAAATCATAAATCAAGGGACCTTTATCTATGGTTGTCGGATACCCACCTTTTTGGGTTAAAATATTTCATACTTGTTACTTGTTTTTTTCTAGTATATTTCCATTGAATTTTGTTAAATGAATAAATTATATCCTTCTTATACATTCTCGTACTTCTGTAAACTCTGATAAGTAAGATTCTATACGATTTAAGTTATAATATTTTCCTTGTAAACATTCCCTACGTTTCACTTCCGGAATCATATTTCTGGAACCTAGAATTTTTGTATAACTAAAAGAGGTCTTGTGAATTTAATTTGTTTAAAATTGTTAAACATAGTTATCCTTAAGGTTAAAAATGAATGTTTTTAAACTTACAATTCACCCCCACTTGTAATTAATAATCTAGATAATTATTTCAATCCTACATAGTTGACATTATTTAATTCACCCATTGTGATTACATAAGATTTTCATTTTTCCTTTTTCATCAGAGGTTATTGTTTCTTATCATACTTGTTAGCCCTTGTATTTTTTTTGGATTCCTATAATTCCCAATCATTAGGCATTCTAAACACTGGAGTGAGTGTTTTTCTTTTCAACCAGTTATCTCTATATTCGCATCAATACCTATATTCTTCCCATTCTATAAGAAATCAGTTTCCTAATAACTTTTCTTTCTACAAATAAAATGTTTTTTAGTCATTAAGACAATTTCATTCATGTTTCATCCCACATGTTGTGCATAAAGGAAAGCTCATCTGCTTCTCTCATGGTTCTTGTAATTTCATTTGAACTTTATTTTTCTTTTTATATCAAACCATGAGATTTTTCAGTAAATCCACTTTCCATATCCACCATCATAGAACATTGACCAATTTTTTCGTATGTATTTTTGTATATTATAACTAATTCCATTTGAATATATGTTTTTAATCAACCATAGAATTGATCAATTTTACTATATAGACTGATAATCAAAAAATTGGAATACCTTGGATGTCTTGGAATATTCAACACAAATGTACCAATGGATTCATTATCCTATTACTTATTGTAAAGATATTAATTCTATATATTTTTTATATAGAAAACTTTGGAATTAATTTCAGAGTAACATACCCTTAAACTCATCCCATTCCATTTATCAATTTATTCTTCTATCCTTCTTTTCTTTATAATATTCCACTATTTATTTTCTTCTCCTACCATATGATAAATAGCTAGGACAAAAATTTTAGGTCCTCAGCATTGAATATTATAAAATATTCTCTCCATGGTGTTGAACCATTTCTTATAGACTAATTGATCTAAATGCCCACTAAAGAAGGTGATAATTTCTTAATGAAGGACTCAGGGGTATATTATTCCCTCCTTTTCTTCTTGGGAAGGACAATATGATTTATATCTTGTGTGAGTATGTAAAAATAATTTTTCATTCTAGACCCTATAATATTAGGTTTCTTAGGGAGAAACGTATTTCACTTCCCATCATAATTATTATTAACTTGGTTCATTCGGGTTCCAGTCCTTGACTAAAACAATAAATAATAGTGTGAGAAGAACCAATCATATAATGAGAACTAAATAATAAAGGTAAATTTCTTGTAAAAAATCAATATATGACTCCTTAGTTTTAACATATGTTATTAATCATCATTACCTAATCTCTAATATTATACCCTAGACTTATATTTAGGGTTCCTACTAAGGTTTTACCAACCGATTTTCAAACAGTTAAAGAAAACATTCTCATATATCTTCTATAATAACCCGCTCTTATAATAAATAGAAGTTACATCTATGTATATGAATATTCACTACATAACATAAAAAACCATGGTAGAATTTAGAGGTTTAGTGTATTTGGAAACATGGAATCATAAACAACTAGTTCATGAATTGTCTACATCATCCCCTTCTTATTCCTTCATAATTAGTACCCTTATAGACATATTTAACTTAATTCATCTCTTCATATCTTGGGGAATAAAACATAAGAAAATGATGGGCTCAAATTCTTAGTAAGGGTAAAAAAAGGAGAAACATAACATTTGAATAAGATCATGGACATTTCATTTAAAAATCATACCCATTATAATAATTATTATAATCATGAGTCATGGAATAAATCATATAAGTTCATAAGAGATAAATAATAAAATAAAAATAGAGAATAATATTGGAATCAGATCTGGAGTTGTGGCATACACAGAAGAAAGGAAAATAATCTCTTGTTTAGTCAAGGAAATCTTCCAAGACTATCACGTTGGAATGTTTTCACATTTCAAAACATCATAGTAGTCAAGGTTACCTCCCATGACTATCATAGTGGATTGGGTTAACTACCAAAATCATCTCGGTTGACTAGGTCTTTTGCTGAACTAGTTTCACATCTCGTTCTAGTCATGTCTTACTCAACTGAGTTCACATCCCATTCCAGTCTTGTATTACTAAAAGCAGTTGACAACTTGTTTCAGTGTTGTGTATATCATAAGACATAAATAATATCCCAATCCATTAGATGGATAAAAAGGAACCAATGATAACATAATTAAAAAATATATCTTTGGTCCATATAAATGTAAATCATGTTATAACTCATGGAAGAAATTTTGTTTCATCAACATTTTATAATACCATAAATAATGGAAATGGAATAATTTTCATATGTATCATTCCATAATTCACACAAACCATCCATAAAACTATTAAGGGTGATATTCTCGAATAATATTCCCAGTAATTCATAAGTATAATCAAATGATTTTATAATAGATGTAAAATAATTTTGAATGTTCTCTTGAAATAATTGTTTAATAAAATAACCTTTCTATTTTGAAAACATTTCTTTTAAAATTCCACTCAATTATAAAATAAATAATTTCCTTTGAAAATAAACGTTAAAGATTATAACGTAATATTCAAGTAATTGTTGTTTTCTGAAAACAAGAAAATCCACTCATTCCAGTTAACTTAGAAAACATTACATTCATATTTTTTTCTTAAAATTCATAAAGAACCTTGCTCAGAAAAAGACAGAACAGTGTATTCAAACCATTTTTTAAAAATTAAAACATTTGTAAAAATGACTATAAACAATCATAATAGAATATTAAAAGACTTTTAGAAAAAAAACATGGGAATGGAGTAAAATTTAATTTTTAAAGGAATATTAATAAATATAATTTTTTGAAATTAAATGCATTATATATATCATATATTGAAGTAGTCCTTAAAAAAATTGATCAATAATGTTTATTTACTATAAATAGACATAAAAAAGATGAAATGAAACATAATATTATCAAAATCCATTCCACACATAATCATAGAATGAAATAATATATGAAGTAGAAGGTCAACCTAAATAATGCAAACTGTTTTAAGAATTCCCTTTCCACTTTTGTAATTAGTCGAATTGTATTCCCCACTGATGTAATAGTTATCAAATAAAACATTGAATTATATTATGTTATTAATATTCAGGATATTATATATCAAACGATAGTATATACACCACAAATAGTAAAAAAATTGTGTAATGTATATATATCATAGAAGAAATAGTGAGACGATAAATCCTTACATTGATTATATCATTAAGGTCAGAATTAATCAATGTGGTGACTATGTGTAACAATAGTATATCCACACAAAGAGAAGTTAAGATATAAAATAAAATAATAAAAATATATTCTAAATATAATCATGTAATAATAAAGTCAATTATATACACATATAACCCAATGAATTAAAATTGAGCTAATAAAACCCTTACCTCACTATTCCCTTTAATTTTACCTACTTCAACCTCCTCTTCAATATCTCCTCCTTGATGGCTCCATCAAAGTCCTTAGAAATTATATTTGGGTGATACCAGAAGAACATGGATATTGGGAGTGTGGGGAGGATAGGTTTTGGAATATATTTGAGTATCTTCAAAACATGTTATGAGGAATGGGGTGGTGAGGGGTGGTATTTATAATTTGGGATAGGTGGTTTTATGTTGTTAAATAATGATTATTATATATTTAAATTCAACTAAATTGAAGTGTCATTAATGTCGATATATTTTGATACTAATTAATGTTTTTCAAAAAGTTTAGTATTGAAAATATATTCAACCAAACAATTAATTGTGTTTTTTTGTATTTTGTTCTTTTACCATCTAACATTTTCCCATTACATTGTTTTACCAATACTGCGGTAAATCATTCTTTTTACCAGGATAAATTTTTTATGCCTAAAAATAAAAATAAACTCACTAACTAATTTTTACATTTTTCATCAAAATATAGAATCCATTTTACTATATTAAATTCAAAAAATTTGGAAAATTATATTTAATGTTGATCCCACATACGCAAAGGGAAATATGGTTTTAAAATGAAAAATTTTTATGGTTTGAAATGTTTTTATATCCAATATCAATGTGAAATTTGTTCCAATTACCTAAATTGTATTTATTGATATATAATTAAACTAATTATTCTTTAAATTAAATTTAAAATATAATGTAACATTATAATTTATTAAGATGAAAAATTATTTTTCAATTAAAATATAGTATTTTTCACTATTCAAAAAATTTAAACATATCAGAAAAACAGGAAAAATTCATACAGATATATTTCTATTATCCTGTATTCAAAAATTAATTTTATTCTGAAAAATAAAAAATATAAAAGTTTGAAACATTATTATTAAAATAGGTGCTCCATTAAAAGGAATGAAATATTATTATATAGAAAAATATAGCTTTTATGTTTAAAATTGGACTTATTATTATTTTAATCCTATCAAAAATATCGAATGAATTTTTAAAGAAATTTGAATATAAAAAATAGAAATTTAATTATTGTCTTTAACTAATAGTAATTAATTTCATTAATTATATTAAAATACCATTATGAGTATAAAAAATTTTATAAAAAAACACTTTTAAGTTAAATTCATTTTTATTTTATTTTATAATTAATTAGAAAGCAATAAATTCATTTTATAATCATGTGTCAAATATATTTTTAGAATATAGTTAATCTTATTTACTCTCCCTTCCCATGTCTAGGTGATAACAATCATATTTAAATAATAATATTTTGGTGTTCGTTTAAGCTTTATGTTTTGTGAAATATATGATATCAAAAATATTAATGGTTTTTTAAAAAATATAAATACCATAAAATTATGGGTTGTTAAAGAAAAAGAAAATAGGACTTATCCATTTATGAATAATGGAATACAAAGCTATATCTATCATGGTTGTTGAATTAAACTTAGGTTATGAGTATTTTAATGTAACACACAAAGAAAATAGTCTATGGAACACAACACAAAATATAATGAAGCAAGACATTGAGGGTCATATGCTAGACTAAATTCCTAATGCTTATAGAAGATCACTCACAATGTATAGACCTGTGGTTTTCTCTGGATCAGAATAAAATGGAAAAACAAACATACACTTAGGAAATTGGGTATATGAGATCACTCCAAAATAATATCATCCATAAAATTAAGATTTGTGAAACAAGCCAAATGAATGAAGAAAATACTAAGGGGAATCCAACGAAATATACATAAGCTAGTTTCAAGATCGAAGGAAACATTTCACGAAATACTATATGATGGAGTATTGAGAAGCTCTATTGGGAGTAAATGGAGACCACATGTATTCTAGAAACAATGAAAAGGTATGGGTTAACATTTATATTAAGTAATAGAGAAAAATTAATTTTATTACATTAATATAAGGTCATATATTTTTTCTACACTTTTGGCGAAACTTTGTGCCAACAATGAACCATGCACTACCTCAAAACTCCACTCACCCAATTCATACACATAGTTGAGAAAACAGTGAAAAAAAGACTAACATATGGCTCAATTAACAACTATAGATCCTTTAAATATATGTGCATCATGGTTCATGTAGTTAGGGAAAATATGGAAGCCCACTTCTAATTAATGAAATTGCCCACGCTATTTTTTGAAAGCATGCGAGTTGGGTTGCACTGTTCCAACTAGAAGTGTCGATTAGTTATTTCTTCTATTAGATGGGGTTCTTACCTCAAAACAAGACCCAAAAACTAATATTTACTCTATATATTCACTATAAATTCACATTAGGTCATAACCAAAGAATTAAATAGAAATATAATGGAATTTTACATCATAAAATATTTGGTTTCTGACAGTATTTATTATTAATAAAACTCATCCATGAGTTACTCTTCCATGTACGATATATCAGCATCTGAAAATAACTCTGATATCTTGGAAATCATGTTAGACTCATGATCCTATTACTAATCACGTACCCAAACATGGTTCTACAGTACCAATACTAATGGGATAAACTTTCCTAACAATGACAACATGCTCAGATGAATGATGTGTTGGGGATACTCCTCTGATGAATCATCAACATCAAATTTAAAATCCTAGTTATCAAAAGTATGAGATGATCCATCCTGATGATACTGAATCTAGTAAATGTGGAATACATATTTCATGGAATAATACCTAAGAGGTATTGAAAATTGATAGGTTACTATCCCGACTCTATAAAATGTAACACCCTAGGTAAATAAAGAAAATGACATTTTCACATTTATCCATATTTGTGAATAAAATGTTAATATTACTTTAATGGGGATTCTATGCACGATGGCGTACCCAATACGCAACAACGAGTTTCTTGGGAATCTTACATTGCACTCTAATAATAAAATAATATTATTTTAAATGGTAGTTAATGCCTAGCCGTTGTAATGGAGGGAATGAACAGAACTAACTACAAAATAATTATATATGTTTTTCATATATTTTTACTTTTTACAATAAATGTCAGAGGGTTAAAAATGCGAATAAATCCAATTTTAAGCGTAAAAATTCTAATATTCTTTAAAAGGTCGATTAACAGCATTTTGATGGAAAACCTCTTTTAAATCCACCTTTTTACAATTTTATTTGTTATATTTTACAAAATCAAATTCTTATTTAGAATCGGGACATCAAAATTTACTTTGTGTAAATATTTGGTATTTTTTCGATAAAGTTCATTTTTTTAATGAATAGTGAAAGATGTTGTATTATAATTCAAAATCTCTTTTTAATCTAATTTATTTATATGATTATATTATCTTTTTAATTGTTTTTAAAGTAAAATTAGAAAATATTTTTACCATATAATCCAATAGTGGTCATTGGAATTAATTTCTCTTTGAAATTGGACTTAAACTAGTGTCAATCTTTTGATATGTATTGTTTCATAAAAACACGCGATTTGTTTGGACAGTGGGAATTAATTATTAAATTAATTAATGCAACTTATATGTTTTGAATTTTTTAAAATAGACATCATTTTTGAATTCGGAATATCAAATATAGCTTGGGGTGAATTTTTGGTATTTTTCTGAAAAACTTCAATTTTTGATGAATAGTGAAACCACTAAGTTATAGTTAAAGAAACGGATTTTTCATTTAAATGAAACTTTTCCACTTCTGTGATTTGATTTTAAAAAATCCGACATACATGGTTGTCATTAAGAAGTAAAATGTGGTTCAATTAGATCAAAATATTTTTTGGTGAATAGTAACTTTTAAGTTTTATCAATGGTGATTAAAGGTAATTAGTGTAATTTAGGGTAAAAATAATATTTTAATAATATAAAATGACCTAGAAACATGTCATACACTCATTGGATGTGTCCTTCCTGACAAATACAATCCATGGGTCAACATGGGGACCCCATGGATCCACTTTGGTAGGAAGATTACATAAATAACTTTTTATTTAAAGTTAAAATAAAAATGTCACAAACATGAGTTGTTTTACAAAAAAATTTAAATGGAGTTATACAAGTCATATTTTTTTCTATAAATATTAATTAGAAAGATAAAAAGATTTCCTACATCATGATATTTTTTTTATAATTTTTAGACATTAAATAAATTAAATTATTTATGACACCATAATGATGCAGCGATTACCTCATTATTTAACGATTTAAATAAAATGAAACGATATGTAAAATCTAAGACCTAAACATGTCACAAACCTATTGGATGGGTGGATTTAGAACCCTTATCAACATATCATAGAAATATATCAATGGGGGACCTTTAAAATCGGAAACTCATTTGAAAATAATGTAACCTTTTTTTACTTTCCAAGAGTGCCCCTCCTCTCCTCTTATAAAAGGCCCCCACCTCTACCACCTTACACACACCTCTCAAGCCTTTGGCTCGGCCAACCCCTGCCCATTTTGTCTCTCCACATCCCTCTCGTACTCCTAGAAGCCTAAAATTGGGCAGAATTCTTCCCAAGGAATCATTTCAGCTCAAATCAAAAAGAGTTACCAGTTTTAAAGGTAATGTCTTCCCTAGTGTTCTTCTGTATTATTTTGCTTCTCCAACCCCCTAAACTCTTTTTATTTATTTCTTTTGTAACAACACCAGTATCTTCAATATACTAGTATTTTTTTATGAGGAGTATTCGAGCTACACTAACACACACCTCCGTCTAATGGTTAAAGAAAATACTGTTTTTGTGGACGGTGAATTACGGCCTCACGAAACGATGATTGTTCTATCTTCTCATACCACCTCTCATGGTGGCCATTATGGGAACGATATTTATTTATGATATATATTATATTTATTTCTTCTCTATGCTTATGTATTTTATATTTAATACATACCTTTATGATTTGCATGTTGTGCAAATGCGATAATTTCATTTGAGGAAGTGTGGACTACCGCCCCTCAAGTGATGTGACTCGTTCATGCAATACATGGAATGTATAAAGAATTAAAGTGATGAACTCATGTGATATATATAACATATATATTATACTGGAATTATAATATATATATATATATATATCATCTATTTTTAATTCCATTAATGTTCCAAAGAAATGAAAATAGCATTCATGCATACGTACGGTTTACCGTCTCCATGAACGATACATTTCATTTCTTATCTCCAAATGTTATGAAATATTATAAGTACATATTTATAATAGATATATATGTCATATATTACATCTAAATTATGGATATAATTTGGGAATTATAATATATATATTTATCTTTAAGCTTTCATTCCATTAATATGACAAAAAAATGAAAGTAGCGTTCTTGCGTACGTACGGCCTACCGTCTCCATGAACGGTGCTTGTATTTTTTTTATCTCCAAATGTTATGGAATAGTAAAAAGTGAATAAATACTTGATATATATGATATTTAAGAAAATTAATACTATTCTTGAGATGATGTACCTATAACTACATGGAAAATTCTTTTTCAACAAGTTCAATTTTTTACTCATATACCGAACATCAACAAAAACGTCTGATATGAACTCACTTTGTTAACAAATTATTATAAAATTATAATATGTGATATGAACTGAATAATAATATTTAAAAGAGGTCCTTAAGAAATTATAAATTGACAAAATGTTATTATTGAGGAGATTAAAGAACAATCGAGTCATGTCGGACACGAGGTAAGGG
This sequence comes from Viscum album, assembly GCA_963277665.1. Lineage (NCBI taxonomy): Eukaryota > Viridiplantae > Streptophyta > Magnoliopsida > Santalales > Viscaceae > Viscum > Viscum album. The sequence continues at coordinate 1,463,578,366 of OY728158.1, read as the reverse complement.
ATCCTACCCCTCTCCTTCTTTTTAAGTACACTCTTTTATGTCATTCCTTTTAAGCTCATATTTCGTATGATTGGGATGTTATTTTATATTACTCTTACTGTAAGTTTTATGTTCATATGATGAGAGACCCTACTTTCTATCATCAATCAATTTTTGATGTTTTGAGTGGCGCCGTTAGGCTGCCAAATTTTTGTAAGAGATCCAACCTCTCTCTTTCTTTTTAAGTACTCTCCTTTATATCACTTATTTTAAGCTCCTCTTTGTTATGTTGGGGGATGTTATTTTATATTCCTATTGATTTATATTTTATGTTAATATGATGAGAGACCGTATTTGATCTCATCAATCCATTTTTGGAAGTTTTAAGTGGCGTCGTTAGGCTATAGAGTTTTCGTAAGGGATTTTTCATCTCACTTTTATTCCCGTGATATTTATGATACATTTGACACCATTCCCATTGAGTGGTATATATACTTCCCATTATTCTAATATTTGTGTAATATACTTTCTTTTATGAGTATTTACATCAATGTTTTATTGTCTTTCTTTCATGGGGTGCATGTTTTGAAAGATACCCAAGTCGGTAAGGGAACCTTTCACCCTCCTCTTTTTAAAAGACTTCTTTTGTTGGGAATTTAAATTTACATATCGTTATGTTGGGATATGTTCTTATTGATTCAAATTTTATGTCCAAGTGATGAGATACCCTTTTTATCTCTCATCAACTCATTTTATGAATTTTGAAGTGACGCTGTTAGGCTGTCGAATTTTTGTAAGGGAACTTCTTAACCCAATTTTGATTCATTGGGATAAACTTTCACCCATTGAATATGTCGTTCAATGAATATTTGTGAATAAACATTGATTTTTTTACACTTAATATCCACTTATTTTTGGTGTATTAGTATTTCACACATAATTATGTAATTGATTTATCCTTAATCCAAGGATAACATCTTTTTAAGTGAATCTGTCTCAATCTCCTTTCATTGAGGCATATTTTGTTTTATACACAACATTATTTTATACGATGTATAAACCCCTTTGAATTTTATGATTATTCAAAAAGAATATTTTTATTCGAAGTGTTTACTAAACGAAAAAAGGGAATGTTTTTTTGTCGTACGTATGCGGCGACAACGACTTCTCCGCCGCCGTGACCATTATTTGAGTTTCGGCTTCCTCTACAAGCCATTCCTTTTTTTAAATGAAAAATAAATACCATGTTTTAATTTTATTTTATTTTGGTATTTAAAGTGGTTTTCATAATGTTTTTATATCAATGTGTTGTATTGATATTTTGTGATTGAAAAGTGGAAATGTTATGTTTCCTTTATGCATGTTTTATGTGATACGATTATGTTATGGTTCTTGGGCATTATTATGAAGACGGGTGGTTCCGTGATAAACTAAGGGCGGGTGAGCCCGATATAGCTCTCCAATGCATTGGGTAACATGAAGGGGTTAAACGTTAAGTTTTCTCCGAATAGATTTTAGGGAATATACTATGATTGGTATTTCAAACGTAACCAAGAGTGTTACTCCCTACGTACGAATGTGATGAATGCCTCATGTTACCTTTATTCCTTATGATTTCTATGATTTATTCATGATTTGATGAGGTATGTTAAAATTATTATGTTATATGAGTAAAGTATGATTTCATACATGTACTAATGTTTTCTTTTTGTACATTTATATCCCTTACTGAGCTTTTTATGCTCATCCCATGTTTTTGAAATGTTTTTCACAGGTCAAGGGAAAGGTGCATGATATGATGATAGTGTCAAGGAAGTGTCAAGAAAGAATCCTTGTTTTATTTTAAATATGTTTCCGTTTATGGGAAAAACGAATACTATCTTTTATGTAACCACATTGTTTAAATGTGGAATGTAATTCATGATTTATGATCTAAATCACTAAAACTCTAAACCTGAAAAGATACTCAATGTGAATTATTCATTTAATTTAATATTAAGTATGGTTTAAGGCCGGGGCCTTATAGTTGGTATCATAGGTCAGTTTAGGTAACTTTAGAGGTTAGGGTATTCTCAAAGCATAAGTGACATTACCATAATGGTTAGGATTTCAGAAAGAGTCCTAGTTTTAGATAAAGTGAATGAGTAAGTATATCTTAGTGTTTATCTTCCTCATTAGTACATGATGGTTTTGTTGATATAATCACACTGACATTTCTATTTTTAGTGAATGGATGGATCTAGCAGGAACCCAAGTGACAATAGGTTTGAAGGAAACTGTGGTGGTTCTCTGATTAAGAGACTAGATGAAATGGGGGATTCAATGAGGAAACTCGTGGTTGTTCTAAACCAACTATCAAGGAGTCATGATCAACCACTTTAACCTTGGTATGTTCTGTAATTTATCATCTATGAGATGACCAATCGATGTGGAAGTTCAGGTAATAATTATAAAGGTAACCATTAGAGTTTATATGATCCTTACTTTTGAGGTAATTATGGGTTATTATATGTTTTGATGGAAAATTAAAGGCATGGGATAAAATTGAGGTTAAATTATGTTATGATTATTTTTGAAGATTTTATATCGTATTGGGGAATGTTTTAAGAATTATATAGTTTTGGAAAAAGGACAATACGCGGACCGTGTGACAACCTATCGCGTCGAACAAAGCTGCGGGAATCGAACCCACAACCAAAGTGCGACTGGTATTTATCGCCTACCACTGGACTACATGAAGTACCTGGTTAGTCTGACTAATTATTTTTAGTTAGACGATTTTAGGAATCAAGAGTAAGTTTATTTTTGGGTTATCTATGGAAAGGATTAACCTATCATGGAGGATATGTGATTAGGTTAATTACTTTTCAATATGAGAATTTAAGAGCAACTGATGTTATTTGGAGATAAAAGTTAATTTGTACCTTGGAAGACTATGTGATTAAATCCTTAAAATATTTGGGTTTCAATCTTAATTTGGTTTACTTTGAATAATTTTATGGAAAATTGTTTATGGAATGGTCTTCGTTGAACTTTGGGTTTTTTTGGACAAATTTTGGAGATTAAGAATATATTTTCTTTTTATAAAGGATTATACTTTTGTGGATTATCTGATCTCATACTAACAATTTTGATTTTGGTTTTTGTCTAAAGACATGGGAAATATATATTTCTCTTTTGTGGATTAGGTGATTCTCAAGAAGTTGATTATAGAACTCTTAATGCGAACAAGTCTTCCTAAATACTCATCTTTTGGAGAAAATATAAGTTTGATTAAGGAATCTAGTAAAAGTTGAAAGTCTACGTGACAAGTAAGTATGTTTCATTATGATTTAGATAATATCATTAATAAATTCCTCAATGAAGAGTAACTTAAAACAAAAATTTTGTCTGTTAACTTTTCTTTCTGGGAAATCGAATACCGTTTAACCCATCATAAGTTTGTGATTTTCTTATGGTTAAATTTCTCCTAGACATGTTTACTATCACTCTCCCTCAGAACATGACCCATTGTTTTTTTCTCCATATCCATGTTTTCATACATGGAATCCTAGTATGGGTTAACTCGGGTGACCTTTGTACTTCTCTTTCTTTATTTTAAAGTGATTGTTTTACTGACTCTTGTTCCGATGTGGGATTTTCAATGAAGTTTTCAAGCCCAATTTTAAAATTACGAGGACGCAATTCCAAAAAGGGGGGAAAGATGTAACACCCCAGGTAAATAAAGAAAATGACATTTTCATATTTATCCATATTTTTGAATAAAATATTAATATTACTTTAAAGGGGACGCTATGCTCGATGGTGTACCGAATACGCAACAGTGAGTTTCTTGAGAATCTTATGTTGCACTCTAATAATAAAATAATATTATTTTAAATGGTAGATAACGACATGTCATTGTAATGGCGAGAATGAACATAACTAAATACAAAATGATTATATATGTTTTTCAAATATTTTTACTTTTTACAATAAATGTTAGAGGATTAAAAATGCGAATGAATCCAATTTTAAGCCTAAACATTCTAATATTCTTTAAAAGGTCGATCAACTGCCTTTTGATGGAAAACCTCTTTTAAATCCACCTTTTGACAATTTTATGTGTTATATTTTACAAAATAAAATTCTTCTTTAGAATCGGGACATCAAAATTTACTTTTTGTAAATTTTTTGTATTTTTCCGATAAAGTTCAATTTTTTAATGAATAGTGAAAAATGGTATATTATAATTCAAAAACTCTTTTTAATCTAGTTTATTTATATGATTAGATTATCTTTATAATTGTTTTTAAAGTTAAATTAGAATATATTTTTACCATTTAATCCAATAGTGGTCATTGAAATTAATTTCACTTTGAAATTGGACTTAAACTAGTGTCAATCTTTTGATATATATTGTTTCATAAAAACACGCTATTTGTTTTGATAGTGGGAAAATAATTATTAAACTAATTAATGAAACTTATATGTTTTGAATTTTTTAAAATAGACGTCATTTTTGAATTCGGAATATCAAATATATCTTAGGGTGAATTTTAGGTATTTTTCGGAAAAACTTCAATTTTTGATGAATAGTGAAACCACTAAGTGGTAGTTAAAGAAACTGATTTTTCGTTTAAATGAAACTTTTCCACTTCTGTGATTTGATTTTCATAAATCTGACATATATGGTTTTCATTAAGAAGTAAAATTTGGTTCCATGATATCAAAATAATTTTTGGTGAATAGTAACTTTTCAGTTTTATTAATGGCGATTAAAGGTAATTAGTGTAATTTAAGGTAAAAATAATGTTTTAATAATACTAAATGACATAGAAACATGTCATAACCTCATTTTATATGTCATGGCCAACAATGAAAATCCGTGGGTCAACTTGGGGACCCCATGGAGCCACTTTGATAGGAAGATTACATAAATAACTTTTTATTAAAAGTTAAAATAAAAATGTCACAAACATGAGTTGTTTTACAAAAACAATTTTTAAATGGAGTTATACAAGTCATATTTTTTACTATAAATATTCATTATAAATATAAAAATATTTCCTAAATCATGATATTTTTTTTATAATTTTTAGACATTAAATAAATTAAATTATTTATGACACTATAATGATGCAGCGATTACCTCATTATTTAACGATTTCAATAAAATGAAAAGATAATGTAAAATATAAGACCTAAACATCCCAAAAACCTATTTTATTGGTTAATTTCGAACCCTTATCACCTTATCCTCGTAATATATCAGTGTGGGACCTTTAAAATTGGAAAATCATTTGAAAATAATGTAACCTTTTTTCACTTTCCAAGAGTACCCCTCCTCTCCTCTTATAAAAGGCCCCCACCTCTACCACCTTACCCACACCTCTAAAGCCTTTTACTCAGCCATCTCCTCCCCATTTTGTCTCTACACATCCCTCTCTTACTCCTAGAAGCCTAAAATTGGGAATTAGTCTTCCCAAGGAAGCCTTTGAGCTCAAATCGAAAAGCGTTACCTGTTTTAAAGGTAATATCGTCCCTAGTGTTCTTTTGCTTTATTTTGCTTCACCAACCCCCTAAACTCTTTATTTATTTCTTTTGTAACAACAAAAGTATATTAAATATACTGGGATGTTGGTATGAGGAGTATTAGAGCTACACTAACACACACCTCCTTCTAATGGTTAAAGAACATATTGTTTCAGTGGATGGTGAATTACGGCCTCCCGAAACAATGATTGTTCTATCTTCTCGTACCACCTCCCATGGTGTCCATTATGATGGAACTATATTTATTTATGATATATATTATATTTATTTCTTCTCTATGCTTCTGTATTTTATATTTAATACATACCTTTATGCTTTTCATGTTGTGAAAATGTGATAATTTCATTTGAGGAAGTGTGGACTACCGTCCCTCAAGTGATTTGACTCGTTCATGCAATACATGGAATGTATAAAGAATTAAATTGATGAAATTATGTGATATATAACATATATATTATACTGTAATTATAATATATATATCTCTCTCATATAGTTTTAATTCCATCAATGTGCCAAATAAATGAAAGTAGTGTTCATGCATACGTACGGCTTACCGTCTCCATGAACGGTACATTTCATTTCTTATCTCCAAATGTTATGTACTATTATAAGTACATATATATAATGGATATATATGTCATATATTACATCTAAATTATGGATATAATTCTTGAATTATAATATATATATCTCTCTTTTAACTTTAATTCCATTAATATGACAAGAAAATGAAAATAGCGTTCAAGCGTGCGTACGGCCAACCGTCTCCATGAACAGTGCTTTTAATTTTTTTTCACCAAATGTTATGGAATATTAAAAAGTGAATATATACTGGATATATATGATATTTAAAAAATTAATACTATTCTGGATCTGATATACCTATAACTACATGGAAAATTCTTTTCCAACAAGTTCAATTTTTTACTCATATACCGAACATCGACAAAAACGTCTGATATGAACTCACTTTATTAACCAATTATTATAACATTATAATATGTGATATTAACTGAATAATAATATTTAAAGGAGGTCCTTAAGAAATTATAAATTGACCAAATTTTATTATTAATGAGATTAACGAACGATCGAGTCTTGTCAGACACGGGGTAAGGGATCCTACCCCTCTCCTTCTTTTTAAGTACACTCTTTTATGTCATTCCTTTTAATCTCATCTTTCTTATGATTTGGATGTTATTTTATATTACTCTTTCTGTAATTTTTATGTTCATATTATTAGAGACCCTGCTTTCTCTCATCAATCAATTTTTGAAGTTTTGAGTGGCGTCGTTAGGCTGCCGAAGTTTTGTAAGAGATCCAACATCTCTCTTTCTTTTTAAGTACTCTCCTTTATGTCACTTCTTTTAAGATCCTAATTGTTATGTTGGGGGATGTTCTTTTATATTCCTATTGATTTAAATTTTATGTTAATATGATGAGATAACCTATTTGATCTCATCAATCCATTTTTGAATGTTTGAAGTGGCGTCGTTAGGCTGTAGAGTTTTCGTAAGGGATTTTTCATCTCACTTTTATTCCTGTGAGATTTATGCTACATTTTCCACCATTCCCATTGAGTGGTATATATAAATCCCATTATTCTAATCATTGTGTAATATAAATTATTTTATGAGTATTTACATCAATGTTGTATTGGCTTTCTTTCATGGGGTGCATGTTTCGAAAGATACCCAAGTCGGTAAGGGAACCTTTCACCCTACTCTTTTTAAAAGAATTATTTTGTTGGGTATTTTAATTTACATATTGTTATGTTGGTATATGTTCTTATTGATGTAAATTTTATGTACAAGTGATGAGATACCCTTTTTATCTCTCACCAACTAATTTTATGAATTTTGAAGTGACGTCGTTAGGCTGTCAAATTTTGGCAAGGGAACTTCTTAACCCAATTTTGATTCTTTGAGATAAACTTGCACTCTTTGAATATGTCGTTCTATGAATATTTGTGAATAACCTTTGATTGTTTTACACTTAATATCCACTTATATCTGGTGTATTCTTTTGTCACACATAATTATGTAATTAACTTATCCTTAATCCAAGGACACTGTCATTGTAAGGGAATCTGTCTCAATCTCCTTTCATTAAGGCATATTTTGCTTTATACAAAACATTATTTTATACGGTGTATAAACCCCTTTGAATTTTATGATTATTCAAAAGGAATCTTTTTATATGAAGCGTTTACTAAATGACAAAAGGGAATGTTTTTTTGTTGTACGTATGCGGCGACAGCGAATTCTCCGCCACCGTGACCATTATTTGAGTTTCGGCTTCCTCTACAAGCCATACCTTTTTTTAAATGAAAAATATATACCATATTTTAGTTTTCTTTTATTTTGGTATTTAAAATGGTTTTCATATTGTTTTTATATAAATGTGTTGTATTGATATTTTGTGATTTAAAAGTGGAAATTTTATGTTTCCTTTATGAATGTTTTCTGTGACATGATTATGTTATGGTTCTTGGGAATTATTATGAAGACGGGTGGTTCCGTGATAAACTAAGGGTTGGTGAGCCTGATATAGATCTACAATGCATTAGGTAATGTGAAGGGGTTAAACGTTAAGGTTTCTCCGAAGGGATTTTTGGGAATATACTATGATGGGTATTCCAAACGTAACCAAGAGGGTTACTCCCTACGTAAGAATTTGATGAAAGCCTCAAGTTACCTTTATCCCTTATGATTTCTATGATTTATTCATGATTTGATGAGTTATGTTAAAATGCTTATGTTATATGAGTAAAGTATGATTTCATACATGGACTAATGTTTTTTTCGTACTTTTATATCCCTTACTGAGCTTTTTATGCTCATCACATGTTTTTGAAATGTTTTTCACAGGTCAAGGGAAAGGTGCATGATATGATGATAGTGTCAAGGAAGTGTCAAGAAAGAATCCATGTTTTATTTTAAATATGTTTCCGTTGATGGGAAAAAATGAATATTATCTTTTATGTAACCACATTGTTTAAATGTGGAATGTAATTCATGATTTATGATCTAATTCTCTAAAAATCTAAACCTGAAAAGATCCTCAGTGTGGATTATTCATTTAATTAAATATTAAGTAAGGTTTATGGTCGGGGACTTATAGTTGGTATTGGAGGTCGGTTTTGATAACTTTAGAGGTTAGGGTATTCTCTATGCATAAGTGACATTACCATAATGGTTAGGATTTTAGAAAGAGTCCTAGTTTTAGATAAAGTGAGTGAGTAAGTATATCTTAGTGTTTATCTTCCTCATTAGTACATGATGGTTTTATTGATATACTCACACTGACATTTCTGTTTTTAGTGAATGGATGGATCTAGCAGGCACGAAAGTGACAATAGGTTTGAAGGAAACTATGGTGGTTCTCTGATTAAGGGACTGGATGAAATGGGGTATTCAATGAGGAAAGTCATGGTTGTTATAAACCAACTATAAAGGAGTCATGATCAACCACTTGAACCTTGGTATGTTCTGTAATGCATCATGTATGAGATGACCAATAGATGTGGAAGTTCAGTTAATAATTATAAAGGTAACCATTATATTTTATATGATCCTTACTTTTGAGGTAATTATGGGTTATTATAAGTTATGATGGAAAATGAAAGGCATGAGATAAACTTGTGGTTAAAATATGTTATGATTATTTTAGAAGATTTTATCTCGTTTTGGGGATTGTTTTAAGAATTATATAGTTTTGGAAAAAGGACAACACGCAGACCGTGTGACCACCCGTCGCGTCGGACAAAGCAGCCGGAATCGAAACCACAACCAAAGTGTGACTGGTATTTATCACCTACCAGTGGACTATGTGAAGTCCTTGGTTAGTTTGACTAATTATTTTTAGTTAGATGATTTTAGGAATCAAGAGTAAGTTTATTTTGGGTTATCTATGGAAAGTATTAACCTATCATGGAGGATATGTGATTAGGTTAATTACTTTTCAATATGAGAATTTAAGAGAAAATGATGTTATTTGGAGATAAAAGTTAATTTTTACCTTGGAAGACTATGTGATTAAATCCTTCAAATATTTGGGTTTCAATCTTAGTTTGGATTACTTTGAAGAATTTTATGGACAATTGTTTATCGAATGGTCTTCGTTGAACATTGGGTTTTTTTGGACAAATTTTGGAGATTAAGAATAGATTTTATTTTTATAAAGGATTATACTTTTGTGGATTATCTGATCTCATAATAACAATTTTGGTTTTGGTTTTTTTCTAAATACATGGGAAATATATAGTTCTCTTCTGTGGATTAGGTGATTCTCAAGAAGTTGATTATAGTACTGTAAATGCGAACAAGTCTTCCTAAATACTCATCTTTTGGAGAAAATATACGTTTGATTAAGGAATATAGTAAATGTTGAAAGTCCACATGACAAGTAAGTATGTTTCATTATTATTTAGTTAAGATCAAAAATAAATTCCTCAATGAAGAGTAACTTAAAACAAAAATGTTTTCTGTTAACTTTTCTTACTGGGGAATTGAATACTGTTTAACCCATCACAAGTTTGTGATTTTCTTATGGTTAAATTTATCCTAGACATGTTTACTATCACTCTCCCTCAGAACATAACCCTTTGTTTTTTTCTCCATGTCCATGCTTTCATACATGGAATCCTACTATGGGTTAACTCGGGTGACCTTTGTACTTCTCTTTCTTTACTTTAAAGTGATTGTTTTACTGACTCTTGTTCTGATGTGGGATTTTCAATGAAGTTTCCAAGCCCAATTTTAAAATTGCGAGGACGCAATTCCCAAATGGGGGGAAGGATGTAACACCCCAGGTAAATAAACAAAATGAAATTTTCACATTTATCCATATTTGTGAATAAAATATTAATATTACTTTAAAGGGGATGCTATGTTTGATGGAGTACCCAATACGCAACACTGAGTATCTTGGGAATCTTACGTTGCACTCTAATAATAAAATATTATTATTTTAAATGGTATTTAACGCCTAGCCATTGTAATGGCGGGAAGGAACATAACTAACTACAAAATGATTATATATGTTTGTCAAATATTTTTACTTTTTACAATAAATGTTAGAGGATTAAAAATGCGAATGAATCCAATTTTAATCGTAAACATTCTAATATTCTTCAAAAGGTCGATTAACTGCCTTTTGATGGCAAACCTCTTTTAAATCCACCTTTTGATAAATTTATGTGTTATATTTTACAAAATAAAATTTCTCTTTAGAATCAGGACATCAAAATTTATTTTGTGTAAATTTTTGGTATTTTTCCGATAAAGTTCATTTTTTAATGAATAGTGAAAAATGTTGTATTTTAATTCAAAACCACTTTTTAATATAATTTATTTATATGATTAGATTATATTTTGAATTTTTATTAAAGTGAAATTAGAATATATTTTTACCATTTAATCCAATAGTGGTCATTGGAATTAATTTCACTTTGAAATTGGACTTAAACTAGTGTCAATCTTTTGATATATATTGTTTCATAAAAACACGATATTTATTTTGACAGTAGGAATTAATTATTAAATTAATTAATGCAACTTATATGTTTTGAATTTTTTAAAATAGACGTCATTTTTGAATTCGGAATATCAAATACAGCTTAGGGAGAATTTTCGGTATTTTTCTGAAAAACATCAATTTTTGATGAATAGTGAAACCACTAAGTGGTAGTTAAAGAAACTGATTTTTCCTTTAAATGAAAATTTTCCACTTCTGTGATTTGATTTTCAAAAATCCTACATACATGTTTGTCATTAATATGTAAAATGTGGTTTAATGAGATCAAAATAATTTTTGGTGAATAGTAACTTTTAACTTTTATTAATGGCGATTAAAGGTAATTAATGTAATATAAGGTAAAAATAATGTTTTAATAATATGACATTACCTAGACACATGTCCTACCCTCATTGGATGTGTCATGGCCGACAAATAAAATCCATGGGTCAACTTGGGGACCCCATGGAGCCACTTTGGCTGGAAGATGACATAAATAAACTTTTATTTAAAGTTAAAATAAAAATGTCACAAACATGAGTTATTTTACTAAAACAATTTTTAAGTGGAGTTATAAAAGTCATATTTTTTGATATAAATATTAATTAGAAAGATAAAATCATTTCCTACATCATGATATTTGTTTTATAATTTTTAGACATTATATAAATTAAAGTATTTATGACACCATAATGATGCAGCGATTACCTCATTATTTAACGATTTAAATAATATGAAAAGATAATGTAAACTCTAAGAACTAAACATGTCAAAAACCTATTGGATGGATCTATTTATAACCCTTATCACCTTATCCTCGAAATATATCAATCTGGGACCTTTAAAATCCGAAACGCATTTGAAAATAATGTAACCTTTTTTGACATTCCAAGAGTGCCCCTCCTCTCCTCTTATAAAAGGCCCCTACCTCTACCACCTTACCCACATCTCCCAAGACTTTGGCTCGGCCAACCCCTGCCCATTTTGTCTCTCCACATCCCTCTCTTACTCCTAGAAGCCTAACATTGGGTAGAAGTCTTCCCAAGGAAGCCTTTGAGCTCAAATCAAAAAGAGTTACCCGTTTTAAAGGTAATGTCTTCCCTAGTGTTCTTTTGTTATATTTTGCTTCTCCAACCCCCTGAACTCTTTTTATTTATTTCTTTTGTAACAACACCAATATCTTCAATATACTAGGATATTTTTATGAGTATTATTCGAGATACACTAACACACACCTCCGTCTAATGGTTAAAGAACATACTATTTCTGTAGATGGCGAATTACGGCCTCACGAAACGATGATTGTTCTATCTTCTCATACCACCTCTCATGGTGGATATTATGATGGAACTATATTTATTTATGATATATATTATATTTATTTAATCTATATTCTTCTGTATTTTATATTTAATACATACCTTTATGCATTGCATGTTGTGCAAATGCGATAATTTCATTTGAGGAAGTGTGGACTACCGCCCCACAAGTGATGTGACTCGTTCACGCAATACATGTATTGTATAAAGAATGAAATTTATGAACTTATGTGATATATATAACATATACATTATACTGTAATTATAATATATATATATCTCTCATCTGGTTTTAATTCCATTAATGTGCCAAAAAAATGAAAGTAGCGTTCATGCGTACGTACGGCTTACCGTCTCCATTAACGTTACATTTCATTTCTTATCTCCAAATGTTATGTACTATTATAAGTACATATATATAATGGATATATATATCGTATATTACATCTAAATGATGGATATCATTCTGGAATTATAATATATATATATCTCTTTTAACTTTAATTCCATTAATATGACAAAAAAATGAAACTAGCGTTCATGCGTATGTACAGCATACCGTCTCCATGAACGGTGCTTTTAATTTTTTTATCTCCAAATGTTATGGAATAGTAAAAAGTGAATATATACTTGATATATATGATATTTAAAAAATTAATACTATTCTGGAGATGATGTACCTATAACTACATGGAAAATTCTTTTCCAACAAGTTCAATTTTTCACTCATATACCGAACATCGACAAAAACGTCTGATATGAACTCACTTTATTAACCAATTATTATAACATTATAATATGTTATATGAACTGAATAATAATATTTAAAGGATTTCCTTAAGAAATTATAAATTGAACAAATTTTATTATTCAGGAGATTAATGAACGATCGAGTCATGTCGGACACAAGGTAAGGGATCCTACCCCTCTCCTTCTTTTTAAGTACACTCTTTTATGTCATTCCTTTTAAGCTCATATTTCTTATGATTGGGATGTTCTTTTATATTACTCTTACTTTAATTTTTATGTTCATATTATGAGAGACCCTACTTTATCTCATCAATCAATTTTGGAAGTTTTGAGTGGCGCCGTTAGGCTGCTGAATTTTTGTAAGAGATCCAACCTCTCTCTTTATTTTTAAGTAATCTCCTTTATGTCACTTATTTTAAGCTCCTCTTTGTTATATTGGGGGATGTTATTTTATATTCCTCTTGATGTAAATTTTATTTATATATGATGATAGACCCTATTTTATCTCATCAATCCATTTTTGGAAGTTTTAAGTGGTGATGTTAGGCTATAGAGTTTTCGTAAGGGATTTTTCATCTCACTTTTATTCCCATGAGATTTATGCTACATTTGCCACCATTCCCATTGAGTGGTATATATACTACACATTATTCTACTCTTTGTGTGATATACTTTATTTTATGAGTATTTACATCAATGTTGTATTGTCCTTCTTTCATGGGGTTCATGTTTCGAAAGATACCCAAGTCGGTAAGGGAACCTTTCACCCTCCTATTTTTATGACTTATTTTGTTTTGTCTTTTAATTTACATATTGTTATGTTGAGATATGTTTTTATTGATTTAAATTTTATGTAAGTGATGAGATACCCTTTTTATCTCTCATCACCTCATTTTATGAATTTTGAAGTGATGTCGTTAGGCTGTCGAATTTTTGCAAGGGAACTTCTTAACCCAATTTTGATTCTTTGGGATAAACTTGCACTCCTTGAATATTTTGTTCTATGAATATGTGTGAAAAACCTCATATTTTTTTACACTTAATATCCACTTATATTTGGTGTATTCGTTTGTCACACATAATTATGTAATTGATTTATCCTTAATCCATGGATACCGTCTTTGTAAGGGAATCCATCTCAATATCCTTTCATTGAGGCATATTTTGTTTTATACACAACATTATTTTATATGGTGTATAAACCCCTTTGACTCTTATGATTATTCAAAAAGAATATTTTTATACGAAGCGTTTACTAAATGACAAAAGGGAATGTTTTTTTTGTCGTACGTATGTGGTGACAATGACTTCTCCACCACCGTGACTATTATTTGAGTTTTGGCTTCCTCTATAAGCCATAACTTTTTTTAAATGAAAACTAAATACCATGTTTTAATTTTCTTTTATTTTGGTATTGAAAATGGTTTTCATAATGTTTTTATATCAATGTGTTGTATTGATATATTGTGATTGAAAAGTAGAAATGTTATGTTTCCTTTATGCATGTTTTATGTGATACAATTATCTTATAGTTCTTGTGCATTATTTTGAAGACGGGTGGTTCGGTGATAAACTAATGGCGGGTGAGCCCGATATAGCTCTGCAATGCATTGGGTAACGTGAAGGGGTTAAACGTTAAGGTTTCTCTGAAGAGATTTTAGGGAATATACTATGATGGGTATTCCAAATGTAACCAAGAGGGTTACTCCCTACATAAGAATGTGATGAATGCTTCAAGTTACCTTTATGCCTTATGATTTCTATGATTTATTCATGATTTGATGAGGTATGTTAAAATGCTTATGTTATATGAGTAAAGTATGATTTCATACATGGACTAATGTTTTATTTTCGTACTTTTATATCCCTTACTGAGCTTTTTATTCTCTTCCCATGTTTTGGAAATGTTTTTCACAGGTCAAGGGAATGGTGCATGATATGATTATAGTTTCAAGGAAGTGTCAAGAAAGAATCCATGATTTATTTTAAATATTTTTCTATTGATGGGAAAAAATGAATACTATCTTTTATGTAACCACTTTGTTTAAATGTGGAATGTAATTCATGATTTATGATCTAATTCTCTAAAACTCTAAACCTGAAAATATCCACAATGTGAATTATTCATTTAATCCAATATTATGTAAGTTTTAAGGATGGGGCCTTATATAAAAGATCTCAAAAGGCATGACAAAATTAGGTAAAAACATCCCTTGCTTCTATATACAACAATTCCCAATCAAGGGTGATACCAATAATAAACCTTAATGCCTGACCTCAAACTACATAGTTAACCAATAATTAATATAAGAAGATTTATATATTGAATAGGTTTCAAATATATTCTTTCGGTTTAACTACACATTCTATGAATTCTCCCTCACTAGATGAGGATTAATTATCACTACCTCTACTACCTCTAAATAGAACAATGGTTAACAGAATGGCCTATATTATAATGCCTCATAATAATACATCATAATGTTTTCATTAAATGCATTATTTAAAAAAATAATTGAGAGGGATGTTCTACCCCTATAAAATGATGATATCAAGGATTCATTCTTCGAGCTTGTCCTCTAGAACTTGTATTTTCCATTCTAAGTAACCTTCAATCAAGATGTGAAAGGTTATGCTCTGTAGCACATGTGTACCATAATCTCTCTATAACCCCTTCCATAATATTTATGTGAAATGATAATCCCTATGTGAAATGACATTATTAGGGACCCTGTGCAATCATATAATTTCATGGACATACATGCTTCCCAAATCATCAACTGAGAATGTCTCCTAGATAGGAAGGATGTGGGATACCATTTTTCGTCAATCCATGACTACCCAAATCGCATCACTAATTCATGGTTACCTATATTATCATATCAAAAAATCCATTGTGACATCATACCATTACCATTCAATTATTTTTAACAGCTATAGTAATCTATTAGGTCATTGGTGCTCTACCTTCACCTACTAACAGCATGAACACTATTGGATAAATCCTTCAATATGATGTTTCATTTGATGCCACCAACAATTATAGTGCCTATCATGATCCATCTTGTATATACCTAAGATCACATCCCACTAAGTGTTATGAGACTCACACATAATATCATATCTCATGTATATAGAAACAAAAAAAATAAGACCATGTTTACATAGGAAGTAGTCACCATCAGTAGACCAATCGAGAGGAGGGACCTCACCAGAAATACTTTTTTATCAGAATAAGATTTTAGGATCTGGATATTACCAAATCTCTAATATCTCTATAAGTGAAGAGGTCACTCATAAAAATGAATGTAGAAAATTTCCATGAACCTCCAAAAACATAATGTTTCTTTCAAAAAATAGGGTCATAAGTTGCCACTTTCTAATGTCATCTTGAACTATTTGTGTCCGAGTCCTCCAGCTTAGAGCATCAGGAATGGAATTTCCCCTCCCATTCTTATATGATATCTTGATTTCAAAAGAATATAGGAATTCAACACTCTTTTCCTTACTATGGTTCTTGTCACACCATGTGAAAATATACATGATCCATTTTTTATCCGTAAACACCACAAAATGATCTAACAATATGTAATGCCTCCAATAATATAATGTATGTACAATGTCAGCCTTCTTCAGATCATTCATCATGTAATTATTCTCATGTTACCTAATATTCCATTACATGTCTATAACAACTCAATATTCCTACATCATAACTGCTCATATCTCAATACATAATTCATCACAATATACTATATAGATTCTACACATGTTTGGAATAATCAAGATAGGTGATGAATTCAATCACCCATTCAACTCTTAAAATGTTGTCTCCTAAGTTTATGACCATATATAATTCACACCCATCTAAGTAAATATCATAATAATTTCATCTAATCTTGAGAAGTCGTAAATTAAGTTCTCACAATAACCATCTAACCTAAAAAACTCGATATTTCAAATATAGTCTTAGGCTTCTCCAAGGATACTATATTACTCACCTTCTCAAGATCAACAGATACTCCTACCTCTAAGATAATATGATCCTATCAGTGAAACTCTTCAATCTGGAAGTGGGGTGTAGTGATATTAGAATATAATTTCTGATCTATCAATGTATTCAAATTGATCCCAAGATGTTTGGAATGGTCTCCCTGAGTACGTGAATATTCCCAGATTCCATCCACACAAACCATGAAAATGTAATCTAGCTAGGGATGGAAGAACCAATTAATCATGTCCAGGAAAAAATATAAATTTTCTTGACACCAATCGGCATAACCCGACTCTCATATAAACCTTAATGACATTAGCAGGTCATACTTGGTTTGTATGGAGTAATGGATCTCACATGTTGATAACATTATCTCAGATCGATCTTCAAGAACACTTTAGCTCTTATAAGCTATTAAAATAGATCACATATCCAATTTAAATTATTATAGTTATTTATGTTAATATTATTCAACATTATTTAATCCGAAAAATGCTTGAGGGCTCAATCCACCTTGGCGAAATGGACCAGAGAACCCAATGCAGAAGTATTGTTCCATATAAAACCCAATGATTCAAAATCCTCTAGCTGCCTATTGTGCTCCAATAAATTAGTTTTATCCATCAAGTAATGAGTAATGGACACTATTTCAAATCCAGAAACTAGCTCCATAGTAAACTCTACATCTCTATTAGGATTTTTTTAGATAAATATTCCAGGAATACATCCCATAAATGGTCTACTACAGGAGGTAAAATAGTCCAAGTTTGTCCTTTATAATCCATTTTAAGGCTACTAATCTATAAGTCACTTCATTTTCTCAAAGATGATATGGTTAAACTATACGTTATGGGACATTCCATTCAAAATTTTAATGTTAATTACTTCCGTCTGGTTATGTAAATGGTACCCTTTCGTGATTGAAGTCCACATAAGAAATATAGGGGACCAACCAATCTATCCAAAGAATGATATAAAAGACCTTAATTATGGGGATGAAGATGTTCCATAAGAAAACACTCATTTCAACCTCATTGGGTATTATTTACATTGACATACACTGTTTGGATGCATACTTAGAGGGTTGTTGATCATAATCACAACATAGATGTACTCAATATCAGGCCAAAGGCTTTCACTAATTTCCATTGAGTTAAAGGAAAGTGAATCACCCATATTTAAGAATGTAGATACAGTAGTAGAGGCTACTGAAATAGTACCTAAAATAGTAGTTGGATTGACACCCTATTCATCTATTAAATGATCACTGAATAAATCTGACCCAATCCACAACCATTTATTGTAACCATTCATCCCGAATAGGGTCTTCTCTACTAAAACACTATTTTTAAAGCGTGGCTACATCTTCTATAACCTCCCTCTATAACTATATGGTCAATAGTACTCTAGATACCTTCTAGGACTGGTTCTCTTTATCCATCCCATGAAGCTAACGATAATATGGTTCCTCTCCCAATAGGATCATATGGGAAGGTCATACAAAAATGATGAAGATTCCACCACCTTACACAACCTCTCAACACTCAATGGGATATCTAGTAAACAATGGATTATTATGTAATATATCCCCACACTAGTGAAAGAATATATAAATATTGGTGGGTTTCAACTAGATGTGGTTGCTCTCATGTGTAGTCTCAAAGCATTGTATGTGGCTGCTACTCAAGCCACTACATTGTCTCGATTCTAAACCTCCATGGCCCAGACCATCATCTTCTCTAAAGTTTTTAATATTGTTGAGTGTCTTGTTCATTTATCATAAATTCAAGTCAACAAGAAATGTTCACATGATAATGAATGGGATTTCTATGATTTTTCTAAAATTATCCCTCTTTCACTGGCTCATTATCAGTATAGATATATGCACAAAGATGAATATCTATAAGGTGATTTGATTCCAAAGTAGAAAAATAACCCTGATGAAGGTTCACAAAATCCTTGGCATAATCTTCCCTTAGGGCCTTAGTTATGAAATATTCATAGAAGCAAGATTAGAAGTCCCTCAAAATCACTTCTGTATACTGATATACCTAGTTCCAAATATCCAACCTACATTTTTTGGATTAGAGAATAATATAATTAGTGATATTCACTCAATTATTAAGAGGTGTCTCAATGTTATCAAAGATAGATATGACCATATCAATCCTGAACTCTGTAGCAAAGGGTATAACACCCCATAAAATAGTATTTGTATGCTGATACTAAAACTCCCACATCATCTCTCCCATAAAAGGGGAAGGGCATGAAACTACGTATATATTCTGTATAAGTAAAAAAACTCCCATAAAAACTAGAAAACAATGATCACATTAGGGATAACTAGTAGTGTCATCGGTGGAACTACAATTTTTATCACTGGTGGCTCAGGGTCTACCCCCTTTGGAGGAGAATTATCACCACCCTATGGGAACATTAGAAGAGGATATCATGGAGGCATACATCCAAAATTTACATACTCACACCTCATATAGGGTTTAACAATGATAACATCATATATTTATGAATATAAAAGGTTCAAGCCTTCCTATGTAATAAAATCACGACTATGACTACTCCTAAGGATAGTTCTCAGTGACAGTAATAGTTATATAGATCACAAGAGAGGGTACCTACTACCCACTACTAAGGTTGGGTGAAGATAAATATCATTTTTAATCTATAAGGGTTATGGTATGTAGAGTTTAAATAATAAATTTTAGAGGAACAAAACTTAGAAATAATTTTCCATCCCTCTTAAATAGTTACCATATCATTTTAGAATTCAATTTTTTTAAATTTCATTATTATTTATATTTCTTTTCAATTTAAAATTTTGATCTTTATATATCAAAAGTTTAAATTAATAAAGGCTCATACACTTTATAAATTAAAGTGTGTCATCTATTCAATAAAAACCACTCACTAATCAAGTCCTGGCATGAAATTTTAACACCATTCATGGATATAGAAATAATCCCCAAAACCACTTTCCTGTAATGTAAAAATTAAGTAAACATATAATTGCATAATGCTTCACTTATTAGTCCTACAAGGTGCCTAAAACGTTTCATTATCATTAATAACTACCGTATCATGTTAAGGATAAATTAAATTCCTCAATCATGATAATAATCATAACAAATAATGTTTGTCACCCAATAAGGTAATTAAGGAAATTGTAAGAGGTATAAACCACAACATTATATCCCAGCCTAGGTAATTTGGCCTTCTTCTACCTGTGGGTTACCTAATCCTAGCCACGTCTCATTAACAACTTCAAACACATTCCAAATCGTATGTAAAATATTTCAAAATGGTAAGACAAAATAAATCAAATTCCTCAAATACCACTTTTTGAAATCTTGACATGGATGCTACTAAATGTTGCACCGAGTTACTGGGTTATAGGGATTGAAGAGCACTTCCACATATTCCAGAGGATTTAAACTAGAAGTGAAGAGACAAGGTGGTAAAGGGGGGAGAATATACCCAAATAGTTAGATTTAAACAATGGTGAAATGAATAGTTAAATAGTGTAAGAGTAATAAATAAAAAATAGTGGAATGTAACAAATATAGATGTAATAAATAACCACATCATAAATATCCAAAATCATATACAAAATTATGTAATTTCATGTATCTATCAAAAAGTAATTCGAAGACATTGTATCATATATGAAAAAAAAGTGCATGTATAAAAATATTGAAGGGAATAAAATATACCCAACAAAATCATTAGAAATAGCTCGGTCCTATGTATCCCCACTCTCGTGCTATAACTAATCATGCATCAAAAACTGAGATCATTCCCTTGTCCCTACCTACATTAATGTATTCTTATAAGCTACCATCAATAGCATGGATACTGTATTCAATAAACATAGTCTTCCAAAACCATTTATGTCTATAAATACCTAGTTTGATCATATACTATGTGTTATGTGTATATTTTATAAGTGATAATCAATAATAGAAAATGTAAATGGGTCGGCTCTGTTTCATGAAATGTTATCAGATGGAACTACCTTGTTTGGCCTATGGAAGATAATCCATGGACAAGTAATAATGTGTATACATATATTTTTAATATATATATATGTGTGTGTGTGTGTGTGTTTACAACCAACTATGTGGTTACTACTACATTTCTGGACCTAAGGCGTAACATAGGAATTATTGAGAAGTAGCATGAGTCTCAAATGTTTTATGGGACATCATGCATGGTATCACAATAATATCAAACACCATTTCTAGTATCAAAATTGTATTTTCTTCATTCATGAATCATAATTATAGTTTCACCATACATGAATCATATCAGTTGGGTATCCATAACGGTATCATAATAATAGGGTTTCCATGCCTAAATCATATTAGTTGTGTTTTTAGGTCCATATCATGATTGTAGGGTCTCCAAGCCTACGTCTCCTAATCAGTAATGGTATTAATTCCCATTTATCATAATTTATAGTGGTCTCTATGACCATTCATACTCGTAGGGTCTCCATGCATGTATCATGAATTTAGGTTCAACATGCCCATGTGTGACAATAGTAGATGTGACTACATGCCTGTATATCACAATAGGGTAAGGGATTCCAAGTGCATAGATAATTCATGAGCAGTCGGTAAGATTTAGTAATATCCAATATATGGTTTTATGTTAATTATCATTAATCTTTGACACGGGGGTAACCATTGTCCAATTTAATCCATTGATGTTTTCTTGCAACCCACCTTCAAATTAGTTCATTATAATTATCCCACCTATGATACACATCAAAGCCTTGTAAATTATGTTTTGGTCATTAATGAAATTATATCATCAAGGTCCATTTCATGGGCACACCTCATAGGGTGGACACAGATAACAGGGACCTGTCTTAATATGAATAAAGCAATACTAGGTTATATCTATCAAGTATATTGAATTAAAAATATATTTTCTGTATTTTAGGCAAATTCATTGAATAACCGGCATGAAGAACATGAAATTTAATATAAAGAATCAAAAATTTGAAGGATAAATACAAGACTGAAGACATTATGAATGTAGTGAAGAACTCATCCAGTATTTTCTTTTGGTTTGTTTGAGATCCAAAGAAAATTAAAAAATAGACATACACCCTAAAAATAGGGCATATTAGTATATTGACCTCACCTATTTTGATAATCTCAATTATATTTTAATATGCTTTCAAAATCCCAAATAATGTTCATTCATTTTTTAATTACGTTTTTATCCTACTATTGAGTTGATAAGAATATCAAAATGATCTTTGTAATATGTTAATAAATGTGGATCTATGTTTATATGTACTTTGAAAAAAGTATAACTCAATCTGCATATGTGTTGCAAAGAACAGATAAGTGTTATGTGTTGCATTAGACAAATAAATGTTAAGTCCACCGATATTCTCATAGCTACTAATACAGACAAATAGATATATAGCTACTGATAAGGTCACCGACACGGTTAAGGTCACCGATATGGTTAAGGTCACCGATATGCATAATTGTTACTAATAGAAGCAGAGCTACTAATAGAATAAGTCCAACGATATGTACTTAATCACTGATACCGAAAAGAGATACTGGTATTAACAAGCTACTGATACAAATTCCACCGATAAAGAAATACAAATTCTACTGATTGGAGCTACCATTAGAGTAAGTCTACCTATATAAGGAGCTACTGGTACAAGAACAAAGAGATAATGATAGAGACACCGCTACATAGAGACGTACTGATACAAAGAGCTATAGATACCGATATAAGTTCACTGATACAATGAGCCACTGACTGATACAAGGAGCTACCGTTACAAGGAATAACAACTACCGATACAAAGGAGCCACTGCTACAAGCTCACTGTTAGAAGGAGCTACCAATTGGAAACCAGTCACTGTTTCCCTAATATATATTTCTATTTTTTTATTTAGCAATGGTCATATTTTATGATTTTAATGCAATTAATGTTATTTAATGATAGTTGTTGGCAAGTCAGGGAACCGTACCACGTAGCTGTCAAAGTTAATCATTCCCATTGTCTGACCTCAAGGAATAAAAGGGGATATCAAGCTAATAGACAATGAAGAGATGAGAGGACACGAACACATGTAGAAAAAAAAATAGAAGATACACACGTACATGCAAATAAGAACACACAAAGAATTAGAAGAACTATCCTACTCACCAAGAATAGAAGTTCAACAAAGAATCTTTAGTGCTACAAATAATACTTCCTAGTCAAGTTGAACACCTACATGGAAGTGAAGGAACAGAACTACGACACTCTGTTTTTCTTGACAGAAACCATAGAAGGACTCAAAGCTTCAAATTCTTCAAACCAAGGAGTCTAGAGCTTCATTCACAAATCATAGAGCATTCTAACTCATATTTATTTGTTTAGATCTATTGTGTTTCATTCATTCTCATTTTGAGCATTGTGTGTACTCTGTATATTCTATACACACACTGTCTTCTGTGCTGAACTAGAGGATTTCTAAATCCTCATACAAAACATCTTAAACTCTTTTGTATCCAACTGTGTACAGTGGTAGAGGTCAAGTAGGACCTGGACAGCCTATGTGTTGTTGCTTTGGATTCGCACAAAGAACTGTGGTAGAGGTCTTTGCACCTGGACAATCTATGTACTGTTGTTTACCCTGATCCATAATGTGGATCAAAATTTTTATAAATTGTTTTGAGAGTACTAAGTCTCATCTTGAGACCGAACCTCTTGGTTAAAATGATGTGCTTACTTATTTTGGTTTTAACCTATAGTGAATATTCTTCTACTAATTACTTTGAAATATAAAATTGTTTTAAAGTTACTTTGATAGTTAATCTAGAAAGTGTTGGCAACTATTGTAAATTAGTAGGTTAGTTTCAAAAGCTAATTTGATCTTCAGATTAAATTACCCGAGACCTAATCAATCATTTGATAACCCAATTGAACATTTACAGTTTTGAAAATTCAATATAGTTTAACTTAGCATTTAAATTATAGGATTTTAATAGAAATATTTTTAACATAAATTTTAATTGGAACTCAATTCCACCCCCCCCCCCCCTATTTAGTATCCACTCCTACCAACATTTGGTATTAGAGGTTGTTTTTCATTTATAAAGGATATCCAAATACTCTGTTTTTCAACAGTTATTTTATTTGTATCTTAAAGATCTTAAATTCCTATTAGTTCTAAATTTTATCTCTTTAAATATTTTTCTAAACTCTAATTATGGATAATAGACTTGAAGTTGATGCTACCAACATTCCACCATTCTTTGACGGTTGAAATTATGCCTAGTGGAAACTTAAAATGAAGATTCATTTAGAGATTATGGGATTTGACATCTGGGCTGCTATAGAGACTCAATATAAGATTCTAGAAACTGAAATAATTACTTGGGATGAACCTACTAAAACTACTTATAATAATAATTGTAAAGAAATGAATGCCATGTATTGTGATTTAAGAGATGAAGAATTTAATAGAATATCTTCTTGTAAAACTGCTTTTGAAATCTAAGACACTTTGGCTATTTCCCATGAGAGAACAACCAATGTTAAATAAATGAGATTGAATACCTACACTATTAAGTATGATAATTTTAAAATGAATTTTGATGAACCTATTTCTGACATGTATCTCGGGTTCAATGAGATTGTCAATATTATGAGCTCAATTGGAAAAGATGTTCCTACAAAGGAGCAGATTATGAGAATACTACGATGCCCGCCTGAAAGATGGAGAGGAACATCAGTCTCAATAATAGAATAGTGTGAAATAAGTTCACTTACTATTAAAGAATTAATTGGTAAGTTGATGATATTTTAAGAAGAACTGAAAGTAAGCAAGGAAGAAGATAATGATCCAAAAAGGTAGTCAAATGCATTTAAATCTACTGCCTCAAAGAGAAAGGAAAAGGAGAAAGTTCACATACCTACTAAAAGCTCAAAAAGTGAAGGTTCATATTTTGATAGTGATAAAGATATGGCTCAGATTTCCAGATGGTTCAATAAGTTCTATAGGGAGAATAACTTCTTCAAAAAAATTATAAAGGAAAATATGACAACAAAGATCATTGGATGAAGGATTGGAAGAAATCTGATATGGATGACGAGATAGTGTGTTATGAATGCAAAAGGAAAGGAAAAATTAAGGCAGACTACCTGAAGTTAAAGTTTAAGAAGAAATATGACTACAAGGAAAAAAATATAAGAAATCCATGAAGGCGACCTGGAGTGCTTCAGAAGACAGCACAAGTGATTCTGAAGTTGCTGATTCTGAAAAGAATCGTGGAAACATGTGTTTCATGACTAATACTTATGAGGTACCTGTTTTCCCTATATTGAATGTTTATTATTCTAGGAATTAAATTAGTGATGATAATATGTCTAAACCTAAATTGTTTGAATACTATAATATTCTAGAATAAACCTATAATGAATTGAAGTACAAGTACAAGACCTTGAAGAAACAGCATGCTATGACCAGCTCTATTAAATATGCACTTGATATAGAAAAGGAATATAATTATCAATAACTTAAGTAAAATACTGAACTGAAATTGTATAATGAGAAATTAAGGAAAGGCTTAGAAAAAAACACAAATGGAAAGAATAATCTAACTCAAATTCTAGGAAAAAAGTGGCACCAAAATATACCACTAGAATAGTCTATTAGCATGGAAATAGACAGATTACTAAAAATAAATTTATTCCAAAATATGGACAGAATGATTCTAGTTCTAGTTCTAGAAACTCATATGCTTCAACTATTTATTCATATAGTTATAGATAAAATAAATTTTATCTTTAAAAATCTATTGATTCTGTAAATTATTTGAGACCCAGAAGACAAATCTAGGTACCTAAACCTTTTCTTGCTAACCTGTTTGGACCCAAGAAAATCTGGGTACAAAAATCATTTTCTTTTTAAACCAGTTTTGTAGGAGACTTTCTTAAAGATTTCTCATAATAAGGTATGTTACATGGATAGTGGATGTTCAAGACATATGACTAGAGATTACTCATGATTCAAGATCTTAATCAAAGTTTATGGAGGCCATGTCACCTTTGGTGATAATTCAAAAGGAAAAATCATCGGCCTAGGCCAGATTGGTAACACTGATTCGGTTTTAATTTCCAAAGTATTATTTTTTGATGGACATAAATATAATATATTAAGTATTTCTTAGTTTTGTGATGATGGTTTCAATGTTAAATTTGAAAATGAATCTTGTAATGTTTTTAATTATAAAAATATTTTAGTGTTTTCTGCTTTGAGAAATGAAAATGTTGATGCTGTTGAATTGAATTATTTGGGTAAACAGAACTTTACTTCCTTAAGTTCTATTCATAAAGAGTCTTGGATATGGCACATAAGATTAGGACACTACAATGTTCATTCACTTAGAAAACTAACTAAGAAAAACATAGTTAGAGACATACCTAAACTTGAATTCCCAGTTGATAAAGTTTGTAAACCCTGTCAAAGGGGAAAGCAACATAAATTTCTTTTAAATAAAAGAAAGAAGTCTCAACTTCTAAACCTCTCGAGTTGGTTCACATAGAATTGTTTGGACCTTCTAGAGTTTCTAGTCTAAATGGGAAGCATTATGTCTATGTCTTAGTGGATGACTATTCTAGGTACACTTGGGTACACATCTTAGCTCCCAAAAGTGAAGCATGTTCCTACTTCATTAAATACTCCAAGTCTATAGAAAATCATAGTGGACTTAATATTAAGACCTTGAGAAGTGATCATGGTTGTGAGTTTGAAAATCGTGAGTTTGAATCTTACTTCTCAGATAATGGCTATAGTCACAATTTTTTTCCCCTTGGACACCTCAGCAGAATGGTGTAGTATAAAGAAGAAACAGAAACCTTAAAGAAATTGTAAGAACTATGCTTAATGAGTATGACCTGCCAATCTACTTTTGGGCTGATGTTGTGAACACAGCTTGCTATATTATAAATATAGTCTTAATTAGACCTGTTCTTAAAAATATCCCTTATGTGTTGTGGAACCATAGGAAACCTAAGGTTAATTACTTCAATGTTTTGGTTTTCAATGCCTTTATTCTCAATACTAAAGATAATCATGAAAAGTCTGATTCTAAAAGTGATGAAGGAATATTTCTAAGATACTCTATTACTAGAAAAGCCTATAGAGTATTCAATAAAAGAACCAATTGTGTGGAATAATCTGTTAACATATAGTTTTATGAAACTGATCCACATGAAACCAAATATTCCATTGAAAATATTGAAAAAGATTTGCTTGTTTTAAACCTTAATGATAAAATAAATGAATCTGTTGTAAAGACATCCAATTCTGGAAACCTTCCAGAACTTGTTTCTGTAGAACCGTAATCTAGAGAAGAACCTGAAATTTTTAGTCCCACCTTTACTAGATCAACTAGGATACTAAAGAATCATCCTTTAGATGATGTTGTTGGTAATCTTGATAGAGGGACATAGACTAGAGATTATCTAATAAACATGTTTGAACATCAATCTTTTCTTTCAATGTTATAACCTAAAAATATCAATGATGCAATCAATGATTAATTTTGGGTACTGTCTATGCAAGAATAATTAAATCAATTTGAAATAAATAAAGTCTTGGAATTAGTTGACAGACCTAAGGACACTTTGACCATAGGCACTAAATGGGTCTTTAGAAATATAGTTGATGAGTCTGGAAATATAGTTAGAAACAAAGAAAGGCTAGTTGCACAAGGGTATAGTCAAGAGGAAGGAATAGACTATGAGGAAACCTTTTCCCTTGTAGCCATATTAGAATCCATTAGGATTATACTTGCATATGCTGCTCATTTGAATTTAAAGTTATATAAAATGGATGTTAAAAGTTCTTCTCTTAATGGTTTTATAATTTAAGATGTTTTTGTTGAGAAACCACCTGGATTTATTAATCCTCATTTTCCAAATCACGTTTTTATGCTATCTAAAGCTTTATATGCTTTGAAACAAGCTCCACGAGCTTTGTATGATAGACTTAGCAAATTTCTTATTTCAAAAGGTTTTTCAAAAGGGATTGCTAATCCAACACTCTTTATCAAATGAATTTCTAAAGATGTTTTGATTTTAAAAATTTATGTTGATGATATTATTTTTGGATCTTCTAAAAATACTTTGTGTATTTATTTTTCAAAGAGTATGCTAAATGAATTTGAAATGATTTTAATGGGAGAACTCAAATATTTTCTTGGATTTCATGTTTTTCAAAATGAAAATGGTTTCATTTTAAATAAAAATAAATATGAAAAGGATCTTTTAAAACGTTTTGGTTTAGATCATATTAAGGAAAGTGATACACCCATGACTACCACCTGCAAGTTGGACATTGATGAATTTGGGAAACCAGTAGATCAAACCAATTACAGAGGTATGATTGGGAGCTTACATTATCTTACTATTAGTCGACCAGATATTATGTTTAGTGTGGGTATGTGTGAAAGATCTGAAGATAATCCAAAAGAATCACATTTTCTTGTTGTTAAAAGAATTTTCAAATACCTTAACCTTACTGTAAATTTAGGTTTGTTTTATCCAAAAGGATAAGATTTTTATTTAATAAGTTATTCAGATGCTGACATTACTGGTTGTAAGTTAGATATAAAGAGCACTTCTGGAACATGTCATATTCTAGGTAAGACCCTAGTGTTATGGTGTAGTAAGAAGTAGAATTCTGTTGCATTGTCTACTGTTGAAGTAGAGTACATTGCTGGTGGTAGTTGTTGTGCACAAATTCTGTGGATAAAACATACTTTGTTGGACTATGGATATTATTTTAAAAATGTATCAATAAACTGTTATAACACTAATACAATTAACATCTCTAAGAATCCATTGTCTCAATCTAGGACCAAAAAAATTGATGTACGACCACATTTTTTGAAAGATCATTACCAAAAAGGAGATATTACTCTTGAATTTATAGGTATTGAACATCAATTAGCTGACATGTTCAACAAGCCATTAGGTTCGGATAGGTTAGGTACATTAGACGTGAATTAGGAATGATAGACTCTGTCCATTTGTAACCTCACTGTTATACCTCACCGGAATGAAACCTCACTGTTATACATCACCGGTATGAAGCCTCACTGTTATACCTCACCAGTATGAAACTGCACTGTTATACCTCACCGGTATGAAACCTCACTGTTATACCTCACTGTTAGCGGACCTCACCATTAGGATTTCTCACTGGTATACCCTACCGTTAGTATGTGATGTTTTAAACATATATCTTTAGCCATTGTAATTTTTATCATTTATACTTTACTTATTATATTTTAATTATTTATTTTATGATTCTTAAATGATAAAACTAAGTCTCAGTTACTTCTCAATCCACTGAACTCTCCTCTCTCAAACCCAACTCCTTGTATCCCCAAATCTCGCAAAAACCCTACGTTCCTTGAACAAAAGATAGAAAAAACCAAACTGCCTACTGTCAGAGATGACATTGATGAGCCGAATGCAAAGAAGCAGAAGATAGGGCCTGAAGCATGTAGCGGTGTTAGTAGAAAAAGGTCGGGTAGGCGTCCAGTGAACCCACATTTACACAATAGATATATTTTAATCAAGAAAGAGCTATGTGTGGAATGGCTGATGTCTAGTAAATAGTTTGTTATAGAGGTGATGGAAGATCAGAAATGGGTAGAATGCTTCTCAAATAACAATGGACCCTACTATCCAAAGCTAGTAAGACAGTTCTTTGAGTTTGTGAGTTTTGAGAAATCCGATGAGGAAAATAGAATGGTTTCATGGGTAAATGGAAAATAGATAGTCTTTTCATCTATCGAGTGGGATGAGTACCTAAGAGTACCACATGAAGGAGTTTTTGGATATTCATCAAAGACAGTACCACCTACAAGTGACATATTTGATTATGAGACTTCCTTAGAAGAGCTCACTTGTAGTGGAAAGCAGAGAAAGGTAGTGGCTACTGAAATGGATGGAAAAAACATATTGTTTTTCAAATTTTGGAAACATGTTCTAAGTCCAATAAGAGGGTACTTTGAAAATGTGAGATATCCAGATATCTATCTATTACATCTCTTGAGACATGGTGTGAAGGTGAATCTGTACAGGCTTCAAATGATTCAAATGGAGGATATGACCAGACCCAAATCAAAGACCAATACCTTATTCTTTTCTAAGTTGATTTAGGTTATGATTAATGTAAAGGGAGTAGCTAGGTCTCAGTATGAGATAGTGGTGGTAAGAAACAACTTTTGTATCACAAGAACATTGTGTAATTACATGAAGATAAATTAGAATCCATGGAAAAGAGAGTGGGTTACTGATGAAAAGAAGTTATATGATAAATTTAATTCTAGGGATCATCCTTCTAGGCATAAGGATTTGAGGGATCCAGGTCTAGGACCAGATGAGGAGGAGTCATAGTATAGTGATGATTCAGAAGAGTAGGATGCCTCTGCAGTAGATAGAGGAGATCCGGACTTTCCTCTTAGCCCAGTTCCTGAAATTGTGTCACAAGAAAACGAAGTTCAGCAGAGATCAGATCAGGTAGAGGATTCTTGAGAGAATGAAGAAGAAGTTCATGCAAGTGAAGCATCTATTTTTGTCATCTTGAGCCTTAGTCCACTGATTGGACACTCTTTAATGCCTGATAAGG
Organism: Viscum album; assembly: GCA_963277665.1. Lineage (NCBI taxonomy): Eukaryota > Viridiplantae > Streptophyta > Magnoliopsida > Santalales > Viscaceae > Viscum > Viscum album. Next base: position 1,463,547,584 of record OY728158.1, on the reverse strand, counting down.
AATTTGATGAAGTTGATATACTTTCTCCTATTCCTGAGGAGCCTCCTTCTGTTGAAAAAATGGAGATAGTTGTGCAAGATTATGATGAAGAAGACCGAGCTGATGAGGGTGATCTTGTTGTACAAGAGAATGCACCAGTTGAGGGGGAGCATCCATCCAGAATTGGAAGTGTTTCCGTAGATATTGAGATTGATGACTGGGAAGAGGACCCAGGGTTTGTAGTTTGTGGATTGGATTACCCAGATTCTGAAAATGAGACATCCCTCAGTCGACCATAAGTTGATTATGATATTCTCTCTAAGATATTACCTGAGAATATGGTAATAAAAGCTGATCTGGATCAGTTGAAGTATGATCTTTAGACAACTTTGGTGGAAGAGATAAGTAAAATGGAAGCATCCTTAGTGTCATCCATTCAATCGGTAATGAATGACTCAGTGTCCAGTATTGTGTTTAAAAGAGCACCTATTTTTGTTCCGGTTAATATATTCACCACAAATGACTTAGAATATTTGAAGGATGAGATGAAAGAGTTTTTGAGTGCTTCTGTTGCTAAATTAAAGAGTCTGTTTTTTGAAGATATGAGCAATATGAAAAAGTCTTTTGAACTCTCTTTTGGTTGTAATGTGTCAAACTTTATGGCAGAGATAGTGGATGAAATCACAGCTTTCAAGAATCTGGTTTCTATCTTGGCAGAGTATGTTGAATTTCAAAAGAACTCAGTTGTCTCTCTGGAATCCTATATGAGTTATAAATCTCAAGCATACAAGGATTTGGATTGTGTGAATAGTGCAGTCAGTCAAATGGTCTCAGTTTTTGAGGAGTTTAAACATTCCATAACAAGGCATTTTAGCACCCAAGATTCTGTAGTGAAAAATCTCATTAGTGTTCTAACTAAGAGTTTCAAGGAAACTATGACTTTTTTTACTAGTTCTCTTGCTTGGATACCTTTAATAGAATTGGATCAGATTAGAGCATTGATGGAGGAGCTTGGTTTAGCTTCAACCAGTAGCTCTTTGGATTCATCTATCATGACCCAAGTGGTGTCAACCACTAGAGATATAATGAATAGTGTTCAAGATTATATCTGAGAAGCTTTTTTTTCTCAGAAAGAAGTGAAAGAGAAGGTAGATTACTATTTCCAAAAGATATACACCAAGCATCATCTCAAAAACCATTTCAAGAATATGTTAGAAAACAAGAAGCTACCTCCAATCAATCAAGCCTTCAGAGAACAAGATAGCAAGTTCAGGGAACCGACTCTATATTTGGACAAATTCATGGAGAACAAAGACGATTTCATTTCTGCTATAGAATGAGGAGGAGGAATTATAATGGATTTTAGGAATCTGTTGCTGCCATTTTTGCATGTGGAAAGCACTCCTATTATCGCACCTCCAACTCTTCATGCCTCTGCTCAGTCTACCTTCATTCCTCAGATGACTCTAGTCCAAGCCATTCGAAGCCTCACTCCTATGATAACCCATAGAGCTACACATTACAGGCCATGCACTATCTCAGTAGCTCAACCTCCTATGATTATCTCTAGTATTCCTAAGCCTCCACCTACATCAACCTCGCCTGAATCCTCTTCTGATCCCAAGGAAAAATCTCATGTTCAAAAGGTGGATTGAATAGTGGCTAAGACATTTGATAGGAATCACTTGTATTATTTTTGTTTCCTTTTTGTATTTCATTGTATCATTTTTCACCATGAAATAAAAATGATCTTATTCCCTTTTTCATTCTGTTATTTCTCTCTTTGTTTGTTTCCTTCTTTTTGCAAATCCTGAAGGGGGAGAACAGACTTGATATGAAAAAATATGGAAGGTCAAAGGGGGAGAAAAATGAGAATCTAGATATATGAGCATAAGAAAGGGGGAGACCTATGAGACTTATAAGAAATATAATTTTAACTTATAATGCCTCTGATAAATTTGTTTTATAATTCTAGTACTTTGTTTTAATTTTATTTTATTACTATCTCTGATATAATTGCATTTAATACCATGATATCCTATGATAAATTCATGATTATTTTTTATTTCAATATCATAAGTTGTGATTATCAAAAAGGGGGATATTGTTGACCTCACCTGTTTTGATAATCTCAATTATATTTTAATATGCTTTGAAAATCCAAAATAATGTTCATTCATATTTTAATTACATTTTCATCCTACTATTGAGTTGATAAGAATATCAAAATGATCCTTGGAATATGTTAATCAATGTTTATCTATGTTTATATGTACTTTAAAATAATTCTAACTCAATCTGCATATGTGTTGAAAAGAAGAGATAAATGTTATGTGTTTCATTGAACAGATAAGTGTTAAGTCCAGTGATATGCTCATAGCTAATGATACAGAAAAATAGATATACACCAACTGATAAGGTCACGGATACGATTAAGGTCACCAATATGGTTAAGGTCTCTGATATGCATAACTGTTACCGATAGAAGCAGAGCTACGAATAGAATAAGTCCACTAGTATGTACTTAATCACTGTTACAGTACAGATCTAACAGTTGCACAAGCTACTGATACAAAGTCCACCGATAAAGAAAGAAAAAGTTTGCAAATAAGAGCTACCATTAGAGTAAGTCTACTGATATAAGGAGCTATCAGTACAAGAACAAAGAGCTACTGATAGAGACACCGCTACACATAGAGCTACTGATACGAAGAGCTACAGCTACCGATAGAAGTTCAATGATACAATGAGACACTGAATGATTCAAGGATCTACCGTTACAAGGAATAGAAGATACTGATACAAAGGATCCACCACTACAAGATCATTGTTACAAGGAGATAACTATTGGAAACCAGTCATTGTTTCCCTAATCTATATTTCTATTTGTTTATTTAGAAACAGTCATATTTGAGGATTTTAATGCAATTAATGTTATTTAATGATAGTTTTTGGAATGTCAGGGAACCGTACCTCGTACCTGTCAAAGGTAATCATTCCCATTGTCTGACCTCACTGAATAAAAGGGGATATCAAGCTACTGGAGAAAGAAGATATGAGAAGACACAAACACATGTAGAAATAAAGAGAAGATACACACATGCATGCAAAGAAGAACACATGGATAATTAGAAGAACTCTCCTACTCACCATGAACAGAAGTTCAATGAAGAAGCGTAAGTGCTAAAAATAATACTCTCCTAATCAAGCTGAACACCTACACTGGAAGTGAAGGTACAGAACTACAACACTCTATTTTTCTTAACAGAAACTAGATTAGGACTAAAAGATTTATCTGCTTCAAACCAATGAGTCCAGAGCTACACTCACAACACATAGAGCATTCTAAACTTATCTTTACTTGTTTAGCTCTGTTGTGTTTCATTCATTCACATTTTGAGCAGTGTGTGTACTCTATATATTCGATACACACACTATCTCATGTGCTGAACTAGAGGATTTCTAAATCCTCATGCAAAACTTCTTTAAATCTTTTGTTTCCCACTGTGGATAGTGGTAGAGGTCAAGTAGGACCTGGACAGCCTGTGTGTTGTTTCTTTGGTTTCCCACGAAAAACTGTGGTAGAGGTCTTTGTACCTGGACAGTCTTTATACTGTTGTTTACCCCGATACAGGGTGTAGATCAAAATTTATATAAATTGTTTTGAGAGGACTAAGTCTCGGCTTCAGACTGAACATATTGGTTAAAACTTATGTGCCTACTTATTTTAGATTTATCCTATAGTGAATATTCTGCTGCTAATTACTTTGAAATATATAATTGTTTTAAAGTTACTTTGATTGTTAATCTACCAAGTGTTTTAAAGTATTGTAAATTAGTAGGTTAGTTTCAAAAGCTAATTTGATCTTCTGATTAAATTACCTGAGACCTAATCAATCATTTGAGAACCTAATTGAACTTTTACATTTTTTCAAATTCACTACATTTTAACATAGCTTTTAAATTGGGGGATTTTAATAGAAATATTTTTAAAAGAAATTTTAATTCGAACTCAATTCACCCCCCCCCCCTCTTGAGTATCCACTCCGAACAACAGAGTTCTTGCTAAAATATCATCATTAATGTAATGAAAAACAATTGAACAAGAATAATGATGCGACAACATAACAATTCTAATCTAATGATATTAATATAAGTCAATTCTGAGGTCTGATGGAAAAACAACTAATGACTAAATGATTGAGGTATAAGGATATCTATTGGGAGGAAATAGAGACACCCTCTATGCAGAAAACAATGCTAAAAATGGTATTAATGGTTTGAATAATTTAGAGGTTAAACAGTAATTTTAACACTTAAAAATTTGATCTCATGTTATGGATTCGTATTTGGACAAATTGTGTGTCAAACATGAACCATGCACCACCTTGAAAAACCCTTTTCATGGTTCATGCCCATAATTTGGAAAACCATACACAAACCATGCTATATTGAACTATTAAAAACATTAGATCCTTTTCACAAGCATGCATCCTAGATTTCAAGGTTAGGGAAAACTATGTATACCACTTCTACTCAATTAAATGCTATGCATGGTTAGGAGAAATTGTGAAGATTATGTAGAGTGATTTCTACTGACCATGTGATCTAGTTATTTCTTTCAATGGCCACATTTGGGGATCCAAAGAATTTATAAACACCATATTTTCCAATATAGTGTCATTATTCATTCACATTAGGTTAATAAAAATTATTTAATAGAAACATTAAATGATTTTTGCATCATAAAATAATAGAGTTCTTGAAATATAGATGTTTGAACAAGTGTTCAGGCCTAACGAAGTGTAGTAGGTGCCGGTTAGAATTAATTTCGAAGCCTAAAATGCTTTAGGTGGGTTGGGAAGGGGTTGAATTTCCCTACCAATACAACTATGATCATAGTGTTAGTCCACTAATATCATATTTCCATAATTGACATCAGATAGTGATCCACATGGATTCTCATGTAATACCATAACCCCTACATAAATGGTTACCATTTTTTACTTTTCTAAGAGTTTATTCAAGAATCCATTGTGAGATTCCTACATCTATGAGGACTAAAAACAGTTAATATTATCAAAGTGGTTCTCATCCTTATCACTTAATCCTTTTTTAAAGGTATTTCAATTATGATTCATTATATTTAATTGACTTAATAACTTCTCACTATCTTCCCTTTGATTATTCTATTTGGTTCACTTTGATTTTAGGAAATTCCAACATGGTATATGATCATATTTTTCATGGGAGAATGGTTTTATCAATATATTATTTCCGGGATTTTTCCTTAAGAGTTTGAATTCATGTCATTAATCACCATTTTGATAGATTGAATCTCTTATTATGTTTAATTTGGGATGTTTCCCAAAAAATTATTAATTTATGATCAGTTTATAATCATATATTAGGTATTTTTTAATAGAGTTACAAAAGAATTATAGGGAATATCATCACAACATTGGTTAAAATTTTATAATCACTATTTCATTTTTTGAATTTTAAGAAGATATTATGATTTTATTAAATATATAAATAGAACTATAAATGTTTATAATTAAATATTTGGTATTTATGGTGTGAGATAAAAGCTTATAATCATTGGGATTCATAGTGTGGACATAGGGAATGGGTAGAATGTTATAGAAAATAGAACATAAATCCTAAAATGTGTAAGCGCATTCCAAAAATTTTAATTCCTCTGTATTATATTTTTTTGTATAAAAGATGATATGCATATAGTGGAACTCATATAAATGTTACTCGATATGTAATTGAGATGGATCAGGTGTGTGTAATGAATAGTTAGAAACTATAAGTCACATAATATAACTTCCACTACCAATTAATTAGACATGAAATTTCATGGATATCAAGATATGATTTTATGCATGGATTTGTTGTTGTGAAAGACACCCATTATGTATCATAGTGTAATTTTCACTACAAGGGGGTTTCCACATATTGAGGTCATGTAAGGGGTTTTATAGGAGTAAATTATATAATTTATGAATTTAATGATGTAATATCCATGATTTTTTATATTATAAAATGGAAAAGGTATTTTCGTAGGACATTGGAAAACTCCCAGAGTAGTGATTAGTTTGTGTGGAATGTGATTGATTATTAAAGGCCTTGTATATATAGTAGTGGTTCTCAAAGATATTCAATCATTTAGACACATGAAAATAAGGATGAATTAGGATATATCGTTCATTGTAGATTATGAAGTTGACATTTAATTATAGGTTTTCTTATAATGATTAGGATATCATATGAGTATAAGGGTGGAAATGAGGATATAAATTCGACATTCCTATAAATAAGAAAATCTTTAGAAAAAGATTTTGTCTAATATAAATGTTTTTAGATGTTATGAGGATAGTAGGAAATGTTAATTTTTTATTGGTATTTAATTAATAAAAGGTTTGATGTGTCTAATAATTGGTTTATTCTCATTAAGATTCAAAATTATCCAATAAATAATAAGTGAAAATGATGATAACTAATTCATGAAGTCAAGGTCATGATCATTTAGTTAGTAGGAGATATTTGGTATCCATGTTCTAGTGACACTTGTATAGTGTTGGTTTGTTTGTTGTGTTCTTGTTAAGAGTTATGAATTAAGGAATATGAGGGATCCATGAATATCTATGTGATGTCTCACATTATTCTAACACATTTTACATTTTCTCTAATGGTTCAAGGGGATCACATTATTCAAAAGTGACTTAGAAATTAACTATAGTATATGGGCACACCCATTATTCTTCTAAAGCGTATTCATTTCCATTAAAAATGGAGACTCCCATTAATCACATTTAGACTAGGAATTTCCTTTGGGAGTTAGAGACTCTGATTAGTTAGATATAGAAATAATGATTAAAAAGGTTCATAGTGACCCCATTTATTAAAATATATAATTGATAATTCTCAAGGGAATTTATAGAATAAACTTCTATTATATTATAATTCCATGTAGTCCGTTTTGATTGCCTCAAGGATGTGGATAATCATATCATGATATCCATTTTTTCACTATTACTCTCTACTACTACACTATTCATGCATAATCAATCATCAAAACATTATGGTTAACATATGATAGATCAACATGTATGGTTCATGTTTATTGTTTGGAAATTTCTTTTTACATTGAATATAGACATATCTAAATTCATTTTTCCATTCTTTAGTGGACCCATTGGTGGTGGTATTTATTGTTTCAATCACATATCTTGTACCCATACTTTAATGGATATATGACCCTTATAGTTGAGTTTTAGTTTGGTTCAAGGGTCATATAATACAATTTCATGATGGTGTATTACGATGGATATAGTGAGATACATGTTGATTCAATAAAACAAATTGTTTTGTGTGGTAAGTTTTATTTATTAATATATTTCCCTATAGTATATATTATTAACCCACTAGGTATATCTTCTACATGTGTGACCAATGTATGTATATAGAGAGTCATTTTATTACCACATGTGATATGATATTTGTATATTTGGAACTATTGTTTTATAATCTTATTATTTTTTCATAAAAAATATCTATCTAATAGTTTATTATTAATAAATTATTAATATACAGAAAATATATACTCCCATTATATGCATTAAACCAACTTTTTATTATTGAAAAATTTAGTCTATGAGGTGTCACAGATTAGGTGAAGTTAAACATCTGGCTTAGTGACTATTTAGGTAGGGCATGTTAGAGAATTTATAATTGGGATTAGAGCTAACTATTATATTAATCATGATTTTGGGTATTTTAGAAGGAGATATGACATATCAAAGCCTTTGATGACCACCATCCATGTATTTTGTATAAACATTCAAAGAGTATATCCATGTTTTTAGGATATTATGTTTTTTTATTATAATTTATTACAATTAAGGTTGTTTTTATTAAATTAGTTTCATCACATATTGATTCGGCCATAATCATGGATTAAGTTAGTAACGGGGGGTGTGTTAGGGCTTCATTTATGGAATATGTTTTCACATGCCATGTGAATAAATATATTTTTTTGGAAAAAATTGATTTTAGGTATATATTAATTTCAGGAAAATTTAAGTAAATGTTTTTAAAATTGTTCCAAAATGAGGGATTGGTTAATTAAAATTAAAAAAAATTGTTTCCCTTTATAACTTATTAGGGGGATGTTAATTGAATAAATCATACAATTTTTTTTATTTCGAATTCTGCTACCTGTTGATTACTATGTATACACAGTTATATTGATCATAACTATTAATTCACTGTAAGTAATTATATACCTTGGGTGGATTAGTAATGGTATAGAATAATGTGGTATGGTTTTTTAGGGACTTATAGGTAAATAGTTTTATTGTTTTGGGATTTGGATTCTAGGTGACTATAACACTTGTAATGGTTTTGGTGAGGTGTTAGGAATTCATTTCATGAATTTTGTAATCATAACATGAATACAAATTTGTGGATACATTTTTTGTGTTTGACTGATAGAGTTTATTGAATCCTAAAATAGTGGATTGGGTGGGATAGCTCAATTCATTTGTCATAGGGATCATGATATCATGCTTTAGGAGTGATAACATGGTAATATGTAATTTTTTACTCACATTTATGTTAGGAATGGAATCTATAAATGGTTTGGCCTACTAGTATTCCTTATTATTTTAGAAAATAGGGTGGGTTCCCCAGTATTGTATGTTGTAAAATATTGATTTCTATGTCAATAGTGTGAACAATATATACTAGGTCTCTCTTACCATAGTTGTAATAGGGTGTGATTTTCTATAGTTTATGAGGTACTTAAGTTGAGGTAGAGTGAGATATATTTTTTAACAATGTGTTTCGTGGACTTATTTGGATTTGAACATTAAAAAAAGAATCACAGGTGGGTTTATTTTTAATTTTTATGTGGATTCATAAGATGAATTTTGTTTTATTGTTGGATGGAAAATATTTTTACAAATCATAATTTTAAATAATTTTATGAAAGGTTTTTTTATGGATTTTGATAATATGATATTATTAAATGAAATATATTGATTAAAAATGTTTTTTTACATAAGGGTTAAATGGAACATGATATTTGGGTGACTGGTTCATGGAAAAGTGTAATTGATAGGCCACATAAAATATAGATTTAGAGACTATTTTATTCATGATGATCGTTTCCCATTATTTAGTCACACATGTGATTATATTAGGGGTCTTGGAGAGTTTTGATGGGTAATTCACTAGTGAGAATACCCTAGGAGATATTTTTTCATAAATCATTTGAGATCACATATTCATGTTGGGAGAGTCAGTGATAGTCATTTTCTAACAAAATTATGATAATCAATTGAAATATATAATCTCTTGGATTGAAGATGAGTTTATACTATTGAAGTGATGAAACATTGTATATTTGAATCATGGAATTAAGGATTCTAGGAAATGTAAAAAAGTTTAAAAAAGAAGAAAAATATAGAGGAATGCATAATATAATGTCAATTATTAAATCAATGCTGATTACAATTAATTCTTGCATAAAATTATGATATCTTTTTTAGAATGTACATCAATAAAACGTTATGCTATTCTGGGTCACCACATTTCAGAAATAGATAAAATGATTTCTTTGATATTTTTTTTCTATGATATCCCATACGATAAATATGATCTATGGACTTTTAAACCAAGTATTTTTATGATTTATGATTTGAAATATATTGGAGTGGGCATGTAAAGCACCAAGAATCAAATATTATTTGTGAAAGGCATGAGAAACAAGTCTATGGTGTCATTCTTGTAATGTTGTTTGCCTTAGGCCCCCATGTGATGTGGGAATTTCAGAAGGCTTATGGTGGTGGAATGATTATATGCTAAATTATATAGTTTAGAGTGCCTTATCCATCTCTTGGATTCTGACCACTTATGATTTATGAATTTTTTGAATGTCATGATATGTGTTTGGTAAAAATATAAATTTTAGGGAGACCAATAGATATTTTTGAACAATTTAAGACAATTTTGTCTCATGATGATGAATTTTTAAGAGTATAATAGTAAATTATTCCATTATTAATGCATTTTAAATAGATTCAACTGATTTTTTATTGATGAATATTATTTTTTGGGTGATGGGGTATCAAATCTAGCTGGTTTCTAGTCATGTTATCATTATTAATACCAATTAAAAATTATTTTATTTTATTTTTTTACTAGTAGTAAACTATATATAAAAATTTACATGTTATTATTGTTCATGTTTAGTAAGTGGTAGTTTATATAATGCTTCTTTTGGTGAAAATTCAGTGTAAGAATCAAAGTGTATCGATTCTAATAGGGATAATATGATGATTGAATAATTAAATTTGTGTGTATCCCTATAGTATCCAAATTCTATATCAGAATACTTTTTGTTTTTTTCCAACATTATGCCTATTTTTAGTTTATTATAATAGTTTAATACACTAAATGGGATAATAATTTAAATTATTAATTCTTAATTCTTGTGATAAAGGGATTCTAGGTATGTTCTATAGTATAAACATCGAACATTAAAAATCTATCAATTTTTGTCACACAATATGATGTATGGGAGTATTTTTTATTGAATTTGTGTGGTGGAGTATTAATTGGAACTTTATTCATGCCATCATGTGTCATAATATTGAATTTAGAGTCCATGGGTCATTTTGAGCTGCAATGGTACGTTTTACTATATGAAACATGGATATTTCAGTCAAAATATAGTTTTTAGGGTTATGTGTGCTCATGAAATATTTGAATCTAATGAGAAAAATATTTAAGTAGGATTTCATTGAGTCTTATTAACCTGACCGGGTCACTGGAGATGCATCAATATGCATCTTAGGGACGAAAATCCATATGATATAATGGTTTTTATGACATTAATTTTTATATATCAACAAAATGAGAAAACATGTGAAGTATCTAATAATTATAGTTTTATTTATGTTTGAATTTAGAAATTTAAAAATATATAATAGAAAAATATGGAGTGTTTCAGGTTTATGGATTTGAAGTATTTTAAGTAGAATAGTTTTTCAAAATATTTTATTGAATGTTTTCATTATTTTTAAAATTGTTTTGGCTCAGTGAGACAACACACATGAAAAATTGATTTACAATTATTGTACACTAAGAGTATGGTGTGTTGTGTTATTGAATAGTTCCACTACACCTTCTATGATAAATTCTCTTATTTTTTATTAGGTTCTTGATGTCCAAAAAAAATTCATATCGGTCAACTATGAACCTTTTAGATGACCCATCCACCAAATTTGGTAGATTCCTTTTGGTTTGTTCAATGGGATTATTTTGGAACCATATAAGATTTCTTTTTGAAAACAGTGTTACATATTTGGGGTGGGTTTTTCTCTTGGATATCAATCTAGAATCTTCTAATTTTTCTATCACATAATTTTTGTGGATTATTCCTTACGCTGATCAAAGATATAGACATACCCTTATATTCGAATAAATTATTCAATTTTTTCCTCGAATTTCATATAATTCTAAATAGGTAAATATATTTCATTTCACCAAAGTATAGTGAAATTATTCAATAATAAAGTTAATTTCATGTTTGATAGCTGGAGAATAGTAACATAAGATTAACCCAAGTAATTTCTTTCTGTTTTTATGAAATTTAATAATTATGTGATTTTTCATATCATTTATATCAAATATTTTATAAATTTATATTTTTAGTTATCATTTCTTAGGGAATGTCAAGGGTCATTCACAAATATTTGGTTTCCTTTTTAGAATTTGTATTAAATTTATTGATTTTTTAGGTGATTTGTCAATTGGATTAGTTTTATATAATTAAATATAATTATTTTAGATTATTTAATTTTTATTTATTTAATGTGATAAGGGCTTGTTTAATTGATGATTCTATGTTTAGGAATAATTTATAGTGATATTTATGTGGATAAATGATCATAACATTTGAAATGAAGAATTATTCCAAACAAATTATTTGTGTACTTTTTTTCAATTCATGTTTATATATAAGAAAGAGAACTCAATTCATGGTGACTCGAGTGTGAACTAATAGGGATTGGATTTGTGTGAAGAATAGAACTAGCATTTTGGAATGGATATGATATTTTTATCATAATATAATGCAGTCTGAATTGCTTGGTTAATATTTTACATTTTTATTCTTGGATTGGTTATTAGGAAAAACAACTAAAGGGTACCACTTATGAAATTATAGTGAAAAGGAGAAGGGATTGCCTATTGAGGTTGAAGAAGTGGTTCCATTGTGAGTAAGTTACAAGAATGAGGGATTTTTGATGAGTTTTCAATGTTTGATATAGTGGTTATAAAGGTTGAGGAGTTTCATATATATCTCTCTCTCATAGTGTCTTCATGATCATAAACACTCAGTTGTATTTCTGTATTTTTTATGAGTGTTGTATTAATTTTATTGAATCCATTGTAGTGGAATTCAGAGAATCAACATGTGAATTTCCAACCTTTATGAAGGATTCAACACATCTCCCACTTAATCCTTCAGGACCTTGAATACTTGTATGATGATCCTAATAAAGACATATATGGGCGTATAGTTTTATTTTTTTAAATATGCTGGTGTGCAGGATGAATCATTTAGCAGGTGTAGGGAACCGGTTAGCCAGTTCCATGTGTGAAAAACTAAATCATGACTAGATGATTCACCTGATATCCAATGGATTATGTATAACTAAAAATATCTCTAAGTGTCCAACAATTATTCAGAGGATATTTATCAGTTGTCCGGTGTATAGAGATATAATAGTTTCATATAAATATAATTATATATTACATATCATAAGATGAATATTTATTAAAAAAAATGATTTACACCTGAATCATATAGGTCTAGTATATTATGAAACATAAATACAAATGAAATTGGTTCTTATGTGAACAAAAAATATCTCCCATTAATTTCATCATAAAGCACCCTTGCTTGAAATATAATACTTAATTTCTTTATTTATAAGATGGTGAAAGGAATCCTGATAAATAATGAGCTCATATTCCCAATATGGGTATTCATGGGAGATATCAATGATCAAGTTAATATAAAATGATAATAAGGGTCTAATAACATGAACATGACATTTAAAAACAATACCCTGCATACATCAGATCATAGTCTAGAATCTTGGCATAATGCATGGAAGTTCATAATACATGAATAATAATGTAAATAAGTAATATGAGCCATGATGTCATATCATTGGAATAATATATATGTTAGTGGCATACACATAAGAATAAAAATTCCTTCTCTAATATTCAATGATCACATCTATGTCTATCATATAGGATATATTTCACTACCAAAACCATCATATTAGTCAAGGATACTCCCATGAATATCATTGTGGATATAATCCCTTACTGAACTAGATTCACTCTCCATTGTAATCATGTTTATCAATAGAGATATCCCTCTTTACCCAATTCTTTGAGTGGATATATATTTCTGGTCCAACTCATAACATAATGAAAACCATATATATATATATATATATATCAATTCCAAAAAGATCATAAAGCATTCATTATATCATAACTCATGGAAAAGAAACGAGTTTCATTAACATTTCATTATAGAATAATTAACAAAAAGTAAACATGATTGAAAATTATTTTATCATTTAACATAGTATAACACATGAAAAATATATGGGCGTTGATGCTCCTTTTACGTAACAGAGACTAAATGAAATGAAAATGGAAATACCTCAAACAAAAAAGATTCATACTTTGAATAAACATAAAAAAGAGAAAGGGATGAACAAGGAGAACATTGCCCACAGGTCGTGCAAGTTCCAACATGTTCATGCAAGTATACTTGCACACCGCCCAAATGGTCACGTAGGTGACTTGCGCGCCCTCTTTGAAAACTACCCAGGGTCTTCTCCAGCCTATAAATACCCCCGGTGGGCCCCCCCATTGAGGGGGGATTTTTCCCAAATTCAGATACAGAGCTCTGAACGCCCAAGTCTCTTATTCAAGTCTTCCGAACACTTCTAAGGTAATTCTTTACCTATAATGGAAGGTCTAAACAAGAAAAATAAGGTCTAAGTGTTAGAATTCACTAACACTTGCATGCTTATGTGTTTTACCCTTAAGGGAAATGGACACACTTGCGCGCCTCATTACCTACTCATTGAAACTTGCGCGCCACTCCTCTGGAAGTACCTAGGGATAATTCTAAAGGCTTTGTTCAAGGATCGCCCAAGTATTACTCTACTGGTCAAGGATCGCCCAAGTATATATGTTTCGTGCAAGTATACTTGCACGACCAAGACTTTCGTTCCCATGCAGTACTTGCGCGACCCACTAGGACTTGCACGCCCTTCTATTTTTGGGTGCCCTCCCAGCCCATTTCACCGCTCTTATTCCATTCCACCTCTCATAATCAAGATTCAGTCTTCAAGACACTCTTCAAATCCATTTATGGAATGTTTTCTTGATTGACATCCTTATCTGAAAGGAATGTCGTGGAACATCTCTCAAAACTTAGTGATTTACACATCTTTATGTCACTAAAGTTATACATTTCATTAAACCTCATCATTTAAGATGAGATAACCATTTTTTTGGGCCTCCTTTTCAGGAGTAAGCTCCAGTCATAATTTCCCTTAACCTGGGCCTCCTTTTCAGTAGTAAGCCCTAGTCCAAGTTCTCTTAAATGGGCATCCTCCTCAGGAGTAAGCCCCAAGTCCCCTAATTTGGGAATCCTCCTCAAGAGTAAGCCCCAACCATAATTATATTAACCCGGGCATCCTTTTCAGGAGTAAGCCCCAGTTTAAAATATCGGCATCCTCTTTAGGAGTAAGCCCCAAGTCCCTTAATTTTTCAAGTCCCTTAACCTGGGCCTCCTTCTCAGGAGTAAGCCCCAGTCTTAATTTCTCTTAACCAGTCTTAATTTACTTTTGACATGGGCTTCCTTCTCAAGAGTAAAACCCAATCATGAATCCCCTCCTAATTTGGGCATATTCCTCAAGAGTAAGCCCCAAGTTAGAGTACCCAAATCTCCGTGAAGTACATATACCTTTATGGACCATGTTCCTGGATTTCTTCCCTGAAGTAAATCTTAATCCTCATCTATTTGGGAAGTCATACATACATAAGCCCCACATCATTGCATCTTTCATGGCACAATTGTCTGGTTTCACCAATACCTCTTATCTCTCACACCGAGCATGACACACATGAGCTTAGAGTGTAAAAGTAATCATGAAATCTTTCTTTGAGACATCAATCATGGATAAACATCATACTCCCTTAGTTGAACTACGTGGGTTCTGATTCCTTTTCCAAAACAAAGGATACGTAGGTGGACCATCTGCGGGTTCGATTCCAACTCTGAAATAATCCATGTCCTTCTGAATGACAATAAAATTCAAGTGCCCCACTAAGTGGATTTAAAACTAGTATGGTCATCATAATGACCAAGAGACTTTTATGTATTGAAGGATACCATTGACTAAGAATCTCTAAACAAATACAGATGATTCTCTTTCGATGAAGAACCTTGAATACATATAAAACATTCTCTAAACTTCCTACATATTTAATCATTTATTGTCAGATCTAAAGGAAAGATCATTTAATACTTGGTAATGTAATAAGTATTCACGAACATAAACATAAATCTATAAAGAGGGTCTCGGATTGTACAATAATTCCCCTCAAAAATTTGTGATGAGTCTGACCTCCAATCATCTCGACCAATGAAAATTCCTAAGCCTCATCGGTCCACAACTAATGAGCACCTACCTTTGGAAAGTAGGTCCAAATGGATAGGGAATCATTGGTGTTTTCGGTTCTATGAACAAACCCGTTAGAACCCGATTGGAATGTTTGAACCTTAAATCAAAGAGGTCATCCCCAATTCCAGAGGAAACAAAAAAGGGTGAACCCAATGTGAATCCTTAACCAAGATAAAATGATGCTTTTATTATTTGTTAGGCCCCTATTTAAACTCAATGAGAGGGCCAACAAAGAAATCAGTAATATATTTTCTGATCCAAAAGATGTAGTGGCCGGACTTATCTTGATTATGTTTGTTATATCAAACAGGCACTCTTTTCCAAGATCTTCTGCATTTCCAAAATGGTTTCTCTTAAGTTCACACCCTTGAATACGTCTTCTCTGAAAACATCTACTGTGAATACCAATGCTGCTACTCCTGCTGGATCGTCATCCGCTCTGAGGATGACATCACCTACTAAGCGTCTTCAATGCTGGGTATCAAATGCGTTGGTTAAGGAATACCATCAAAACGGTACTATTCCGACTCTAGAGGCCGCTTGAAAAGCCCTCCAAGTCAATAATTAAACCTGGTCATCTGGAAAGCGATGACCAGTGATCAAGAAGAAGGCGGTGCTAACCACCATCTCCAACCGTTTCGGTTCATTATCCCCGGAACGTAATCACCATTCACTCCCATATTCTGAGGAGGTGAATGAGCTGGTCTGTCTGGGCCTTAATTCAAGGAGACAGGAGTCCTTCCCAAGGGCTCCCATCAAAAATCTCCGCTAGGCTCGTGCGGTAGTGTGCCCTCAACACGATGAGGGTATCGACTCCAGGCATTCGGCTCAGGTTCCTCAAACCCGAGAAGACAAGACAAACCACTAGAGTTGAAAACTGGTTAACAATGAGCAGGTTCTTATCTCTACCGTTTCTGGAGATGTCCACCAACCTAACTTGGTGGAAAGCAACGAGCGGGCACACACACCTGTCCGTTTTAATTCTGTTGTCCAGCAGACTCGTCTGGCAGCATCACGCCAATCCCGCACAGCAATTCTGGAAGAGTACTATAGACAGGAACATACACCTTTTTATAAATCATCATCTAGTCAGCAGGCTCGTCTGACTACATATGATGGATCTCGTCAACTATGTTCGGAGAAGTGTAATCAGCAGACACATACACTTGCTAGTATTGATCATACTTACCATCAGTCTCATTTGGTATCATTCGGAGAAGTCATTCAGAAAACTCTGGTGACTGATAGGAGGCATACTCAACTCTCTGCCCCCACACTTGAGTACTGTCAGGATTCACTGACAGGAAAAGGAGGACAGGAGCAGGATCACACACCTACTCCAATCACGGAATGGACGTATATCCTCGTTCATATAGCTGAATTCATCAAGAATATTCTATCAATGGTGAAAGAGCAGAAGCAAATCCCTGCTCATATTCTGGATGTCTGCCAGGATATTATAACAGCTTCAGATGCATCTTAGGGAAAGACACAGAAATCTATCCCTACTAGTGGAGTGACACATCAACAGTTCACTCCGGAATAGACACACACATCTGTTCCAGTCCATGAGGGTTGTGGGTCATACTCCATCATATCATATGGAGAACCAATTCAGGCACATACACCTGGTTTGGGTGGAGATAATCAGCCTAACCTGATCATTTCTTTTGAGCAGGCACACACACCTACCAAATTGAGTATGAAGGCATCTAAGAAAAAGAACTGCCCAGCACAGTCAAGAAATTAGGGGCCAATCTGTAACAAGGCCTTACTCAATGATGGAGTTCTTGATGCAGTCAGACAACTATCTATTACAACTCAAGATTCTTCTCTCTCAGTTCCCAATAGTGGGAACATTAATTCCGAAGGTATGTACCAGACACATCCTCGTGAAGGCTTTCTTCATGACAATTCGGTCAATCTCGAAGTTTCATCTTTAGATGAGAGACACAAGAACCCTCTGTGTGGTCAGAAGATGAAGGAGAAAAATGTTTCATCTTTTGCTGTAACCCACCATGGTGGTCCTCCCCATGGTGATGAATTTAGATGTGAAAGCCCTCCCCACGGTAGTAATTCGCATTGTCTAAAAAAATCTTTAGAAGACAATGCAGTGACGAGAAAGCCCTCTTATCTTGAGGCACTTGCAAATGTGAAACCAGTCATGTCTGATGCTTCATCTCTAGTAGTTGAAATACTTTCTCAATCAAAACATAGCCCGGGGTGTAGGTCATTCTCCGAACCACACTAGGTCATTCATATTCTAGTTTGATCAGTGGATTATCTACCAGTATTGTTGAATTTGATGAAGCAACAAGAAAGAACCAGCTCTGGCCTAAACAGGTAGAATAATCTTCATTAAATGATAAAGAGGAAATGCTGAACATGAGAAAACAACTCGCAAAGGGTGAAGTACCAGTCATGTTTTGGCCTCTGGCTGAATCTCAGTATGATCTTCCAAAGATATTGATTGAAGATAGAATTCATGATATTCATATTAACATATGGAAAACTCTTTTTCAGTTGAAAAAGAAAGTATTATCTTCTGATGAATATGATAATCATGTTAAGATAATAGAAGGGTTACAACGTTAGATTGATTTAGAATCTCTATCAGTCTCTCGATATTCGAAGGCTGAAAAGCAGTACAGATCCCTTCAACATTCATGCCTTAGTGCACTAAGAAGATTGCGCCAGTTAATTTCCAATGCCCTGTCTGGTATTCATGTCAGAGGATGGGGTGTTCATGGAGCACTACATTTCACTGTGCTCTCCATTCAAAAAAGCCCACTGAAAATGGTTTCATGCAATGTTATTTCCCATGTCCATCCAAAGTCAATGGGTTTTATTTGTAATAAACTGCTTTCCCAAGAACAGGCTTCAACTATTTCCTCTCAAAATCAAGAATATAGAGAAAAAAATTTTGAATTACTCTTGCATCAAGAAAACAAGAATATTGAACAGGCCTCTTGTATGGAGCAATCACATCATCCAGTGACAGAAGTGTCAGAAATTATCCAACGGTCTTTTGAACCAGGTGATAAAAGTGTATGTCGATGGATGCATACAGCTAATTTATGGACATAGGTCTGCAAGATCTGGAGAGATTTTAAGAAATTCTCAGACATTTCATGTCAAGAACCACCCCAGCTTTCCAGACTGGGGACTCTTTTAACACAACCCTCAGAATCAACAAATAGGATTCAAGGAGTTCAGCAAAGACTCCAGGAACAGACCCGGTCCACTGGACTAGGGACTTTTTCAAATCCCCAATCCCTCCCTCAAAGAAAGTCAGTCTTCTCTTGATTGGGGAAGAAACCTCAAGAGGATCAAAGAACTAAATTATCCAGAGATTCTCTCCAAATTACGGTTCACCAAGAAGTTCCTGAGGGATCAAATCAACAAAAGGCAATGTCTCGTCAGAGGCATGGCAGAAGACAATATCACAGAAATGTTGATAGAAGGGATGTGATGTGTTTTGCATCAATTAATGTCATTAATGTTGTTGTTGCTGATCCTCCAGAACATGAGGCTCACTCAGGGGACTCAGATGAAGATGTTCCTGCACAAAAAGTTTTACACACAAACACAAATGTAGAAGGTGTGCATACACGAAATCAAAGGATTACTCAGAACCTAGGTAATCCTTCAAGTAACCCACTTCCCCCTCTCCGAAAGGTGTCCAATAAGGGGAATGGAAAGAACCAGGTTACATAACCATCCTCTGTAGAAGGCCAATCTCTCTCACTAGAGAAAAGATTCGCACAACAAGATGAAGAAATGAGGGAATTGAGGAGGATGAATGCAGAAATACTTCAAGGTAGTCTTCCTCTTAAGCATGCTGGAGTTAGTCAGCCAAGAGAGTTTGTTGCATCTACTGAGATGGGTCAAGAATATCCTCCTCTATCAGTAGACCCTCACAGGTCTAATCCTACGGGTCAAGTGTAATAACAATCAATGGTGCTACCATCAGTTGCAGTTCCAGCCACCATACCTGTCCAAACTCCAATTATTGTACCACCCCTTGTCCATGTTCAACCAGATGTTTCTCAAAAGTTAATAAATATTGTTGAGTAATTAACAGCTCGGTTATAGACTATTTAAGGGAAGCGTGTACAGGTTCAACTAGAAAAGAGAGCTTACCCTGAATGGGTAGATTCAATCCTTCCCCCCATCAAGTTTTGGGAACCCTGTATTCCCTATTTTCAATGGATGAGGCAGTCTTGAATAGAATTTGATGCATTACGTGTCTTGTTGTGATCCTATGATGGGAACTCTAGAACAGAAAGAAGTATTGAAACTCATATGCTTCGTGCAAACCTTGCAAGGACCAGCTTTTGTTTGGTATACAATCTTGAAATCCCAGTCAATTACCGGGTGGGAGGATCTTTTTCAACAATTTCTTCTTCAGTTCAGCTAAACATTGCCAAAGACAACATTTTTTGATCTTAAAAACTGTAAGAAAAGGGAGAATGAAAGGGTTTTATATTTCATTTCTCGCTGGAAGGGATTAACATATTCCCTAAGCATAGCACTCCTTTAAGAAGAATTGTTGCAAATCTGTGTGGTGAATTTACGTGATGAGTTGCGTACACTGCTGATCCCTGTGAAATACACAGGAGGGTTTCGAGACCTTACTTTAATCACTCAACAGATTGAATATTCTCTTATAAAGACTAAGGATAAATCTCATATAATTCCATTAGCTCCAAGAAGGATAATGGGTAAAGCAGAGACTGCCACAGTTATGCTTAAACAAGCACCTGTACCTACTTCTACTTCAAAACCTCCATCTTCTCAAAGGGCTCCACCTCCTGAGAATCAACAACAAAGTTCGTTTAATCAAGATGATAAAATAGATCAAAGATGAAAACAATTTGAGGATATGAAGAGAAAAGTTTACTCTTTACAAAATGAACAAGTTCCTGGTTATTTCATTTGGGCTCTGGAAAATAATTTGGTTCAATTTCCAAGGCCCAATAGGCCAAACAAGGAAGGAGATGAAGATCATCCCAACTATTTCCCCTTTCATCAAATGTTGGGGCATCCCATCCATGAGTGTTTTGTCTTCAAAGACCTCCTGCAAAAGATGGTCAACTTGGGACAAGTCAAACTAAAAGGCTCTTTATCCCAGGTAGCATGTTTTACTGCTACAGTTCCAGAGAAAGAAGGTGAATGGAAAGAAGTCAAAAGAAAAAAATGCGCAGAAATATGATGATTGGATGGTCAGAAAAATGATCAACCAAAATCATGACATTTTGCGAACGCAATTGAAGAAACCAATTTTTTCTTCTACTTTGGATGCCACAACAAAATCCTTTTCAGAGGGAAAATCCTCAAAAGGGTGGCACAATTAAAATAAAGAGGAACAATCAGAAGAAGATGAGTATGTGTCAAAGCCTAAGTTGTCATTGACTTTGGCAGATTTTATGCCATCTACTTCAAAGCAACGGGCACCACCCCACCAAACAGCACAGCCTAAACAGGCTAATCAGGAAGAGTCTTCATCGGATGAAGAGTTGATTTTTGGTTCTATTAATATTATTTAATTAACAGATCCATATGCCAGTTGCAGTTTCGATTTTGATGAGCCCAAATTCCCTATATCAAATAGAGGAATTAGAGGAAGTTCTAGAGGCTCGGGATATAGGGGAAGATGTGGATCTTTCAGAGGACACTATTCCAATTCTACCCCTGCTAGAACTGTTTATGCGGCAGAAAGTCGTGGTAGAGCCCTTCAACGAGCTCAACAAGAACAAGCCAGTTCTTCCACAAAAGGTAGACTCAGTCCTGGAACAATTATTCGGGAAGATCGGATGAAGGTTCTATCTTCTTCCTCTCAGCAAGTAAATAGACCTAATCGGTCTAATCTTCCAAATCTAGGAGTATTACCAACTCCTATCCCAGTACAAGATGCATAAATTCCAAAGCATCAACTTCTAAGGAAACTTATAAACTACATGTTCCTCTTGGGAAATGCAGGCCTTTGGATCAAAATTATGATATATTGAAACACATGGACCATGTACCAGCCAAGTTATCAATTCTGGATGCCTTTAATTTATCAAAAGATCTTAAAGAGGCACTCTTTGAGGCTTTGTCAAGTCCTCAGGAGTTTGAGACTGAAATTGCTGTAGCAGAAGTCTACTATGTGGAGAGTAATCCTACAGAATTTCATAAAGTAATATCTTTTACTGGTTAAGATGAAGATGATATCGTGCATGTACATATTAGACCTTTGTACTTATCTGTCAAGGTCAATGGTGTAGACATCCGAAGAGCTTTCATTGATAATGTTTCAGGATTCAACCTCATGCCCATTCATACACTTCATCGATTGGGCCTCATGGAATCTGATTTATCTCCTTCAACTATGATGTTACTAGGATATGATAAAAATCAACAAGAACCACTGGGCGAGATTACACTCAGAAATCAGTTTGGAGATCTTGTGTCCAATTCAGATTTCATGGTTGTTGATCAAGACTCAGCCTTCAACATCTTACTTGGATGACCCTGGCTACATCGACATGTAGTTATCCCTTCATCATACCATCAATGTCTCAAGTATTGTTTCGATGGTAAAGTTGGGACATTATATGGTGATAAGACCTCGTTCAAGACATTTGAATCTCAATACATTGAGTTAGAATTCATCCACATGAAGGGAAAGGAGGAATCCTCAACAAACGAGATTACCAAAGTTAATGCTCCATATGGTTTGGAAACGATTCCAGTAAACACATTAACACATGTGAGTACATATTATGTTTTTCCTATCAGTAAAATTGACAGGATAGACCCAAATCAAAATACTCTTATGGAAATATCCATAATTTCAATTATGGAAATCGAGCCAGACAACATGGGAAAAATTGGTGATCCACTGAGCAATGATGAAACCTCAAATGGGGATGTCTTCATTTCATCAGCTAAAATCCATCAAGTTTATACTTCGCCAATCACACCATAAGAAGTTATATCAATGTTAGAGGTTAACGATGATGTTGATTCTCAATCCATCATCTCCTATTTATTACCCAAAGAAGACCCTTCATCATCAATTAGGTTGGAAATGAAAGATTCTTCTTCAAGATGTGAAAAATTTAACATCTCTTCGGATCATGAAAATTTTTCTTCATCATTTACTATGCAAGTATAAACAGAGGAAATAAAACATGTTGAATAAGAAGAGGAAGATCTCAGGGATTCTCCTCCAGCATTTGAAGAGGCTATCTCTACTACCGTTGATGAACTCATAGAAATAAATCTGGGTACAAAAGAAGATCCACGCCCCACTTTAATCAGTGTGGCCATGACTCTTGAAGAGCAAGAGATGAATATTTACTTTTTAAAGAAAAATTGAGACATATTTTCTTAGAACTATACAGATATTCTAGGGCTTGATCCTGATGTTGCCACTCATCGTTTGGGTTTTCCAAAAGAACATCGACGATTCAAACAGGCTCCAAGAAGAACACACCCAACCTATGCTTCCAAAATTGAGGCTAAAGTGGATAATCTTCTCAAATCTAACTTCTTTAGAGAAGTTCAATATCCCAAGTGGTTGTCTAATATTGTCCCAGTGAAAAAGAAGATTAGGAAAATTATAGTTTGCATTGATTTTAGAGATCTTAATTGGCATTTTCCAAAGGATGATTTTCCACTTCTGGTGACAGAACTATTAATTGATGCAACAGCTGGCTATGAAGCACTTTCCTTCATGGATGGATATTCCAGATATAATCAAATCCGAATGGCTCCAGAATATGAGGAATTTATAGCCTTCAGATCCCCTCAAGGTGTGTTTAGCTATCATTTAATGCCCTTTGGCTTAAAGAATGCAGGCACAACATATCAGCGTTCCATGCATCGTATATTCAAACCCTTTTTAGGGAAGTTTTTTGAATGTTATGTGGAAGATTTGGTGGTCAAGTAAAAACAACGTTCTAATCACTTGTCTGATTTGGAAGTCATATTCCACAAGCTTCGACAATATAATTTGAAGATGAACCCCTTAAAATGTGCTTTTGGAGTAACCACAAGAAAATGTCTCGGCTTTGTTGTATGCCATCGTGGTATCGAAGTCAATCATGAGAAGACAATGTCAATCCTCAGTATGTCACCTCCTCGAAATTTAAAAGAATTGAGAGGAATTCAAGTAAACTTAGACTATATTTGGTGTTTCATCACCAATTTTGTAGGCAAAAGCTTACCCTTCACCAAATTGATGAAGAAGGGAGTCACTTACTAGTGAACTGAAAAATGTCAAGAAGAATTCAATATTCTCAAAAAGTATCTCTTGAGTCAACCTGTACTTATGCCACCTGTTGAAGGAAGACCACTTATCCTCTATGTGACAGCTTTAGAGCAATAATTGGGTGCCTTTCTTGCCTGGAAAAATGATGCTGGGAATGAGAACAGCCTCTATTATCTCAGCCAGACTATGCTTGAAGCAGAAACCTGATATTCAAATATTGAGAAGTGCTTTCTATAATTGATCTTTGCAGTTGATAAGTTGAGACACTATCTGCAACATCACGAGGTCCATTTGGTATCTCGCAATAACCTGCTCAAATTCATCCTTAGTTGTCCAACACTTACAGGACATCTGGAAAGGTGGGTAGTTATTTTGCTGTAGTTCGACATTCAGTATGTGTCCCAAAAGGCAGTAAAGGGCCATGCTCTGGCTGATTTCCTGGCTGAACACCCTTCAGTGGGAGACACATCATTAGATATTGAACTTTCTGATGAGGAAGTCTTATCTATTCAAGATAGTCTTCAGGTATGGGAAATGTACTTTGATGGTGCTTCCAGAAGTCCAACAGGGAAGAAAATGGAAAATCCTAAATTCAAAAAAATGTTGGCTTTGGTATTGTACTCATTTCTCCAGAATAGGCAGTGTTACCTTATTCCTTCTCATTTTTGAGAGGCGGTACAAGTAATGAAGCAGAATACCAAGCTCTTATTGCAGGATTGGAGTTGGAACTTCAAGCACAAGTGAATCACTTAAATGCGAAATGTGATTCATACCTGGTAATCAAACCAGTCAATGGGGATTATGCAATCCAAAAAGAAGAACCAATCCCTTTGTATGATTACGTCAGAGAGTTAATGGTGGAATTCCCTTCAGAAACGACATTTTCTTATGTCCCAAGATCACAAAATGCTCAAGATAATGCACTGGCTAACATAGCCACAACTCTGGCAGATCCAAATCAGGACAAAACAACCATCAGTATTTCCCACTGTCATACAATTTCACCTTATGTTTGAACCAGAATAGAAGAGATCAATGAAATTAGTCCCATTCCTGAACTGTATAGTCATACTATAGGATGGATGACACCTGTCAGAGAATACGTTCAAAATGGAACACTTTCGCCTGATAGAGCCAGGAAAGAACAAATCTGGTGATGTGTGGTCAATTTTACTCTTTATGGTGGCCCAGATCACCTAGAAAAAATTCTCTACAAGTGTGGTTTTGATGGACTTCTCTTTAGATGCATTGATGGTGAAGATACAATGGTTTTCATGAAAGAAGTTAATGCAGGAGTCTGTGGTGCCCACCAGACTGGACATAGACTGTCTGATCCTATTCGAAGGATTGGATACTTTTGGACTTCAATGATATATGATTATGTTGATTTCACAAAGAATTGTCATTCATTCCAAGTACATTCCAGCTTCATTCATCAACCCCCAGAGTTGCTTCATACATCTAAATACTCGTGTCCATTTTCTACATGGGGAATGGATGTGGTGGGACCTTACCCTTCAGCTACGGCCAAGCAGTTTAAGTATATTCTTACTGCTACTAACTTCTTTTCCAAATGGGTAGAGGAAATACCTCTCAAAGAAGTTAGTTCTAAAAGAATTGTCAGCTTCAACAAGTCTAACATCATTACCAGATTTGGTGTCCCTCATACCATATTGACGGATAGTGGAACCAACTTCTGTTCATCTGAGGTGAAGAAGTTGTATCAAGAATACAACATTAAATCCAATCATTCATCTCAGTATCATGCAGTAGCCAATGGCTAGATAGAAGCCTTCAAAAAGACTCTATCAAATATACTGCAAAAGATGGTGGATAAAGATAATAAATCATGGCCTAATAAACTCTTTCATGCTTTATGGGCTTATCGAACCACCACCCGCACTGAAACGCGGTCAACTCCATATTCACTGGTGTATGGAATGGAAGCAGTTTTGCCCATTGAAGTTCAATTACCTTCGCTCAAAGTATTCATATTTGATCAATCATCTACAGGTGAACAATCTCAAAAGTGATTGAATGAATTGGAATGGTTAGATGAGAAAAGATTGTGCACTCTGCACCACTTGGAAGTCTATCAGAACCGAATAGCATGAGCTTTCAAAAAATATTTCGTCTTCGTTCATTCATTCAGGGAGAACTGATATTGGTTCTCATAACTCTAATGATACTAGGAAAGTAACCTCCCATTCTTGAACCAAAATGGGAAGGACCTTATTCAATACATAAGGTCTACTCCAATAGAGCTTATTCTTTAATCTCAATGGATGGAGAACTCATCACTACTCCAACCAATGCCAGATTTCTAAAGAAGCATTTTGTATAAACACAAAATACACTATCCACGGTCCATGCATATGACCATAAACTATTTGCATGTCCCTTACATCTACCACAATGTTCAACTACACCATCCAAGGTCCATGAATATGACTTTAAACTATTGGAACTTATGTCTAACATGACGTTAAACTGTGACGTCCAAACTACATGACACTAAACTGTACAGAAGTCCCTTACATCCAGCAAGACGTTAAACTGCATAACCAAAGGTCCATGCATATGACCTTAAACTATTCGCACTTTCCTCCAACATGAAACTAAACTGTATCATCCTTTTTTCATCCAACATGACATTAAACTGTTAAAAAGTCCCTAATACGTCCAACATGACGTTAAAATGTGTCCTCTTTTGTCCTCACTACATGACATTAAACTGCACTGTCCCCTTTTTGTCCAACATGAAATTAAACGGTATTGTCCCCATCGTCCTAACTACATGATGCTAAACTGTATAGAAATCCCTTAATATGTCCTACATGATGTTAGCCTATATTTTTGTCCCTGCTACATGACACTAAACTGTGCAGCACCAATAGTCCTAACTACAAGACTTTAAACTACATAGTCCCTTTATATGTTCTACATGACATTAAACTGTGAATCATTAAGGTTGTTGTTACCTCTTGTTTCTCACGCCGAGTATGACTCACGTGAGCTTAGAGAAAATTTCAACCATAACACCCTCTTTGGGCTGCTAACCACACGTAAGTCCCAACATCATTTTTTTAGGTCGTTGTTCCCAAAATCAACTTGATCACTAATTCATTATTTAATTGAACTACGTAGACTTTGATCCTTGCCTTCCAGGATGGGTACATAGGAAACCTCCCAAGGTTTAATCCCAAAACCTATCTATTCACATCGGTTCACCTCCATCTCATACGATGTTGATTCGTGAAACCACCCCTAGAATCAATATCTTTACATTGGTTCACCTTCGTCCTTTCTATACAACGTTAAACTATACAACACTTTTGTCTTGTATGACAATAAACTATAATATTCTTTGATACCCTCACCTGCGAGGGAATAATTATTTACATTGATTTTCAATCATGTTATATTCCAAAAACTATGTGCATACATGGCAATACCTGAACCTTTTATCTTGGGTTAAACCATCATTACAGTAAAGTCCCCTTTCACCCTTCACATGTATGAACCAAATTTTTACATAGGGTATTTCTAGAACTATGTGGGCTTGATTCACACCCTTATGGGATACGTAGGAACGTTCGAGTGCCCCTAGAATCCATCCCCATGTCTTTTGGGCTTAACCCCAAATTCCACATTCAGTCCCCTGGCTGAAAAGTCCCCATGAAAACACACACTGTGTATTTTTTATAATGGTCCGAGCTATATGACCCTAAACTAAGATCTCTCATACTTTCGTTATACGAAGTTAAACTTTATTTAAAGAACTACGTATTGCTTGATTCCCATCCTTATGGGATATGTAGTGAAGTCCAGTATTTCAATTAAAGACCCAGACACAACGTGATTATGGTTAGAATTGATCTATGTATCTTTATATACATTGAACAATACACATTTTTATGTGTCATAAATCTTAACCTTAAATATTTTCAGATCTTCATAACCCTTTTCTTAACTTCTAATCACAAATGTCTTGATACCCGAGAGTTCTTTTGCCTGACTATTCAGCATGTTCCCTTAGGAGGACTTGCATAAGTAGTCTACATAACTGACCTATCAGCCAAATGATGATATTATTTGACTATGTATCAAATACCCTTAGGTGGCCCTGCATAATTCAACCCCCTAATGGGTTTGTTAAATAGTGGTAACTTCATTCTTGGGGGGGGGAACCACTTTTTTCCGTGTTTGTCTTAATAGAAATATGTAGGGATCTGCAAAAATAGCCATCCTTAACATATTTGTCCCATATCCTTTTTCATGATCTAAAATTATTCAAGTCTATGGTTTATATTTTCCTTCCCTACATTTGGGTCAGACCTTCGTAGGAGTGATATTGATCCAGTTCTTCGATAATCTTGTTTTGAAATATCTTCTCTATATTCAAGTACCTCTTTCCATACAACAAACTCTATAATTTGGAAAAGTTGAATCTCCATAAACATTCACTGGCTTCTTAGTAGTAGAAAAGTAAATTTCTGAGAGTTATTTTTCCTGACTATGCAGTACATGCCCTTAGGCAACCTTACATAAGTAGTCTATATAACGGACCTGTCAGCCAAAAGATTCTATTTATTTGACTATGCAGCCAATGCCCTTTGGTGGCCTTGTATAATTCAACCCCCTAATGGGTTTGTTAAATAATGGTAACTTCATTCTTGGGAATTACTTCTTCTAATGCCTTTTAGCTCTTTTTTATATCATTCCTCAAATTCAAATTTTTATAAGTCATAGTTTACATATTTTCCCTCATACTTGAGTATGGTAATATGTTTTCAGATAAATTGTCAAGGAATTGAGTCAATTTTAATCCATTTTGGTCAAAGCTATTTCGACCTTAAACATTAGCCTCTTTATGTCTGATGTGCATGACTTTAAACTGCCCACAAAAGACAAGGGAACTCTGAATCAATGTCAAGTTCCAACTCACTAAACATACAATTTGTATGATTTAGGTAATATTGAGAAATTAAAAGATTCAATGTTTGTAGGTTTATTTATAATAATCCTAGTAAAAATCAAACTATGCTTACTAGGCCCATTTGAATAGGTAAAAATATAAAGCAGGTAACAAAGGAAATGCGTGCATAAATGATTGAAGATAAAAATATTTTTCATTAATGCACAATAGATTAGAAGTACATCCATAGATTGGAGTCTCTTCTCTTTTCCAGGAAATTACAAGAGGCTGTCAATATAAGTCTTCACTTGATGAACATCATCCCGAGCTTCATCAGCTGCTACATGAATCTCATGCACCCGACCAACTTCACTCTTTTCATCTTGGTGGAGAGCTTTCTTAGCATCCACATTGGCTTTCATCCCATTTGTTTGAGCTCCTTCCAATGAATTATTGAGTTGGTCAAGTTTCCCAGAAACAGAATCTAACTATTGCTGGAGGTGCATCTGCTGGATGACTTTATCTTTGATCTTATGCTTCAGCTCCTTCATCTTGGCAGCATAGTCAGCCTCAGCTCAGGATATCACAGCCTCAAATTCGCTGATATTGACTGACAGCTTTACCCTGGTCAGATCTTCATGGCACTTTTACTCCTGCTCCCTTATTTAAATGACATGTTTCACCGCGGCATAGATCTTTTCATATCCAAACCGCCAAGTCCTAGCATGACGAATAGGGACGACAATCGGGAAATCTTTGATGACAGCTCTTCAAGAGGCACTTCAGATATGATTTTACATATATTCTTCCATGCCTTGTGTTGTGAAAAGATGAGCACCTTAAGCACCTTCGGGTTTGATTCGACATCATCATCACATGGGGGCATGTAATCTGGGATTAATGCACTTATAGAAGTTCCTTGTTCTTCTCCTTCCCCCTGACCTTGGTGGATTCACCTTCTACTACTGTTTGGGCGGAAGTTGAGACTTCACCTCTAGATCTAGCTATTGAAGTTGATGGCCCTGTTTGATTAATTAAAAGTATGGTTAGTTTCATGTAACAATGAATGTTGGTTGTCTATCTTGAAAAATTAGTACAATCATTACCTAACAGTTGATCAACAGCTTGAGAAGACTCCTCCCCATATTTCCCAGTTTCAAGAGGATCTTCAAGATGGGTCTCAGGAGGGTTTACTGGGTTTAGCTCCACTTGAGCTAATGTTTCTGCAATGGTAGGGTTGACATCAATGTCAACACCCTCTTCAGGAATTTGCAGTTCAGCAGCTTCTTTGGATGGAACTGAATATTATTTTCAGTCATGATTAGAATGGTAAATTATAAGAAAATTTACCAGACAAAGGATAACACTCACGCCCAAGATCTTATAAATCACATGATAACTTAGCATGATCAAAAAAATTCTTCAAAAGACATGAGAAGATTCATCATTTCATCCAATAATATTTCACAATCCTGGTTAGTCTCACCAGTGGGAGCATTTGATATGTCTTCTTGGTGACCCTCATTATGCGGCCCCTTACCCTAGACAGCTTCTTCAGGAAGGATGGCAGATTCTGTTGCTGTAGCCGCCAATGATTCTGGTGCGGGTGTTATACCTAAAATATCAAAGAATGGAAGTTATTTGATGTTTTCATTCAACATTTAATGAATCATAGTCTGAAGCATTGTTAAATTTCTAGAATCATGTTCTTCTCTACTTGTAGCAGCAATAGAAGCAGTACTGGGAATATATGTTGGCTCTTTTTCAGAAGAAGCCAAGTTAGCCTGAATTTGTGTTTGTTCCACAGCACCCTCCGGGGTCCTAAAAGGAGGATCAATCCTCTCCCTTAGAGGGAAAATTGAAGAAGCCCCTGCAATCCCAAAGAAAATGAGCAATCGTTTCATGGTTTAAGACTCATGATTATCCGAAGGACTTACCACTACTGATGAAGTGTTTAGTTATGGACTTCTTCCTCTGACGCCTTTGTCCCTTTGGATTTAGGGAGTGTCGTTAGTCTCCCTTATAGGTACCTAAATCGGATAATGGAAAGCCACATCCAACTCCTCATTCATGGCCTGCTGGCCTGGAGATATCTCACCCGACTCACGAGGATATTCAGCAGCAGCCCCGATGGCAGTACCACCAGGGCTATACTGTGGTGAAGAAACTTCGGTAGCTCCTTTCCTTGCATGTAGTAGGATAAAGAAAGTAATTTCCTTAAGTAACAAAGCTTTGACTGAAATCGAGTTGCAATGTAAATAAGTAAAGAAAACATACATCTTTAGAAGCCATGTACTCATGCCACTCCTCATCAGTGGCACCGTGATTCCTCATTTCCTTCATCCATTTAGTGATAGGGATAGATTCATCAGTGGCATGTATATAGGTCCTCAACTCTTTGACAGAGTGTCTTACTTCATCAGGGTTATCCTTGAAATGAATATTTTCAGGAGCCTGAAGAGTCCCTATTCTAGGAAGATGTAGCCCTTCACATAGCTTGAGAAAAATAGTTTCAGTATCGTAGTATACATCCCGTCATGTCTGGATGGCCTCTGTTCGTCAATATGCAGGTGTACTAAAAGGCTGCTAAGAGGGTCCTACAACCTTGTATTTTAATTTCTTTCTAGCTCCTGAAACTATAAAAAGAGAATGGAAACTTGTTACTCTATAAAGTTACTATTAATTAAATTTACTCAATAAAGTAACTCACCTAGAGTTGATGGAGTGGGTCTCTTGATTCTAACAGGAGGATTGTATACGACATGTGGCCACTTTGACACATGTTGTATCTCCTAAGAATCTGATGAAACAGCCTCAGTTGAAGAACTCAGCGAACTAGCATCAAGAGTGGAAGAATCACCTGCCACCTGAATTGTTTCTTTCTCAATGGCTCTCTTATTCTTCCCCACCGGATAAACAGGTTTATTTAATATTTCCTCAGGATATAACACTACCCAGTTTTCAGCATACCATATGCCCAAATTGCTTACCGCTTCAGTATATGGTAAGTCAAAAACTTCCCCATTCCTTTCCATAGCCATTAGCATCTATAGTTGTCGTGAAACCATTGGATGCTTCTCTAACCTGATGTGCATTGGAGGAGATACAACAGTTGTCTACAGACTCTTGAATTGGCATGCAAATCGATATGGAGCATAGGCCTCACATATAATTTCCCCATCAATTCTGGTGGCCAGTACACCATCTCTGCAGGCCAGCATGTAAGACATCTATTCCAAGCTGGCTGATTCATCGTCAACAAATCACCGTGTCGGAAGATTTCTATAGGGAAAGAAGTAGAATTCCTTATGCACACCCAGCCTTGACCTAATATCATAGACATTGAGGGATAAAGGACAAACTCTAGAGAAGGCCTGAAAAGACAGCATGAAAGAACTTCCAGGAATTTGTATTCCGTTCTGAACAGCATATGTCTAGAAGTGAGTGGCGATCCATCCCCATAAAACTTGGAATGGTCCCACTAATCTCAAAGGAGACTTACCCATATAGACATGGAGTAAGCTCCTATGAATCTTTTCCCAAACTGCGGTAGCCAACCCCATCATCTTCCTCTCATCCAACATGGCTGCAGTAATGAAGGTCCCTGGCCTGATGCTTCCCTTCGAATCTCTGACTGGCGAAAGATAGACACTGAGCTATAAGGCTAAAAAGCCTGCCAGATGGGTCTTCTCTGGGATTTTATGATTCACTTCATAACACCATTTCTAAAACACTCCTGCTTCCAGAGTCGGCCAGAATGTGCCAGGAGCACCTCTCTTATCCACTCTAGGGAAGCTAGTATGAAGAATACATGTGGGCCCCTTTTCCCTCTTCTTCTTGAGAAACACATCTATACATTCCTCTGGATGAATATCCCTTCTAGAATAAGTCTTTAAAGTCTTTGAGATTTTGAGCTTATGATAAATCTTCAATAAATCTCGAACCAAATCTGGAGTCTTCTCCGAATCATTCAAGGTTGCCTTTGGAGGGATGAATTCGTCATTCATATCACCCAAAATTGGAACCCCTGAGATCTTGTAGACTTCCCACAAACTAATGCCTACTTCTCCATGGGTCAGATGGAAAGAATTAGTTTTTGTGCTCCAGCGGCTAAGAAACTCCAGTTAAAAATTATCATTTCTATAAACATACGTCTGCCCAGCCCAGACAGCTTCATAAGTTGAATCTCCCATCAAATCCTCGAAAAACTCTTCACAAGTTTGTCCTACCCAATAAACCCACATAAAATTTGGCTTCACCCCTCCTCCAGAATGGAATTCCCATTTCTCCTTCCAGCCTTTAGATTAATCCATCTGAGAATTTCGAAATATTGAGTGATAACAATGTGGTTGCAGCTCAGGTTTGTGAGGTTTCAGATCTGGTGCGCACGAGCTATGATGCATTATATAGGCTTTCATTACTGTTCCATCATTAGAAAATGTTCCTGCAATTGAGACATTTGCTGAAGAAAAGTTGGTATATGACTGAAACCAGGAATGCGGGAGATAGTTCGTTGCCTCTGGAATATTGACATCTTGCAAATGATCATAGCCATACAGAGGCAGATAGATGCTGTGCGGAAAATCAATATGATTCTTCTTCACATACTTGTCTAATTATGGGAGAGTACATTCACAAATAGAATAGTAATCATGGCCAACGATGTCCATCATCTCATCAATTCTTTTCCTTGCCAGTTCATCAGCTGTTTCGATTCTCTTGGGAGACATTGGATCTACACAAAAGTTGAATACTTAACTCTTAAAGTAAGTTAATTTTTCATAAAATTTGTGAAGGAATTTAAAAAAAATGGCTAAGGAATTTAGGCACGCCGGTCCCATAGTTGGCGCGCAAGTCTCCTTTAGTCGCGCAAGTATTGGAAGCGTATGTATCACTGCACAAGTCCAAATATCTTAACAGAAGCGAGACACAAGAAACAAGAAGCTTGGACGAGCGAAATCTGGGAGTCCACTTGCGTGCCAAGAGAAAAAAAACAAGCGAGATCTGGGTACTTTTTTCAAAGTGAGGACATCTATTTATAGAGGAGGTCATACCCCTGTGCGCCAAACCCTGCGCGAATGAACCCCATTGGGGCACCATACCCTACGCACCCTAATTTGTTTTGTTTCTCATTTTCCTAAGATTTAAATCCTCATTCCTTTTTTGATCCAACTCTGAGGGGGGACTTTTGTTGACGCTCCTTTTTCTTCACAGAGTCTAAACGAAATGAAAAGGGAAATACCTCAAACAAAGAAGATTCATCCTGTGAATAAACATCAAAAAAAGAGAAAGGGATGAACAAGTAGATCATTTCCCATAGGTCATGCAAGTTCCAGCATGGTCACGCAAGTATACTTGCGCACCACCCAAATGGTCGCACAGGTGACTTGCATGCCCTCTTTGAAAACCGCCCAGGGTCTTCTCCGGCCTATAAATACCCCCGGTGGTCCCCCCATTGAGGGAGGATTTTTCCAGAATTCAGATACAGAGCTCTGAACGCCCAAGTCTCTTCTTCAAGTCTTATGAACAATTATAAGGTAATTATTTACCTAGAATGGAAGGGATATACAATAAGATAAAGTTATAAGTGTTAGAATTCACTAACCCTTGCGCACCTAAGTGTTTTACCCTTAAGGGAAATGGACACACTTGCGCGCCTCCTTACCTACTCATTGAAACTTGCGCGCTACTCTTCTGGAAGTACCTTTGGATAATTCTAAAGGCTTTGGTCAAGGATCTCCCAAGTATTACTCTACTGGTCAAGGATCTCCCAAGTATATACGTGTCGTGCAAGTATACGTGTGTGACCAAGACTTTTGGGCCCATGCAGTACTTGCGTGACCCCCCAGTACTTGCGCGCCCTTCTATTTTTGGGTTCCCTTCCTGCCCATTTCACCTCTCTTATGCTATTACACCTCTCCTATTCAAGATTCATCCTTCAAGACATGCTTCAAATCCATTTATGGCATGTTTTATTGATTGAATTCCTTATCTGAAAGGAATTTCATTGAACATCTCTCAAAACCAAGTGATTTACACATATTTATGTCATTAAAGTTAGATATTTCATTCAACCTCATCCTTTTAGATAGGAGAACCTTATTTTTGGGCCTCCTTTTTAGGAGTAATCCCCAGTCATAATTTCCCTTAACATGGGCCTCATTTTCATGAGTACACCCCAGTACAAGTTCTCTTAAATGGGAATCCTCCTCAGGAGTAATCCCCAAGTCCCCTAACTTGGTCATCCTCCTCAGCAGTAAGCCCCAACCATAATTCTCTTAACCTGGGATTCCTTTTCAAGAGTAAGCCCGAGTTTCAAATATGGGAATCCTCTTTTGGAGTAAGCCCCAAGTCCCTTAATTTTTCAAGTCCCTTAACATGGGCCTCCTTCTATGGAGTAAGCCCCAGTCTTAATTTCTCTTAACGAGTCTTAATTTACTTTTGATCTGGGCTTCCTTCTCAGGAGTAAAACCCAATCATGAGTCCCCTTCTAATTTGGGCATCTTCATCAGGAGTAAGCCCCAAGTTAGAGTACCCAAATCTCCATGAAGTACATATACCTTTATGGACCTTGTTCCTGGATTTCTTCCCTGATGTAAATCTTAATCCTCATCTATTTGGGTAGTCATACATACATAAGCCCCACATAATTGCATCTTTCGTGGAAAAATTGTCTAGTTTCACCAATACCTCTTGTTTCTCACACCGAGCATGACTCACATGAGCTTAGAGTGTAAAAGTAATCATGACATCTTTCTTTGAGCCATCAATCATGCATAAAAATTATACTCCCTTACTCAAACTACGTGGGGTTGATTCCTTTTCCAAAACAAAGGATACGTAGGTAGCCCATCTGCGGGTACGATCCCAACTCTAAAATAATCCATGTGCTTCTAAATGACAATAAACATCAAGTGCCCCACTGAGTGGCTTTAAAACCAGTATGGTCATCATAATGACCAAGAGACTTTTATGTATTGAAGGATACATTGACTAATAATATCTAAAAAATACATATGATTCTCTATCGATGAAGAACCTTGAATACATATAAAATATTCTCTAAATTTCCTATATATTTAATCATTGATTTTCATATCTAAAGGAAAGCTCATTTTATACTTGGTAATGTAATAAGGGTTCATGAACAAAAACTAAAATCTATAAAGGGATTCCCGGAGTAGACAATAATTCCCCTCAAAAAGGTGTGATGAGTCCGACCTCCCATCTTCTCGACCAATGCAAATTCCTAAGCCTCATCGGTCCACAACTAATGAATACCTACCTTTGGAAAGTATGTCCAAATGGATATGGAATCATTGGATGTTTCTGGTTCTATGCACAAACCCGTTAGAAACCGATTGGAATGTTTGAACCTTAAATCAAAGAGGTCATCCCCAATTCCAGAGGAAACAATGGGTTTCAATAATATTTTAGAATTTCATCATAACATAAACTATGGGAAATGTAAAGTGTTAATAAATTTAATTTCATAAAAATACTAAACAATATTGAGAAAGAATAAGTTTGGTATCATTGAATTATATCACTACTAATTATTAAGGAACATCATAGGATGTCATGATATATGTGAAATTATTTTAAAAGATTACATGGTGCATTTCTAGGGGAAAATGTACTTTTAAATTGGAAATAACTTATTTCAAATCTATAATTTTTTTGTTTACTAAAAAAACACTTTCTATGAAAAGAACTATGAAAACATTTAAAGTAAGATTAAAAAAATGAGCCTTAGTGATAAAATAATGTTTTCTTCCTATATTATATGATTAAAAAAATATTCATTTCATATTTTTCGAAAAACGAATCACATAACATCCAAGAGATGACAGCCCACACATACACATGAGAAAAATATCATTTTCTTATGGTTTAGTTGGTATGATGAAAGATATGGTAATATCATTATTGAATAATAAATTTTTTATTGTTGTCATATATAAACACTAAACCTATCGTAATATCAATCATTAAAATATAGTATTGAAAAATGAGTTATTTTCTATGGGGAGATGGTAAGTCATACATATGCATGAGTGATAATTTATGTTAACATTAGATAAAAAATATGGTGGATAATTTTTCTATCAAAATTATAATAAAATTTATTTATTTTTAGGATATTAAAGTTTTTTTATAAATTAAATTTATTAAGAGGATGAAAAAAATTATGTAAAAAAAGTGATCAGTTATGGTGATTACTTATCCATTGAAATTGATCCTTTATAATCCCACTTGGGCACCCTAGGGTAATACATGTAGGGTGAAAATAACCAAAAAATGAGACTAGGGATGTTTTGAATGGATGTAGGTAAGGGTTGGTTGATATAAATTTTTTAATGTGATTTAATGAAGAGAAAGGATGGGTGACCATTTATAAGGGAGTGAGAGGGAACAATTGGAATTTCATAAAAGATTAAAATATTATAATTTCATTCCCAATAAAATTCTTCAAAAAATGGAATTATTTCGAATATAAAGACTTTATGTTATAAAAAATCATCCAAATAAAATTTATACCAGTTTTGGAGCCTTTTATACTATCTTATTTTCATTAACACATTGATTAACAATTTTTACAATAATCATGGTAACTATAATTTCAACCCAGAAGGGTTAATAATTTGACCATAATTTGAAATTGACTAAAAAATGGACCATATTTGATATTTTCAACCATATTCCATTCACTTGGATGACAATAATAATTTTATGAATTTTAATGGATTTAAAAAATATAATTTATTATAAAATATAATTAATGATTATTTTGAAAATATACTATTAATCTAAATTAAATAAACCAAAGAGAAATGTGGAATTAAAATTTAATATTTTTATATATCATTTGATTTTCATATTTATCTAAATAAATTATAATATAATATTTTTATAAATTTTTTCTCATTTTTAATTTTAAAAATCATTTATTTTATTGTCATATTAATTGGGAAATTATTGTGTTGGAGGTTCTTGGGAATTTACATCAATTATTTAATAAATTAATGATTTAAAAAAATTACAATGACTAAAAATAATTTAACTTTATTGTAATCATTTACATTGAAATATATCATTATTTTATCCCTATGTAAAAACAAATTCAGATATTAAATACAATAGAGTAACATTTTATATTTATTATTTTCTAAAATTAATCTGAATGTCATAATCTGAGAAATATGGAACCATGTTTTCAGATATTTCAGTATTGGATGGAAATTATGGATCTCCAATCCTAAAATAAGATAAATTAAAGTTTTAGTTGTATTTTAGAGCCTCATACCAAAATTTTAACCCTATTTTACCCATTTTACCCTTGCATTGGTGAAATTTTTTTTACAAAGGATACAATTCATTCTAAAAATAAATAAATGGGACCTATTTAAAAAATATTAAAATCATGATTTCTTAATATAGATTTTATTTTTTACAATAAAAATTTTACATGTTACACATATTCATTATAAAATAAATGTGTAAAATAAGATAAAACCAATTTTTAGAAAAGTGCATTATGAAGCATAGAAATAGTTTTTTTGTTATCCAATGATTAGATATGATATTTAATTGAATTTAAAAAATATTATTGTATATATAATATATAAATTTAATTGAAATAATTCACAAATAGTTAATAATTTAATTCATTCAGAAAAAATGCATTTGATGCATAAATATATTCATACCAGCCAGTCTATTGACTAGGCGATTACTATTACATTAAATAATAATAATTTAGTTGTTTATTTTGGTTCATTAAAACTCATATATCCATATAACTTAAACTATCAAGGAAAAAAAATTGTGGAAAATAACAGAAAATTTAATGGTGTTAGCTGGTGGATGTTTTCTAGTAATCGGAAGCCCCTTGTATGATATTGGTTACTCAATAGTGAATATCATGTAACCAGTGTAATACAAAAATCCTATGAGAGATTTTTTTTAATGTTGTAAAATTTCTATTACGGATTTATGGTTGAGATTCGATGCACCTATATTATTCTAGCTATTTTCTGCTACAATTGTCAACTATAAAAGTACCTCCCTTGGAACAATGGAACATGACCTTTCCGCACATTATCCTAATGATGTGATTTCTGAATTCAATTGAATGAAAAATTCTATAATTATCAAATTCTCACAATATCCATCTTTATATTCTAATTCTCTTATTGATCTCATCCTTCCTCTTAAATATTTATACCTCAATTCCACTTCATCAATCAATGATACATGTTAATGAATTGTAATTAGTTATCCAAAAGTAAAACCCCCTTTCTTTATCTTCATTTATCCAATGTTTCCCCTCCAAAATAGTGTGTGATGAGTTACAAGGATTTAAAATAATCGCATGAGTGAAATCATATGCATCAATTTTCAGGGAAGGGTTTTTTGGTCATCAATGAGACTATGGGATTTTTACAAAGAACTTCTCATGTTGAGGGGAGAATACATAGGGTCTCCCATCAGTTTTTAGAATAAATAATTATAAATAATGTTTTTATTCAATAAATATTTAATCTTCATGTAATTTAATATCATCTTTCATACATTTATAATTTTTTATTTCTGAAATTAAATTACATTGATATTTTATATACAAAAACAAATCTTATTTATCATCTAAACAGTAATCAATTTATTTCATTAATCATTAGTTTCACATTAATTTCTTAATTTAGATTAACCCCCATATTTACATAATCTACAAGATATTATTGCAATCAAATTGATGCCTTTATGTTTACAAAATATATCTTATTTTCAAAAAAAAAATCCTATACAATTTCAAATATATATTTTTTATGGAATCTAATTTTATATAACGTTTTCTTATTTTTATTTTACAAACTACACATATTGGATGTATCAGATGTCAAATTTATTTGTTATTATTTTTTATCCTATTTCAATAATGGTATTGCACAAGTATGTTTTGATTAATTATTTTCTTGAAATTGGACTCCATAAGTTGAAAGTAATTTTGAATTGAATAACAAAACTATGAATTCATTTACTTTTGGACTTTATTATAATTAATTCAACCACGTTTCTCCTAGAAAAACACATTATGATATTTTAATATTATAAATTTCATACATGAAGTAAAAAATAAATTAAAGGAAAAACATTTTATATGTCTCATCCGTATTTTTTATAGATGAACAATGATTTCAAATAAATCCATTAAATCGTGTTTAAAATATTTATGATCATTTTCAATGATAAAATGTCTATTGGAGATAACCCATCTACAAAATCTCTTATAAATAGAATCTTATGGGTCTTACCAATCTCACGGGATCTTAAAGTGATAGTGATCAAAGAATCCAAAGATGTAAATATAGGTGATTGAATAACTAGTATCCTTATTAATAAGAAATTAATTAATGATAAAATTATAAGTGGAAATGAGTCTAAGGAAAATAATTAATTCATGAAATCCATTTCCATAAAAGCTACTACTAATGAATAATACATAGGTGAGGTTCTAGATAATTATAGTTTTCCCAGTACACGAACTGTTAATTCCAAATGAATAGATACAATGTGACATAAAAAAAAGTCAAATAAAATAATGGAACTAGATGTGAAATTTTGTATCTAAAAAAACAAATATCACATCAACCCAATTTCTCCCATCTACAAGAAGATTCTCAATCAATATAATCAATATGAAAAGGTTTTAAACATCACGATGTTATGTTAAAGTGATGATTTCATTGACTTAACAATATCATTCACATAAAGTTATTCATTCGTGAATGTAAATGTAGTGAATATTATTAAAGACATTGAGGTAAGTACCCCTCTTCCTATTTCCCCCACTTACTCTTATACTCTAATATCATACCCTCTCTTTTCTTCCTCATACTAATCTATTCACATTATTTTTAATGATTTAAAATATTTCTAAGATAAACTTGAAAATTAGTATAATAAAATAAATAATTTAAACATAGAACTCATGAATAAACATAATCCTATAGTCTAAGAATATGTTTATCATCAAAAATAAAATCATCTTCTCGTAAATGAAAATTAATAAATCATCATGAAAATTAAAAAAAAAGATGTTGATAATCTTGATTCCACCACAAAAAATCTCAATATCCACCCAAGGAAAAGAAAACATAAAATAAAAATTTTTGATCAAAAAAATTGAAAGGAACAAGTCATATTTAGATTACCCGATTTATAAATTACCTCCACTAATCTATTAAAAACAAAAATTTTAAAAATAATTATTACTATAATAATTTTCTAATTATTAATAATAAATCGTTCGTTTAATATATGAATTTTTTTGAACAAACATGTTATATGGAAGACCAAAGTCAATACATTATTAAAAAATAAAAATGATATTCTAATGAAATTAAAATATATATTCCTGAAATTTTATTGTCTATCACAAGTAGACTCATTATTCGGTGGGTACCAAAATTATTGATAGTTGATTTTTTTATAAAAGGGATTCTGGGGAAAACTTATGGAAACATTTTGGAATCATGAAAGTGGTTGATATATAATCTTTTGCATTGAACCCTCTTAATTTAATCAACTAAATAATATAGGACAAATTTCTATCACATTTGACTATAAATCTAAAGGTAATATTATCATTGAAAGACAGCATATTTTTATAACTCATCCATAATTAAAAAAAATTATTCATAAATGGCATGAAGAACATATTACTAAACATTAGTTAATTATATGATAGTTATATTAAATTATCTTTCAAAACTGATATTTTGAAAAAAAAATTAAATCAAATGGAAAACATTTATATAACACCTCTTTATTTTAAAATTTTTCTTATATTAATTTAAAAATTATTTTCTATCTAGAATATCAAATGTTAGAGTGTACAAGTTGGTGATGTATGTCATTGGCATATAATTATTGAGCATTGAAGTACTCAATCTCTTATCAAACATAACCTTTCTCAAATATTATGATATAATCCCAAATTTCATTTCAAAGATGATATTTTTTGCAAAGGCATGCTAATGTTGGATGAAAAACAAAATCCATTTTAATTCTAAAAGTTTTTTTTATTAAAATATGAAAAATTAATTCATAATGACGTTTCGTGGATGAATAAAACTGAATGGATATGATAAACAACCTATAAACACATGTATTTTGATGACATTACATGGTACATGTGGGAAAATTTCTTAATTATAAAAGTGAGGCTTTGAAATACATCATCATGTTTTCAAAAAAAATTAAAAATGAAAAATATTTCAAAACATATTTTAATTCATAGAGATCGTGAGAGATTATTTAATTATAATTATTTTAATGAGTTATGATTTTTTAAGGATATAATCAATCTTTTTATACATTTAATACCCCTAAAAAATAGGGTAGTATGGAGGTGAAATCATAGAATCCAAGATATCACAGCTACTCTTTTAAATGACTTTTTATTCAAAAATATTATTGGATCGCGACTATTATTTTGTTGTGAAATATCACCAATCAAATTTTGATAGATAATTTACTTAACATACACCATCATGAATTTATATTAATAAAGATCCCAATGTCATATTTTTCAATGTTTTTTGTAGAATTTTTTTTATTTTAAACACCAAATAAATAATTGGAAAATTCAATTATAATTTTGATGAAGGTACATTTCTTGTGAATTTCTTGACATTCAATAATTATAGTTTAATTAACAGAAGGACTCGAATTATTGATGAATAAATCCTTCTGTTATTATGATGATTTTCAGAAACCTCTTTGACAAAATGATTTTGAAAAAGTTATTTTAAATTATCCTATTAAAAATAAAAAAATTCAAGAAGATCATTAATATCCTTCAATTTATATTCATAATATTTGAAAAACTGATCTAAACACCATCCACTTGAAACTGTTATCCATGATTTAAAATTAGTAACACATACTCATATATTG
The DNA here is from genome assembly GCA_963277665.1 of Viscum album. Classification (NCBI taxonomy): domain Eukaryota; kingdom Viridiplantae; phylum Streptophyta; class Magnoliopsida; order Santalales; family Viscaceae; genus Viscum; species Viscum album. The sequence goes on along the minus strand of OY728158.1, from coordinate 1,463,504,665 downwards.
GTCTTAAATGAGGTTGAAAACTAGTCTCTATGTATCACTATAAAAACAAAAACCATTATGATTCTCTTAAAGATCATTATTTGATATTATCCATGTAATATGAATAAATTAATTCACTCCAAAAAATTTCATGATCACAAGGCCCTTGGTCCATCAATATAAATTAATAAGGCTTTCTTGGTAGGTTAACCCCTTATGGGGTTATGGAATGCCTTTCTGGTAATAAATTTTATTTTCTATGTATTATTTTTTGATATTATATAGATTATTTTCTAGACTTTATCTAATATGACATGCGATTGAAAGGCCCGATGTTCCTAGAATAAATGTTTGAAATATAATAAATAGAATGTGTTGGAAGTTTTACTGAAAAAGTGGAGTTAAAACCAAATGGGTTACTGGGTCAAAAATATTAGGGAACCATTGAGTTTAAAATGTGGGTTTTAGCCTAAGAGAAACATAACCTTGGTCGGTGAGGGTAATATTTAGAAAAGTTATCGTGGGCATAAAAATGAATAAAAAAATAAATAAATTATTTTAAGTTTTTTTGTTGTCCCATCAATTAGAGAGTCTCAAAATAGACTATTATGTTCAAATTCCAAGGATAGATGTACAACACGGAAACATTTTAGAATCATTCGAGAAATAATTTTAGGATTTCTCTCAGATAAATAGATAAAAATTCATAGATCAATGATCTACGGACAACATATTCAATGGATGTGACCAACGATCATGACGTTACCCTATTCTTTATCAATGATTGATCCAAATCAAGGTAGGGAATTTTTTTATTATTTATTTCTTTCTCATTCAATATTTCTATGATGAATGATAATCAATTGAATAAGATATTAATTTGCAGATTGTTAATATTTTAGGATGGGTTTTAATATAGATATTTAATTGTGAAAATTCTATACGATTGTATATTCTTCAATTTTTATTCCAATAGAAATGAATCAAGATTTACAAGAATATTGATCGAGGTTTGTTCCTCTTAATTTTTCTTGTTCTTTTATCGCATGATTCTTTGTTCATTATTGGAGTTCTTCATTTGAACAATGGTTTGACATATCTTCATGAATCTATCAATGTTCTCCAATTTAATAGCATAGCGATCGAATATTTTAGATTCTATATTTGCACGATGCAACTGATGTGAGCCGGTATTAGTGACGGTGGATAGGATGATGTAGGTTCCTATTTTACCATTCCTCAACACACAACAATTAACTATGTATAAATCTTTTAATGAGCATATTGAAGGGCCAAATCATATTCTTTGGTGGTGGAAATGTTCTTTGGTCCATGATTCACAATTTTTTTATAAGGTGGTCCTGATAAAAAAGATCAGATAAAGTAATGGCAACATAGAAACTAGATTTGGGAATCTAGAGAAACCATTGATACACTACGTGTAGTTTAGTTCCACATTGTGTGCCCCCTATGTAGAGGCTATGGTTTTATAAGATACTTATGTATCAACTATATTGTGACCCTATCAAGTGGAATGTGACATCTCCCCCTCTATTGTGCCTCTACCATAGATGGTACATAGACACGGGTTGGAGTGCATGGGTTAGAGCACACCGTGTACTCCCATACACAAATGCGACTAGGACTAGAGTATGCAGTCTATTTAAGGTACTAGTATATGAGAACATGTACATGGGATGAATCCATTTACTGACACACAAGTTGAATAAATAGGTATCCTACACATCATGTACTTTTATATGGACATGTCTTGTGACATGGTACGATTGCACAGGAAGCGCCATGTGTTAAGGGAAATAGAGTGTAACCATTATACACATCATGTAATTTGTTAAACATGTCTTGTAGACCTTTTAATATATATAATGGATGATTTTCATTAGTTTATGTTCCCCTTAAACATTATCTAATATTTGTTATGTATTTTTCTCATAATCCTTTGACTATGATCCCTTCAGATAGACTTCTTGGATAGTGTCCACGTAATCCCTCCGAGAGGCTTGGACTTAAATCCTCTATTAAACTTCCTTCCCTAGGTGTAGTTCATCGTATCAACATGAATAACAGTACACATGGGTTGATCCCCTACTTAACAGGTAAATATGGATTGATTTTTTGGTATCACCCCAAGGACTTGGGAGTGATCTTCATCTATGTATCATATATCTTATAACTTTTATCATGTATTTCATAGGATAAGACCCAATAAAAAATACTTCTCGGATATGTGTCATCAATGTTATAAAACTCCAGAGTGTTTTCTCTCCGATGAGTGCTACGTGGAATCTTTCAGATATAATCATAGGAAATAATAATATGGTTGTGACTTTTCTTTTGATTGTGTCTCTTTGTTGAGTATATCTGGAAATCCTTATTATATGTGATATATACATATACATGTGTAGATCTCATTTTAATTTCATTTTTGTATATTTTTTGGTTGTTGGGTGTCCTTATATATATTTTTATAATCACCAATGCATAGGATTTACCCACGCATTTCATGTCTTATATAGATGTTATACCTTTTGACAAATTCAAAGATGGACCATGACAAATAATAGATTAGTGATACTGTACAGATCAAGGTGTGTTCATAATTATTTTTAATTGGATTCACCAAAATTTACATTCTGGTTAGAGTTTTTTTCAAACACTTTGTGTTGGTCTTGTATTTGGTGTTTTTAAAATTCTATTACATTTTTTTAATCAAGATGAGGTATTAATACTTATTCAAGAATGATTGTTCATTAAGGTTTATATTTCTTCATTGTATGGGCTTTGAGATGTGTGTGTGTGTGTGTGGGTACTTATGTTACAACCTCCCATGTCATTTGTATTCCTACTCGATGCAAGTCATTATCCCCTATCCTAAGGTATGCGGGCTTGGGGAGTCACAGAACGGCACCCTTTGGGATGGGTTATGATAGAGTGGTATCAAAGATGTCAGTTCTACATTACAACCAAGAGTTTATTATATTAGTTTTTGTAAAATAGTTTTAAATATTTTGTGTTCGTCTTTCAGACAAGCTACAAAGGTGTTGGTGTGGTGGACAACATATCCATACACCAAGACTCTGATGACCTACGTTTTGACTAAACACATGATAAAATTGGTTGTATATAAAACAATTTTATACATATCATATAGTAATGGGATTTTGTTTCCATGCCCTTTCTGAGTAGGCTCTCCATATTCAATCATTAACTGTGGTAGATATTTTTTATATTAAGGATAACTCTGTGAAATAGTCCATATAGGATTCACCATAATTATTACAAGGATGATCTCCTCAGTTATGAGACATCAATACAGGTGTCGTTTTCCAATATATTACCTTCAGGTGGTAATCCATCTATACAACCACTTATAGAGTATCTTGTGGTACCTATTGTACCAGCAGATGAGGTGATAAATCTTATTAAACAACATGAGTTTAAGCAATATATGCCCCATATGTTCTTTAAGTGAGCCCGACCGACAGGTGGTTGAGGACTGTCTGGAGGAGGTGACCACGTATTCTGTCTTCTTAGGACACTAGTAGATAAAATGGTGGTCCTGGTGGTGAACATTCTTCATGACATGGTAGGTTGATAGGAGGGGTTGGTGGCCTAGTTTTATGATGAGGAAACTCTGGCATAGAGAGATTTTTAGAACCTTTTCAAAGAGGAGTTATCACCAGCTATGTTGAAGTTTATCTATATCCAGGAGCTTCTGCAGCTCTATTAGTGTAATATGATGGTAGGTGACTATTCATCAAGGTTTACCAACCACTCTAGGTACTCGATGGATATGGTTCGTGACCATTTCTTCAGGGCTCAAACATTTGATCAAGATAAGTATAAATACATACAAGACAATGTTATCCCTCTATAAATTCATACTTATGATGGGAATATAGAGAGATATTTTGTGGTTGAGAGTATCTTGACTAGGTATATCGAATATGTGGATTCTAGTAGTGGTCATACAAGATAATATAAATCAATATCATAGAGTTGACATTAGTCTTGGGGACCCAGACATATGAGGCAGTTTAGGAGTTGGTCTCAAGACAGAGGATCTATAGTTTATGGCTCACCTGGTGGGTCCAGAAAACCTAGGGAGAGGTAGTGCTACTCATGTGATGAAAGTGGAAATCTTTCACAATATTTTTTGAAAATACATATAACTAAAATATAGATTGTGGATGGGCTATTGAGTCTTAAGAAGTGGCAGGATTAGGTGGGTTTTCAAGGAGGTGAATGTGAAAGTGGAGTTGTGATAGCATCATGTATTCATTGATGCTTTGAATTGTTACTACCACCACCTATAGGTGGTCCACACCATACTTATGGAGATTGAAAATAGGGGTGATAATAGCTATATGTGTTCAAAACTTATGACCCATAGGCTCCAAAAATGATTTTAGGAATTATATTTGCATTTTCTACCTTATTTTTAGTAATTATAGACACGGTTTCTAGTAATTACATTCTTTCACATACCTTATAAGAGACATAGAGATTTCAGTTGAGCCCTTGGTTAAACCCATATGCTTGGAGACTTTTAATGGACAAGACTCAATGATTAAACACTTGTTCCAACAGTGTGACATGACTCTCTAAGTCAATATTGGATGTGGGATCAATTTGTACCATTGATGAGGTCTTTGGATGTCATATTAGGAATAGAATGGCTATCCACAATTCATGCCCATATATGATATTTTAGGTGGAGGATGTGTTGTTTCATAGTGATGGGACAAAATTATCATTTTTTGGTGAAAAGGAAACCATGTCACCACATTACAGACTCATGAATATGAGGGTGCATCTGATTACCTATTAGTTGGCCAGACTAACCGATAATCAAGTGGATTTTACGAGTTCCTTGTTTCCTAAAGTGGTGGTGGAGTAAGAGGATTTATTCCCAAAGGATGTACAAGTTTTATCTCCCCACTAATATATAGACTTCTTCATTGACCTAAACCTCGAGACAACTTTGATATTTGTGCTAGCATATCTTATTGCTCTTGTAGAGTTTTGTGAAATGAGGTTCAACATATAGGGCTTGTAGTGAAAGGGTATTATTAGACCAAGTATTCCACCTAGGGTATCACCAGTTTTGTTTCCCAAGAATGTGAATGAGAGATTGAGGTTGTGTATGGACTACTGATGCTCGAACGAAGTGACTATGAAGAATAATTTCCCACTAATGAGGATTGATGGCCTCTTTGATCCATTGATAGGGGCATGATAGTTCTCTAATGTTGACCTTAGTTTATTCTATCCTAGTCTATGAGTATGGGATGAGGATATTATTAATTTTTCATTCATATATTGCTTCAATAATTATGAGTACATAATGATTCTTTTCGGTGTGACGAACACCACAACACTATTCCTAGGACTCATGAACCAGATCGTTCAGCCCTTCCTAGGCTAGTGCATGGTAGTATTCATCAATGAAATCCTTCTATAATATCTATCTATTGTGGGACACATGAGACACTTGAGTATGTTTCTATATGTTCTATGAGAGAAAAAAACATTATGTGAATCTTTAAAAACTATTGTTCAGGATTCTTGTGGTCGAGTTCTAGGACATCTTATCTTACTTGATGGTGTGGTAGTGGAATCATTCATGGTCGAGGTTGTGTTGGATTGGGATCCACCCAAATGTGTGATGGATGTGTGATGATTCATTGGTTTAGTAGGCTATTACTGGATATTCATACTTTATTTATCTAGAGTATCAACATCCATGTCATAATTGACCTAAAAGGGGAAGCCTTTTCTGTGGATGGAGAGGTGCCTGCGGGTTTTTAGTAGTTGAAGTAGATTTTGACAAGAACTCCCACTTGGAGTTTTCTATAGGTGGGTGTTGAGTACATATTGTTTAGTGATTCACCAAGAGCTAGGCATGGTTGTGTTCTATTGCATAGGGAAATAGTGATTGCCTATGGTTCACATCTATTAGGATAAAACAAGAAAATCTATGTCACTCATAATCTTGAGTTAGTACAGATAGTCTTCTCACTAAATATGTGTCGACGCTACTTGATGGGTGAGTGCTTTATCGTCTATTCCAATCATAAGAGTCTCGTGTATATATTATTTCATAAGGATATTAACATGATATAGTGATGAGGGATAGAGTTCCTCTAAGATTATGAAATCAAAATAATCTATACTCTTGTGAAGGATAACATAGTAGAAGATTCTCTCAGTATGAGATCTTGTTTATTGTTGATGAAAAAGGAATTAGAGTAGTTGGCCTTATTATATTTGTCCTATGTGGATTGAGGTATATCACATTACATCCAATTGATGGTTTTTACCCCTCATCTTTTGCAGCAACTCAGGGTGGCACAACTAGGGTATACCGACTATAAGACCCTACATACTCAGATATCAACTAGACTTGTTCCTCATGGATTATATAATGTTGGGGATCATTTCATTCTTGTTAGAGGATTCAAGAGAGTACTAGTGAAATTGAGGGAGGAGGTTCTGATAGAGCTTCATACGTCTCATTTTCTGATACATTCAAGTGTTGAAAACATGTACTAGGACCTCCAACATTAGTTTTGGTGGGATGGGATGAAGAAGGTAGTTCCATGGTTTTTATCTAAATGCCTTATTTTTAAGTAAGTGAAGGCTGAGTACCCTATTTCAGTGGGTTTAAGTCAACCACTTATGGTTCAAGAATAAAATTTGGATGTGATATCAATTGAATTTATTATAGGACTACAATATATGTCCAGAGGATATGATTCCATTTCGGTGATCATAGTTCAACTCACCAAATCATCAAACTTCATAGAAATTAAAGGGCAGAGTTCAATAGAGAAAAATGGGTGCATCTATGATCAAGAGATAGTTTGAATCTATAGAGTTCCATTGATGATAATTTTTTACAATGATTTGTTCTTTATATACTGGTTGTGGAATGGATTTTAGGAGGCTTTTGGGACTCATTTACATGTGACCACAGCATTTCACCCCCGAAATGATGGTCACAATGAATGAATAATTTAGGTTCTAGAGGACATGTTGTGATATTTCATGTTTCCCATTGTCTATAGTTAGTAGGATCACCTATCACTAGTGGATTTTTTGTACAAAATCAGTTACCATTCCACCATCATTATGAAATTGTTCTAGGCTTTATATGGGAAAACCTTTAAGTCACCACTTTGCTGGACTAACCAAGGGTATTTACCACTCATGGAAACAGAGTTAGTGTGAGTTATAACCAAGAAGGTTTAGATCATCCACGATCAGATGAGGACTTTGTAGATCCATTGTAATTATTATATGGAAAAATTAATAAGTCCTTTGGAGTTCTAGGAGGAAGGCCATGTGTTCCTATTATTTTAACCTCCACATGGATAATGTTGATTTGGTCGGGGTGGAAATCTATTTTTGAGATTCATTGTCCCTTTCCATGTGTTGTGTATAGTTGGTGAGGTGGAATAATTCTTGGATCTAACTCCAAAATTATACCAGGTGCATGATCTCTTCCCCGTGTTTCATATGAGGAGGTACATGCATTACCCATCACACATTATCTACTGGGGAAATATGGACATCTAGGATGGAGTAATATTTTTTGTATACCAAGTTGAGATTGAGGATCAGTTGAAGAGTAGAATTTGTTAGAAATTAATTCCATTACTGTTCATCTAGTGGCCACACAGGACTCTCTAGGAGAGCACATGGGAGTTCAAGGATCTGATTCATGCTCAATACCCACATCAGCTTATGTAGACCTTATTTTATATTTTTGGGGATGTAAATCCCCAATTTGGGGAGAATATAATGCCTCATATTTTCTATATATTATTTTTCTAAATTTTATGGATTATTTTTTAGACCAAGCTCTGATATTGTTTGCGATCTTGAGTCCTGATATTATAGGATTTTTTTTGAAATATGTTAAATATATTAAATAGTATGTGCCCAATGTTTTACAAAAATAAGTGGAATAACATATATATGGGTGTCGGATTATAAATCCAATGGAACCATTGAGTTTAGACTCTGGGTATTTCCCTAGGAACAACTTTTCCTTCATCCACATAGTTCCTTTGTAGAAAATTCTTCGCGGTCACGAAAATAAGTTATTTTAATTATTTTCATAGACATAGTGATTGGAGAGTCTTTAAATAGTATATAATGTTATAATTATAGGGTTATATGCATGACCAGAGAAACATTGGAGAGCTATTGGAGAGAGTTTGGAGGATTTCTATCAGATTGATGGATACTATATCTTGGAATGATGATTGACACACAATAGATTCAAAGGATCACCCAAAAAATAAAGGCATATCCACATTATTCACCAGTGATCAATCCAAATTGAGTTAGGGAATTTGTAATATGTATTTCATTACTGTTATTGATTTATATGATGAATTAAAATAAATTGACTAATGGATTGATTCACAGATCGTGTGTATTGCGGTGTGGGTTATATAATGGGGATTTTATAGGGAGAATTCCTTTTTATTTTCTATTATTCGGTTTTAATTCTGACGGAAATGAATGGATATTGGAAAAAAATTGATCAGGGACCATTCATTTTGATCATTAAAGTTAGTTTTTTCCCCAATTCATTATTCATCGTGGTTGTTCTTTGGTTGGCCTGTAATTCAACATATCCTGAGGAATCAATCATTGCACAAGATTCATGGCCCAATAATCTGATATTGTTTATCTAGGGTCAGCACGATGAAACTAAGGTGTGATGATTTTAGCGGCAGAAAATTGGATGATGTGGGTCCAATTTCATGTTCATTAGCCCGTAATGAATAAATATGTATAAATCCACTTTCCCAGAAGATCGATAGGCAGAATATTTATTTTTGATGGAAATGTTCTTTTGGATTTGACAAACTATTTTCTATCATGGTGGTCACCAGATGAAAAATCATACAACAAAACAGAAATGCAAAACTAGATTTAGGAATCTGGACAAACTCGAGATTAATGGTGTGTAGTGCGGAGCCACACACTGTGTGGCCCCACAGTGCAGAAACTAGGGTTTCAATAGATACTTAAGATTGAAACAGAATTTGAATCTATCACATGATGTGTGACCCCTCCATAATGAATCTATGTGTACCTTAGACAGGACATTGAAATGGGTTGGAGTACATGGATTAGAGCACACTGTGTACTCCTGTACAGTGACACTTCCTCCAATAGAGTACATGGGATATGCTGTATACAGGTACATGAGCACATTTACATAGGTTCTGGTCATGTAATGGAACACGGGTAGAATACACGAGCATCCAAAATGTTGTTTACTTTTACACATACATGGATTAATACATGGGTTGATAACATGGATAGGACCTGGGGTCAAGGGACATTGTGTGTCAATATTCTACATGTTGTGTACCTTGTTGAACACGGCTTAGATCCCTTTCCCTCATATCAAAGATATATTTCTTTAGGGTGTTTTCCCCTTATACTTTCCCTGATCGTTGGTATGGAATCATCTCCTACTACTAAGACTGGGATCTCATCACTAGGACTTCTAGGATAGAGTCATTGGAATCTATCTGAGAGGCTTAGAGTGGGATCATCTTTTCATCTTGGTTCTTAGGTGGAGTTATTGGTATCATCATAACCAACACTACTCAGGCACTAATCCGATACTTATAAGGTTAGTTTAGATTGAGTTGTTGGTATCACCCCATGGTCTTGGGGGAGATCCTTATCTATGTATCGTGCATATTCAGACCTCTAGTGTGTACTTATTTTGACAAGATCTGATGAGCATTTCCTCTTGGACTAACATCATCAGTGTTATCAGACTCGGGAGTGTGTTATCTCAAACAAGTACTTTGTTAATTATTTGATTTGGAATACTATGTTGTCATCCTATGGTTGTGAGTTCATTTAATATTGTGTGTCTATGTTGTGTTTATTGATATATTATTTTTCTATGTGTCATAGAAATATACTTGTGTATAGATGACTATGTATTACTTGGTTGTATGATTTTTGGTTTCAGGGTGTCCTACTGAGTATTGTTATACTCCCCCCTCCACAATAGTTACTTGTATGTATCAGATTTTGTGTAGATGATTAACCTTTTGAAATTTTCTTAAGTAGACCAAAACTAGACGATGATTATTTAGACTAGAATGACAAAGGTACGTTACTGTAGATTTTTTATAGTATTCCCCAGCACATACTTTCATGTTGGACTTCTATGTTCAGACTACTTGTAGTGGGCTTGTATTTTTTCCTATTTAAGTTCTTTTACTTCTTATCATATATTGGATATGTGATTGAGATGTATGCATGCATAGATATTCAGTTGTTCTTTAAATTTAGTATTGTATAGGCATAGTGATCTGTGTGTGTGTTCATGTACTTATGATAAGGCCTACAATGACATTGATATGACTACTCAACATTAGTCATCATCTTGTGGCCTATTGAATGTAGGATAGGGGAGGCGTGGCATGGGACCCTTCGAGATAGGTCATGATATTTTCGGTCAATGTGGGAGGATTGTGTGTGTGTGTGTGTTTATGTATTTCTACCCCCAATCACATAATATATATATATATATATATTCATTAAAATTGTATTAAAAATGGGAAAATTTTAAGTCTCATTCTAAAAAACATCTAAAATCAATTGTTACTTGTACGAATTTTTGTTGATGATATGATTTTATTCTCTACCAATGATAACCCATAAAATTTATCTTCTGATTTAGTAAATAATTAATTTGAGAAGTGATTTAATTTTTCAACATAAATCTATTCATTTTTTTGAAATTTTTCAAAATTTTATTGAAATATTTTTAAACCACGTAAAATAAACAAATGAAATTCTATAATAACTTGTAAATGGTTATACATTGGAAATTATCACTCCCTCGAGAATTACATGTAAGTAAACATTGGATGATGCTAGTAACATGGTTGAAAAGAAAATTATAGAAGTATGATTGGTAATATACATTACCTTATCATGACCCTTCATGATATAGTGTTCAACGTTTCTCAATGTTATGATTTTCATTCACATATGAAGAAATAAAATTTTATTTTTTTAAAATGTATTTTTAATTATTTTAAAGGAATTAAAATATCGGAATATTTCATCCAAATAGAACCTCTTTTTAGTTAACTAGTTTTTCCTAAATTGGTTTTTGGGGATACAAACTATATAATTAAATAACATGTCGAACATTCTATCTAGTAAATAAAATACCTCTTGTCATGGTGTATTTAGGTGAAAAGTTCCATTTCTCTGTCAACATAAAGAGTACAATACATATCCATTAGTAGTTATTGGCCCAAACATTTCTAAATGAAATACACTTTCTTTGAATTTCTTATAATATTTTACCATATCCTTAAAATGTGTAGAAATAACAGTGACATAAATAACTTTAATAATACTATCCATAACTCTATAATAAACACATTGGACTTTGACAATAATTATTAGTAGTTTATTTCTGAAAAAGAGATATCTTATTGGATTTTTTCCACATTTAATATCAAATCACTGATATTCCACCTAGAACATTAGCTCTTGATCATCTAAAATTCATAAAAATTGAATTAATTAATTTTATCATGTGATATTATTCATTTTATCATAGGATTTTTTTATTTAATTTAAAAAATATTAAAAAATATTATTTTCTTCTCTTCATTGAGGTAAGATCATAATCATTATGCCATAGTTTAAACATATTGAATTAATTTTTTTGGCCAACTTGTTCGAATTGATTGGGGGTTATGGTGTGACTTAGTCCTATCTATAACATTCCCTTAACATAATATTTCAGTGATACAAGGGTCCCAGTCGAAATATTTCTTGAACATTCTCATCAATTCTAGTAATTAAAAATGAATAGGATTACATTTAGATTAGGAGAGGTGCATGGATACATTTTATGTATTCCCTTGGATGGGCTCACCGTGAGGATTAAAAGCGTACCTATGAGTCATAATGGTCCCCTAGTAGAGATACCTTCGATGGATCAGTGGGTAATATGGATTCACCATCAATGAAAGATACTTTTTCCCTCAATGTGATACCTAGGACGGTCATATAGGGTCGTTCTTTACACCACCATAAAGGTGATACTTGGGATGCCTTTATGGATTACCTTGGGCAGACTCTTATATTTTTGGGTATTTATTGTGCTCAGGGTATGATACTTGAGTTCCTTTATACGGTTCTCCTTTGATTAGTCTAGGATGTCGCACTTTTAAATTATCAAGATACCTTATTTATATCCTTCTAAGAATGCCTTTTTTATATCAAATTACATGTCTGATAACCCAAATAAATTATTGGGCTCCCTCCATACTTGATATGAGTCTTATTGATAGGCTCATTTATTTCTTCATTTCATGTATTAAATATATATTTAATGAACACATATTATATCTAAATATGTTTATTTCATTTCAGACATATCTATATTCATCCTAAGTAGGTAGTGTTGGTTTGGAGCCCCTTGTGGAACCTAGACCGATGTATTTATTTATTTATCACTTTTCATTTATTATGCACCAACAAAATTCCCATTTTATATGTACAAATTAGATATTTATAGACATATTTGTTGGTGGCCTACTGAGTATATATCACATCCTTCGTGAGTTTCCTTTGGTACCTGATTAGCCTTTGTGATTATAGGGGTGGAAAATGAGAATCATCCAGCATCTGATGTTTGATTCTATATATTGGGATGAAGTACAGGAGCAATGGACTGAGCCTATTCTTTTGATTATATTATTGGAAGATTATGTACCTTTTTATTATTTTTTACCATGTGGTATATAATTTATTCCCATATATACCATGCACCTCATTTTTATATAGCAACATGACAAGAGAATAATCATTTTTGTAAATAACATTAATTTAACTACCACTTATTTATTTGTATGGATGATTTAATATTATTCTAGTGCAACATATTTATTTCTATTTCTAATACTTACCATTATTATTTACCATTGTGAATCACTCTAATCAAGGGGGTATATTCTCACCAAAGACACACACTATTCCCCCATTGCTAAAAAGATGCATCTGGCATATATAGAGGCATTCTTGAAGTCATGTGGCCAATTATCTTGGGGAACTACTTGGTGGCTTCTAAAGATGTATGTTTCAATAATCATGATTATTTCTAATGCATTTCAATTTTAAAATATTGAAAATAATAAATTCCCAATCATTTTTTACATAATATATGTTTTTTAGTATTAATACATTTATATATTGTAAGTATGTGATTGAAATATTTTGAATGTCCAGAAAGTTATTATTATTTATTTTTTTATTTTTTTTAAGATGTTAATTATTGCCTGTGATAACAAATATCAACTTGGAAATCTTCCAAATCAACAAATATTTCTCACCATCAAAGCATGGATAAGGTAATTATGATTATAGACTATTTGTAAAAATATGTTTATCAGAAAAACGTGGATTTCAATCCATGTATTACCATTCATTTCAGGATATGCAATTCTATATACTAAGAATATATTGTAATTAATGATTCTCAATTATTTTTTAAAATAATTTTAAAATTATAAGCATGATTTTTGGTGACATATTGGGGCGTGAAATATTTTACATGACTAAGCCTATTTCTTTCATGACCAAAACAATTACTGTTGAAATTATGATCCGACATATTATGCTTATGGTTGATTTTTTTGGGTAGTATGTATAATGTTTAAAATATTCATGTGGTTACTATAATATTTATATTTTGAAAATAAAAATCATGTATCAAGTATAATGTGTTTTATTTAAAATATGATATCATATTATATATTGATTATGGTGTATTTAAATATGGAATTAAAATCATGTAACATTTATTTTATTACATAAGAATATTTTTTAGAGTGATGAAATGTTTATGTACTTAGCCATATAATTTATCAAATGTAGTGATACAACATCTGATGTGTTATTTTTTCACTAGAAAGTATGTTCTATTTTAAAATATGAAATCATGTCACCTGTTTGATAAACTTTTTATGAAAATTTTAAATTGGGAATGGATAACATGTTGTATGAGAATATAGAATGTACAACTTGATATTCTATTAGAATATTCATTATATAGATATTATGTGTTTAGTTTACATACACCAATAATTGTTTTTAATGCCAAAAAATAAGCACTTATTATCTATAATTTAGACATGTGATTGAAATAAATAAATGAACGGAATGATTATTTCCCCATAAAATTACTTGGAAATATTGGGAATTGTTTTTTATTTCTTTTATTAAATATTTTCTCCAATGAAATATAAATATTTCATTCTAAAAACTTTTTTTATGAGTTATAAAATTATATTTTAGAGGCTATAATAACAAAATATTTTCCTATGATGAATCGTATTTAATGGATCATTTTTTATTATCTTGAATAGTTTTTGGCGTGGCTATTAAGATAAAGTTTGCTAATTTTGTGAACATGTGTCCCTACTATGATTATGTGTGGTGTTATGGTTATATTTCTGGATTCGGCTATCTCTAAAAAAAGGTAAGTACTAGAAGTCAGTAATAAATTGGTTTTATAGAAAATCATGAAATTAATGAAGAAGAAGATTCTTTTCAAAAATAAATTGTTAGAAATAAGTTATTTATTTATGAATCCTATTTATTTAGGTTGTTTTTATTGATATTAGGTTAATGTAGTGTGATATGGATTCATGAATTTAAAGAGATGGAAACCCTTACCCTATCATGATGTGATATATTTACAAAACATTTTAAATCCATGCAGGTGAATAATAATCATCCAAAGAAAACAATATCATGGTGTTGGGGATGGGGCCCCTGAATAATGATCATTCGGTAGTGGTGGTGTAATAGGTTATATGAAAAAAGGAGACTGATTGTCTGTAAATTATATAGTATTAATGTGTTGGTGATTATGGGTTTTCATCGATTATTATTTCATTAGCCCAAGGTTATGTAGATAGTGTGGGGATATGATTGATATATGATTGTGATACTTCTAAATGTGGTTTTGTGTGTGAGGGTTATATGGTGGGGTTGAACTTATCCTGATATAATTTTGTATTGGTATTCATTACCGATGTGTTTATGAAAATAATTTTTTTGATTATATTACCTTATTATTTCATATTTTATTGATATTATGATGATATTATATTAAGGTTTGGGTAATAAAATAGAGAAATAAAAATATTGGGAAAGAGTCTTATTGATGTTCCTGAGGTAGGAAGTGATGAAGTAATTGTTTTGGGGATTAGTTGGAGGAGGTTGAAGTTTATTTTCCATAGTGAAAACCTTGTATGAATTTTGAGTTTATTTGGAAGTTTTCTTGATTCATAACATGGATCTAAGGTGTTGGAAAATGAACTGTGGTGATCCAAAAGAGATTTATTTTGAGAAATTTCTTGAATTGTTTTATGATATATTTCTCTATGGAGGGTAGATGTGTTATCATTTGATGAATCCTTAGGAACATCAAAAGTGGGATGAGAGTCTTCTTAGAATTGAGTTCTACATTATGGACATGATTATTTGGATAAATCATTTTCCACATGTGGGTAGAAGATGGACATATCTTTTTTAATTCTCTTTGAGACCATAAATTGAATAGTATTTTGAGCCTTTTTAGTTTCTATTTTGAGAATTAGTGAGATATATGGGGTGATCATTATGAAATTGTGTCCTACAAAGGATAGTTCTATTGAAGTTACATCCATGTGTCAATATTTCTAGGATAATTCAAGGTGTGAAACATAATTTGTAGAGTGAAGTGTAGTTTATGGTGTTAATGGAGTGGCACATAGCATGAAGCATTTCTAGGAATATTCTTTGTGTTTTTGGGTCATGAAAACTCATAGTTTGAATGTTTTAATAAAATCCTGAATAAATTCAAGACTTCTAACATCCATGTATCATGATTTTGGAATAGGTTATAATCATGTTTTTCATGGCCTGAAATATATAATCACAAAAGGAATGGGTATTTTCTAGAATCCCTATAAACTAGGAAGACAATATAAATTCCATTATTTTGAATTCCTTCCCCCCATACCCTTGGAGATATTGGGTGAAATATTGTATTCCATTAAACCCCATTTAAGTGGCCTTATCTGTATTTTTCTAGATTTTATTCATTGTGATTTAATGTGATATTAAATCCTCATCATCATCATTATATTATTTTTTACATTCTAAGAGATTTGGTCTATAGTGATAGTTTGGTTGAGATATATTGGGTTGTATATTTGTATAGGTTTTTATGATTCTATTCAATTCAGGAAATAATAGTCATACTTTTCTGTGGTATCATTCAATTTTTTGGTAGATGTATTGAATCACATAAAAAATATCGCCGAAAATCCTTAATAAAATGGTAATTCAGATAAAATGAGAATTCAAAGGGGATGAGATGCTTCATATGATTTGTGATTTACATGATATTTTATTTTTATATCCCTAAATATTTAATTCAAAGTCTACCATTTGATAAATCCATTAAGGAAAACTTTCATCTCTATAATATGAGAAATTACCAAAGGATGTAAATGAAAATGGAAATTTTGGAGGAAAAAAAACTAAAATCACTATTACTTAATTTGTTGATGACAAATGGTACAATTATTGATAAATTTCTCTGACTTACAATGGGAATGATTTCATATTTATAATTTATACACATTCTTGACATGGAACCAAATAATCTTATTACTAATTATGTTAATTTCAGAAGATACATTGGAAGAATAAATATTTAATTAATAATTAATGAATGATATGTGGGTTTGTGCAAACTATTGTGATTGTTTTTGGTTTTTTTCTTAGTTGGTTGAAAGGAAGTTCATTGGTTGAGAACATAATGGAATTGGGGATTAAATATAAATGTAAAAGGGATAGTTATTAACTAAAAGTTGATTGAATTGAATAATTTTGGGTTGTTATCATAGTGGTAATGATTTAATTGTGATGCAATGACGTGATAAGTCAGCGTGAATTGATGTAATTAGTCGGCATGAGTAAATATATGAAATAATAAATTTAATGATTATGTTAAAATAGAAAATTATGTTGTTGATGTTAATATGGGTAATTTAAATTGTGGATTATCTATCTTTCATTCTTATATGGTGCTAGATATCACCTAGTAGTGATGGGTTACTATTAGAGATATCACAGTGAGGATGAGTTGGTGTTGGGGATCACACAGTAATGATAGTTTGGTGTTGCAGACCACCCATTTATGATGTATTAGTGTTGGAGATCCAATAGTGTTTCCATCCCAGTGATAATTAGTTGTTTTTAGATATCACCAAGTTATAAGGGGTTATAATTAGAGAACACCCAGTGATGAAGAGTTGGTTTTAGATGCCACGCTGTGGTGATAGGATAGTGTTGGTTATTTCCTAGTTATGATAGGTTGGTGTTGGATACCACCTAGTGATGATGGGTTGGTGTTGGAGATCACCCAATAGTGTCATGATGATATTTGAAATATCCCAATGATTATGAGGATGTGATGTGTGGTGGGGGTCAAGTGTGGTAGGATGTGGGAATGAGGTTGATGTCCCTTATTTTCATTATTCGCTACTTTAGATAATAAAATGGTGTTGGGGGATATACACATAATGAAAAAGGTATGGGATTTATTTTCTCCCTATTTACATTTCCCTTAAAATTGATGGTTGGGAATTTGTTAAATCATATTGATTATAGAAATGTGGATTTAGTTGTGGATATTTTGAGACATTTTGTTACTATAATTGAGGTATGTAATGATGTTTGACCATATGTTGTTGGTGTTATTTCATACTCATGGCCTGGACATTAGGGACGAGGTGATCCATACGGCTTGTTGCTAGTTAGAGTTGGAGAGCCCCTAAGTTTGATGTTTGGAATGAGATGAATATATATTTTATGGTAGGGGATGTCAAAAGACCATGTTAGTTCTTATATAGGTTTTTATGTTGTTGAAATTCTAGAAAAAGGTGTTGGGATTCACTAGTTATGTTATAGTGTTGTTTCAAGTATTATGTTTCTTCTACCTTTTGAAAATACATATATTCATATGCTATTTTTTTATCATGATGTGTTATGTTTGTGTTTGTCACAATTCTTTCTTGGTTTTATTCACTCCATATACATTATATTTTGTTTTACATGGATGTTGACCTATTTAGAGTGTAATACTACAGAGTTCAACATTCTCACCCCACAACCATTTTCTTGTGTTGCAAGATAGACTGATGGGTATTAGAGCTACTGTTTGGATAACTCAGTTGGGGTTAGCGGGTGTACATAGTTTTTGTGGTTTTTCCTGTATGTATTTTGTATTTATTAGATTAAATTTCTATGAAATTTCAGAATAAGAACTGTAAAACATCTCAATTAATTTCTAGAATAGTTTTTTTGGGTGTCCATCACTATAAGGAAAATGAATTTTTGCAATGGGTTATTTGTGACGGGTTATCCACCTATCGCAAATAGTCCATCAACTGAGACTATTTTCGACTGAACCATATCCGATCACAAATTGTTGATAAAAATGAGTATTTGAGACAGAAATATCATCTCGTTGCAAATACCTTTGGTATGTACTGGGTACTAAACCGTGAGAAGACAATTTTCAATGGGGATATATCCCCATTGAAAATACCAACCATTTTTTCTGTTGTTTTTTAAGGTAGTTTACTCCCGTCGCAAACAAACTGTTTGCAGAAATGTATTTTTGACGGAACCCATCACACATACTTTTCGTCATTTTAAATTATTTGCAAATATATTTTCTCCTATCACAAATAACCTGACGGTAAAGGGTATTTGTGACGGGCCCATCACAAATATTGTTTTTTACTACCGTCATAATTAATAATGGTGGTAATATTTTTGATCGGTACAGTCCCAAATGATCTACCATATATACCCCCCCCATATTCCTCAGATTATCCCATTCCATTCTTCTGTGATCTCTTTTCTCCTTCTCAACACTCATATTTTTATATTTAAACTTATTAACGATTTAACTTTATAGGGTAGTAACTGTAAAGCTTTGCATCCACTGAAAGATTCAGTTTTCAGGTACTTATTTAATGTTTTCATTTTTAATATAATTTATTTTATTTTATATACATTTTAATTATTATAAATTTTTCAATAATTTGATTTTATTACAATTATTAGTTTCATTTTGAACTAATTATTTTTTTGAAATATTTATTTTTAATTTGTAGTAATGTATTTAATTTAAAGTAAATAGTTACAATTCCAAATAATTTGTTTTAATAATATGTAATTATAAATTATTAGTTTTAATTATGAATAATTAGTTTTGATTTCAAGTAATTAATTTTAATTACTAATAATAATCTATAATTACTTATAATTAGCGCTAAAAATAAATTATTAGTGGTAATGAGTATTAATTAGTAATAAATTTGTGACAATTATTAAGAATTAGTAAAAATGTTAAATTAGTGGTAATTAGTAATAATTAGTGGTAATTAGTAATAATTAGTGGTAATTAGTAATAAATAGTGTTAGTTAGTAAAAATTAGAATTAAATTGTTCTATAAAAATAAGTAAAAGCTAGTGGTAATTAGTAAAAAATAGTGGTAATTGATAATAATAAGTAACAAATTTTTAAAAAAAATTAATAAATTGTTATAAACTAATAAAAATTAGTGGTAATTAATGGTAATTATTAATAAATAGTAATAATTATTCATAATTAGTGTTAATTCATAATAAATGGATGTAATTAGTAATATTTAGTTTTAATTAGTAATAATTTTTGGTAATTAGTAATAATTATTATTAAATTTTTTTAATTAGTAAAAAATTGTTAGAAACTAATAAAATTTAGTGCTAATTACTAATAATTAGTAATAATTGTTAATAATTTCCAACAATTATACATAATTAATGTTAATTAGTAATAATTAGTGGTAATTAGTAATAATTTTCATCTATAAATTGTAACCAGTGATAATTAGTAATAACTCGTAATAATTTGTAATAATTTGTAATTAGTATAAATTTATGATATTTCATAATAATTGGTGGTAATAAGTTGAAATTAGTTGTAATTTTTGAAAATTAGTAATAAATTGTTATTAACTAATAAATATTAGTAAAAATTTGTGGTGACTGGTAACAATTAGTGGAAATTAGTAATAATTACGCTAAATTAGTACAAATTAGTTGTAACTAGTAAAAAAATTTAATAAATTTTAAAAATTAGTAATAAATTGTAAATAAGTAACAAAAATTTGTAGTAATTACAATTAATTAGTGAATATTAGAAATAATTAGTAATAATTTACAATAATTAGTGTTAATTGGAAATAAATATTGTTAATTAGTAATAATTAGTGGAAAATAGAAATAATTAATGTTAATTAGTGTTGCAATGCCACAACCACAGTTACCCAGAGTCGGTGCAATATTAAATAACATTGGCATGATCACAAGGGATCAAATCCTGAAAGACCGATCAGTTTATTAGACTTGGAAGTACTATATACATTAATAAGTTTTATATTATATCATGAAATAAAAACATCAACAACATTTTTTTACCCTTTTGAACACACTTATATCCTTCGCCTATCCCTATAGGTCAACCAAAAAATACTTCTTCACATCTTGGGAAAAATAAAACATAGAATGGTGTGAGCTCAGATGATTAGTAAGGATAACAATATAGCAGAAACATTCATAAATAAGAATAAAGATTTGAGGCATTGTATAAGACTAAAACAAATGCCTTTTAAACATAAACATCAGCATAATATGGAAATGATAAAATCAAATAATTCCATTTACTTGTTCACATGGATATTCTACTAGTCGAATAATCACATACAATATCAATTTCCACATTCATAATGATGGAATTCATAATACCAGACTTCATAACAACATAGTAAAGGCCTTGTGCCAAGTCAACATATAAGATTTTTCAAGGTCCTGTGCCACGAAACAAGTCTGTCTCATGATACCTACCGATGCATCGAGGAGCTATAGCAGGCTCCACCCATCAATTACAAATTCCAATGCATTCCTCCTATGAAAAGGTTTAAAAATGACATAAACATTCGTATTGAAACTAGCATACGAAATGTCAATACTTTATCCATAAACCATTAATGATGTAAAAATAAAACATCCACATTAAAACATATCACAAAACCTTCAATACTATATGGATGATTTTTATCATAATAAATCAAATTCAAACAAGCTTAAAATCCATCAAAGTATGTTGACAAAGATGATATCAATACTTTTTGTAGAGAAATATCTCTTTCTATTTTGAAATCATTTAAAAGTCATATAATTATAAAATAAAACATTTATTTTTAAAATATTCTTATAATATTTTATGTAAATCCTAAATGATTTTATAACGGAGAAAAATAGATGCACCCACCATATAAGTTAAAAAAAATACATTATTACCTTAATTTTGTCGAGAAGGTCATAAAGTACCTTGTTTGGAAGATGAAAAAAAGATTAATTTCAATACATATGTGGTAAAATAAGGGTATAAATGAATTTAATGCATAGTATAGTAAATATTAAAAATGTTTTTAATTAATGTTTTATGAAAACACGGATGTGGATGATAAAGAGGTCCGAGTAGATACTTACGTAAAAACAACCTCGGATAATAAAAAGATTGTGGAATTTATCCTTACCTAGTACTTTTCCCAGGTCGAGGGTATGTAAAGCTCGTGTATAACAATTTAATAATTGTTATTAAATTATACAAGAACTATATACAAAAATATGATATCATATATGATCTTCTAATATTGCTTTGTTAATAACAATTTAGTAGTATCATCGTTTTGGGTGTTAACTGGTCTGTTTTCAATTATATGCTCTATTACGTAAGCCATGTTTGTTATGGATAGAATGTATTTTATTCATATCCAGAATGATATTAAGTTCTTATAAATTATTTTTAATCATAAAATGAAATTGAATCTTGAATGATTACGATGGGGAATGAATCTCATCGCGTTCCTGGAGACTATAATCCGTATGTATGCACGAGCAAAAATATAATTATATTAATGGTAAAATAGTATGTAATTGGATGACATATCATATATACAGAATCATTAAAATGATATATTTATTATTTACATCAGTTATACTCATTATTATACCCATCCAAATAATGAAGTGTTCGAATAACAAACTACAACATGACGTGGAGACGGTAAGTCGTACGTACGCATGTATGATATCTTTTTCATTCATGTGATGGATAGAATAATGATTATGGTTGTACTATTTTAATAAAATCACATTATATAGAATATACGAGATTTATTATTTTATAATGGAAAAAAAATAAAGAAACAGTGGAAGAAGGAAAGAACTTGAAAGAGGGGATGAAATATTTACCTCTTCTTCGGGTTCTTCTTTTTGATATGATAAAAATGGCTCATTAGGTTGGATTTATGATCAAAGTAAGTCTTCTAGGATTAAGTTAGGATATATGAGAGGATATTTGGGTAGGGTATGGCTGATCCAAAAGACTTTGGAGGTGTAAAATTAAGAGAAGGTGAAGTGGACTTTTATAAGAGAGGTGAGGGTCACTTTAGGAAAAGCCTGAAATATTATTTTATAATAAAATAAATTTAGGATTATAATGGCACAAAAATGAATTATTTAGAGTATATGGTGGGTATGGGTTGAAAACCTCTCAACCATTAGGTTTTATATAGGTTTAGGTAATCACATTAACCTTATCTTTTAGATTTAACTCTTTGTTAAATAGTTTGACATTTATCATATCTCTTTTTATTTTAATATTATATGGTTAATAAACATAGTATAAAAATCCACAAGAACCCAATGTGGTTAATTATTATTATATATAACCTTTTCTATGTCCTTTGGTTGAACCTTAGATTTTTAATAATATTATATCAATTAATTATATAGTATTTGTTTTAAAAACTCAATTATGTCAATTTTGACACTATTTAGAATATTATTCTTTTTCAAAGCCATAAAAACTCTATCACTATGAATAAAATTTATTTCAAAAATACTAACAAGTCATATTAACCTATAAATTTATTGTAATTCATCATAAGTCCCAATTTACTTTTATTTGTATTTTTATAAAATCAATTTTTTTAATATTTCATTAATAAGGTAATTACTACATCATTATAGTGTCACAAATTAATTAAATTTTTTAAAGTATAAAAATTATAAATAAAATACCATTATGTAGGAAATATATTTATCTTTCTAATTAATATTTATAGTTGAATATATATTCTTTGTAACCTTATATTAAAAATGGTTTAGTTATTAAACATTGAATTTAACTTTTTTAACTCTTCTTTAAATAAAATAACAATAAATGTCATAATCTAATCAAAGTGAACCAAAAATGATCATATATTATTCCTATGGTTTTTTTGGTTGAATTATACTTATCCAATAGAATTAATACATGTGTTAGGGTAATTATGATATAATGTTTACCCTTAATTACCCTATTTAATTTAAACCGTGGTAAATAAAAGTCAAAAGTTAGAATTCACCCAAAATTATTTTCATCTTGAACCAGATTTTACTTACTAATATTTACTGTGTCTCTCGGATTTTTGAAATTCATCTCACAGAAGTGGTAAAATTAAATTTTATGAAAATTTTCAAATGCTCTTAGGAGGTGGGTAAAAGAAGGTAAAAAGTTAAAAAAAAATTATATATCTAAACTTTTTATAAAATGACCCCCAATGAATTACATTGAACTTATATAGGTATTATGTATCTATTTTTACCAAAAATAAATTTAAATAAAATAATTATTTATTTAAATAAAATTTCGGTTTCAACCAATAATGCCGTGTTTTTCACTACTCATCAAAAATTGAAAGTTTTCAGAAAAATTCCAAAAATTCACTCTATGATAATTTTGATATTCTAAATTCAAAAATGAAGTCCATTTTCAAAATTTCTAAAATTTCAAAAAGTGGGTATTACTATTCACAATAGCTAGTTTGATTGCTCATGGTGTGTTGGAATCCCTATGTTGCATACATTTCAAGCTCTTGCATTATTCAAAGGGAAACATACCGTAGAATATTGGGGAGTTACATTCTTCCCTCCTTCAAATAATTTCATCCACGAAAATTCTAGAATGTTACTGCATAAAAAGATTCGAGTCGTTCTTCGTAATATATTCCTTGGGTTCCCACGTTGCCTCTTCCGTCTTATGGTTTCTCCATAGAAATTTTACCAGTTGAGTCATCCTGTTTCTCAGCACTTGTTCTCTAGTATCAAGAATGTTGATAGGATCTTCACAATAAGACAGATCGGGTTCCAGTTCAATTTCTTCATTGGTGAGTACATGCATTCGGTCAGGCATGTATTTTCTCAACCCTGATACGTGGAACACATCATGACCTTTGGAGATACTTGGAGGCATTTCCAAATGATAAGATACAAATCTAATTCGTTCTAGAATTTTGAAAGGTCTGATGTACATGGGACTTAATTTACCCTTCTTACCAAAATGTATAACACCCTTCCATAGAGATACCTTTAAGAAAAAATTATCTCTTACCTGAAATTCCAAATCCTTCCTTCGGTTATCGTCATAACTCATTTGCATACATTGAGCTGCTTTGATGTGGGTTCGGATAACCTTTACATTTTCCATTATTTCCTCAATAAGTTCTGGGCCTACAAGTTTTCTTTCACCAACATCATTCCCACAATTTGGTGTGCGCCATCTCTTTCCATATAACACTTAATATGGTGCCTTCTGAAAACATGAATAGAAGTTATTGTTATAGGAGAATTCTACCAAAGGTAAATATTGATCCCACACACGCCTGGATAGTCATGTGATCAAGATATCTATAGGTCTTCTATGGTTTTAATATACCATTCTGATTGTCCATCGGTTTGAGGGTTGTAGGCAGTGCTCAAACAAAGTTCAGTATCGAAGGCCTTCTGAAGACTTTTCCCGAATCTTGATGTAAAATGGGGATCACGATTATAAACAATCGATAGGGGTACACCATGTAGTATTACAACTTCATTAATTTATAGTCTTTCCATACTTTCAAGTGGTAAATCTTCTCTTATAACAAGAAAACGTACTGAATTGGTAAGACGATCAACAATGACCCATATTGCATCATTCCTTCTAGGAGTCTTTTTTAGTTGCATGACAAATTCCATTTTAATATTATCCCATTTCCACTCAGGTATGGGAAGAGTTTGCATGACTCCTCTAGGCTGTTGCCTTCCAACTTTCACTTGTTAAAAAACCATATCCTGACACAAAATCAGCAATCTCCCTCTTCATGTTGTCCCACAAAAAATGTTCCTCCAAATATCCATACATCTTTGTGCTACTAAAGTGTATATAGAAATTGGAGAAATGAGCATCCTCCAACAATTCCCTTTTTAGGTAAGGTGTATCAAGAACATGAACTCTCTTCCCAAATTTCAAAATTCTATCTTTATATATGAAGTTGATCAATATCCCATCATTCATAGCTTTAATTTTCTTTTGAAATTCCTTATCATTAGTCTGAGAATTATTATCCTTTCAAGTAATGATGGTTTGAAAACCATTTGAAAAAATATTGACATTTCACCGCCCATGGTTATTCCTATATCCATCTTTAATAGATCAATGTAAATAGGATCCCTTTCAAATCCAATCATGTTCAAAACTAAAAGGTATTTTCTTCTCAAACCACCTTATTTTCCTTCCCTCGGTGGTAGTGTATGGTGAAATCATAATCCATAAGTAGTTTAAGCCCTCTATTTTGCCTCATGTTGAGTAATTTTTGTGAGAAAATATATTTCAAACTCTTGTGATCAGTAAAAATATCACATTTTTCACCAAAGAGATTGTGTCTCCATATTTTCAGAGCAATGATTACAGCTTATAATTCAAGATCATTAATGGGATAGTTTTTCACAATAATTTTTAGCTGTCATGATGCATAGGAAATAACTCTATCATTCTGCATAAGGACACAACCAATTCCTTTATTTAAATCGTCACTATAAATAACAAACCCATCTTTCCCTGATGGTAGAGTCAAGATAATAGCATTGACTAATCTTCTCATTAATTCTTCAAAACATTCTTCACACTCTTTTTTCCAAAACATATTTAACCACTTTACTAATGATCTTGGTTAATGGGTTAGCCAATTAGTCAAAATTATGGACAAAATGACAATAATAACCTTCTAAACGAATTAAACTGCGTACCTCTATTATACTCATCGGTGATGGCCATTCTTTGATTGCCTTGGTATTTGAAGGATCAACAAAGATTCCATCCATAGAGAAAATATGGCCAAGAAAATAAATCTCCTGATGATATAATTCACACTTTCTAAACTTCTCATATAATTAATTTCTTCCTATAGACTTTAGAATAATGCACAAGTAATTTTCAAGATCTTAGTATCTTTTGGAGTATACTAAGATATCATCAATAAATACCACTAAAAATTCATCAATATATTCATTGAAAACTCTATTCATTAGATCCATGAAGATATAGGGTGAATTAGTCAATCCAAAAGGCACTACAGTAAACTCATAATTCTCGTACCAGGTTCGAAATGTTGTTTTTAGAATGTCTTCCTTCTTCACACACAACTGATGATATCCAGATAGAAGTTCAATCTATTAAAAATATTGAGCTCTATGAAGTTGGCCAAATAATTCATCAGTGAAAGTTAAGGGATACTTGTTCTTTATTGTTATAGCATTGATCTCACTGTAGTTAATGCACAACCTCATCGATCTACCCTTATTCTTAACAAAAAGTACATGGGCTCCCCATAGACAAACCCTAGGGTGAATAAATCCCGTATTACTCAATTCCTCTAGTTTTTTATTTAGTTCCCCTAATTCCAAATTGGTCATTCTATATGGAGTCTTTGATATGGTCCTTGAACTAGGAATTAAATCAATAGAGAACTCAATTTCCCAATCTAGAGGATGTCCAGGTAAATCCTCTGCAAACACATTAACCTATTCTTGAACATTAGGTATGTCCTCTATTAAAACATTCTTTTCCTCACCTATAGTTATTTTATTCTATTCTTCCCCAATAATTTAATTTATTAGATCTACTAGGGGAGGATCTAGATAAGAATCAGGTGGTGAAATCTTTGCTCTAAATATAAGGTACTCCTTATCATCATTGAAAATTTTAACCTTCATCTTCAAAAAAAATTGCACCATGGTCTGAAATCCAATCCATTCTGAGGAATATTTCAAATTCATTCATGCTTATGACGATGAGATCAGCAGATAATGAACATTTATATGCCCTAATGGGAACTGATTCACAAAAAATTATTTCTATTATACATACATTAAGAGTTTTGACTGACAACTACAGTGTTAAATGAAATTGGAAATATCTAATTTTATTATAAAACTAGGAAGATAAGAAACAATGTGATGATCTAGAATCAAATAAATCATTGTCTAAACTTGAGTAAACCATTAAATTACCTTCCACCACATATTTTAGAGCTTCAACCTCTACAGTAGTGATCGCATAAGCTTGTCCTTTATCCCTTGGCATTTTCTGAGGTAATTTCCTTTGGCTCTTAGGATATTCATTTTCATAATGCCTATTTTCTCTATAATTGTAGCATTCAACATTGACAAATCTTTCATCCCCTTGCAATCACAATCATGGTGTCCTTTTTCACCACACTTGTAACAGACTCCCACTACAATCAGGTAGTTATCAGGGTGTTTCTTCCCACATTTACCGCTGGATTGATATTCATCTTTTCATTTCTTCCCCTTATTTCTATTTCCAGATTGTTCAGAAGATCTCTTATTCTCCTGCTTCTCTTTAAAGTCGTAATACTTAGAGAATTATTTTTCTGTCTTCATAGCACATGAGATAATATCTTTGTATGCTAAAAAGGATTGTGAGACTAATGCTTGCTGGAGAAATTGTTTGAACCCATTAAAGATTTGATCAATATTACTCCTTGTGTTATTTATATAATTTTAAGCATGCCATTCGAACCTTGTAAAGTCAGCCTCATACTTTATGACACTCTCATCCTCATTTTTCCTCAGACTTAGAAATTGTCTTTCCATATCTGCTCGATGGTCATGAGGAATGTATTTTTCTAAGAAAATCCATTTAAACTCCCTTCATTCCATTTTTGATACTTCTTCTTCTTCCTTTGTGTTTTGAATCTATAACTACCATTCATCTGCATCTCCCGTGAGGTGATAAACTGCCATGAAAACTTTTTCCCTTTTTCTGCTCCCCAAAGCATGAAATATTTTTTCTAAGGAACTTATTCATTACTCAGCTACTAACTTATTTGTACTCCCATTGAATGTTGGTGTTTTTTTCTCAGGAAGCGGTCTAACATTGATCTTCTACATTGTGGTTCAGGGTTCTCTATATGGGTAAGGTTATTATTCTTAACCTGAGTGAGTTGTCCCAGTATAGTGATAAGATGATCATAACTAATTGCTTCACCAGATCCACTGTAATTATCTTGAGTACAAGAGAAATACCTAAATGGATTACGTGCGTTGATATCATTTCCATTACTTCCACTAGGCGCCATTTCTAAACAATGGCATAAACTATATTAGATAATGAATCGCAATACATAATTCCAAACTTGTAAAACAATTAACATAAATTAAACAGTTTGTGGATATAATACATAATCATAAAAATATTTTCTTTGAGGAATTATATACACATAAACCCTTCATAATGGTTTGTAAATAAAATGAGAATTATCCTAAGAATATCCTCCGATATTGTCGTAACTAAGAGTGCAGCAAGTCCCGTTGTCGTGAACCAATTCTCATTCGAGTCTAGATTAAAGTGGTGTTTTCAGGTTTTTCCACAAGGTAAATCTATGCCAAAGCCTCCTCTACCTACTCGAATCTAGATAGAGATTTACTAATGGGAAAACTCCCAAAATCCCTACATTAACAAAATTCTAGGAAGTTCTTCTATACGAATCTACAAAGACTATCTTAGGGTAATGTTCCTTAATCAGAGTTTTTATAAATCTATTTTCAAGGTTTGTATGAAACTTCATCTGATACCAACTGTAATTCTTCGATTCTAGTTACCCAGATTTGGTGCATTATTACATAACATTGGCATGATCATAAGGGGTCAAATCCCGAAAGATCGATCAGTTTAGTATCCCTGGAAGTACTAGATACATTCATAAGTTTTACATTACATCATGAAATAAAAACATCAACAATATTTTTTTCCCTTTTAAACACACTTATATGATTACTCTATCCATGCTAGTCAACCACAAAATAATTTTTCACATCCTGGGAAAAATAAAACCTAGAAAGGGGTGAGCTCAGATGCTCAGTAAGGATAACAATATAGCAGAAACGTTCATAAATAAGCATAAACATTTAAGGCTATGTATATGACTAAAACAAAATCCTTTTAAATGTAAACATCGTCATAATATGGAAAAGATAAAATCAAATAATTCTTTTTAATAATTCACATGGATATTCTACAAGTAGAATAATCCAATGCAATATCAATAGCCACTTTTATAATTATGGAATTCATAATGCTAGACATCATAACCACATAGTCAAGGTCGTGTGCCAAGACTTCAAATAATATTTTGTCAATTCCTTATGCCAATACACTAGTTTGACGCATGAGACCTACTAGTGCATTGACGAGCTACAGTAGGCTCTACCAATTACTTACTAAGTCCAATGCATTCCTCATATGAAAAAGTTTAAATATAACATAAACATTTATATTAAAACTAGCATATGACAGGTAAATACATTATCCATAAAATATGAATGGTGTAAAAATAACACATCCACCAGAAATAATATCACAAAATCATCAATATAATATGGAAGATTTTCATCCTAATAAATCAACTTCAAACAAGCTTAAAATCTATCAAAAAATGTTGATATAAATGAAATCAAAATGTTTTGTAGAGAAATATCTCTTTATATTTTGAAATCGTTTAAAAGTTATATAATTATAAAAGAAAACATTTATTTTAAAAATATTATTATAAGATTGTATGGGAAGTATCGATGGTTTTATTAAGGCATAAAATAGTCACACCCACCGTATAAGTTAAAAAAATACATTCTTACCATAATTTTGTCAAGAAGGTTATAAAGTACATTTTTTGGAAAACGAAGAAAAAATTCCCTTCTATACATATGTGGTAAAATAAGGGTCTAAATTAATTTAACCCATAGTCTTGTAAATAGTAAGAAAAATTGAATTACATTTTTAAGAAAACACAGATGTGGATGATAAAGTGGTCCCATTAGATACTTACGTAAAAACAACCCCGGATAATAAAGAGATTGTGGAATTAACCATATCGTTTTACTTTTATTTGGTCGAGGGTACGTTAACTTCCTTTATAATAGTTAAATAATTGTTATTTAATTATAAAAGAAATATATACAAAAATATGATATCATATATGATCTTCTAATATTTCTTTGTTAATAATATTTTAGTAGTACCATTGTTTTGGATGTTAAGTGGTATGTTTTATTTTATATGATCAGTTACGTAAGTCATGTTTTTTATGGATAGGATTTATTTTATTAAAATATAGAATAATATTAAGTTCTTAGACATTATTTTTAATCATAGAATGAAAATTATTCTTGAATTATTACGATGGGGAATGAATCTCATCGCGTTCGTGGAGACGGTAATCCGTACGTATGCACGAGCGGCAATATCATTATATTGATGGTGAAATAGTATGTAATTAGATGGTATATAATATATAAAGAATAATTAACATGTTATATTTATTATTTACATTATTTATACTCATTCTTATACCCATCCAAATAATTAAGTGTTTGAATAACAAACTACCCCACGACGTGGAGACGGTAAGTTGTACCTACGCATGTATGATGACTTTTTCTTTTATATGGTGGATAGAATAATGAATATGGTTGTAATATTTTAATAACATCACAGTATATAGATGATACTAGATTTATTATTATATAATGGAAACAATAAAGAAAGATGAAGTGGAAATAGAAAATAACTTGAATGAGGTGATGAAATATTATCTCCTCTTCGGGTTCTTCCTTTTGATTTGATCAAAAGGGATTCCTAGGTTAGCTTTCATATCAAATTAAGTCCTCTATATTGAAGGTACAATAGTTGAGAGAATATTTGGGCATATTTTGGCCGTCCAAAAGGATTTGGAGGTGTGAAATTAAGAGAAGGGGAAGTGGATTTTATAAGAGAGGTGAGGGCCACTTTTGGAATAGTTTGAAATATTATTTTATACTAAAATCATTTTCAGTTTCTGATGGCTCCAAAATTAATTATTTCAAATATATGGTTGGTATGGGTCTAAAACCTCTCAACTAATAGTTTTAGACATGATTAGGTCATCATATAAACTTTATCTTTTAGATTTTACTCTTAGTTAAATAGTTTGATATTTACCATGTCTCATTGTATTTTTAAATTATATGGTTAATAAACTAACTATTACAAGCCAAGAGAAACCCATGTGGGTAATTATTAATATATATTACCTTATATAAGTATTTTGGCTAAAACATATATTTTTAGGAATATTATATCAATTAATAATATTCTATTTGTTTTAAAAACTCAATTATGTCAATTTTGACACTTTTAGCATTTGAATTTTTTATTCCATAAAAACTTTATCACTTCAAATAAAAAAATTTTAACCAATCCAAAAATGTCATATTAACATATAAAATTAGAGGAATTCATCATAAGTCTCAATTGACATTTATTTAAATATCTATAGTATCAATTTTTTAATATTTCATTAATAAGGTAATTAGAGCATCATCATTGTGTCATAAATAAATTAAATTATATAATGTCTAAAAATTATAAATAAAATACCATTATATAGGAAATATTTTTATATTTCTAATGAATATTTATAGTCTAATTTATATTCTATATAACCATATATTAAAAGTGGGTTAGGTATTAAACTTTAAATTTAAGGCTTTTAACTCTTGTTTAAATAAAATAATAATAAATGTCCTAATCTTATCCAAGTGGACCAAAAAGGATCATATTTTATTCCTAAGGTTTTTTGGTCCAGTTATATTTATCCAATAGAATTACGACATGTGTTAGGGTAATTATGGTATCATTTTTACCCTTAGTTACCCTATTTAAATTTAACCGTGGTAAATAAAAGTCAAAAGCTAATATTCACCAAAAATTATTTTCACCTTATTGAACCATATTATACTTACTGATATTAACCGTGTCTCTCAGAATGTTTTAATTCAACTCACAGAAGAGGTAAAATTATGTTTTATTCAAATTTTCAAATGCTCCTAGGAGGTGGGTAAAAGACAGTAAAAAGTTCAATAAAATTTTTATATATCTAAACATGTTATAAAATGACTCCAATGAATTAAATTGGACTTATATAGGTATTATGTATTTATTTTGACAAACAATAAATTTAAATAAAATAATTATTTATTTATATAAACAGTCGGTTTTAACAAATAATGCAGTGTTTTCACTATTCATCAAAAATTGAATGTTTTCAGAGAAATTCCAAAAATTTACCCAAAGTTAATTTCGATATTCCAAATTCGAAAATAAAGTCCATATTGAAAAATAAAATTTATAAATTTTAAAATGAGGGTATTACTATTCATAACAGCTAGTTTGATTGGTCGTGGGGTGTTAGAATCTCGAAGTTTCATTCAATGCAAGTTATTGCGTTATTCAAGGGGAAACGTACCATGGAAGCTTGAGGTGTTACAGGTGTTAATTAGTTGTAATTAATATTAATTTGCAGTGATTACTATAAAATAATTTTAATTAGTAATAATTAGCGGAAATTACTAATAATTAGGGGTAATTTCTGATAGTTATCTATAATTATTAATAAATAGGATTAAATAGTAATTATTAGAAATATTTAGTAAGAACATTTCATAATTAGTGGTAATTAGATATAATTTCTGTCAATTTGTAAAAATTAGCATTACATAGTAAAAATTGTTAATAAAATGTCATAAACTAATAAAAATTAGTAAAAACAAGTGGTAATTATTAAAAGTAAGTGGTTATTAAAAATAATTAGGGTAAATTAGTATAAATTCATGGTAATTAGTAAAAATTACTAATAAATCGTAAAAATAGAACTAAATTGATATAAACTAAAAAAAATTAGTGATAATTTGTAATAATTAGTAATGATTAGTTAAAATTATTAAAAAATAGAATTAATTAGTAACAATTAGCAGTAATTAATAATAATTACCGATAAGTAGTAATAATTAGTTAATATTCATAATAATTAGTAATAATTAGTAATTGTTTCTAATAATTATTGGTAATTAGTACTAATTAGCAGTAATTAGTAATAATTTTTGGTTATTCATAATAATTAGTGTTAATTAGAAATAATTCGTGTTAATTTATAAAAATTAGCAGTAATTAGTAAAAAATATTAATGAATTGTTATAAACTAATAAAATAAGTAAAAATTATTGGTAATAAGTAATTATTAGTGGTAATGAGTAAAAAATAGCGATAATTAGTAAAAATCAGTGGTAATTAGTAAAAAATATTAAGAAATTGTAAAACATATGTATATATTGTTATAAACTAATAATAATTAGTGTTAATTTTTAATAATTATTAAACATTAGAAATAATTAGTTTTAATTATTTTTAATTATGGTAAATTTGTAAGAATTTGTGTTAATTTATTATAATTAGAGGTTGTTTGTAGTAATTATTGGTAGTTAGTAATAACTATTGGTAATTAGTAATAATTAGTGGTAATTAAAAATAAATAGAGTTAATTAGTAATAATTGGTAAAAAATAGAAATAATTAGTGTTAATTAGTAACAATTAAATGAAATTAGTAAAATTTAGTGGTAATTTGTTAAATTTCGTGGTAATAAGTAAAAATTACTAATAGATTGTAATAAAATAATAATAATTAGTATTAATTTGTAGAAATTAGTTATAATTAGTGGTAATTATTGAATATTATTCATAATTATAAAAAAATAATCATAAATAGAGTTAATTAGTAAATATTAGTAAAAATGAACATTAAGTCACTATAATTTGTAAAATTTAATGGTAATTAGTAAAAATCACTAGTAATTAGTAAATATTAGCACTATATACATAAAATTTAAAATATTTACAGGTAAATTAAATTTTTTAAATTTTCTACCCTTTTTTAAGAAAAAAGGAAGTTAACAACATTATTTATTACATGATCATGAATGGGTAAGTCATAATAGGAATTAAATTGGTTATTGTATAAATCATGTATATATAGATTGTGTTGAATATTTTTTATCATTTGAGTTATCAATACCAAAATTCGTTTTAGAAGGTATAATTAAGTTTCCATATAAGAAATGTGATCTATGCCAAAATGAAATATTTGAAAATTTTGGGAGACTTATATTTATTTTTGGTTTTTTAATATATTATGTTTCCTAATATCAACATTAGAAACTTAATTCCATAGAAGATACTAATAATTTAGTTCTATATCCATAATGATTTCATAATTTATTACAAGATGTGCTCAGTCTGTCTTTTCAAAAAACTAAAATTCAAGATGATATTGACATAAATCATGAGTTGGAACTATCTAAATGATATGAGTTACTGAATTCTTCTGAAGATGAATTATATCCTGGTATTAAGATAAGAAAATTTGAAGTAGTTCTAATATTTATGGTTATTAAATCTAATTATATAATGTCAAATAGTTATTTTGATCTGGAATTATCATTTTTCAAAGAACTTATACCTAAAAGAAATGTGTTTCCAAAATATTTCTATTAAAACAAGAAGTTAGGTCTTAATTTGGGTCTTATTTATTTGTATATTCATGCTTGTTCAAATGATTACATCTTATCATATGCTAAAAAATAATCGTTGGATAGTTTTATCGGATGTTGATAATCAAGGTAGAAAGAGGCTAAACTAGGGAAGTCTAGAATGATTATTGTAAATAAATTTAGGTATTTCCTCCTTACACCCAGATTAAATTGTTTATTTATGTATCAGAACTTAACATCATTGATGTTATGCGACAAAACAAATATTTCAACAAGTAAAATCTTAATATCCCTAGTTATGGTGATTCATGGATCCATTTTGACCAAGTACATCCATCTTATTTTGAATCCCATAACATGAAATTGGTTCATTCAACTGACGATTTATTCCCATTTAGTTCTTACGATTGTAAATATTCTTCTTGACATATCTTTGTCACTCAATAAAACTTTCCTCCTTTGATATTGAAAAATAATCCATATATATTTTTGAATTTATTAATTCCATAATATGCCATAAAGAATATACATATTTATTTAAATCCATTTATTGATGAGTTATATTTTTATGGAGTAATGATTTCATTACATATAATGTTGTGGCGAAAACAATTTCCTAACAAAAGCTTCATTAATGGGGATAATTACTGACTTCCCAACATATGGAATGTTATATGCCTAGAGTACACATGGTCCAAAATCATCTATCTACTATATGAGTACAAGAAAAGAGTTTATTCTTGTCAATTGAGGAAACCCTTATTTTTTAAATTGTTATCAAATATTTTTTTCTATCAATCGTCATTTTTGGATGAAAAAATATCATTTCAGAAAAAGTATAATTTAAAGATATTGACTTACAACATTGATCTAAAGTACTGAGATGAAATATATTGTCTCTAAATTACCTCTTATTACCTCGTGAATGAATATAAACCAAAAAATAGATGGATTTGGGAAATAACACAATTGGATAAAATGGATTATTTTTCGAGACTAGCCATATTTGCTTAATTTTTTGGTTATTCACATGTTTTATTTCATGCATATTGTGAATAAATACTTTGATAATATATTTTATATAGTGATTGACACACCTGATAAGTCCAAAGGTAGTGTAAAGGAATAGATCTTTTCTAAATATATAGGTGATCAAAACATGAGTTGTTTGAAAATTTCATATCACATAAGTTAATGAAGCCATAAGTGGCTTATACACATTCCAAATAAAACTCTATTATTTTTTCAATGGATATAGTATTTGAGAATACCATATGGTTATATTTATAATTTGTCTAGATGTGTCAAAAATAATCATATTATCAGATTAAAAAGTCATGATTTTCATTTTATATTTCCTATAATTATACTTATTAGATTTAGAGTTTTGTTGAATTCTTTTATTTGGGATGAAATAAAAGGAAAATCAGATTTTTTCCAAGACATAAATCTGGAGAGAACATTAAATGATACACTTAGTAGACTATAAGAGGATGTTGTTTTTATTTTATGTACTTTGAAAAACAATTAACCATTTTTCTTTAATTAAATATAAAATTTTATCATACATTTTTTTATTAATAAAAATGAGAATGGTATTTATAGTTTTGATTGATGTATCCATATGAGATATGTATAAATAAATTTAATAAAAGGTATGTAACAAATAATCAGTTTAATTATAACAACACCACTCTTTATTTCACACCTAAACACAGTTTATTACAAAAAAATTTCACTTGATAAAATAAAAGAGATTGAGAGGTCTAGTGGATTTTGGTCATAGGAACATTACACAATAATATAGAACCTTAAACACAACATCTTTATTGAAAATGTATTTTACATCAACACAACATTCCTTCTTACTTAGAATTGCATGGGATAACCTGAGGACATTCTTAATAAAACAGTGATCTATAAAGCCCAGTAAGGGAGTAAACAAGGCATAACATGAATAATATAGTACATGTTAGGAAATATTCATAACAATAGAGAACTATAGAAACATGGACATAAATGAATGATATAGAATGATTTCATAATATGAAAATGTGACAACAACATTTAACATGATATTATCATGGCATAATTCCCATTATACATGGAGCATGAGTAATCCCTCATTTCACTATAATTAGAATGAGTGAACCATCATTTCACTTGATATATCATGATACTAGTCTTTACCCAATGCATTGGAGTGGTATCAGGGCACACCCTTCTTAATCATTTCATTTCATAGATAAGGCTACCACATGGATCATATAACATGGATTCATTAAACATAATAATTTATTCCACAATAAAAGAATGTGGAATTAATATAAGAAACTATATAATCAATAAGTAAATGTTCTTAAAGGTGAATAACCTTTATAGGGAAATGGGTCTGGTATTCACTACATAATGACTTGGCTTGGAATATCGCTGTGCAATTTTTACTGCATAACGACATGACATAAGAATTCATAAAAAATGGTTGATGAGAGAGAAAGGGTTTCCTCAATATATATACATGAAATGGATATTAAGGGTGTCATATAGATACAATTACCAATAGATGTAATGGAATTTAGATTCTTAATATGAAAGAATTTCTTGAATGTAAATGAGGAAAGAGAAATCCCTTACTGAATTTTGGAATGGTAACAAGTGTACAGGAGAGAAATTAATGAGAGAGGAAATGGGTATATAGTCATTAAAACATAATTATGGATGTATATGGCAGGTTCTAAATCGTACCACAAAAATTTTAATGGAATAGACAAGGCTATAGAAACATAAAGAATCTTAGAAAAAATGAGATATGAAGAAATCTCTTACTTGGAAGTGTGATACCAAAGGCTTGGGAGAGTCTTGAAAGAGGATTATTTGGAGCATGGGGTGTAACACCCGAGACTTTTATGTTATATAAATCATCAAAGTAATCTTCTTCTACATAACACTTTCTTGGCTTTCTTTACACGCAATCGCGACCTTCCTCGATAGCTTGCGTCGTACGCAATACCGAGTTTCACTAAACAACAATATGCAATTAAAACTAGCCGTTATGAATAGTAATAACCACTTTTTGAAATTTTATAAATTTTATTTTTCAAAATGGACTTCATTTTTGGACTCAAAATATCGAAATTAGCCTAGGGTGAAATTTTGGTATTTTTCTGAAAACTTTCAATTTTTGATGAATAGTGAAACCACTAAGTGGTAGGTTAAAAAACTGAATTTTGCATAAAACTTAATTTTACCGCTTCTGTGAATGGAATTTCGAAAATCCGAGAGACACGGTTAATATCAAGGACTAAAATGTGGTTCAATGAGATGAAAATAATTTTTTGGTGAATAGTAACTTTTTACCTTTTTTACCGCGGTTAATAGTAAATAGGGTATCTAAGGGTAAATATGATATTAATATTAACCTAACACATGTACTAATTCTATTGGACAAGTGTAATTCGACCAAAAACAAACTTAGGAATAAAATATGACCATTTAGGCCCACTTGGATTAGATTAGGACATTTATTAT
Organism: Viscum album; assembly: GCA_963277665.1. Classification (NCBI taxonomy): domain Eukaryota; kingdom Viridiplantae; phylum Streptophyta; class Magnoliopsida; order Santalales; family Viscaceae; genus Viscum; species Viscum album. The sequence continues at coordinate 1,463,466,201 of OY728158.1, read as the reverse complement.
TAATTTATTTAAAGAAGGGTTAAAATAGTTAAATTTAAAGTTTAATAAGTAAATAATTTTTAATATGGGGTTATAAATAAGATAAATTCGATTGTAAATATTCATTAGAAAGCTAACAAAATTTCCTACATGATGGTATTTTATTTGTAATTTATAGACATCAAATAATTTAATTTATTTATGACACAAAGATGATGCAGTAATTATCTTATTAATGAAATATTGACATAATTGATAATATAAATACCAAAATAAATGTAATTTAAGACTTTTTATGAATTCCACTAATTTTCTAGGTTCCTATGATATATTATTGTTGATTTAATCAACTTGGTTCGAACATATTATTCTGATATGACTTTCACAAAAATCATATATCAAATAGTATCAAAATTGACACAAAATAGTTTTTAAATCAAATATTATATTATTAATTGTTATTTTATTCCTAAAAATCTAAGGTTCGGCCAAATGACTTAGATAAGGATATATATATTAATAATTAACAATTTGGGGTTCGTTTGGCATGTTATAGTAAGTGTATTAACCATATAGTGAAAGAAAACAAAAAGACACGGTAAAAGTTAAATTAATTAACTTAGAGTTAAATCTAATTGATAAGGTTAAAATAATACCCTAAACTTGTCTAAATTCTATTGGTTGATAGGATTTCGACCCATCCCCACTTTAGCTTCGAAATAAGACCCTTTGGAACCATTATAAACCGATTTTGACTTTAATATAAAATAATATTTTGAGATATTCCTAAGGTGCCCCTCTCCTCCCTTATAAAAGGGCAACTCCTCCCCCTCCTCCTCACACCAATTTGAGCACTCAAGCTCGGCCAACCCCTGCCATTTTCTCCTCTCCACTTCCCTAGAGTAATCCTAGAGGTCCTGGTCTTCTCCAAAGACCAATCTTAGTTCCTTAAGTGGAGGATTCAAAGAGGCGTTCCAAAGAAGAGGTAATATCCATTACCGATCTTTTCAATTTCTTTCTTATTCAACTTCTTCTTCTTTAGTTGTTTCATGATAAAGTAATAACATCCGTATTACTTACATACTGATATGTTATTATAAATATGAAACAAACCTAATTCACCTTCTATCCATCCTACGGAAAAATGAAATCACCGCGCGTGCGTACGTACGGAATACCGTCTCCACGCCGTGGTGTAATCTATTTTCCACCATCACCTTACAAGGATGGGTATAATGGTGTAATGAGTAACTATATATGATTATTATAAAGTGATATTGATACTGAAATAGTATAAATACACTTAAATAAAATTCCACGATCATAGGAACGATATCATCACTCGTGCGTACGTACGGAATACCGTCTCCACGATGTGATGTGACTCGTTCTACATGATCTTCATTTCATAATGATTATATAAATGAATTGAATGAATGAATATGGTATATACTACACCAATACCATTCTGGAAATGAATTATCTATAACCTAAAGATAAGAATAAGAATTTATTCGACAAAACACGCATAAGAACAAAAAGTTATAAAGACCCGAGTAACAAGTAACAATGAAATATTACTAACAAGAAGCTAATAATATGACCATATATGATATCATATCAACATGTATGATTCTGGAATAAGTCAATAACATTATTTAAACCATTATACAGGAGCTTCGGACACGAACAAAGAAAATCGGACCTAAGGTAAGGGAAATATCACAATCTCATTTTTATCTGAGATTGTTTATTCGTAAGTATTTTCTGGGGTGTATTTTATCATCCACATCCATGTTCCCTCAATATGTAATATTGTGTCCATCCACTTGCAATAGTTTAAATCCAATTTTACCCTTAGGTGAGTTTTTAGTAAAGAATATGAAAGGAATCTTTTGTCGTTTTTCCGTATGAGGTACTTTTTGACTTTTCCGACAAAAGTACGAAGAATGTTTTTTTTAACTTATACGGCATGAATGGATTTTTAAAACATTATTTCCAAGAAGCTTCCTTTACAAGTATTCAAGTTTATTTTTAATCAACTTCTTTTATTTTAAAATTGTATGACATGTTAATAAAGGAAAAGTGTTTTTGAAAAAGAAAGGATATTTTCCTCAAGAATGGAGTTCAAGTGTTTTATCAAAATCATTTTCCATCTAAGATAATAAAGGGTTCTGTTTTTATCTCTATTATTATATCGATTTGATCATGTTATGATGGAATTATTTTTTTTATGAATTCCTTTATCTTATATGAATTGTTTTATGATGTCATGTTGTTTAAGAATCCCATTTTTATTACATGGGTTACACTATGATGTATGTTTTATATTATGTGGCACACATAAGAAAGGATTCATTATAAGATGGGTGGGACATATATCTCCCTCCAATGCATTGGGTAAAGACTTTATATCTCATGAGATAGACATGGCTGGAACGGAAGGTTATTTCGGTTCAGTGATACAGGACTGAAACGAGGAGTGAAATCGGTTCAGAAAGGGACTTTGTCCACTAAGATAGTCTTGGCGATGAGTCATGACTAACAAGAAATGATTTTCCATGATTATGTGTGCATGCCACAAAGTTTCAAGTTTTATGTTATGATTATGGGGATCTCATTTTCACTTCTATGATTTATTCCATGTTAAGATATTATGATCTCTTTTGCAGGTTTTGATTTTCAAAAAGATATGATATGATTTTTATTTCCTTTATTTGCCCTTGCTGAGCATTTGAGCTCACCCTTTTATGTTTTCTTTTCCCCAGGTCAGGAAGATGGATATTAAGTAGAATATGCTAAAAGGGACCCTAGATATGATGAAATAAATGGGAGACACTGTAGAAGATTTATGAACCAGTTGTTTATGTTTCCCAGTTTCTAAAGACACTATACCTATACGGTCCTTTGTGGTTTTGTCATATGTTGTAATAAGTGTACTTCAATTTTGAAGTATTAACAATGTATGTAAAGTATGGGTCTTTATAGTTGGTATCAGAGGAAAGGTATAGTCAACCTTTGGAAACTAGGATGTGAAAGCCTTAGTAAGAACCCTAAGGATAAGTCTAAGCATAGTACACAATCTTAGTGTTTTAGAAATGGCCTTGAATAACCTAGGATAAGACCATAAGCATGAAAATTTTATTCTTGAATTATGTGGTTTCCTATTATAATTAGTGTTGCTCACACTATTCTTCTTGGTTTTAGTCAATGGCTGGAACCCGAAGGAACCGTGTTAATGCGGAATGCGATGGGCAATGCAATGATTGTCCCCCTGAGCAACCAAACGATATGGGAGTTGGAATGCAAAATCTTGTAGCCATGCTCACACAACTTTCTCAAGCTATGAATCATGCAGGATTTCCAAACGAGCAAATGAGGGAGCAACATTCTGTTGAATCCTTCATGAGGCAGCGTCCACCTTCTTTCAGCGGGTCTATTGATCCATTAGTTGCTGAACAATGGATTAGTACTACTGAAAAGATATTTTCAGTTCTTCAATGTTCTGAACATGATAAAGTCATCCTAGCAGTGTATCGTTTGGAAGGAGATGCTGATCAATGGTGGTATCTTGTTAAGAATACGAGGCAAAGGGATGAAATTGAGTCTATGGAATGGGACGAGTTCAAGAACTTATTTTTCAATAAGTACTTCCCTCGTATTCTCCGAACAAAGATGGAGAAAGAGTTTCTTGAACTGAAGCAAAGGGATGATGAATCTGTTGGTACCTATGAAGCAAATTTTACAAGACTTGCAAGGTACGCTTCTAGTATTATCATCCAACCTGAGAGTAAGATCGATCAATTCTTTAGTGGCTTAAAACCAAGTCTTCGAAGGGCGTTAGCCATAAGGGACTTCAATAGCTACGAGGAAATCGTTCGATGTGCTCTCAAAGTCGAGATGGAGATTGGAGTAACCCATCAGTCACATGGGTTTGATAAGAAGAGGAAGATGGAATTCAAAGGAAACTCTAAAGAGCACACTGAAAAGAAGATGAACTTTCCCTTATGCTCAAAGTGTGGAAAGAAACATGGAGGGAGTTGTCTTAAAGGGACAAGTAAATGTTTTAAATGTGGAAAAGAAGGTCATCGGGCATTTGAATGCCGTGATAATGGGAAGAAGATGTCTAATGACGCAAACAAAGGAAGGGATACACAGAATGAACCTACTACACTTCAATGTTTCAAGTGCAAGGAGATGGGACATTATGCCAATCAATGCCCAAATCCAAGGGTTGATGATGATGGTCGACGTCAACAAACTCTTAAGGCTAAAGACAAAGGAAAGTCACATGCAATTTCTATCAGCGATGTGGAGTACGATAACGATGTGGTGAAAGGTACACTTACCATCCACTCTAAAGTAGCAAATGTTTTATTTGATTCTGGATCCACCCACTCTTTTATTTCTGAAGACTTTTCTAAGGGTATCACCGTATTACCTCAACAATTAGATGTTGAATTAGCTGTGACAACACCTAATGGCACATCAATCGCATCAAAAGTTTATAATTCTTCTCCGATCGAAGTTTGTGGGAAAGTGCTTCCTGCAAATCTCGTGATCCTTACTTTAGTGGAATTTGATGTGATTCTTGGCATGGATTGGCTTTCTCTACATGGAGCTCATATCGATTGCCAAAGAAGGGAAGTCACATTTCATATTCCAGATCAATCTACGATCGTCTATCGATGCAAGGATGAATATAACCTTCCAGTGGAAATTTCTTCCATCTTATGGGTCTTGATTCCACTAAATGAAGGTTATTTATCTCAAATGGTTGGTGAGAAACTCACGATTAAGAATATGCCCATTGTACGGGAGTTTGATGATGTCTTTCCGGAGGAATTACCGGGTCTTCCACCAAATCGTGAAGTTGAGTTTTCAATAGAACTTGTACCGGGTGCTTTGCCTATTTCAAAGACACCTTATAGAATGGCCCCAATTGAGTTGCAGGAATTGAAGAAGCAACTCCAAGAGAATCTTGATAAGGGATTCATACGCCCTAGTGCGTCACCTTGGGGAGCACCTGTTCTATTTGTTAAGAAGAAAGATGGATCAATGAGACTCTGCATTGATTATAGAGAACTTAACAAGATCACTATCAAGAACAAATATCCTCTCCCACGCATTGATGACTTATTTGACCAACTACGCGGAGCTCAATACTTTTCCAAGATTGATCTTCGTTCAGGGTATCATCAATTAAGGGTCAAAAGGGAGGATATACCAAAGACGGCTTTCCGTACAAGGTATGGACACTATGAATTTATAGTGATGCCATTTGGTCTTACTAATGCCCCTGCTATCTTCATGGATCTAATGAATAGAGTCTTTAGAGACTATCTTGATCAATTTGTGGTAGTCTTTATAGACGATATTCTTGTCTATTCAAAGAGCAAGGAAGAGCATGAAGATCACTTGAGAATTATATTGAAGACCCTGAGAAAGGAGAAGCTTTATTCCAAATTTACCAAGTGTGAATTTTGGCTTCAAAAAGTTGCATTTTTGGGTCACATAATCTCAAAAGAGGGGATATCTGTGGATCCAGCAAAAACAGAGGTTATCGAAAGATGGTCAAGACCAACAACAGTAACTGAGATCCGAAGTTTTCTTGGTTTGGCTGGATATTATCGACATTTTGTAAAAGATTTTTCACGATTATCTAATCCAATCACCAAGTTGACTCGGAAGGGAGTTAAGTTTGTCTGGACAAAGGAATGTGAAGAGAATTTCAAGGAGTTGAAAAGAAGGTTATCCAGTGCACCTGTGCTCACACTGCCTTGTAGTGGAGAAAGGTTTGTGATCTACAGTGATGCATCCAAGAAGGGATTGGGGTGTGTTCTTATGCAAAATGATATGGTGATAGCTTATGCCTCACGACAGTTGAAAATCCATGAGCAAAATTACCCAACACATGATTTGGAGTTGGCTGCGGTAATCTTTGCATTAAAGATTTGGAGGCATTACCTTTATGGTGAAAGGTGTGATATTTATACTGATCATAAAAGTGTAAAGTATATTTTCACACAAAAGGAGCTGAATATGCGTCAAAGAAGATGGTTGGAGCTGATTAAGGATTATGACTGCTCAATCCATTACCACCCTGGGAAAGCAAATAAGGTGGCAGATGCATTAAGTCGACAAGACCATGCTAGTTTATCCATGATGAGGATCACAAAAGATCCAATATTTATGGATTTACAAAGGATGGATCTTGGAATTATAATGGAAGGGGAAAAATCTTATCTTTCTCAAATGAATGTTCAACCATCTATACATGTGAAGATTAAAGAGGCACAGAAAGAAGATGTCGAGTTACAAAAGAAGGTGAGAAATGTTCCTGAATTCAACCTTGATTGTGATGGGATAATAAAGTTCAGGAATCGGGTTTGCGTTCCTCCCATCCCCGAATTAAAGAATGAGCTGCTGGATGAGGCTCATAGTTCATCATTCTCTATTCATCCTGGAAGCACGAAGATGTATAGGGACCTGAAAGAGTACTTCTGGTGGGATGGCATGAAAAGAGATGTTGCTGAATATGTCTCTCGATGCTTGGTTTGTCAACAAGTTAAAGCTGAGAGGCAGAAGTCTAAGGGGATGTTACAACCATTACCCATACCCGAATGGAAATGGGAAAACATCACTATGGACTTTGTCACAGGACTTCCTAAAACATCCAAAGGCAATAATGCTATCTGGGTCATAGTTGATCGTCTTACAAAGTCTGCACACTTCATTGCTATTAGAGAGGATTTCTCTCTAGATCAGCTTGCCAGGATATATGTAAAGGAAGTGGTAAGATTGCATGGAGTACCACTTTCTATTATATCTGATCGAGATCCGAGATTTACCTCGAAGTTCTGGCGAAGTCTTCAGCATACTCTGGATACAGAGTTGAGTTTCAGCACTTCTTATCATCCCCAGACAGACGGTCAGTCTGAGAGAACAATTCAAACCCTAGATGATATGTTGAGAGCTTGCTCTATGGATTTCAAAGGAGGTTGGGATCAACACCTACCTTTGGTGGAATTTTCTTATAATAATAGCTTTCACTCCAGTATTCAGATGGCTCCTTATGAAGCTCTCTATGGAAAGAAATGCAGGACTCCAACTTGCTGGGATGAAGTTGGGGAAAGAAAGCTATTAGGACCTGATCTCGTAGATGAAATGGCAGAAAAGGTCAGATCTATTCAACAACACATAAGAGCAGCTCAGAGTCGACAGAAAAGTTATGCCGACAACCGAAGAAAAGACCTAGAGTTTGAAGTGGGCGATAAAGTGTTCTTACGAATATCTCCCTGGAAGAGGGTTATGAGATTTGGAAAGAAGGGGAAGTTGAGCCCTAGATATATCGGTCCTTTCGAAATACTGGATCGTGTTGGGAAGGTAGCTTACCGATTGGCGCTTCCACCGAATCTCTCTCAAGTTCACGATGTGTTCCATGTATCTCTCCTGAGAAAGTACATACCAGATCCTTCACATGTACTCAGCTCAGAAGTTGTACCGCTGGAGCAAGATCTTTCTTATGAAGAACAACCGATAGAGATTCTGGATCGTAGCGAAAAAGTCCTACGAAACAAGACCACTCGCTTAGTGAAGGTTTTATGGAGGAACCACCAACTTGAAGAAGCTACATGGGAGCTCGAGGATATGATGAGGGAGAAGTATCCTCATCAGTTTGTAACAAAGTGACGAATTTCGAGGGCGAAATTCTTTTTAAGGGGGGTAGAATGTAACACCCGAGACTTTTATGTTATATAAATCATCAAAGGAATCTTCTTCTACACAACACTTGCTTGGCTTTCTTTACACGCAATCGCGACCTTCCTCGATAGCTTGCGTCGTACGCAATACCGAGTTTCACTAAACAACAATATGCTATTAAAACTAGCCGTTATGAATAGTAATAACCACTTTTTGAAATTTTATAAATTTTATTTTTCAAAATGGACTTCATTTTTGGACTCAAAATATCGAAATTAGCCTAGGGTGAAATTTTGGTATTTTTCTGAAAACTTTCAATTTTTGATGAATAGTGAAACCACTAAGTGGTAGGTTAAAAAACTGAATTTTGCATAAAACTTAATTTTACCGCTTCTGTGAATGGAATTTCGAAAATCCGAGAGACACGGTTAATATCAAGGACTAAAATGTGGTTCAATGAGATGAAAATAATTTTTTGGTGAATAGTAACTTTTTACCTTTTTTACCGCGGTTAATAGTAAATAGGGTAACTAAGGGTAAATATGATATTAATATTACCCTAACACATGTCCTAATTCTATTGGACAAGTGTAATTCGACCAAAAACAAACTTAGGAATAAAATATGACCATTTAGGCCCACTTGGATAAGATTAGGACATTTATTATTAATTTATTTAAAGAAGGGTTAAAATAGTTAAATTTAAAGTTTAATAAGTAAATCATTTTTAATATGGGGTTATACATAAGATAAATTCGATTGTAAATATTCATTAGAAAGCTAAAAAGATTTCCTACATGATGGTATTTTATTTGTAATTTTTAGACATCAAATAATTTAATTTATTTATGACACAAAGATGATGCAGTAATTATCTTATTAATGAAATATTGACATAATTGATAATATAAATACCAAAATAAATGTAATTTAAGACTTTTTATGAATTCCACTAATTTTCTAGGTTCCTATGATATATTAGTGTTTATTTAATCAACTTGGTTCGAACATATAATTCTTATATGACTTTCACAAAAATCATATATCAAATAGTATCAAAATTGACACAAAATAGTTTTTAAATCAAATATTATATTATTAATTGTTATTTTATTCCTAAAAATCTAAGGTTCGGCCAAATGACTTAGATAAGGATATATATATTAATAATTAACAATTTGGGGTTCGTTTGGCATGTTATAGTAAGTGTATTAACCATATAGTGAAAGAAAACAAAAAGACACGGTAAAAGTTAAATTAATTAACTTAGAGTTAAATCTAATTGATAAGGATAAGATAATACCCTAAACTTGTCTATATTCTATTGGTTGATAGGATTTCGACTCATCCCCACTTTAGCTTCGAAATAAGACCCTTTGGAACCATTATAAACCGATTTTGACTTTAATATAAAATAATATTTTGAGATATTCCTAAGGTGCCCCTCTCCTCCCTTATAAAAGGGCACCTCCTCCCCCTCCTCCTCACACCAATTTGAGCACTCAAGCTCGGCAAACCCCTGCCATTTTCTCCTCTCCACTTCCCTAGAGTAATCCTAGAGGTCCTGGTCTTCTCCAAAGACCAATCTTAGTTCCTTAAGTGGAGGATTCAAAGAGGCGTTCCAAAGAAGAGGTAATATCCATTACCGATCTTTTCAATTTCTTTCTTATTCAACTTCTTCTTCTTTAGTTGTTTCATGATAAAGTAATAACATCCGTATTACTTACATACTGATATGTTATTATAAATATGAAACAAACCTAATTCACCTTCTATCCATCTTACGGAAAAATGAAATCACCGCGCGTGCGTACGTACGGAATACCGTCTCCACGCCGTGGTGTAATCTATTTTCCACCATCACCTTACAAGGATGGGTATAATGGTGTAATGAGTAACTATATATGATTATTATAAAGTGATATTGATACTGAAATAGTATAAATACACTTAAATACAATTCCACGATCATAGGAACGATGTCATCACTCGTTCGTACGTACGGAATACCGTCTCCACGATGTGATGCGACTCGTTCTACATGATCTTCATTTCATAATGATTATATAAATGAATTGAATGAATGAATATGGTATATACTACACCAATACCATTCTGGAAATGAATTATCTATAACCTAAAGATAAGAATAAGAATTTATTCGACAAAACACGCATAAGAACAAAAAGTTATAAAGACCCGAGTAACAAGTAACAATGAAATATTACTAACAAGAAGCTAATAATATGACCGTATATGATATCATATCAACATGTATGATTCTGGAATAAGTCAATAACATTATTTAAACCATTATACAGGAGCTTCGGACATGAACAAACCAAATCGGACCTAAGGTAAGGGAAATATCACAATCTCATTTTTATCCGAGATTGTTTATTCGTAAGTATTTTCTGGGGTGTATTTTATCATCCACATCCATGTTCCCTCAATATGTAATATTGTTTCCATCCACTTGAAATAGTTTAAATCCAATTTTACCCTTAGGTGAGTTTTTAGTAAAGAATATGAAAGGAATCTTTTGTCGTTTTTCCGTACGAGGTACTTTTTGACTTTTCCAACAAAAGTACGAAGAATGTTTTTTTTAACTTATACGGCATGAATGGATTTTTAAAACATTATTTCCAAGAAGCTTCCTTTACAAGTATTCAAGTTTATTTTTAATCAACTTCTTTTATTTTAAAATTGTATGACATGTTAAGAAAGGAAAAGTGTTTTTGAAAAAGAAAGGATATTTTCCTCAAGAATGGAGTTCAAGTGTTTTATCAAAATCATTTTCCATCTAAGATAATAAAGGGTTCTGTTTTTATCTCTATTATTATATTGATTTGATCATGTTATGATGGAATTATTTTTTTTATGAATTCCTTTATCTTATATGAATTGTTTTATGATGTCATGTTGTTTAAGAATCCCATTTTTATTACATGGGTTACACTATGATGTATGTTTTATATTATGTGGCACACATAAGAAAGGATTCATTATAAGATGGGTGGGACCTATATCTCCCTCCAATTCATTGGGTAAAGACTTTATATCTCATGAGATAGACATGGCTGGAACGGAAGGTTATTTCGGTTCAGTGATACAGGACTGAAACGAGGAGTGAAATCGGTTCAGAAAGGGACTTTGTCCACTAAGATAGTCTTGGCGATGAGTCATGACTAACAAGAAATGATTTTCCATGATTATGTGTGCATGCCACAAAGTTTCAAGTTTTATGTTATGATTATGGGGATCTCATTTTCACTTCTATGATTTATTCCATGTTAAGATATTATGATCTCTTTTGCAGGTTTTGATTTTCAAAAAGATATGATATGATTTTTATTTCCTTTATTTGCCCTTGCTGAGCATTTGAGCTCACCCTTTTATGTTTTCTTTTCCCCAGGTCAGGAAGATGGATATTAAGTAGAATATGCTAAAAGGGACCCTAGATATGATGAAATAAATGGGAGACACTGTAGAAGATTTATGAACCAGTTGTTTATGTTTCCCAGTTTCTAAAGACACTATACCTATACGGTCCTTTGTGGTTTTGTCATATGTTGTAATAAGTGTACTTCAATTTTGAAGTATTAACAATGTATGTAAAGTATGGGTCGTTATATGGGGAGCCTTGGGAGGATACTAGATAGAGGATTATATATTAGGGACGTGATCCAAGGGTTTTTAGTTAATAAAATTGGGATCATGCATCGGTTTATATAGGAAAATATATGGAATTCTTTATTATTTAGGTTTTGGACACCGCACATTAAACTAATCTAAAACACAAACCAAAACATGGTTTTTTCCAATGGTTTTTCCAAAAGGGAAGTAGAAAACATTATTTTATAAGGGAAATGGCCGAACTTCTTAAAATATTAGGCCTTCTTCTATAGAGGTGAGTCCACTCTTAAGGAAATAATTTTTAAAGTTAAAATGTTTTATAAGTCTTGGAGGGTCCACTAAAAAACCATTAAATTAATCAAATTATTTTAAATTTAAAACATATATTTTCTGAACATGCTTTTTATAGTATTTTATTACATCACTATTGGGTCATTATATTGTCCTAAAACACATTATATATTTAAACGATATTTAATTTTTACCCAAAAATTAGATTGTATCATAAAATTATGAAAACTTCACCATTAGATAATTTCGAAGTAATGATTCAAAAAATAATATTTATTTAATCTAAATAATTATTCAAATATATGAATTTTTACTTTTAAAATAAAAACTAACATTTATCCAAAATTCATGGGTTTTTAAAAAAACAACTTTAAAACCTTAATATAATATACAATTCTATTCATAAGAAAATTATACGATCATTTATATTTAATAAAAAGAAACTAATTAAAATTTTTTTATTAAAATATTATTTAATTAAAAATTTCACTAATTCCGAAAAATAGATTTCTCAATTTAATATTAACAAAATATATTATTTTAAAAAAAAATATATTTATAATGAAACAATTATAAAATGAATGTATATTCTCTATACAAAAATAATTCCCATAATCATAGGGATAGGGTATTATTACATAACTCTTAAAACACTCGTATAAGACCTAAGGGTAAGGTGTGTGATGGTGACAACTCTTGGGGAGGCTCAGATAACATTACTCAGGTGGTAATCTCTATTAACTTCCACTTCTCTGGTAGGCGGTTCCATTCAATCTTAATTTGTTGAATCTTGACTTGGGATTGGTCAAGAGAGAAGCCCAGTGACGCTACCTCCTTTCTGGGCTCTGAAAAACGGGTTTCCAATGGAAAAAATCTACTAAATGAGGTCGTTTCTTCCTATCTTTGAGTAAATTGGATTTCATAAAGCTCTATATTTAAACTAATCATGTTATCATTTTTCAATGTCTATATTAGCAACGGTGACAATTCTCTATGGTATTTTAAAATCCAAAAACATAAAACAAAGAAAGTGAATATGGTTTATATAATCATTTTATATAATAAGATATTTATTTAGATCAAGAAAAAAGTTCACTAATAAAATTTTGAGTCATTACTTGAATGATCAATTTTATAATATTATTTATAGGAGGAAACTTCTTTTATCTACTCCCATTATTTCCAACCTGAATACCCATGAAAACATAATTGAATGGGTCTTGATAAGGGAACATTCTTTAATGAGATTAACATTCAATTTACATTTTTCAATCATTGTAGACTTGTACTTGGTTGTGTTTTTGAATGGTGGATTTTAGATGATGAACAACACATTGCTCATTTACATGTTCTACTCAACTATAAATAAATAGAATGATTTGTATAGTGACATGTACTACCATGTATTATATAATTTTTTTTCAAAAAACTAAATTAATATTATTCTATATATAGATTATATGATGATCATATGAAGAATCATTTTCCAAAAATTATAGCAGATGGTATTGAAGAACGTCGACATCATAATTTTTACATACTTTTTGAACATTTAGTACAATAAATTGTTTATGGTTTTGCGTATAAAATAAATTCAGTATTAGTTATATTATTAATTGTCTTTCAATTGTGGAGGTATAAAAAAATGTGGACAAAATTGATAATCTGTTTTCTGTATTGAATAACCCACCATCCAAAATGGATAAATCTTATAATGTTTATGAGGTGAATGGTTTTGAATTTCATAAATTTTTATAATTTCAATTAAATAAATAATATATTATTGTATTTTATTCATAGGATATCATCATAGAGAAAGTGAAATTTAATTTTATTTCATGCTAAATGAAATAATTGACTTAGTTATCTAGTACATACTTTTGTAATGAGGTTTAAATGTCATTGGATTGAAACTGATTGAGGCTTGAATGTTCATCCGCACAATTGCATCATTGATATTAAATATAAAATTATTATTGTAGTAAATTAACCATTTTTATTTGCTCATCAAGAGCACAAAATATATTATGAAAATTGTTTTTCTACATTAAGATAGTTAATTAATTTATTGATTATTATAAAAATGAAATCCCATGAAACTCAGTTTATAAAAAGTTAATGTGGTTCAATTTAAGTGAATAGAATTGAAATATTTTAAGAGACTGCTCAAAATACATATTTTCTATGAAAATTCATGAATATAGATGACAAAACCCTACAGTTACAAGTCGATGGTGATAATTATATTGATGATGTTAAAAATGAATTGGAATTGACAAGTGATGATGGAGATGAAACATCTATTTAAATTGATGACATCAAGTAGGAATATGATGATATTGACAACATAATATACGAAGATGATGGTGAAGTTAGATAATGAAACTATAATTTATTATTTATAGTTAACATATATTTAACACTCATCTTCAATTATTTTCTATCATATTTGTTTTCATGTTTCAAATGGTCGACGAGACTTATTATGACATCTTCTTTGACTTCTACGATGTTGTACTACCTAGTGATGGGCATAGTTATATCAAATCAGACCCTTAGGTTTCTATAATTTATTAGTCTACTTGGAGGGGTCATGGTATTGTGAGATTATTAATCCACAACCATATTCCCAATAAATAGTCTCATTTTGACTTTGATTGATTCATGAGGAGGTATGTTCAGTTGTAAATTCAGTTAGTTTTCATTACATTTCATCAATTTATTAATGTACTAATTATTTCTTTATTTTTTCTGTTTTTTCGTATCTTTTCACATAAATATGTTGGTAAGGGGATTTTTTTTGTGGGACAATTTATTTGAGCCAATGGTAATGTGGTATTAGTATCCCATTACCATTAAATATTGCATCTCCGATCATCATATGGTACGTAAATAAATAATTGTTATTTTATAATTCATTTACATGTTAACTTGATATTATTGAAAACTAAAGGATCCATGGAATTATTTTGGAGATAGAATTATGAGTTTTATCTAGGAGGCCTAGAAGTTGGGTATGTGTGAGTATTGTCATAGGTTTTATCACAATTTCTGGGGGATAACCAACAAGAAGGTGAGAGTCAGATATTATTATCAGTCTTTATATGCCCATTGAACTGATTATATCTCATATCAATCTTGGAATGGATTCTATTCAAACGTTATGGGAGATATTTCATATAGTAGAAGAGTCATGTAACACCCCGATATTTTGATGATTATTTTTTTGATTGAGTTTATATTTTCAATATTTTATCATTTCACATGATAGAGTAAATAGTTATATATATATATATATATTAAAACACTAATAAAAAAATTTATTTCACACACAATACCAACTTCACATGTGTTATATTCAATACCAACTTGGATTGCACAACAAGTAACATTGACTTGGCGTATGATGCACACAACAATGAGTTTCTATGAAACATATTTTTTTATATAATTAATTAAATGAGATAATTATAACCTAACCATTAAAAATATATATATGAATAGTAATAAATACTTTACAAATATTCTTTATAATTTTTTATATAAATTAATCATATTGATAATGAATGATTTCAATTTTGGTAAAGTCCTTCTATGATTAAAAACATTGTTTTCTCGATTGAACTGCTTATAATAATGAAAGTAATTTTAGAAAAATTTTGAAATTTAATTCGATAAAAGAACCATAATTTTTATATATTGAATTTCGAAAATAACCTAGGGTTATTTTTATTGTGTTTTTATAAGAAATACCATTTTTATCAATAGTGAAAAATACTATTTTGTTTTGTTAAAAACAACTTTTTTCTAATTAATTATTAATGATATATTATATTATAAATTTATTTTACTGTAACATTAGATATATATTTAATTATTAATAAAAAATAATTCAATAAATTAAAATTCACTTTGAAATTGAATATAAAAGCTTAACAAAAATTTGAACTTCTTCCTACATTAAAACCATGTTATTTCGTCCCGTATGCGAGATTTTCACTAATCATAATATTGTCACTTATGCTATATGAATCTCAAAAATTTGACATGCACCATTATATTTAGTATAATGTTTTGATTCTAATAATACCATGTTAATGTTTGACAAAAATAATTTGTAAAATTGATTAAAATTAATCACATTTGTTAAGGAAAATTTAAGCTTAATTAGGGACTGAACATTAAAATTAAGGTTCCAATTGAAATAGCCACTCGTCCAACACCCATTGGTTATCCATATTTTGGCCATGAACCTTCCATTATTAATTGTTTTGGGTTTTTTATGACATTTTCTTGGTAATAACATGTGTACCCATAATTTGTTTCTAAAAATCATGTGACTCCTTTTTCCTTTCCTAAAAAAGTCCACCACCACTACCCATTCCTCACACAAATAAAACCTTTTATGTTCAACCATGATCTGCCTATTTAGCCTCCGAAAAATCCTACCATTTTCATTGAAGCCTGTTTTTGGGAAAAAATCTTCTCAAGGAACCCTTTTGGCACAAACCACAATAAGTTACCTGATTTAGAGGTAATGTCTTCTCTCAAGCCCTATCCATTTATTTTCCTTATACACCCACTCCACTCTTTTTATTCCCTTATTGTGTTACAAAAAAAATATACTTTGTAAACTAAGATGTTTTTATGAAATAGTTCTTAAAAAAACATACACACACCACCATCTAATGTATGTTTAATATATTTTTTCTTTGTACAGTGAACTACTGTCTCGCGAAATGATGATTTTTCATTTCTCCATTATCACCAATCACGGTGGCCATTATGATAGAAACTCTATCTGTATATGTCATATATGGTATTTATTATGTATATAATCTTATTTATTCCATTTAAAATACACAAATATTTACATTCTATTTTATGTTAATATGGTAATCTCGTTTGAGGAAGTGTAGATTACCACCCCATTCAAGCAATGTAATTCATTCACACACCACATGGAATGTAATAATGAATGGTGTAGTTAAATTATATGATATATATAATATATTCAAGCTAATGGAAAAATAATATATATACATATATACACATATATATATATACATATTTCATTTACATACTTTCTTTCAATAGGAAAATAAAAACAGAAAACAACATTAATGTGTACTTACGGCTTACCATCTCTATGAATGGTGTATTCCATTTCTTACTTAAATATGTTATAAATTATTATAATATTCATAAAATATAAATGAAAAAATTTATATCATTATATACATTTTTTAATCATGATTTAATTATAAGTAACAATGATATAACAAATTAAGACACTTGCAAAAAGAAATTTGAATATTATCCAAAGTGAAAACATAACATATGATCATTAACAAATGGGTCATATAAGGTTATAATAAATAAATATATGGTAATAAATAAAATAAAATTATTATTTAAAATATGTATAATAGACTTATATTTATTATACAAGAAGCATGTATGAGTACAGTGATAGTCGAGACACACGGTGAGGGAATTTCATGTCACTTTTAATTTCTATGAGATTCAAGCTATATTTACCAGTATTTACTTTAGTGTGGTGTATGTACTTACCGTTATTGTATTCTATTTATATTTTTCTTATGTTTATGGTTATTTACATTCCAATTTTATGATCCTTA
Source organism: Viscum album (assembly GCA_963277665.1). Lineage (NCBI taxonomy): Eukaryota > Viridiplantae > Streptophyta > Magnoliopsida > Santalales > Viscaceae > Viscum > Viscum album. Next base: position 1,463,448,949 of record OY728158.1, on the reverse strand, counting down.
TTTCCTGGGTTTTATGTTTCAAATGATTCCAAATCTGTCAAAACATTCTGTCTCAATTTTCCTTCTTTGAGACTTATGTTTCGTTATGCACCAAAACTCTTTTTTGAGGTTTATATACTTAAATTTTTCATGAAATATCATGAAGAATAATATTTTTATGATATTATATGATTCATGTAATTTACTTTAATTACATGGAGAGCATGATCCTAATATACAAATTTATAAGAGTTTATTGAGACAATCTCATTGTTTTTTGAGATTTTTTTTTGTTTATGATTCCATTGATGAAATATTATGATCCATTTCTAAAGAATATTCATTTTGTTTTCGCATCCTATGTTATTTAAGGATATAATCATGTATTGGTACTATTTTTACTCTTTGGTAAATAATATAGTCAAGAAAGTTTTCTTTTAGGAAAGCCCAACTTAACTATCTGTTTAATCGGAAATCTATGTTTCCTAAAAAGGGTTTCTGAAAATATTATACCATTAATATATAATATCTAAAATAAATTTTTATCCTTTTTTTATTTTTTAAAAATCTTCAATGGAATATTCTTATCTATTTCTAACCCACTCACTTTTCTATCCCATTTACCCTGTAAAAGGAATGTTCTTTTGACCTCATACGACATGTATAGATTTACCCACCATAATTTCTTCGAATCACCATCGGCATTATTAAAAAGTAAATCTATAATAAAATGGGTTTAAAATTATTTTCAAGTAAAATTTATTTCAAAATGGTTTTAATATTTTTTTATATGTTTTCATGGATAAATGTTTTCAAGTCTTGTTTACACATTTTAAAACTGCATTCAAAAACATGGTTTTCAAAACCTTTTCGAGGTTCTTTTATATGTTTTCAAAAAAATGATTTTAAAAAACGTTTTCAATATTTCGTTATATGTTTTGAAATTATTTTTCATGAAATTGTTTTCAAAAAAATTTCAATCTTTCTTTAAATGTTTTCAATTTTTCTCAAAGAAAAAGGTTTTTAAAATGTTTTGATGCTTATTTTAAATATCTTTAAGAAAAATGGTATTAAAAATGATTCCATGTCTTCATTATATATTTTAAAGGTATATTATAAGAAATTTATTTTCAAATGGCTTAATGTATTAAAAAAATTTCAAATAAGAAAGGATATCTTCCTCAAGAAATATTTCTAGAGGGTATTTCAAAATTATTTTCCATCTAAGATGAAATCTTCTAATGTTACTCATACCTTCTAGGAAATTATCTAAATGTACCATTTATATAATTTCTATGAATTAATTATTCTTAATTTCATGGTTGTTAGGAAACCCATTTCTCTTTCATGGGTTATATGAATATGAAATTGTATTCTCTTTTTCGAGTTATGGTTTTGATGAAATGATTACGAAACATGTAAATATTTCCACATGTTATGATATTTCTACATGTTTAGGATACCCATTTCATTTCCTCGGTTATGATATTTTTGTGGAACATGTATTTATGATTTCATTATGAGACTAGTGGGACCTATATCTCCCTCAAATTCATTGGGTAAAGATTTGTATCTCATGAGATATACTAATATGGTATTAGGCGTGAACCTTGACTTTTATAATGTCCATGGGTGTGAACCATGCATACTAAGATGCTATCAGAAGTGAACTCATGCTACTATGATTCAAATGGGATTGAACCATGACTACTATGATGGTATGGGGAGTAAACACATACTACTAACATGGTATTTTTAGAAATCCCTTGGCTATTATGGAAATAATTATATGCTTATGTGTTTTACACAATTCCTTCTCTCATTCCTATCTATTGCATTCATGGATTATTATCTTAAATTCATATGATTATTATCTTATGAAAAACCGATTTTTATTCCATGATTTTGGTTAGGATATTTGATATGTTGGGTATGATCTTAAATTTATAGGATCGCATTCTCATACCCTTATACTCATGTTTATGCTACATGTCTCCGTTATTTACCATAACTGAGCATTTAAGCTCACCCATTTTATGTTTCATATCCCCCAAGTTATCATGATGGGTACTATGTTTGATATTTCTAAAAGGGATTCTGGTCAATAACAACATTTTTTGAGATAACATAGCTCATATATGAACCATTTTTTATGTTTCCATGTTTCCAAAGGAATGATAACAATTATAGTCTTTGGGTGTCTGTTTTTATGAAATTTAAGTATTCCACAAAAGTTATGTAATGTTAATGTTTGTAAATCAACGGATACTATAGTTAGTATTAGATCAAAGGTATAGAAAACCATTTGAAAATAGGATGATAAAACCATAGTGATATCTCTATGTATATTTATAGGTACATATCTATAGATGTATCTAAGGATAAGCATAAGGATGAGTTAATTTTTAGGAAAATGTCCTAAATATTTGGTAGAGGATAGAGTGAGTTTTTTCCAAGAAATAAGTCCATGTCTAGATTCTATAACTGGATGTGGAACTAGCATAGATGTACCATGGTGTAACAACTAAGACAAGATATTATGGGAAAGACTACGGGTAATCTGGTACATGACAATGGGACCTACTGAATACCTATTTTGATACTCTTGGTGGATATGCTTTGTAGAATTCCAAAACTCCTCATAAACCATCATGAAGGATTTTGATTCAAGTTAGAAATCAATAACCTAGGATAAAACCAATGTGTCATTGATTATGTAATGTGTCATGATATATAAATCTGATGTGTAATAGTTACATAGTTTTTTTCTATGATAAGTAATGATCACAATATGCTTCTGGATTTAATCCATAGGGGGGACTAAAAAAACTGGATTAATGTTGAATGTGATGGGATATTTTCTAATGAAAAGTCATGTGGGATTTTCACTACACTAAATGTGGTTGTGATCATACCTAATCAGTTTTCATGGAAAATTATTAACAATTTTTACCTTAACAAAATATTGGACTTGCGAAGGAAGGGAAAGGAGTTCGATGATATTTTGGGTAATGGAGACCATGAAGGAAAGAAGATTCAGTTTCCAATGTGTCTCGAATTTTGAGAGAATTACCTAAGTGAATGTCTTAGAGGATGAATAATGTGTTTTGACCATAGAAAAGAAGCACACACAAAAGTGATTTTATGGGAAAATGAAGAGTTTGGTTAATGAAAAGGAAGGGAATTTTTTCCGACCAATGTCATCATTAAAGGATATGTGTTTTAGTTATGAACAAAATGGTAATTATGAAACCTAATGTCCCAAGAAGAAAGTTCTTAAAGAGAATCAACAAGGTTTGTTGAGTTATGGTTACATTGTATATAATGACGAGACTACATATGAAATGTTATGGAAAAAAAGTATCGTTTAATAGGATGAAGTTTCCTTGTTAATGGAATAATGATGAAGTGAAATAATCAAGGTATTTATGTATTTAGATTCAAAAGTTATCAATGATGAAACATAAATGGATTTTTTTACATTTTTTCACTTATTATTTACAAGTTTATGTTGAATGTTCCCTGTGGACTAGTCAAGTGATTTAATGACAAGGTGATATTTTTTCTATGTGAATATAGCCCTTAATATTTTATTTATGATAAGATAATGTTGTATGCATAAAGATATGTGGGATATGAATAAGTAAATTGGAATGAATTTATTACCTTGGAACTATGTAAGGACTTGTTGAAGGGTGTTTTATGCTATAATTGATGATGATTACTATATTTTTGGATTTAAGGAGTAAATGAAATGTACTTTAGAATGACGAAGAATGCATGTTTTCCAAAAGTATTTATGGTAATTATTGTTGTTTTCATGTTTCAGGGGAATATAAAATAGGGGTATATACATGTTTGGAATATTACAACCAATATATACATCATGATATATGGTAATCAATGTTAATATACTTATGTGTGTCTCTTTCTATTTCATTTAATTTTTATCATTGTGAAGGGTTATAAGGTTATATCTTCATGAAAAGTTTATGTTAAAATTTAGAGGAAGCATTTCTGAATTGAATTTGTGTTGAAAAATTATGTTAAAAGTATAATCAGTTATCAACCTTATATCAAGAATATCAATCCTATATATTATATTAATATAGTTTAAAAAAGGACATCATGTTTGTTAGGTGACAACCAATCAAGTCTGATAAGTTCACAGATCTTGAACCCATGATCGAAAGATGATATGGGTTTCATTTCTACCATTGGCCTACACGATGTACTAGTTAATCTATATTTATTTGTAATAAATAAATATTTATGATGAACTATTAGTGTTACATTTTTATTTTTATAGATTAGAATATTTTTTTATTCATTATGGGTTGTATGATATATTATAATCATATTATGTGCTTTATTCATCAAAGTTAACTTTTAGACATTTATTACAAGAGGTAATGGATATATTATAAATTTTTCAATGCACAACCCAAGAATGAATCTTTTTAGAAATTTATCAAGTATTACTCAATGTTCATAAAGTGAATAAAAAAATTGTTGTCATAATGCCTAAATTTTTATTGAGGTGGGGGCCTTTTAAATAATCATAGATTTATAACTTTGAGGCCCTTGATATTCCTTTGATAATTTACTTTTTTTATTGATGACCCCAACAACTCCCTATAAATATTTATGATTTTTCACCACATCCAATCTTTACACTAAAACAATGTTCTCATTTGTGGAACCCCAGTTATATGTAACTTTGGGTAACCCTTATGGTTCTAAATTTTACATTTTTAGGGGATCTTTTATTATCCGTTTTTATGATGTGGGTTTCCCGGAATTAATCATTCAAGTACTAAATTTTTTATAACCAAAACGAATTTCAAATGAGAAATTCATTTTATGTGGGGTAGAATGTAACACACTGAGATTTTGAGGATTATTTTTTTCAAAATTAATTTATCTTTTAAATAATTTTTCATTTCCCATGAAACTAGAAATAGTTATATATATATATCACTAATTAAAACATTCATTTCACATGAAATAATAACTTGGCATGAAACACACACAATACCAACTTGGATTCCACTATAAGCAACACCGACTTGGTGTACGATGCACACAACACTGAGTTTCAACAAAACATCTTATTTAAATATAATTAAATAAATGAGATGATTATAACCTAAACATTAAACATAGTTATATTAATAGTAATAAAAAATTTCCAAATATTTTTTATAATTGATTTATTAAAGTAAAATAAATTGACTATGAATGAAATGATTTTAGGTGAAGTCCTTATAGGTTTAAAAACTTTTATTTCTCGAATAAACCACTAAAAATAATGAAACTAATTTTAGAATAAATTTAAAATTTATTTTTATAATATAAAATTCAATTTTGAATTTATAATTTCGAAATATCTTCATGTGAATTTTTGGGATTTTTCTAAGAAACTTCATTTTTTGATTAATAATGAAAAATACTTATTTTAAGTTAAAAAATCCTTTTGTATAATTAATTATTAATGATAAATGATAATAAAAATAATTTTTTAGGTCACATTAGATAAATATTAAATCTATTAGAACAATGTAATTAATTAGATTCAGTTTCACTTAGAAACTAACTATAAAATCTTAATAAGATTTTGAACTTCTTTCTATATTAAAACATATTATTTTGTCTCGTTTACGGTATTAGAAATAGTCATAATTTTTCCAATTCTATGATTTAAATTTAAAAACTCTAACATACACCATTGAATTCAGACAAATATTTAGATTTTAATAATACCATGTTAATTTTTGACCAAAATGATTAGTAAAACTGATTAAAATGAATCACACCAGTTAAGGCCAAATTAAGGTTAATTAGGGACCAACCCTTAAAATCAAGATCCAAAATGACCTAGACACTTTTACAACATCCATTTTCTATCCATAGTTCATACATAATCCTTCCATTCATGATTTTGGTTTTTTTTCTATGTCTTCTTATGGGTATGAACATGTACACACCTAATTTGTTTCTAAAAATTCCATTTGAGAACTTTTCCTTCCGTATAAAATCCTACCACCTCTACCCATTCCAAACATATCTAAAACATTTTATGTTCATATAATTTATAACGGGGTAGAATCCCAAAAATCCTACCTTAAACCTTGAACTTGCCTTTTGGGTATAAATCTTCTAATGGGATCTTTTTCACACATATCAAAAAGAGTTGCCCGATTTATATATTATGTCTTCTCTCAAGGTCCTTCGATTAATTTTTATTCTCAACCCCCTACACTCTCATTATTCCATTATTGTGTGAATACACCATTATAATACATAAAATATGATCATTTTATTCAAATTTTATGACCAATACCTACACACACCTCCATCTAATGGATGTTGAAGATATTGTTTCTATGTACGGCGAACTGGTGCCTCACGAAATGATGACTATTTAGTTCTTATTTACCACAAATCATGGTGGACATTACGATGGAAACTATATTTATATATTTAATATATTGTATTTATTATGAATTTAATCTTATATTTTCCTTTTTCTATACACATCTATTTACATTCCATTTACTATTAATATGTTTATCTCGTTTGAGGAAGTGTGGACTACCGCCCCCTCAAAGCGATATGACAAATTCACACACCACACTGAATATAATAAGGAATGGTTTCATTAAATTATATGAGATATATAATATATTTATTCTACTAGAATAATTATATATATATACATACATATATATACATATGTAATTTACATTATTTCTTTCAATATGAAAATAAACGGAAAACAATGTTCATGAAAACATACAGCTTACCATTTCAATGAACGGTGTATTCCATTTCATACTTATGTATTCTATAAATTCTTATAATATTAATATACATGATATAAATGAAATTTATATAATAATATACATTCTGGAATCATGATATATGTATAAGGTCCAATGATAATACAAATTAAGACACATGCGAAAATCAAATAGAATATTATTTAAAGTGAAACCATAACATAAGATCATTAAAAAGTGGGTAATATAAGGTTCTAATGTGAAAATATATGGTAATAAATATTAGAATATTATTCATTAAAATTTTTATAATAAACTAGTATTTATTATACCGTAAGCGTGTACGAGTACGGAGAGATTCAAGACACAAGGTAAGGGGATTTCATCTCACTTTTAATTTCTTTCAAATACAAGCTATGTTTCCAACTCTTTTCATTTTTGTGGTGTATGTATATACTGTGATTTTATTTTATGTATATTGTAAATAAATATATGGTTATTTACATGCCTATTTTATTATCCCTCATTCATGGGTCTTTAGTTTAAATAGTTATCAAATTGGTTAAAATGTTTGCTCTCAATATGCCTTCATTGAGACATAAGTTTCATTATGCACCAAAACCCTTTATCAATGTGTATATACTTATTTTTACATGACATGTCATGAATATTAATTTTTCATGATATTATAGGATTAATTTATTTTTTTCTCCTTACATGGAGATCATGATCCCAAGATACCAATTTATTAATGTTTATTAGGACAATCTCAATGTTTTTAAAAATTGTTTATGTTTGTGCTTACTTTGATGAAATCTTATGATCCATATCTCATGAATATTTATGAGTTTTATTATCCTATATTATTTCAAGATATACTCATGTATTGGTACCATTTTCAACACTTTGGTATATAATATATTTAAGAAAGTGTTTTTTAGTAAATCTCAACTTTACCCTCTCTTCGGTCATAAATCATTCTTTTTTAAAGATGGTATATAATAATATTATACAATTCCCCTATAATTTATAAAATAAATTTTTACTATTTCTTTACCAATATCTTCAATGGAATATTTTTATTTATTTCCAATCAATGCACTTTTCTACTCTATTTAGTGTGAAAATGTAATGTTCTTTTTACCTCGTACGACATGAATTGATTTTCCGGTCGTCATTTCCTCAAAGCTCCCTTTGAATTTTTAAAGAGGTTATTCTTTAATAAAACGTTTTTAAAATAAATTTTCAATAAAAATTGTTTTAAAAATGGATTTAAACTTATTTTAAATGTTTTCATGGAAATGTTTTTCAAAAGGCCTTCAAGTATTATTTACACCTTTTCAAAGTTCTTTCAAAGAAATGGATTTCCAAAAAAAATCTATAAATTCTTTTGTACATTTTCATGAAATGTTATTTTCAAAATCTTTTCAAGATTTATATATAATTTTTCATATTATTTTTCAAATAAATGGTTTTAAAAACATAATCAATCTTTCTTAAAAAGTTTCCAAGTGTTTCCAATGAAAAAGTTTGTAAAAATGTATTGAAGCTTACTTTAAATTTTTTCAAGGAAAAGGGTTCTAAAATTGGTTTAATGTATTCATTATATGTTTTCAAGGTATTTTCAATGAAAATTATTTTCTAATGGTTTTAGATATTAAAAAACCTTTACCAATAAAGAATTGATATTTTCTTCAAGAATCATTTTTAGATGGTATTTCAAAATTATTTCCCATCTAAGATGACATCAATTGATGTTACTCATACTTTTGAGAAAATGATATAAAGGTTCCATTCATATCTTTTATATTAATGAATTATTATTAATGGAATGGTATTTATGGAACCCATTTATACTTCATGGTTTATAAATATATGAAATCCATTTATCTTTTATGGGATATGATTTTGATGAACTGATTACGAAACCTGTAACTCTTTCCACTGGTTATGATATGTTTACATGTTTATGATATCCATTTCATTTAATGTGTTATTATACGCTTTGTGGTACATGTATTTTTTATTTCATTATTAGATGGGATGGACCTATATCTCCTTCCAATGCATTGGGTAAATATTTATATCTCATGAGATAAACTGGGAAGGTATTTAGAGTGAACCTTGACTACTGTGATGGTCATGGGAGTGAAAAAAGACTTCTAAGATGGTATGAGGAGTGAATAAATTCTACTATGATTGCCAATGGAGTGAACCATGACTACTATCATGGTATGGGGATTGAACCCATACGACTAAGAAGGTTGTGGGAGTTATGCTTTGGATACTATTGAAATCATTTTATTCATTTGTGTTTTCTATAATTCCATGTCTTATTCCTATCTTATGATTTCATGGCCTATGTTATTTATTTCATATGATTCTTGTCTTATGATCTACCAATCTTTAATCCATGATTTCTTCTATGATATTTGATATATAGGGTATGATATTCTATTTACATGATCATGTTCTCATGCCCTTATACTTGTGTTTATGCTTACATGTCACCCTTGTTTACCCATACTTAGCATTTTAGCTCAACTCTTTTATGATTCCTTTCCCCTAGATTATTCTGATATTTATTATGTTTTATATGTATAATAAGGGTTCTAGTTAATAATAACCTAGTGGGAGATAATGTATCTCACATGTGTACCATTGTTTATGTTTTTATGTTTTTAAAGGCACCATACTGACTACAGTATTTGGGCATCTGTTTGTGTAATATTTAAGTATTCCACAAAAGTTTTGTAATTTTATTGTTTTTAAAGAGAGTGTTGTTATAGCTGGTATCAGAGAAAAGTTACAGTTATCCTTTGAAAACTAGGATGATAAATCCTTAGAGATATTACTAGGTATATTTCTTAGAATGTGTCTCGGGATGTCTCTAATGATAAGTATAAGGATGAGTTAATGGTTAGGAAAATGTCCAAGAATTTTGGAAAATAATTTAGTGAGTGGTTTCTAAGAAATACATCCCTGTATGGATAATACATGTGGATGTGGATTCGGTACATATTTACCAAGGGGTAACAACTCTTACAAGATGTTTTAGGATTTACTTGGTTAAATTTGGTACACAAAAAATGGGTCTTATTGCACACCTAGTTTGACACTCTCAGGGGATATGCTTTGGGGAATTCACAAACTCCTCATGAACCATCTTAATGGATTTAGATGCATGTTAGATATCAATAACCTAGGATAAACACAAGGTGTCATAGATTATATAATTTTTCACAATTTAAAAATTGTATATGTAATTTTTTTCAATGATATATGGTTTTCTGCTATAAAAATTAATAATAGCATTGTACTTCAAGTTTTCATCAATATAGGGAACTGGAAGGAACTGGATTAATGTTGAATGTGATGGGAGATTTTATGTTGAACTTTTAAGTGGGATGATCACTGGAGTTAAAGATTCCATGATCATGTGTAATCAGGTTTCACGGAATATGATTAACAATGTTTACCTTAACCAACTCTCGGACTCACCAAGGAATATAAAGAAGGAGTTCACTCAGAGTTCATGAAATGGATACCATGTGGGAAATAATATTTGGTGACATGTATATTAGGAATGAGGAAATAATAACTTAATTTAATGTTTTAGAGGGATAAGAAGTTGTTTGACTATGGGAAAAAAGGACATAGAGCAAGTGACTTCAAGGGCAAATAAAGAGTTGGGTTAATGAAATGGGATGTGAATATTGGCCTCCATAAATAATCAAAAAAGGTTTAGTGTTTTAAGTGTAGAGGAAATGGTCATTATACAACCAAGTTTCTCAATTGGAATGTTCCTGAATAGAATAATCAAGGTGGTGCAATTAATGGTTACATTGGAAATGATGATGAGACTATGGTTGAAATGTGATGGAAAAAAGTATTCTGTGATAGGATGAGGTATCCTTGTTAATAGAATAAGGATGAAGTGGAATAATCAATGTTTTTATGTATTTGTATCCAAAATTTATGAATAATGAATTATGCATGGATTTTTCTCCTAATATTTTTCACTCAATATTTACAAGTTTTTCTTGAAATATTATTATGGACTGGTGAAGTGATTTAATGATAAGGTGATATTTTTTCTATGGTAAGGTAACCCTTAATATGTTCTTTATGATAATATAATATTGTTAGGATAAAAATATATGGGATATGAATAAGTAAATTTGACATTATTGATTACCTTGGAACCAAGTAAGGAATTTTTGAAGGGTGTTTTATGCTATCAGTGATAAAGCTTAAAATGTTTTTGGATTTAATAATTAAATAAAACTTACTTTGGAATGAGGAAGCAAGAATTTTTTCCAAAAGAATTTATGGTAATTCAGGTTGTTACCATGTTTCAAGGTAATATACAATAATGTTATTCACATGTTTGGAATGTTACAACCAAGAGATACTTTTTGATACTGGGGAATCAATATTAATCTGATTTCATGAATAACTTTCAATGGACATGGATTTTCATCTTTCATAAGGGTTATAATGTTATCCATTCATGAAAATTTAAGATAAACATTGTAGTAAGTATTTGTTCCCTGAGTTTCTTTTAAAAATCATGGTTAAAATGATAATCATTGATTAACCTTATTTCAAGAATTTCCATCTTATATATTTTATTAGTTAGGTTTTCAAAAAATGGACATCATGTATGTCGGCTGACAACCAATCATGTCTGGAAAGGTTATGGGTCATAAATCCATGACCAAAGGATGATAAGGGTTTCACACCTACCACTAACAAACGAGATATCCTTATTAATGTATATTTATTTGTAATGAATAAATATTAATGATGGAATATTACTATTACCTTTTATTTTATAAGATTAACACATGTTTTATTTTATTCTTTATGGGAAATAAGATCTATTAAAATCACATTTTAGGGCTTTATTCATCAAAGTTAATTTATAGACATTCATTCTATAACTTAGTGGATGTATTTAGAAATTTTCAAAGAAAATACCAAGAATGAATTTTTTATAGATAAATTTATCACGAATTTCCCAATGTTCTGAAAGTGTTAAAAGAACAATTGTTGTCCTAATACCTTTTTTTAAGTTCATATCTTTTTAAATTGTCACAATTTTATTACTTTGAGTCCCTCAACATTCCTTTGATCATTAAATTTTTTGTGATTTATGACCTCAATAACTTCCTATAACAATTTATTCCTTTCCTCCATGTCATATCTTCTCACCCAACCTATGTTATCCTATGTGTAAACCCTGTTATATATTACTTTGGGTAACCATTATGGTTCCAAATTTCACTTTTTAAGGGAAATTTTAGTATCCATTTTTACGATGTGTTTTTCAATGATTTATTATTTAAATTAATATTACATTGATAACCCAAACAAATATTTTGGGAGAAATTCATTTTAAGAGGGGTAGAATATAACACCCTTAGATTTTGAGGATTATTTTTTGAGTTAATTTATCTTTCCAATATTATTTCATTTCAAATGACACTAGAAATAGTTTCTTATATGTATATATATATACTAAAAAACTAAGTCAAACATTTCTTTCACACATAATACCAACTTGGCATGCACTACACGCAATACCAACTCGTTTGGCACTACAAGAAACACTGACGTGGTGGATCCACGCAACACTGGGTTTCTATAAATTATTTTTTATATATATATATTTTTCAATGAGATATTAATAACCTAAACATTAAGCATAGTTATAGTAATAGAAATAACTACTTTCCTATTATTTTTTATAATTATTTTATAAAAATAAAACTTATTAATAATGAAAGATATGATTTTTGGTAAAGTCCTTTTATGTTTAAAAACATTATTTCCTCAATTGAACCGATTCTAATAATAGGTCATTTTCTTTCCATATAAAAGGCCACCACACCTTCCCATTCATCACTCCTATAAAACCATTTAGTTCCATCAAAAATAGATAAAGGATTCCTCCCTAATAGTCCTCCCTTCGATCTTTAAGACTTTTTTGGAAAAAAGATTCTCAAAGAAGCCTTTTAGCACAATCCAAAAGGAGTTTCCTGATTTATAGGTAACTTCTTCTCTCAATAACCTTCCATTAATTTTTCTTATCCATCCCATACACTCTCTTTATTCCTTACTTGTGTGATTACACTAGTTTCATCCATAATATATTATTTTGTTAAGAATATTTTTTGACCTACACTTACACACACCCCAATCTAATGGATGATGAACATATTGTTTCTAAGTACGATGAGCTACTGCCTCACGAAATAATGATTGCTCATTTATACTTTAACACCAATCATGGTAAACATTATAATGGAAAAACTATTTATATATGTAATATATTGTATTTATTATGTATTTAAGATTCTTTATTCCTTTTACAATACACGTCTATTTACTTTCCATTTGGTGTTAATATGATAATCTAATTTGAGGAAGTGTCGACTACCACCCCTCAATGAGATGTGATTCTTTCAAACCCTGCATGGAATGTAATAAAGATGGTTTTAGTGAAAATATATGATATATATAATATATTAATGATAATAGATTAATTATATATATAAATATGTTATTTACATACTTTCTTTCAATACGAAAATAAATACAGAAAACCACATTCATGTGTATGTGCGGCTTACGTCTCCATGAATGGTGTATTAAATTGCATACTTATATATGATTTAAGTTATTATAATATGAATATACTGGATATAACATATATTTATATCATGATACACATTGATTAATTATTATATAAGTATAAGGACCAATGATATAACAAATTAAGACACGTGTGAAAAGCAAAGAGAATATTACTCGAAGTGAATCCTTAACAAAGGATCGTTAATAAGAGGGTAAAATAAGTTTACAATAAGACCATATATGGTAATAAATATACGAATATTATTCTTAAAATATGTATAATAAATTTATATTTATTATTGATGAATCTTTAATGATTACCGAGAGATTCAAGACACAAGATAAGGGGATTTCATCTCACTTTTAATTTCTGTGAGATAAAAGCTGTGTTTTCAACTCTTTCCTTTTGTGTGGTGTATGTACTGACCAAGATTGTATTATATGTATCTTAAAATTAATTTTATTGGTATTCATATTCCTATTTTAGTATCCTTCATTTGTGGGGTTTATCTTTCAAAATTTACCAAATCGGTAAAAACATTTTGTCTCAATTTTCGTTCTTTGAGACTTAGTTTCGTTACGAACCTGAACACTTTTTTGTGGTGTATATACTTAAATTTTACATGAAATATAATTAATATTAATATTTTCAGGATATTCTGTGCTTAATTTATTTTCCTTTCCTTACATTGATATCATGATCCCAATATACAATCTTATAAGAGTTTATTGATACGATCTCATTGTTTTTCAAGATTGTTTATATTTATGCTCCCTTTGATGAAATATTGTGATATATATCTCAATAATATTGATGAGTTTCCTTATACTCTATTATTTTATGATATACTCATGTATTGATACCATTTTATACTATTTGGTATACAAGATAGTTAAGAAAGTGTTTTTTAGGAAAACCCGACATTAACCTCTCATCAGTTGAAAATATATATTTTCTAAAAAGGGGTTCTATGAATGTTATTTCATTACCCTATAATAAGTAAAAGAAATATTTACCCTTTTTTATTTTACCAATATATTCAATGGAAACTTCCTGTCTCTTTCTGAACAAGGCACTTTTCTATCCTATTTATATTGTTAAATAAATATTCTTCTGACCTCGTATGACATGTATGGATTTATCCATGTTCATTTATTCATAGCTCCCTCTTAATTGTAAAAAATGATAATATTTAATAAAAAAATTAAAATAGATTTTCAAGGAAAAAAATTTTCAAGATGGTTTTAAGCTTCATTTATTGGTTTTCATGGAAACCTATTTTTAAAATATTTTCAATTCTTATTTAGATGTTTTCAATGTTATTTCAAAGTAATGGATTCCAAATAATTTCTAAGATTATTTTATATGTTTTCAAGAAAAATGATTTTCCAAAAAAATCAAGATTTATTTATGATTTTTTACATTATTATCAAATAAATTATTTTCAAAACAATTTTTAGCTTTCTTTAAATTTTTTCAAGTGTTTTCAAAAAAAGGTTTTTAAAATGTTTTGAAAATTGTTATAAAATTATTCAAGGAAAAAGATTTTCAAAATTATTTCATGTCTTCTTTATAATTTTTAAATTTAATTTATACAAAAATGATTTTCAAGTGTTTTTATGTATTAAAAATCCCTTTTCAAACAAGAAAGGATATTTTCTAATAGAAAAATTTTTGTTGTATTTTTAAAAATTATTTTCCATATAAGATGATCTCTATTGATGTTACTCATTCCTTCTAGGAAATGATCAAATGGTTCTATTCATATCATTTCTATGAATGAATTATTCTTAATTTTGTGTGATTTATAAAACCCATTTCTCTTTCATGGTTATACATATATTAAATCCATTTATCTTTTATGAGTTATTCTTTTGATGAAATTATTACAAAACATATAACTCTTTCCACAGGTCATGATATGTTTACATGTTTATGATACCCATTTAATTTATTGGGTTATAAAATGTTTTATGGAACTTGTATGTATGATTTCATTATGAGAAGGATTTTTCCTATATCACCCTCCAATGCATAGAAAAATAATTTATATCTCATTAGATAAACTAAGATAGTATTAAGAGTGAACCTTGACTACTATGATGGCCATGAGAGTGAACCATGACTACTATGATAATATGAGGAGTGAACTCATCATACTATGATGGACATGGGAATGAACAATAACTACAATAATTGAATGGGGATTAAACCCATACTACTAATATGGTCTTGAAAATCATGCCTTAGATGCTATGGAAATCATTATATGCTTATGTGTTTACAACAATTCCATGCCTTCTTCCAATTTTATGCTTTCGTGGATTATGCTATTTATTTCATATGATTCATGTATTATAAACTGATAATAATTATTCCATTATTTTTTTATGTTATTTTATATTTAGGGTATGATCTTTTATTTATAGTATTGCATTCTCAAACCCTCATACTCATGTTTATTCTTATGTTCCCCCCTTGATTGTCCTTACTGATCATTTGGGCTCACCCATTTTATTTTTCATTTCTCCCGGGTTATGATGGTATCTATTATCCTTGATATGTATAATAAGGGTTATAATCATGAAAACCTATTGGTAGATTATGTAGCTCCAATATGCACCAGTTTTTATGTTTCCATGTTTCCAAAGCTATTATACCAACTACGGTCTATGGGCATCTGTTTGTATAATGTTTAAATATTCCTAAAATGTTATGTAATGTTAAGGTTTGTAAGTCGGTGGTTTCTATAAGTTAGGATGTGACACATCTTTCTGGGAGTACAAAATTTGGTATACATCGATGACATATATTAAGCACTTTTTTTAAAAACAATTATGAAATTAAATTTAAACTTTTTATTTTACACACATATAGGTTGTTCAAAATCCTAATATTAAAGAGTTTTAAGTTTATAATAGGATGTGAAACAATCCTACCACTTTAAAGATTACCAGTTGTTTCCATAATTATATTGTGATCAATATTTTAATTTTTTGTATAAAAATTAACTGAAAATAATATTTGAACTATTTTAAATTCAAATTGAAATTGAAGAAGTCAAAGGAGGCTGAGAATTATTAGACACATGATGAGATTCAGGCTGATGATGCTAGTTAGTCTACTGGTACAGTATTATGCGATGATAAATCATGGATATAGGAAATTATGTAGGAATTTGATAAGGGCTTAGAGTTTTTTATTGGTTCTTGAGTAATGCCTAATAGTTTTTTTGGAATTGATGCATGGTCGATTTCCAACACATAGGTAGCTTGTGTAGTGTAATAATTATACATCTCATTGTATGAGGAGTAGTTATGACCTTATATTAAGGTCATTGAGTGCATGATTAAGTAGTAGGATGATCCCCATCTACAGTACTGGAAGTAGCAGTAGGTGATGCGAATATGGTAGGAGCAGTAGAACGAGTACATGGGTGGTTTTGTTCAGGGCTCAAGGAAGAAGTTCCCTCCACCTCCTCTTTAAGATGGCCTTATCCCTCCCATACCCCTCTATTGGGATGGATAAAATATGCACATATTTAGTATATTAATATTTAAATAAAAACATTTTATGTAATTTTTCAATATTTTAAATTTTTAAAATTTATGAAATTATATTGATAGTTATTTTTAAAACATAATTTCAATCATTCAATCACCAATTGAAAATAATAATATCTTATTAGACTAATGACCCATAAAAATAGTTACCTGTTGAAAACTATTTGAAATGGGGAAACTCCCTATCATGAAAGATATTTTTTATGAAAACTCATCACAAAATAAATCTTTTGTAAAACAGTTTTCAGTGAAGAGTTATTTGTGGTAGGGTCCAATCACAAATAGCTATTTACGATGGGGTCCAATCATGAGTTATCGATTTTCTAGTTATTTATAACTAATTTCTTGGTAATTTAGGTGACAATTCCTTCTATTTAAGAGTTTTTTATCATCAGTGATAGTCACCAACATAGAGAATATTGAAAGAGAACTTATGGGGTCACTCCTCTTCATTTACACCCACAGTGGTATACCACTAAAGGGGGGACGTGTAAATATGGTATCAGAGTAGTTTTTTAAGGGATAGGGTAGATATGAGAGTTAATAACAACTCATTTTTATATAGATTTGGTAGGGGTGTGTTGAAACTCTAATAAAATATGTGATGTTGAACAAGTATACCATTTATGAAACATATATTTCAGGGCCCCATTTGATTTGATGTAAAGAAATTGAAAACCTATAGAAAATTATTGGTGATGGTGAAATCATTTTAGGGTATAAATCATTAAGAGTTATATGAATCATGATCACTATCTCCATCGACATTTAATACCATAATACGATATGTACTGAAATGGATTTTTTCCTTGTTGTAGTACTTAGTAACTTTTCATTAGTGATTATTTTATTTCATTAATATAATGTTAAGATTGAAATGGTAATTAATTTTAAATATACTTTTTAATTTAATACATTTTGTAAAAAAATCATCCCTTGTATGTGATATAAGATATATCATAATATTAATTTTATTTCAATTGTTAAAATGCATAACATGGTAACCTTGTTTCCTAATTTTTGTAATTACTACAAAATAAATCATAGTGTGTTTTGTTTTAAATAGATATTGAGTTTTGAAAACATTTACAAATAATATTCACATAATTATATTTCTTAATTAAATTTTGTAATTAATTTCTTAGATCCATAGTTGTGAGTTTTTTTGTTCTCAATAAATTTGATATGGCATAAATTGTCTATTATTTTTTATGTCTCATAAAACGTGTTTTAGTGTTTGTTTATATTTTGTTTTTATTATTTTAATTATGTGATTCCATGAAAAGGAAAATCATGGTTATTAATAATCTATTTAAATTTTAAATCAATGACATTAATAACATTACCCTTCCTTTTTGTCATGACTATATATTTTTAGTATCAATCCATTTATATATTGTATATATAATTTACATGAACATTCACATTCAAATATTGTGGTAAATAGATAATAATTACACACAATATTCTTATTTATCACAATACATATTCTTTAAATAGTTAAAATTTCTTCTTTCAAGGTTAAATCCATATTTAGAACTATTAAATTATCAACATTTCTACTCATATTTAAGAACCATAAAAATCATTTGAAAATGTGGGATGAGAAATACCAATCTTATTAAGGGATATATACGAAAATTGAAATGAACATATTTATCTATATCCAAACCATGAGATCATATAAGAGATTTTTACTTTAACATTCTAAACATTGACGTCAAATCAATAGTCACTACTACATAAAAATATCTTTACTTCCCAATGTTATTAATAAAACACATTACAAGAAAACATAGAGGAAAATCATAATATAGATGTCTTCATTAAAAAAACATTTGAACCCGTGAATTTTTTTATTAAAATATACCTATCACCCTTAAAGGGAATAGTAATTCCATTAACCAAAAGTTCAATTTCATGCATTATGAAATAAAAAAAGTCCACAAAAATTCACTTGTAAGATTATAAAATCCATGTAGTTTCACTGGTACAACATCTTAAAATAACCCTTATAAGAACCCTTGAAAATGTTATAACATAATCATTTTATATACAACATAATTATTAGAATAACATAACCATTTCCAAACATATTCTTGTGCTATATTTGGATCACCCATCATCATAAAACGTTTAAAATGGAGATAACATACATAGAATGCACAAAATAATTCATTTAGATAACCAAATATAATAAATTATATTTTTTAACACATATGAATAAACATGTTTGGGATTCATTGAAAAATATAGATAAAATACTTTTCATTGTGATAACATTAAAAAAAATATAATAGAAATTATGATACTCTTTTTAAAATAACATGAAAAAGTTCAAATTTTAATTCATTAAGAAAAATGTTAATGCTAGTTGAAAATTACACTAATGTTGTATACGTCAAAAAATATATTCCTTTCACACCTTTTAAAAATTATAAAAAATGACCTCTTCACAAAAATTATAACAAGTATTTATTCAACTACTTCATAACAAAAGTAAAAAAATGTTTTAAAATAAATTTGAATTAAAAAATTATATTATTAATTATATTATTTTAACATTATAAATGACATAGATATGGGGGAAAATATTTAGCAAATAAATCATTTAATCTCTTATTACAAATTTGTAAGTTAATGTAACCCTTATTACTTGATATCTTTTGAATCAATAAATCACTTAAGGAAAGAAACATCTATCAATTTATAAACAAGATAAATTTTCATTAATAATGATAAAATACATCCATAATGTATTTTATACACCACATAAATGAAAACAGGTGGCGATAATAGCTTATATTAAATATAATGGAAATTGAGAAAATAAATCCCTTACATCAAGTCTTACTTGTTACATACATGAATTTTATTCACAAATATTAAAATTAAATTAGTTTTTTGATTTGTTAATATCATTATTCATATTAATTATTCATCATTTACTATAAATCAATGTATTACATAATTACTGAATTGATTAATTTCACTTTATAAATTTGTACAACATTTAACTTATATGTTTGAAATTGATTTGTTAAGTTAAATAAGGTCAAGAAGATCATGATTATATAAGTTTTTTAATATTAATAATGTTATAATTCTACATTTATACATTATTTATACTTTTAAAACCAACCATGTTTGGTGGTTATGAAAATGAATTACATTACCATCATGGAGATGGTTATTCATACATACACATGTGTAACATTTCAATTTTTCAACAAACATGTGGGAAAGAAGTTAAGTATTTTTTTAACTTTATATAACGATAATTTTATATATAATATCATATTATTTTCAAAATTAACACATATATTCATTACATATGAGACAGTGGTAAAAAATAAAATAAATTAGTTCATGAGATGGTAGTCTACACGTACACATGGGTAATGTTTTCATATTTCATTAGATGGTAAAAAAAGATATATAATGTTTATTTATCATTAAAGAATAAAATTAATATCATATATTTAATATTATTTTATTTTGATACATTTTAATGACAACAAATTAAATACATCACCTTGTGATGTGGTAGTTCTCACAAACACACGAACGATGTTTGTATTTTTCAAATATATGGTTAACTTGATGAAACAATTTTATAACATAAATATAAAAAAAATTATACTTAATGGCATATAGTTATGCTATTATATTTCAATGTTTAATAGAGTTTTGATAGAGTTAAAAGTAGAAATAAAATAAAAACACTTTCTTAAGAACTAAACCTCTTCTCAAGACAAATGACTCAAAATATTAACATTTTCAATGCAAGGTGGGTACAGTGAAAAAATATGGCACTAAATTAGGATTTATATATGTTTTAATGTGATTTTAACCATTATTATTTTATTTTTAACAATATTAACCCATTCTAAATATAAATGTTGTGAATGACTATATTCCCAAAGTTATTATTCATAATGGAAAAAATGAATGTGGAAACATAAAAAATAAAATTAGGATTAGGAATATAATTTATATTTTATCAAATTCAATTTCTATAAGTGTTATGAATTATATTTGAAATAAACATACCAAATTAGAAAAAAAAAATAATTTTTTGTAAAATATGCCTTTTATATTGATATGTTTTTATAACAAATTAAATAATATTGTTGATTATAATGAAATTTATTTTTTTATGTATAATAAAATTAATGAATTAAATTTAAAATATAATTTAAAATATAATTTAAAAATAATAACAAAATGTAAATAATTGAAAATACAAGAATATTTTCAATGAAATTGGTATTTCTTCACTACTTGCTAAAAGATTAATTTTACCAAAAAAAATCTTTTCATTAGATGATTTAAAATAATTAACCATTTTTATAAAATAAAATTTCACAAAAAATTAAAAAATTATTTATAATATATGATAAAAAAATGCATTAAATTCTTTTTTTATGAAAATTTATTTTTATAGAATAAAATGACCTATTTATCATTAATTTACTAATAACTATAAATAAATGAATTTTAAAAATTTAAATTGAATATGAGATATATTTATTTATTTTTTTAGATTCATTTATCAACTATTCCAAATTTAATCTAATATGATAATAATAAATTAGTCACATTAAAACAGTTTTGTTGAAAATATATCTTTTAACATTGAATGATTATATACTCATTTCCAAAAAAAAATATTGGTAATGTGTATATATATTAAATCATTATA
Source organism: Viscum album (assembly GCA_963277665.1). Classification (NCBI taxonomy): domain Eukaryota; kingdom Viridiplantae; phylum Streptophyta; class Magnoliopsida; order Santalales; family Viscaceae; genus Viscum; species Viscum album. Next base: position 1,463,427,277 of record OY728158.1, on the reverse strand, counting down.
CATAAAATGGTTATGACTACAATGATCATTTTTATAACGGTCATATTTTACAAACTTATATATTAACATAAGTGTTTCGATAAAATTGATTCATTTACTTTTTTCTCATCATGCCTATTGGTATCGTAATTCCTTACCGTGTTTCCATAGTTGTTGTTCGAGTCACAAACTTCATAAAAAAACTATGAGGATAATGATTTTATGTTTTTCTATTTTTATATATATTAGAATTTTCTCAACATGAACTTTTCTTTATGTTGTTTAATTTTGGAACCTCATAATGTACCAGTGTTTATATTTCATTATAAAATTTTATTTCAGTAAATGTACCACACTTAATTTTTTAGTTTTACATATATCATAAGGTATATAATATAATATTAATAGAACATATATTCTAAAATTTTGCATTGTTATAATAATAGTGGGTTGGAAATTTATTGCAAGGATGAAAATTTTTCATTGCTTATTTCTTTTTATAAAGTGATAAATATCCCCATCATAACAATTAAAAATTTAGAAGTTTTATAAATCAAAAAATTTGTCTCACCTTACAACCATGGTTAAGTTCAATGTTATGATGGATTTCTTATACGTATATTTTAATCAGTAATATGAGAATTCTATATTGACTATTACCATTATTCTCATGAGTTTTGAGGGGAAAGTGTTAGGAATTTAATATAACACTATATTTTGATTAGATTTTTTTAATTCATGTAAAATTATAGGAATTCATTACGGTGGAATATTCTCTAATGATGAAATTTAAATCATTCAATATATTCTTTTATATAATGATACGACATTATTTTTTGTAAACAATGATTCCTCAAATGTTAATCCAAGTGTAATTTATCGTGGGGTAATTTCTAATGTGGGAAAAAAATTCTTTATGTAAGATCATTGCCCCTTAGAAAATCATGTTTTTTTATTTTGGTAAAAATAACATTATAATGGTTAATAAAATACTTCCTGAGAGTATGGAAGGACTTAGAAGTTTATCAAGGGTTCGAGACATGAAACAGATAAATAGAAAGCCATGTTTTACTAGGAGAATGGTTATAACATTATTAGTTGTAATAGTATTCATACTAATGTGGCTTGTTGAGAGGTGGTATAGTTTTAAAAACTACACAAATGGGGCATGAAAACTGTGCATCCTTATAAGGATCTAGTTGTTTCACATAATTTTTCTAACTATTTGGATGCACCCAAAAAACTATGCAGCCTATCCCCCCTCTTGGATAGAGGATACCTTGTGGTTAGCATATGGTTTGGTTAACCATGTGGCTAAACCATGTGCCTCATAAAAATTTGGGAATTTCCCATTTTTCACTCTCATTTTTAATGATTTCTATATCACAATTACACCTTATTCCATATATAACAACCAAGGGTGGAAAACATTTCTCCAAAGCTAACCCAGGATAGTTATCCTTTGTTTCTAGGGTGTTCGAATCACCATTTAGTATGTATTGAATCTCCATGTGGGTCTCTAACTCTATTTACTTATATTATATGAAAAAATCATTGTGGGTAAATTCATCTTATTCTTATTATAATGAGAAATATATTTTTTAGGATTTTTTTTCTCATTGTGATTGAGATTTTTTTATATCGAATAAAGTAACGTTGTTTGATGTGTGGTTATATGGAAGTATAAGGTTGGTGGAGTATGACTTTTCTACCATAGTTTTGATATTGATCATGTGTATATTGTTGTTTTATTGTGTATCGTTTTAGTGTTTCTATATTTTTAATATGAAATATAAAATGGTTATTTAATTTATATGGTAGACCTCTCATGAACCCCATTATATCACATGATGATTATAATTCTAGGTTTAGAAACCCTCATGAAGTGGGAAATCCTTTTGAGAATAGTAAAGGGGTTGATGATGTTGGGATAAAGGTTTTACAATATTTAACTATTTACACATGTTTTTTCAAAAATTTAGCATGGAATAAGGGGTTTTAAAGGACCTCACTTATCATTGGTAAAAATTACATCACTTTTTTGGAACATTTAATACATTACCCAAACGGATTCCCTAATATCATATTAGTTTAGTGACATTGGAAACATGGGGACATGTACACTGGTAAATAAGTGTGCTAAATTATTGATCATTATGTTCACCATGACTTGAGCCCTTCTTTGACACATCAAACATATATCATGTCATCAGGACATGAGGAATAGAAATATTAAATGGGTATTCTTTAATTCATGGTAAGGTTAAATGAGGGAGATGTATAAGTATAATCCAGAGAATAAGGTTATGAGAACATGATCATAACATCAAATGATCAATCCCTACCTATCAAATATCATATTTCATATTAATAGAATAATTATTATTATTTCATAAATCATAAATCAAAAATGAATCAAGAGAATAATCCATGAAAGCATAACATAGAAATTAGACATTGAATTGTGGCAGAAACATAATAACAACACATTATTTATATAGTAGTCAAGGCTTAATGAAAATTTTTTCTTAGTGGAATGGGTACACTCCTGAAACAATCTTGGTATTCATGGTTCAATCCTTCGACTATCTTAGTAGTCAAGGTTCTCTCCCAAGACCATCTTAGTAGAAAAATCATTACTAAACTGATTTCACTTCCCATTCCAAAAATGTTTATCTCATGAGATATAAATCTTTACCCAATTAATTGGAGTGAAATATAGGTCACAATCATCTCATAATGAACTCATACATATGTATTCTAAAAAATCATAAACAATAATTTCACCACCAATCAAATTAAATGGGTATCATAAACATGTCATCATATCATAACTTGTGGCATAGAGATAGGTTTAATAATACTTTATTCAAAAAATAACATGTGAAATGGATATTGTTTCACTATAATATAACCAGTAAAGAGAAATAAGTTTCATAATCATATAACTTGTGAAAGAGAAACGGGTTTTATAAAAATCATTCCATCAAAACACAATCCATAATGAAACCCATAGTAAATATTCTCACAAAATAATTAGTAACATAAGAGGATGTATTATATATGGGAAAAATTTTAATTACCCTTTTAAAAATAGTTCTTGAGGAAAATATCATTTTTCTTATGAAACAAATGTTTCAAAAAATAATTCAGTTTTGAAATTTTTTTCATTTAAAATAGATTTGAAAATATATGTGGAAGATTTGAAAACAAAAAGATTTAAAATAATTTTTCAATTAAAATTATCTTAAATGATTATTTCAAAAGAAACATTCTTTATAAGAATTTTGAAAACATGTTTTTATAATAAAACATATTTCCAACCCAATAGATAAATGAGGGAAAATTTTCTTCAAAATAGTTTCTTAATTATCATCAATACCATAGATTGGATAAATATTATTAATAAATGTATACATAATGAATAAATATAGTAGAATAAAATTCATAGTTTTTTAGGAGATATTGATCATAATATTTCATCAATGGAATCATAATCGTAAATAATCCTGATAAATGATGAGATTATAACGATAAACTATTACCAATTGAATAATATTATATCATAATAAAAATTATATAATAACATTAAGTGATTCTTAAAATATCATTAAATAATAATATTAATGATAAAAAATTTCAATGAACATTATATACAAATTTTAAAATATTTTCCATTGATATCAAAACATGTGTATCAAAGAAGGAAAATTGATACAAAAGTTACCATATAAATTGGTATCTTTTGAAACATAATCCCTATGAAATAGAGGTCATAAAATAGAAATTTAAATACCTAAAAATAAAAGGATCATAATAATTTAATACATTCAATGGTATTATATAATCAATACAAATGAAATAAATGGTGAATAAAGATTATCTTTCAAAAAAATAAAAGTGACACTAGAAATCACATTACCATATGTCTTGAATCTCGATATACGTGTTAAAACCTCTTGTATAATATATATAAGTTTATTATTAATATATTAAATAAAAACATTAAGTTATATCATACCATATATTATTTTCTTATGACCTTTTATTGACCGTTTATTGAAACATCCATGTTAATGTTATGTTTCAGGTAATAATTTATTGGTTTTTGAGATGATTTTTGATTTGTTGTATTTTTGAACCCCTTAGTAATATCATGATTTAATACCATAAAAAATAATAAATATGAAATAAATATAGTATATATTCATTATCTATTTATTTATAATAATATGAAAAATATAGACTAAGGAAATGAAATACATTTTTCTTGGAGATGTTAGGCCATACGTACGCATAAACACAGTTTCCATTTTCATTTCGTATTTAAAAGAAGACTGTAAATGAAATATATATTTATATATACATATAATAAAATGAATTATTATTATTATTTCATACATATCATATAATTTTACTGAATACATCCTTAATACATTCATTATATATTGTGAGTAAATCGCATCACTTTGAGGAGGTCGTAATCCCAACGTTCTTTAAAGAAGTTATCGTATTTCCAAAACAAATATGATGTTATGTGTTATTAAATTAATCTTTGAGAATAAATTTATAATAAATATCTTATATATATAATAAAAACATAATTTATATCATTAATTTTTTCTATGAAATATGGAAATGGAAGAATGGATAAAGTCTGTATGTGAGGCAGTAGTCTACCATACACACGAACGATGACTATTAATCCCATTTGATGGAAGTGTGTGTCAATGTAGTTATAAAAAATAACATAAAAAACTTATAAGTATATATATTATAATTATTTTATTGTATAATTTTGATATAAAAATAATATAGGGAATGGAGAAATAAATAAAACCAAAGTTTTTATAGAACGATGTTACCTCTTCTTTGGGAAACTCCTTTTGATTTTCACAAACAGGCTTCCTTGGTTTTCTTTCCTTCAAATTTAAGGCCTCTAGGATTAATGAATGAAACTATTTATGCTATTTTTTAGTGTTTGTATCAATTCCAGGAGCTTGATATGGGTGATTAAGTGAGTGGGTGAGTTCTCTTTAATAGTGGAGGAGGAGTAGCATTTTTTTAAATATAAAAATGAAATAGTATTGAGAGGCCTCCCTTACATAATGTGCCTCAAATAATGGTCTATATTTGATAAAATGTAGAAAATGGTCTATATATTTTTCTAAATTCATTTTTAAAATTGTATGGTTAATTTATCCTTTTAAGACTAAAGCTTTACAACTAATTAAACCCATTTTTTCTTTAATCATTGTAAATAATTTTAATTACATTCATTGATATTTTTTTGTCAAAACTATGTTCAGAACATAAAAAATATAATTCATTTTAATTCAAAATCTATAATTCATTTTTGTAAAATTACAAACACATAAATGGATGAAAATAATATAAAATTAATCCAACCAATGTTATAAGATGATGAGTTTTTAAAATGAAAAGGTAAAAAGATTCAAATGTTTTAATATCCAATTTCAATTTGAAACTAGTTAAAATGACCTAAATATTATTAATTGATATATAATTTCTCTATTAATACAATAAAAATATCAAATTTAATTTAACAATATAAATAAATTATATGAAAAAAAATTTAATTAAAAATCAGTATCCTTCACTACTCTTCTAAAAATTAAAATTTTCAAAAAAAAACCCAAATATTAACCCAAATGTAATTTTGAAATTATGAATTCAAAAATTAAGTTTATTTTATCATATTAAATTTATAATATTATCTAAAATTATTTTTAATATTATTCAAAGAAGGGAATTAAAATAACTTCTTTAGAGAAAAGAGTATTTTTCAAGCATTTGATGACTTTACTATAAATAATATATTTTATTACCAATATGTTTTATTTATATAAAACCGTTATAAATAATACATAAAATTGTGTTATTTTTATTGATATTACTATGTTTAACATCTAGGTTACTACTAATTCTCTTAAATAATAATAATATTATTAATTTGTTTTGTAGAAACTCAGTGTTTCATGTAATGAAAGATAATTTAATATTACATGTAGAAAAAGCATAACTTGTTGAATAATATAATGAAATTTAACCTTGGTGTAAAACATTATACAATAAATCAATGAAATTTAATTTATTCTAAAAAAATATTCATAAATGCTTGTGGTTTTACAATATACACCTTTAAATTGAATTTCTCCCTTTAAATTATTCATTCTGATATGAAAAATTAGTGCACTACTGCCTCATCATATCCTCAAGATTCAATGTAGATATCTTTAACTGGTGATTTTACAAAAACATTAACTAGGTGAGTGGTGTTATTTCAAATAATTTTCTATGTATAATCCATACTTTCAACTTGTTTTCCCCATATGAAAGATCCCTCCCTGATGGTATGACCTCTGCATTTAGTACCTGTGAAGGGTTGGGTATGTACTTTCATTATAGGGAAACATGGAAAACATTGTAGACATAATATATGTTTGCTGGAAGAACCAAGTGAGAGGATACTATTCAGATATGATTGGGAATTTCAAATGGATTGATATAAATACAGCTTAGTTTCTCTTTCTTCTTGAAACATATAACCTTATTCATGGAAAAAATTATATAAAACCATTTTCACCGATATAAAATACTTGATCACAATTAAAGTTATCAAAATAACTTTTATTTCCACTTTGTTCTACATTGATATTTTATTGAATGGTTCTAACCTTATCTGCTATTTTATTGGTGATTTGATGTCCTAATATCTTTCATTCTCCAACTTCATTCCTAAATACTGTAGCTCAACTTTTATTTTATATAGGGATTCATAATGATCTATCTGAATTATTTATTGAAAGGTAATGTTATAAGATAACTCAAAATATGAAATGTTTGGATCCCAACAACATTGAAATCCAAATAAAAATATCTCAACATATCCTACAGAGTTTCAAATATTCTTTTAGACTCACCATCCGTCTAAGGATGATATATAGTACTAAAACTAAAACCTATATCAAGGGAGTGCTGAATACTTCTCTAAAATGTTGAGGAAAATGTATGCTCTAAATTAGATACGATAAAATGTGGTAATCCAAGCAAACATACCACTATTTTAATGTATATCATTTCAAGTTTATGCAGATAAAATTATTATCTATTGGTAATAATGTGTGCTTAATAATTATGTAGATTGACTACCACCCAAATTGAAATATTCTTTTTAGAGGTTTTAGATTTTCTAATGAAAAAATAAATATTTATTTTATCCCATTTCTATTTTGGTATGGGTAATGGATGCAACATCCCCTTATACATTTTAAATTTAGCCTTAAATTTCTATAATACTATGAATCAATATACAAACTGTACAATATATCTCTTCATTTCATCCCACAAAAAGTATTATTTTGTTCAAGTCTCTATTCATATTCATACTTCCATGGTGAATATAGAATGATTAATAATGAGATTCCTCTAATATATCCTTTAAATCCATATTGGGATGAACACATACACTGTTCTTGAACCATATCATTCCATTCTCATCAAGGTTAAACTCAAGAACATTTCTAACATTATGTTGCAGATCAATATATTCCTCCAAATCCTCTTAAATATTCACTTGGATAGACAGTTGAACATTTAGTTGAGAAATATGATATTTTCCCCTTCCTATTGGATTTCTAGGGCCTTCCTCTATAAGTAAATAAATATTATATATTTATTGATCCTCGTCATTAATAAGCTAGAATTATCCTTTTGACTCAAATCATTAGACACCTTGTTTGCTTTCCAATAATGATAATGTATTGAGAAATCATAATCCTTTATCACCTCAAACCATCTTCCATGGTTCATTTTCAACTCCTTCTATGTGAATAGGTACATAAAGATTTTATTATTAATATCTATATCAAACTTTTCACCATAAAGATAATGACTCTATATATTTAATGAAAAAATTATCATAAAAACTCCAAATCATGAGATGGTTAATATTTCTCATGAATCCTCACATTTCATGAGGCATGTGATTTAAACAAGTTACTCTACATAATAACAAATCCCAATACCATCTTGGAAGGAACACTATATTTTTTAAATCCTTATCCATTACAGGGTAATGTAAGCATAGGTGCACTGACTAACCTTCTCTTTAGTTCCTTGAAAATTTCATTACATTTATATATCCATAGAAACATGGCACCCTTCTGGGTTCACTCTATTATAGGATTATATATTCATGAGAAATTCTCTAATAATTGTAGATAATATCCAGATAACCTAAGAATACTACTAACCTTAGTCAATGTGGTTGGTCTCGGCCAACATCCAATTGCCTCTATCATTGATGGGTCTACTTTTATTCCATTAGTTTAAATTATATGGACCCAACATTAAACCTTATGGAGCTAAAATTTACACTTTGTATAATTTTCATATAGTTTTACTTCCTTATGGTATTTAGTAAAATTCACAAGTGGTCTTCATCCAATTACTATCTCTTTGAATATATAATAATAACATCTATAAAGAAAAACAAAAACTAATCAAGGTAATCTCTAAAGACTCTATTCATCAATTCCATGAATTTAGATGGGGAAATAATAATACCAAAAGTAATTACTATATATTCATAGTTTCTATACCCTGTAAGGAATGTCTTCTTTCATGTATCTTCCTTCTTGACCCTCAATTATTGACATGTAGAATGAAGGTCATTCTTGGAAAATTATTCAAATATTTTTATTTGATCAAACAAGACACCAATACGGGGAAGAGGATATTTTTTCTTGATCGTGAACTTGTTCAAATCCCATTAATAAATGTAAAGTCGCCATAATCCATATTTATTTTCACAAAAATAATATTTGTACCTGATGGTTACACACTTTTCAAAATAAAACCCATTATCATGCTTTTCTTGGAGTTTCTTCTTCAATTACTACAACTCAACCAGGTCCATTCTATAGGGAGTCTTCGAAAATGGTGTAGAACTAGGTATGTGTTCTTTTGACCACAGTAATTCATTTTTTGGATGAGTTTTAGTAAAAACATATAGAAAGACATCCATAAATTACCGAGTAATATGAATATCATCAATCTTGAGTTTCTACCCATCCTTTTGAAATAAAAATCCCTTCTGAATGGGAATTAAGAACCAGACATTGGATGTAATGACCATTGGAAGTTTGTACTTATCATTAAATAAATAGATGGTCATAGGTTGGTTTGAAATATCTAATATAACTCCCCTTTATTTAAAATTGATGTGGGATTAATTTAGAAAAATTCAATCATTGCCAAAGGTGACATAAAATTAAACTAGAGGAAGAATTATTGGATTTATAGGAAGAACATTCCCTCAAATGTCTAGAGGGGAGGAATCAAAGATTTGAGGTTCAATTAATATACCATTAAATGTTTGCACTACTAATTCCATATCTAACCATTGGGATGGAATAATAATACCCTTTTAAAATTATTTTGATTTGAATGATTGGGTAGATCCATAATCTAATAATACATTGTTAATTCAATAGTGGATGGTATGTGTACCTTTCACAATATCATTATTACACCCCTCATCAGAAAGAATGATCATATTAGATTTATCCTTGTCCCTTAGCTTAAGAGGTTACTGACATCTATCACAATCACTAACCTTTTTGTCTGGTCACTGGTTATAATAATTCACATTCTACTTATTCATGAAGTATTTAAGTAGGGGAGGTATATATTATGTAGATTTTTATCTATTCACATTATTAGATAATTTTTTCCCATAACATCATCAATCAAATTCTTGATTACCTTCCCTTAAGTAATAAAAACATTTATTTGACCACAAATTACATTTTACTCCATGATTCATTCCACACAAAGAGCATAATGAAATTCTCATATTATTCTCTCCATGTTTTTTAGATTTTCCTTTAAATCATATCTTCCCTTCCTTATCAAAAAAATAGATTTATACATAACTCCAACCTCCATTTGAACCATTATTTCACAATATGAAATCTCTTCATAGCTACTAAAATATCTTGTGGCTAACTGATTCCTGTGACTTAAATTTAAGGCACTGGTGGATCAGTCAGCCTTATTTTCAGGTTGTATGATAAAATTACAATCATATATTGCATGTCTTATAAAATAGAATCATAGGAACCAACAGATTCATCATCCCTTTTATTTAATTGAAGGAACTTGTAATATATAATTTTATGAAGAATACGAGGAATGTACTTATTGAGAATTATATTCTAGAACCCATCCCAATTCCGGGATTCAATTTTATCTTGTTTCCATGTATTCTTGTTCAGAATCCACCACAAGTTCGCTTTCCATCCTAAATGATAAACATCCAGAATTACATTTTCAGGTTCCAAACATTATATAATAGAAAATATTATTTCAATGGTATCAATACATTATTTATAATCTAGTGGATATAAAGTCCTAGAGAAATAATGTGGATGTTACCTCATGAAGGACTCAACAAAACATTATTCCCTCCTCTAGTTTTTTTAATGTTAAGCATGATTCATTGAATGAGAATGTTATATGAACACAATATTGCGGTTTTTCAGTTGATCTCCCATCAAGTTTGGATCCTCAAGAGAAAAATCATTTCACTATATATCACACTCCCCATTAACATGTTTCCATTAAGATTTTTCCATTTACTAAAACCAAAAAATCATGGAGTATGAAATAATAATCGTAGTGGGATACCCCATAATCATGGTAAACCACATATATGATGTTTAGATTATGACACCTTATTTAGACTATGACACCTTATTTTTATCATAGTTTATTTATAGACACTTATATTTATATCATTCATAGTGGTTAGTGAAGAGTTTTTTAATTACCAAAGCATATCCCCTAGGAGTGTCAAACCCATTGTTCAGTGTGGCCCATTTCCACGCATCAGATCCAGATTGAGTCTCACTCAATTCAGTTTTTTCAGGGTTGTTTCCCCTAGGTATATATTTTTGAGTGAAACATCCACTTATAGTATCTATAAGGGGATGAATTTCTTGGAATCTAATCTCTCTATCCTTTACCAAAATTATCATATACTTTATTATACATGTATTCTTCATGAGACATATCCTTAGAAATGTAATTATGGTTCTAAATAAGGTTTTTCAACCTAAATCCCAATGGATAACTAAAATTTCTCTTTGATACAAACTATATATACCCTCACTTCTCATATATATACGTTACATCACATTTGATGAACATTTAATACTTTATATAAAAAGACATCAAAGGAACGAATTAGTTCATTTCCTTTTGAAACATAAAAATATAAACACCGGTACATGAGTACGTTATATTATCACAAACTAGGTTTTTCATGACTATCACGATTATTAGACACCTCAAACATAATACATATCCTCATAATAATGAGAAATGTAACATTAAAAAGGGTGATCTCAAATTCTCGGTAAGGGTAATAATGAAAGATATATAATCATAATAATGAGCATAATGGTATGAGAACATGATCATAACATTATACTATCATACCTTGTATATCAAATATCATAATCAAGAGTGATTCAATAATGATTTTTTCTTTATAATACATGAACCAAAATAAAATCATGATCATAATCTATAAAAGCATAACATTGGAATAAAACATAGAATTATGGCCAACACATAAATATATAAAATAATTTCCAAAGTCATCAAGGTTTAATTAAAAGTACATATTATTTTAATGGGTTCATCACCCAAACTGTCTTGGTTATAATGTTTCACTACTAAGACCATCTTAGTAGTCAAGGATCGCTTCTAGGACTATCTTAGCAGACAATATCCAATATTGATCTGAGTTCACTCCCCATTCCATCCATGTTTATCTCATTATATATAATTACTTACCAAAGAAATTGAACATATATATAAGTCCCACCCATCTCATAATGGAATCATACATATTTGTACCTCATGATCATCAAAAATTAAATCATAAACCATGAAATTAAATGTGTATCATAAACACATCATCATGTCATAACCTGTGAAAAGTTATATGATTCAAAATAATTTAATAAACAAATAACCCATGAAAAGAAATGGTTTTTCATAATCATGTAACCTATGAGAGATTAATAGGTTTCATAAAAAATTAACTCATGAAATTTAAATAAGTTTGATAAACTTTATCCTATCAAAAAATAATCCATTCAGATTAAGAATATGAATGGAACCCTTTGATTATATTTTAAAAAAAACATGAGTAACAAAAAAAATGTAATATTAGATGGAAAATAATTTTGAAATATCTTTTTAAATATATTTCTTGAGTAAAATATCAGTTATTCTTTGAAAAAAAAATTTAAAAATAAAAAAAACGAGAATATTTTTATTTGAAAATATATTTGAAAAAAATATATAAAGAATCATTGAAAAAACATAAAAAAATTAAAACATTTATCCCTGAAAATTCTATTGAATTAAAATATTAAAAAATTCAAACACTTCTAAAAACATGGTTTTTGAATAAAACATATTTCTGGTCGAAGAGAGAAATAAGGTCATATTTTATTCAAAACATATTCATACCTATATTTAGTAAAAATTATTGTAAATTGGTATAAATAAAATATTATATGATCAATAAATGATGAATAATAAAAAAAATAATGTTCTTGAGCGATAGATCATAATATTTCATCCATGGAAGCATAACCGTAAATAATATCGATAAACGATGTGATTGTAGGAATAAACTATTACTACTTTGGTAACATTGACTCATAATACACATGATATAATAAAATTACATCAATCCTAAAATATAATGAATTTAAGAGATTCATGAAATAATATTTAAAATGTTAGTATATACAAATCATAAAATATTGTTAGTTCATAACATAACATGTGTCTCAAAGAAAGAGAATTGAGAAAAAATTAGCATTCAATTTGGTAACATTTGAGCCGTAAAACCCATGAAATAGATGTCATAAAATGGATATGTTAATGCCCATAAATATAAGTATATTAATCATATAATACATTCATTTTAGTTATATACACCACATAAAATAATCAAGTGTCGAATAAGGCATAAGTCTCCTTGAAATAAAAGTGTGACTAAAAATCCCCTTACCTTATATTTTGACTCTCATTGTATTCATTCAATCCTTCTATATAATAAATATAATTTAATTATACATATATTTAAGAACTATATTCAATTATATCATTCCATATATGAATTAATTATATCCTTATATTACCCATTTATTAACACTTCTGTGTTGAGGTTATGTTTCAGGTAATACCTGCTTTGTTTTTTGATCGTATTCTAATTTGTTTTATTTTTTGTCCTCATACGTATATTATGATTTCATCATCTCCAGAATGATAACCATGAAATAAATAACATATATATTCACTATATATATAATCTATAAAATATCTAAAAATGAAATGAAATACACTGTTAAAAAAGACAGTAGGCTTTATGTACGCATGGACTGTTCAAATAGTGGAGATATTCCCCTTCACTCCCACTCAACCTTTCACCCTCTAATCTACCTATTGTTTTCTCTTAAAACCCATCATTTGGTATCGGTGGCGCATATTCTTCATCTCTATCTTTACCTATTTTTCCTCTTCATGCCCTCTCCCTACTTCATTGCGCTTCTCCTTCATGAGATATGCCCCTCAGTCTTCTTCTATGGAAGTTCTATTCTGGGTTCTCCATTACCTTCTTTGTTGATGGTGCTTATTAGTGGGGTAGTTTATGCTATTCAGCTCCTTTATTTCTACCTTACCCTATGAATTATACCTCCATGATAGGTCTATGTAGATGCATTTCAGGGGGATTTGGTTGATAATTGTGGCAGTGTTCTGTGTCCTTCTTCTCATCTACTCTTGTTGTCTAGCTGATCAGGATCGACCCCATATTGGCTAAGCTCGATGAGGGTTTCAGGACCTCTTGGGATGTTTTTTGGGCGGGTTTGGCAATGGTCTCAGTGCTTCCTCTGAGACGACATTGGTTATCTTGGCTCTCTAATTTGGTTTTGGTCCTCTATAACGACTGCTCTGAGGCTACTCATGTTGGAGACATTGAATACATTATGAGTTTTGTGAAAAATGTTTGACTTTTATGGTGTTATTTCTAATATATGTTATATTTTCATATTTCTGTTCGTTTTGATGTTATTTCCCCCTCTTTAATAGTGTTTTGGTTCTCCTTCTCTTCGATGTGGCAGGATTCAAGTGACGGAATCTACAATAAAGATAGATTATTTCAAATTTTTTAGATTTTTCTTCAAATTAATAGTGATGGTTTTAACTTCCTCTATGAAATTTGATCATTTTTATTGGACATTGGGGAAGGAAATAATTATGATAACATATTCGAAGACTATGATGGTCTTTATGACATTTTGTTATGTCTTGATGGAGTTGATTGCAATTGTTTTGGATTCCTTTTGTCGAGGGTTGTGGACACTAGCATGATAATGATAGAGATAAGATGAGAATATGGTGAGTTTTCATGGGTTTAATGATAGGACAGGTGATGTGGACTTAATGTTTCTAAAAGAGGTGGCTCGAGGATTATCGGTGCATGGAGAGATCATTTCCCCTTCAATTTTTTAATATCTTATTTGGGGGTTGTATATTAACTTTTGAATTTTTTTTGGCTGACTATTTTTTAATTTTGGAATTTTAATTGTAGTTTTGGATATCTAGAATTTTATATTCCCATTAAGCCTCAACATTTCTTTTAAAAAAATACAAAAAAATGGATTTCAGGTATGTATGCATAATTTGTTTTCTATTTTTATGAAATATTGAAAGAATGAAAGTAGATGAAATATATGTTAATATATATAATATCTTTCCTAAATAATTATTTTGTCATATATATCATATATTTTCACTAAAATCATCTTTAATACATTCCATTTAATGTGTGAACAAATCACATCACTTTGTGGAGGCGGTAGTCCGTACATCCACAATCAAAGTTATCATATTTCTCCAAATGTAAAGAATGACCATATATATTATAAAATAATTAAAAAACCAAAAATATATCATATATATCATATATATCAAATAGACATATGATTTAAATCATTATTCCCAACATTGAATGGTGGAAATGGAAAAAATGACATCAGTTAGTGGAGCTCTAGTCTGACATACACCAGAATAATGATTGTGTATCCCATTTAATTGTTATGTGTGTGGGTATGTAGAGACCTAGTTTTTTCTTTTTAAGACTTAAAAATATTTATACATATATTTCTAGAACCACGAGCTTAGAAGGTGGGTGATTTTGAGGATTACTGTGCCAAAAAATAATTTTATAAAAATATTAAATTAATTTTAGATTACAAAAATGATGTTTCTAAAATAAAATGAGGTATCTATGAAATGTAAAATCATATATAAAATAATAGAGCATGTTTGAGTTAAAAAATCAATTTTTACTCTAGGGATTTCTGGAAATAGGTCATGTGGGGCATTCAGATATCTCTCATATTGGAGAAACGTTCAATGAATTACTTAAAATTTTAATTTAATTAATTTTATTGAAAAATAAAATTCTCATTTCCTTTAAATATATCATTATAGAGATTTTCTTACATTTGGCCTCATAATCATGGGAATGTCAAAATAGTATAATTCCTCCTCCCATTATAATATCATATTGGACAATGACAAATATCTGGAATATAGTAGATCATAGCGCAACAAACACAACAAATAACTTCAATCATTGGAGATTGAATTATTCAATGTAGAACAATACAATATCTAGTTATGACTCATAAAACAATGTATTATTCCATTTTTTATTAAAAATATTGAGAATAATCATCCTTTCTAGGGTCAATTCCAATTTTCAAAACTCATAATGCACTTGTGTACCGATTCAATTAATTTTTTATTTGGTTTTATAACCGTGGATATCACCATTCGTAATAGATTTCCAATAACACTTGAATAATTTTGAAAAAAAATCATGGATTTCCATTTAATTTCTTCACATCCATTATTGTTTGGACACTTTTGTCCAATTTTGAATGTTCATGGTGGTACTGAACCTTATCGGACCCCCGGATTCATGATGAAATCAAGTATGAGAGACATATTGATGAATAATGGATAGATCATGGTTGTTTTAACATTAAATGTGATTTATTTTTTTATTTGAAATCAGAATAAAATAAGGTTATTGGATGATATGTATGCAGTGTGGATGGTGAACCCCTATGGAAAGATGGAATCTGGTCTCTAAGAAATAACGATCCATGGACAGATCTATCATTTTATGGAAGAAATGTGGCTGGAATCAAAGAGAAAAGGCTATATCTAAAGCATTGACTTCATATTTGAGAAACTATGAAAACATTACAGCATGTTGTTTTCTATGATGAAAACATGACGTGCATCCCCTATGCTGCACCGGTTATGGTTTTTGAAATTTATAAGGATGGTACGACATGTAACCATCATACATGTTGTCTATAGTATACCCGGGTGGATGAGTCACATGGATGATCTTGGGGGAAGTTCCTTGTGTGGGAGTACAGGACCAAAAACATATTCATTTACTGATGTACATGTATGAGGCCTGAGTACATGGACACTAGTTAGATACACTGACATAGGATGGATACGCAGACACGGCCAAGCACACAAGCGTGACCCTAGGTGGCATGGTCGTGAAATGTAAATCACATACACTCTATATATCCATACATGGTTGGTGGCTAGGTACCTCTAGGAAAAATTATAGATGGGCTTGGATTACACGTCATTTGGTTCCCCAAACACGTCATTTACCACTTGGTTCCTTTTTCAGAAACATCAAACTCTCATACCTACTATGTTTGGAATAGAATTTTGGAATGTGAGTAGCATATCATGAGTATTTTTCTTGTATATAACTTGATGGTTCCTTCAGTTTTATCATGTGATATATGAGGTGATATGTTTCCAAGAATCGAGAATATTTAAGTGATGCTTGAGGATGGTAGTGAACACACATGTTCACTAGAGGCATTACAAGTGAAATCCTCCAGCTCAGCTGGGCATGGGCCATCGATGAGTATAGTGAAACCATTTAGCTGGGCAAGGCATCGATCCTATATAGATTCCTAGAGTGGAACCCCCATTTTGTCTAGAAATGGGTCCTCTACACACATCTGTAGTGGAAACCTCTTACTGGTATTGGTAGAGGTCCTTTAACTTTAGTGTGGAACCTTCCTTTTGGAAAAGGTCATTGGTCCTCTGTTAACCTCTAGAGTGGAACCCTACAATGATAAAGGGAATGGCTCCCCTACCATTAGAGTGGAACTCTCCTATTAGAAGAGGGCATGGGTCCACTATTGACTTTTATTATGGAACCCTCCAGATGGTATGTGCATGGTTACTCAACCATTAGAGTGAAACCCTTCATCTGGGTAGGGAATGGGTCCTCCATTAACTATTATAGTGGAACCCACATGTTGGTACAGGTTATGGTTCCTCTATCTATATTTTGAGTTTAAAATAAACCTATTAAAATATAGAATTTTTACTATTTATATAGATTGTGCCCCCTCAATTATGATACACAATGATGAGGAGTGACTTGAATCAGGTGGTTTCTTCTAGGTAGACATGTAAGATGTTGGGCATCATTGTGGGACATTTTGAACTATTAAAGACTCTTTTCTTGGGTGTATCAATGACATAGAGATCCCATTTTTCCTATTTAAGGATTATTTTGATAACAATATATATATATATATACATCTTTATCTATTCCATTGAATTTTGTTACTCAACATCAATGGGTTGGGAATATGGATGGGGTATTCCGTGTGCATTCTATGTTTAGATTCTCTTGGTTGTAAGGAGTTATTATTATGTTATGTGTGGAAAAGACTCAATTTGTGGTTCACATACATTCATTGTTGATCACCTTGTTCTTAGATAAATTTACTCTTTCCCTTACTTTTTATTGTTATGAATAACTTTTTCTATCAACAATAATTTCTTTCTGATTATATCTATTATTTTCCCTCTTTCAGATATCAAGGATTCTTATAGGGTATGTTTACACTCACCGAGGCATGGGAAATTTCTGTATAAGTCTTTCCTGCATGTTACATTCCTATATGTGTCTTATATTAGGAAAATTACTGATAGGTCGGCATTAAATTCAGATGAGAATAAAGATATTGGGTTTGTTGGATAGTGTTGTGGTCGTTTCATGGATATCTAGAGTTGTGCTCTCTCAGTAGTTTACTTTCCAATTTTTGTTAGTTTGGGACATATTTGTGGTCTGGAATGTATTTTTTCCTATTTAGTTTTCTGTTTTCACTATCCTACTCTTATAAAAATAATATCCTCTTCATGATTTATTTAAATTATAGTTTTTAAATCTTTATATTATTATTCCTCCTACATTCTTCATTGATATGGTTAGGTGTGTGCATACATGTACATTAGAAAAAGGAATCTCATTAAGGATATTTCATTCAACACTTGTCACCATCCCTACGACTATGGAGTCTGTCTTGGGATAGTTATATATCGAGAACCAATTTAGGTCAGGTTGAGATTTATTGGTATCAGAGCATTTAATTCCTTGGGAGGTTGTTTGGAGTAGTCCCCTTGTGTGGTTTTTTTGGGATTAGTGCTACATTTTCAAAGTTACTCTGTTGTGAATCATAGGTTACTAAATCTTATGATTGTATGGGAAACTGATTTATCAATTCACCCAGACCATGACCACCTAGTTGTCAACTTGGCATAAAATGATATTGTTTGTATGGATCAATGGTACATACATCAAATTGGATTGAGTTTTTTAGTATCCATATTGAGTCATATCCCCATTTTTATTATATATATATGTGTGTGTAAGTGTTTTCATCTTACCATGGTACATATTGAATAAATTTAAGTATTCCTCCATGATGACAGCCATCTAGAATACCAGTTTCAAATTATGAAGATAATATAATGACAAACAAAGCCTTAGTTTAGGGTCCATCCTATGAGCTTCATCCTCTGGGTGGACATGTAGTAGAACCACCACTAATCATGAAATATATTATACTAGCCGAGCATGAATATCACACTCTTTGATTTCCAGTGATAAAGGCTACTGAGTTTTCATAAATTTATAGATTTCAAGGCATTGGGGGATTGGGTAGATTTGATGCTGCATATCTTCATGTTTCTTCATAGCCTGATAAATCAGGTGGCTGTGGTTGTATCTATCCTTCTCAAACAATTATCTAGGCTTTGGTGAATTATTTATATCCAGATGAATAATGAGTTGACACTCTTCTGGCCTGAATTCCAGTAGTTGTTCTGTGATGAGTAATACCCATCCTTTTTTAACATAGTTCAAATTCATGAGATTTTTTAAGAACATAAAGGAAGGATTATAATGGTTGAGTATGTAAAAATATTTACATACCTTACCAAATACTCCATTGACCTGATATAGGATGGATACATCTGAGCATAGATGATTGAGATGGGACAGTACATATATATTCATGCATGTGTAGTGCCCTAGTGAATTCCCACCTATATCGGGGTGTTGTAGCAGGAACTAATGATTGATATGTTTTGTTTAGTGTTTCCCCAGGCAGCTCGAGTAGGAAATGGGTATTATATAGATGATTCATCCACAGAAGCTAGTAAGCACCAGTCGGTAAGATCTCCGCACATGAGATCCTAACATGATCAGACTCATACGTAGGGTTGTGCATTAAAGGGAAAACCCAAACTTCTAGGGATAATTGTAGAGGGGAGGTGATTTTATTGTGAAGGAAAATAACAGATAACGTGTGGCTCCCAAACTAGAATCACTAAGGATCACAAGTAGATAACTGATGGACTATCAGGAAAGGACAATGTCATGATTAGGTATCTCCCAAGAGAGGGAAGGGAGGACACTGGGGAGGTGGAGCTATAATAGAAGGAAAATGAGCTATTAGTAGTGGGTTTTTCTATGATATCCCTCTAACACCACCGCAAGTCAGCTCAAGTCAAGCTTAGAGAGGTGGTGGTCAATTTTTAAACAGCTATAAGATCTATAGATTTATGAAACCACAATGCATGAGATGATCATAGGTACGATCTAGGTCATTTATACTATTTCATTTGTATTAATATACATAGGATCCAATCATTAATTTATATTTATACTCATGGTGTGAGATCTGGAGCTCCCATTTGAGCCACTAGCCCCATAACTTTTTCATGAGGTTCCTATAGGGAACACTAATTTTGTATCTTTTATCTATCGAAAGTGAAATCTATCTCTTAATAGAGATAGGTTCACGTGGAACATTTTAGTCTTAAAAATATATCCCAATTATGGGATATTGGGTATGGATTGGTCTTCCATGGTCCGAGCCAAGATTTAATACCACTGCATATGATTCAGATGTCTTCGCACTGTTGGGACAAGATTCCCCATTATGGGTGAGAGAGATCTCATGGTCGGATGATTGGGTTATGTGAGTAGAAGACTACAACCCATCACCCATTAGTATGAGTATATAGCCCCTTATATTGTAGGATCTTTAGAAAAAGGGATTTGTTTAGTTTTTAAGGATTATGTGGACATCTTCCATAAGGAAGATCTAATACTACCTGTGAGGAGGGAGATGGAGATTTTATCAACTATAATATTAGGGTCACTCTGATATCTTTTTCTGGATATTCGATAGACCCTACCGAGCTTTGGGAGATGAGGTTATAGTTGTAGGACCTTTAAAATAAGGGTCTGATCGTGCATAGTATGTACCCCTTTGCATGTTTTGTGTTGGTTATGAAAAAATTGTATGGTAGTTTGCGGCATTGTGTAGATTAACATTGCCTAAACTAGGACACAATAAATAAAAATTAACCCATTCCCAAGGACTTATGACCTATTTGACCAGTTTTGAGGCACAAGATGGTTCTTGAATGTTGGTCTCAGGTCTAACTACCACCATCTAAGTGTTTATGAGAAGGATATTCAAAAGGTGTAATTATAATGTCACTAAAGACTATATGAGTTCATATGATTCTTTTTGGTGTGACGAATTCCCCCTTCTTGTTCATGGATTTTTATGAATCAGATCTTCCACATGTACCTAGACCTGGTTGTTTTTGTCTTCATCAATGACATACTCATCTACTCTATAGAAAAGGAAGTTCATGCAGGTTTATTTAGGATGGTACGATATTTTCTTCGAGAGAACTATCTTTATGGAGATATCTTGAAGTTTTAGTTCAAGATTCATGAGGTTCATGTTCTATGGCATGTCATTTTTTGACATGGTTTACCTGTGTACCTGATGAAGATCAGTGTAGTTATTTCCTGGTATCCACCTATGAGTGTGTCATAGGTGTAGAGTTTTGTTATCTTGGAGAAGTACTCTAGGAGGTTTTTGGTAGACATATCAAGTATTACAGTCTCTTTGATGTCCATGATGTATAAAAAGAAGTCATTTACTTGGGCTAAGCAGTATCAGAGGGATTTCATGGTGTTGAGGATAAGGCTGAATAGTGCTCTAGTGTTGAGGTTATGAGTTGAAGGTATGGGGTTCTTAGGGTATTATTATTAATTAGGAACTGTGCTCACATCTATGTTGATGCAGTGGTGGGTAGTTATCATGTACAAGTCAAGGTTTGAGATACTCTTTGAGAACAACTACATGAATCATAAATAATAGCTAATAGTGGTAGACTTATTCATGATAATTTTAAGGTAATACCTTTTGGTGGAACATTGTTGTTTCCTCAAACAATTAGAGTATTAGGCATGTATTCACACATAGATAATTAAACCTGAGATAATAGCACCAATTGGAGTTATTTCCTGAAAATGAATTTGAGATAGTATATATTCCAGGAAATGGAAATGTAGTATAATATGACCATAACAAATATTCATAGGATTTATTGGCTCTAGATGATTCTGATTTTTTGTCTTCCTTACAAATAAACCTTGTGGCGTAGGAGGGTTTAATTTTTCTTCTGTTGATAGTGTTAACTAATATGGTTATGGAGGGTGTGAGAGAGTCCAACCAGGGAGAAATCCACTTTGAGGTATTGTGTTACCAGATATCCAAAGGGGAATCCCCATATGGATATTCTAAAGGAGTGAATCAAGTTATCTTTTTCTAAGTACAGATGGTGGTTTGAGTCATGATGTAGGATGTGGTGATGCAGAGTTCCATACATCACATTTGGATATACATCCCAGTGTGGGAAGAGGTATAGGGTCCTTTAGTGGTAGTTTTTGGGGTCCTGAATGTGATGGACCGTTTCTGAGTACATTTCTTAGTGTCACCCCTATCAGCAGATAAATGTTGGGCACCAAGTTTCTATAGGTTTTTTGAAATACATTGAGATCCCAGAGTGGAATCGGGATGACATATATATGGAATTTATTATAGGGATTAGGAAAATAGCGATGTGTCATGACATCCTCTAGGTGATCATTTATCTACTCACAAAGTTGGCACAATTCCATTATTTTAGGTAGTCGAGTTAGGTATAGTGTTTTGGACATTTTTAAGTATGAAAGATTGTTTCCTTTTATAGTTTTCCCTCAATGATTTTCTATAGTCATGGATTCACGGTTTACATCATGATTGTGGAGAGTCCTATTGGAGGAATTTGGGACCAAGATAGGATTTGTATAACCTTTCACCCCATGATAAATGGGCAGACTGAGTGCACTATCCAATTATTAGAGGATATGCTGAGGGATTTTGAGTTAGACATCATCCTATGTTGGGAGGATAACATGACCTTCATAGAGTTTTCCTAAAACAACATCTACCACTCTACCATTTTCATCACACATTTTATGCCCTAAATGAGAGACTTTTTAGGTCACCCATATGTTGTAAAGAGATTGGAGACACATCTATTTTGGGTATAGACTTGGTGCAGGTGATGACGGAGAAGGTCCAGGTCATCCCTGAGAAAATTAGGATGGCCCAGAGTGAGAAAAAATCTTTCACAGATCACCATAATAGGACCTTGTAGGTCTATTAGGGAGGCCATGTTTTCCTAAGAGTATCCCATTGACAATTATTGTAGTTGATTGGTTTGGGATTTAACCCATCTGTGAGGTTCATCGGGTTGTTCAAGATCATGTAGAGGGTTGGAGAGTTTCTTACTGCCTCTTCCAACCCTCACAGTTGGAGAGGGTTCAAAGTTTCATTAAATTATCAAAGATGAGGAGACTCATGAATTACCCTACACAAGTCATCGAGGAGGGTGAGTTGGATATATAGTATGCATCAACCTTTGTGGAGCACCTAAAAGAAATCAAGGATCATTAAGAGATCATCATACATATATTTACCATCCCATTGGTATGTGAGATTGGGAAGCATAGAAATGCGTAGAAGAGATCCCAGGAGTAGGAGATCCATATTCAGGCTCAATATTTTGAGATGTTTGTTCAGTTATTCTTTTAGGGGGGAAAATATTAAATGAGGGAAAGTTGAAGAGACTGTATTTTCTTCCTTTTTAGAATTTTATGTATTTCTACATATATATCTACATCAAGAACTGAGAAAACATGTGATTATAATATTCCATGTTCTCGGGATTAATTTTATTAAAATATTCTATATATTTTATCTTACGCATTCACAGTTTCTTAAAAAATGGAATAAATTTCAAATGGATGCTCCAATCAGAAATCCAAGACTATAGTTGAATCTATAATGTGATGTTTACAATAGGTGTCAAATAAAATAGGTTTTTGAGGGTATTTAGATATCATTCATGTAGGTGATATATTCAATGAATTAATTACATGTTTTATTTAGTTAATTTAATGGAATAATATAATTCTTATTTCCTTTAAATTTTTCGTCATTTAAATTTTCCCAGTGTTATACACATATTCTCGGGACGATAAAGAGATTCTACAACTGCATTCTATCATCAAATCATATTGAATGATGATGAATATAGGGATCAGAGCATATTAGAGTGAATATAATGAAACGACTTCCTTAAATTGTTGGTAAGTATGTTCTTTGTTGATGAAAAATCTCATCTCTAGGTATGACTCATAAAACTATGGTCTACACCCTTTTTTATTGAACTAGTTGCACAGAGTCATCCATTCTATGGAATATTCCAATTCTCTGAACATTTCTTACACTCGTGTACTGATTAAATTAATTTATTATTGGGTTTTATAACCCTGTATATCCTTGTTCTTGATCATTTAACTATAACACATGTCAATGATCGATAAAAATTTGTTCTTGGGCCTTTACCCCATAATTTATTTGTGTTCATTACCGGTTGGACCACATGGTCCCAGTTTAACATTTTTAGATAGTGAAAAGACCAATAATACCCACAGAGATGTAGATGAATCACATATTAGGGATAAATCAGTGAATCAGGGATAAATATGGGTTGTTTTGGGATGTAGGTGATTAATATTTTAATTATAAATCTAAATCAATGATGGTGGTGGAGGATTTCTTTACATTGCCTACTGAAAACCCTAATAGAATGATGAAATCTGAATTCTAGGAAGTAATGTCCATACATGAATATCCTTTTATAGAAACATCATTTTTGGAAGGAATGAGGCCGAAATAGAAGAATAGAATCCAAATCTAATGAACAGCCTTCGTCTCTATGAAATTGTGAAAAATGAATCTATAAGCCATGTATCGTGATAAAAATATCATTTATAGCCGCTATACTATGGTGGCTAGGTATTTGGGAATTTATAAGGATGGGACAACATGTATCCATCCTACACATTATGCATCACTCTCCCTAGTGGAAAGATATATGCAAGAGCACAAGGGTGTGACCCTATGTTGGAGTACACTACCAGGCAGAAGATTTTGTACCAAATCACATAGACACTTCATGACTAAATAGATCCGATATGGATAAAAACATTGGATGGATACAAGGACATGACCAAAAAAATAGATGAAACCCAGTGTTGAATGAGGACATCATGTATATCACCTACACATTATGTATCCCCACATGGAAGTAAATCCATGTACCTTTAGGTAAATTACCTAGTGATGGAGCAAGACCGCACGTCGTGTGGGTCCCCTCACACAATATATAACCCTTGGTTCTATTTAAAAAATAAATTGAACTATCGTATATCTATATTTTCGACTCGGATTTTGGCCCTCAAGTTGTAACACCACAATATTCCATAGTATGATTCTTTTTTTTAAATAAATTCAATAGCTTGTATTGTATTCTATAACAAGAAAATCTTTCACTACCCACAACACCGGCTTATCCTGCGGTATACACAACACTATGATTGGATTGTGTAACACACAATTTCAAGTTATTTTGATATAATTCATTTTATGCAAGACCGATTATAAGTTTACAACTAAATATTATTATGTTACATAATAACGTAGTCATTATAATGGTGAGTATGAACAGTATTATCCTTTTCTAAAAAACTATTTAAATGAAAATAAGAGAGTTTATAAAATAATAAAATCACTATTTATGGGTTTTATTAATTTAATATATATGTAATATATTTAATCTAATTTTTAAAATTAATCTTATAAGTTTTCTATACATGTTATAAGAACGAATTTAAATTTTTCAGATAAATGAACTATTTATCAATAAATGCGGTTTTGTCGAATTTTGGTGGCGCACCGATTTTAAATCTATTTTTGACACTTTTATATATTATATTTAATAAAATATACATATTATTTTGAAGAGTGATATAAAAATTTACTTTTGAGGAAATATTTATATTTTATGATTAGTTTTAAATTTTAATGAATTGTAAAAATAAACTAAATTTTAATTGAAAACAACCTTTTCATTGAAATAATTTATGTGAATAAATTATATTATTAAATGTTTTTAAATCACAAATAGAATATATTTTTATCAATTAATTTTATTTTGGTCATTTATATTAATTTTATAATGAATATTGATGTAAAATCATTTCAATCTTTTGTAATGTTTTTCACTTTTAAACACACGTTTTTTATTCCAAAAATTGGATTAATTTAAAATTATTTAATGTAACTTAAGTGTTTTAAATTTTTTAAAATGGATTCCTTATTTACAATCAGATGGTCCAAATTATATAAATAGGGCCCTTTTGTTTTTGGACATTCAGAATAGTAACTTTGGTAATAAATTTTATTAACACAGTTAATGGTAAATCAGGTAATTATAAGTCTGTTATATTATTAAAATATCAAAATTATCCTATCACTTATCCTAATTTAATTGGATCAGTTTATTCAGACCAAGGTAATCAATGGGTCAAATTTAGGACTATATTTATCAACTTGGATGAATTTATATCATTTATAATATTATATTCAATGAAAAGTCATTTTTGTTCCACTTTTGTGTTTAACAAGTAATAATGTTTTAATATGTTGTTATATAAGGGATCTCTTTGACTGTAAATATTATTTATAAAGATTAAATAATGGCCTACATCTTGTAAATTTATTTATTAATTTTAATAAGTAAATAAATAAATTAGATTATGACACAATGATGATGTAGTAATTTATTCATTGATGGATGAATTGAATAAATGATATTAAAAATATTAAAATAAATATAATATGACTAAATAAATTATATAAAAAAATTATATATAACATTGAAATGTTAGTGGCATATTGGAAGTAATTGTTCCAAGTTATCATGTTTGTTTTGTGTTTTTGAAAATGCAAATATTGAATAGTATCAAAATTGACATAAATGATACTTTAAAATATACAATATTTTAATAAATGTTATAAAGTTATTAAAAATATAGAATTTGGTTAAATAACTAGTAAAATGTCCAAGATATCATAATGATTTATTTCGAATCATTTAATTGACATTTGTTTAATGAAAATGACCTATATATTATTACAATCAAACAGTGCGACAAAATAAAACACTCTCAGTTCTTATAAGTACAATAATTTCCCTATAAAGATAATTCGGGGATAAATTCGATCCTGAATAGTATGTAGAAATATGAAATAACTATCTATATCATTGTAATTTATTTATAATTTTTAGACAAAAATTAAAACCATAAATAATGACATAATAGTGAAGAAGTAATTATTTTATTAATAGAAATATCAAATTAATGATATTAAGAATATTAAAATAAAAATATTTTAATATAATTGAGGTGATCCATAAACTTATTAGGTGACTATGACATGTTAGGAGTATATTAAGTTTTTTGGAAATTATCATTACTTTTGGATTTTATTTAAAGTCAATGAAATTAATAGTGTCAAAATTGTCAATACTTATATGTTATAAAAATAACATCTTGTAAAATTATTTGAAATTAAAAAAAACTGAAAATTGATAATTATAAGGTCTAAAATTTCATAAAATTTAAATTTATGGAAAATTTACACCATATAGGAAAATATTTATAACCATTTAATATTTAGAATATTTTTCCCTTAGTTAAAATTAAATATATTAATTATCGATACATCAAAATGATATGGTTTAAAATAAAATAAAAACATGTCTAAACTTTATTGGTTGAGAGGATTGAGACCCATACTCATTTAATAATTTAAATAATTAACATTGGAGCCATTTGGGATTGGAAATCAATTTTCATAATTTTAATACATTTAGAGTTTACTAATGTTCCCCTCACATCTCTTATAAATGGGCACATCTCCTTCCCTTTTAATCACACCTCTAAATCCATTTGAATCGGCCAAATATGGTTCAATTCCCCTCACTAATTCCCTAAATTCATTCTAGAGGCCATAAGTTTGGCATAAATCCAACCTAACTTCCCTTAATCCATATGAGAGGTCATAAGTTTGGCATAAATACAACCTAAGGAGTCCTTTGGTGCAAATCAAAAGGAGACACTTGAAGAATAGGTAATTGTTTTACCAATTAAATTAAATTTCATTTCTTATTATACTCAATTTTCCTATGTTTTTTCCATAATAATTTAATAACTATAGTATAATATATATGATGAGATGTTATTATTGTTATGGTACTACCATATACCTCTTTTTATCCACCCAGAAATAACAATATCACCATATGTGCGTAGGTCCGACTTACCGTCTCCATGTCATGGTGTAATTTATTATTCCACACTAATTTATTTGGATGGGTATAATGATGAGAATAATGGATATAAATAATGAATATATCAGGATAATGTTTCTATATAATTAATATACAATCCAATTCCATACCATTTAAACATCAAGGGAATGGTATCATCATTCATGCATATGTACGACCTACCATCTCCATGATGATGTGAGGTTAATTATTTACATTAACCATTAAAGAGTGATTAAAAAACATATATGATGAGTAAAAATAATTATTTTTAACTTAATATCATTTTGTAATTGAATCAAATACATCCTATTCATAACAATCATGATTTAATGACAAAATAGGAATGAGAAAATGAAGTAGTTAACACCTGAAACAATGGTAATACAAATATATTATTTAAAAAATGATATAATAGGATCATATGTAATATCATAAATATTTATTTTTTTCTAGTGTAATTTAATAACATAATTTACCCATTATAAAGGATTTTAACACACCCTCGGAAAAAGTAAATTACAAGGTAATGATTAATTTCACAATCTCATAATTATCCTAGTTTGTTTATATATACGTATCTACTGGGACATATTTATCATCAATGTCCATGTCTCTTAAAATTTATTTCAAAATATTATAAAAAAATTGTTTAAATATATTTATACCTATGTTTTAATTTTTATCAAATGTTTTTAAAATAATATTTATGTTGTTTTCCAAATAAGGTACTTTACGACCTGTCGATAAATTAATGAATGAATGTTTTTTAACTTATACAACATGAGTGGATATTTTCCCACATTATAAAGCCATAAAATTTTGGAGCTTCCCTTATAATATTAATTGTTTATTTACAAAATAATGTTTTTATTTTATAATTTTGTGGCTTTAAAATTATTTCAATGTAAAAATAGATATCTATCTCAAAGAGTTTAAATTATTTTATTAGATTATTTTCATCTATGTCGACATAATTTTTTGGATTTTATGTTTAATTGAGGTTGATTTATTATGATAAAACCATCCATTTTGTATTGAATGTTTTTTTATATGTTTGACTATGGTTGTTCTATTATTATAATATTCATGTTTTATGGTTAAATTATTGACATTTCATATGCTAGTTTTAATATGAATGGTTATGTTATGATTCACACTTTTCATATGAGGAATGTGTTGGACTTAGTAAATCATAATTGAGGGTTGCTATGTCACCTCTATGCATCAGTGAGTCACATGAGACAAACTTGTGTCTTGGAATAAGGCCTTTATGGAATGGTTATGTATGGTCATGGCTAGAGGCCTTGATAGTATGATTATGATATTCGACATTATTCATTTCCTCATTATAAGATTATTTATTGATATTACATGTCATTATTTGACTAGTAGAACATCAATGAGAATGATTAAATAGAATTATTTGATTTATTATTTCCATATTATGTTCAATATTATGTTTAAAATGAATTTTTTGTTTTATACCTTACCTTAAATCTTTATAATTATTTATGAATGTTTTTGTTTTATTGTTTAACCATACTGATCATATGAGATCACCTGTTTATTATGTTGAATTGTCCCATGATTCCATGAAGTTTTTTATGATTCATATGCATGGTTAATCTATGTGAATAATAATTTTCACAAAGAATCATCTTTGCTTCACATTAGGTTTTTATTTGTAATGTAAGGATCATGTATTTATTCTATTTTACAAGACTGCTAAATTGATCGGACCTTCAGAATTTTTATTCCATTTAATCATTCTAATATATTAGAATAATGCACCAGCTTTTGGATTCTAGGGTCGAGGAATTATAGTTGGTATGATTGGAATTTTAGAAACCACATAGAAAAATATATTTAGAAAACATGGATCAGAAAACATTACCCTTTGACTGACTTTGAGAATAACTCTAAGTATAAGATATCAACCTTTAGATTTTGTAATGGATAACCTAGGTTAATCATATGAAATTATGGATTGGGAAGAATATTTAATCATTTAGATATCATATAAATGATTCTTCATGACTATATCACTATGATTAATGTTTTTCACTTTCTTCTTTGAGTTTTGGTCGATGGTTAGAATCAAAAAGGTTATACAATAAATGGTTAAACAATTGATAATAAAGAGGCTAAAAATGAAAAATGTGATGAAGGAGGTATTATAGAATAATATTTTTAAGCATAGTTAATGTTTTAAGAGTTAAGTGGAATGAGTAAGGTTATTTTGTATTTGGATTCATGAATTATTTCATCATTGGTTCTATGGTTATAAGATTTATGACTTATATAAGGATTTATTGTAGTAAATATTTATCATGTATTTGGAATAATTAATTATTTCATTAATGTTTTTGAAGTTATAAATGTTTTTTAAATAAGGGCTATATTACATTGTTTGGGTAATCTGATGTAACAAGTCATTTTGTAAATTTAGAGACCGTTTTAGATTGGTAATTTGTAAAGGATTATTTTTTAAAAGTCATAAGGTTAGAATGGATTAAGTTGAACATTGGATATTATTTTTGGAGGTTAAAGTACGAATTAATGTATACATTATTCTAGCCTTCACAGTTTTAGTAAAAAATTAGAGGATGAAGGAAATAATTTAAGGCCTTATGATTTTCTTTAGGCATGAAAAATTCATTATGAAATTATCATTTACAGGATTAAGGAATGAAGTGAAAATATATCAAAGCACAACCAAATGATGAGATTCTGTATATGAAATGGAAATAAAACAACTAAGTTCTTATCTAAATAGTAAAATAATTATTCAACTTTAGGGAAAGGATCCTGGAAGAAAAAATGTTATCCTAGTACTTTTTCTCATTAATCAAATGGTCCCTTGGATCATCACAAATTTATAGCTTTGTGATTGTAAAATTTCTCTAACCATATTCTCTTTCACTATCCATCAAAACATAATGATTATATTTATATTCCATATTCATGCTTTCATAAATACAACCCTTGTATGTGTTATCTTTGGTAACCTTATTACTTCACTATCTTTTCTTTAAAATGGAATTTTTATCGACTATTATTCTGATGTCAGATTATAATAAAGGAATATTTCATAATAAAACCGTAGTTACCAAACATATATTCGAGAATTATGAGGATACAATTTGTTTAATGAGGGGAGAATGTAACACCACAAGATTCCATGATACATTACTTTTTTTAAATAAATTTAATACCCTATTTTGTATGCTACACCAAGATAAAATTGCATTGCACCCAACTCTGACTTAGCTTGTGGTATATGAAAAATTATGATTGGGTTGTTTTAAAAAAAATCAAGTTATTTTGATATAATTCATATTAAAAAATACCAATTTTTTGTTAACAACTAAATGTTAATATGTTACCTAATAACCTAGTTATTATAATTGTGGGTATGAATAGTATTAATTCTCTTCTATAAAACAATTTAAATAAAAATAACTAAGTTTATAAATCAATAAAGTCACTATTGATGGATTTTACTAAATAAATATATATTTAATATATTTAATATAATGTTTAAAATTAATCATAAATGTTTTCTAGATATGATATAAGAAAAAATTCATTTTTTCTGGATAAAAGAAGTATTTATCAAAAAATGCAGTTTTGTCACCTTTTGATGAAACATCCATTATAAATATAATTTTAGACACTTTTATATATTATATTTAACAAAATAAACATTTTATTTTGATGTGGGATATTGATAATTAAATTGGATGAATTTTTAACATTTTTCTGATAAGTATTAAATTTTGATGGAAGGAAAAAATATAATAAATTATAATTGAAAACATTTTCATTCCTAGATATAATTTGTGTGGATAATTTATATTATAGAATTATTTTAAACTGAAAATAAAATATATTTTTTATCATTTAATAAAATTTATTCATTTTCATTGATTTTACCAATAATTATAATGTAAAAACATTTCAATCATTTGGATTGTTTTAACTTCTAAAAACCCATTTTCCATTATCATAATGGGATTAATTTGAAATTAATTACAGTCAATTGTGTGTTTTGAATATTAAAAAATGGATTCCATATTTTGAATCATAATTTCCCATATATTTAAATAGTTCCTTTTTATTTTTGTACATTATGAATAGTAACATTAGTAATAAATTTATTACCTCGGTTAAGGGTAAATCGGGTAATTAAAGATAATTATTATTTTATTAAAATATAAAAATTACCCTAACACTTATCCTGATTTTATTTGATGATTTTATTCCAACCCATATCATCCACGGGTAAAATTGAGGACCACATAGAGCCACATGGATGAATTTATTGCATTTATAATAGTATATTCAATAAAAAGTCATTTTTGTTAAACTTTTGTTTTTAACAAGTAAATTATTTTTTAATATGTAGCTATACATGGGATATCTTAGACTATATATAGTCTTTAGAAATATAAAATAATAACCAAAATCATGAAAATTTATTTATAATTTTAAGTAAATCCAAAATTAGATTAAATGGTGACATGATGATGATGTAGTAGTGGCTTCATTAATAGAGGAATCCAACAAATAATATTAAAAATATTAAAATAAATATAATATGACTTATTCAATGAAATAATTTTATATATAACACATATTTTTTTGTGTCATATTCAAAGTATATTTTCGAAGTTATCATGATTGTTTTATATTTTTTAAAATGAAAAATTTAAATAGAATCAAAATTGAAATAAATGATATTTTAGAATAAATAATATTTTATTAAATTTCATAAAACTATAAAAAAAAATTTTGTAAACTCACTATAATTATTTCAAATATTTTACAATGATCTATTTTTAATAATTTAATGGCCACCTATCCATGAAAATGATATATATATTATTATGGAATGTGACAAAATCTCACACTCTCATTTTATACAAGTACTCTAATTTTTATATATGGATAACCTAGAGATAAATTTGATCATGAATAATCTCTGAAAATATAAAATAATTTTATATATTAAATTTATTTATTTTTAAATTTTATAAACGAAATAAATACTATAAATAATAACACAATAGTGAAGAAGTAATTAATTTACTGATAGAAATATCAAATTACGGTTTTTAAAAATATGAAACTAAATATATATTGACCTAATTGAAGTGATGCACAAATTTTATAGATTAATATGACATTTTAAGAGTATATTAAATTCTTTGGTTAAACGTTAACCTTATTTTTTGATTTTATTTAAAGTCAATGAAATGAATAGTGTCAAAATTGTCACTATTGATATTTTATAAAAATAACATTTTATTAAATTATTTAGAAATAATTAAAATATTTAAAAACTAAAAAGTGATAATAATAAGGTCTAAAATTTCTTAAAGTTCCCATTTATGGAAAATTTACACCATATAGGTAAATATTTATAACCATTTAATATTTAGAATATTATTACCATAATTAAAATTGAATAGATTGGTTAAGGATAAGTCAGAATGATAATGTTTAAAATACAATAAAAACATGTCTAAATTTTATTAGGTTAGTGTTTTCGACCCATAGTCATCATAGATACTAAATATTTCACATTGGAACCGTTTTTAATTGAAAATTTATTTATATTAATCTAATACATTGAAAGTTTCCTAAAATGACCATCATCTCTCTTATAAAAGAGCACATCTCCTTCTTTTATAATCACATCTATAAATACCTTTAGCTTAGCCAAACCCAAACCAATTATGCTCCAAAATTCCATCACTTCAACCTAGGGTAAATACCATGTACCTAAATCCATCTTAAGGAGTCCTTCTGGGAAAATCAAAAAGAGACACTCGAAGAAGAGGTGATTCTTTTTCAAATTCAATAATATTTATTTTCTTCTTATGATTAATCTTTTTATGTTGTTTTCATACTAAAGTGATAAATATAATATAGTATACTTTATGAAATTTTATTATGATTATTGTAAAACTATATTCCTCCTTTTATTTATCCTACGAATAACAATATCACCATATGTGCGTTCATACAAGTTACAATACCTACATCGTGATGTTGTTTTTTATTCAACACTACTTAATTTGGAAGGTTATAATTATGAGTATAAGGGATATAAATATTTAATATAACATGATATTGTTTCCTTATAATTAATATATCATCCAATTATATACCATTTAACCATCAAGGGAATGATATCGACGCTCGAATGTACATACTCTCTACCATCTCCATGAAGTAGTGAGATTCATTCTCCACGTTAACCATTAAATAATGATTATAAAATTTATATGATGAGTAAAAATAATAATTAATAACTTATTAAAATTCTATATGTGAATCAAATACATATTATTCATAACAAACTTTACTTAAAGACAAAACATAAATGGGAAAACAAAGCAGTTAACACCTGGAAAAATAGTAATACTGAAACATTATTAACAAAATGATATAAGAGGACCATATATGATATCATAAATATGGATTTAGTTTTTGAATATTTTAATAACATAAATTAACCAATATAAATTATTGTAACACACCCTTTACTAAATGAATGTATAAGGAAATAGTTAATTTCACAATCTCATTAATATCTGAGGGTTTTTATATGTATGTATCTATTGGGTCATCGTTATTATCCATGTCCATGTTTATTGAAATGTATTTAAAAATATTATAGACAATTTTTAAAGAAATTTTTAACCATGATTTAATTTTTATAAAATGTTTTGAAATGAATCATTCTATCATTTTCCAAATGACTTACTTTATGTCATTTTTGACAAATTAAGGAAAGAATGTTTTTTAAATTATACATGATGAGTGACTATTTTCCACCGTTAAGACACCTGAACATTTTGATGTTTTCTTTTATACTATTACAAGGTTATTTTGAAATTAAATTTCTTTATTTTATAATTGTGTGTATTTTAAATGAATTCAATATAAAAAATTGAATATTTCTCTAAAAGAGTTTTAACATTTTTATTAGATTATTTTCATCTATATTAATATACTTTGTGGGATTTTATGCTTAATTGATGTTGATTTATTAAGATAAAATCTTATAGATTGTATTGAATGTTTTATGATATATTTGACTATGTATATTCTATTTTTATACCATTCATGGTTTATGGTTAAAGTCTTAATATTTCATATGCCAGTTTTAATATGATTTTTTTTGTTATGTTTCACTATTTTCATATGAGGAATGAATTGGACTTAGTAAGTGATGGGTAGGGTCATCTATAAACCCTTGATGCATCGGTATGTCTCATGACACAAACTTATATCTTGGCACAAGGTGTTGATAATATGGTTGTGTCTGGTCTTGGTACAAGTCCTTGACAGTATGGTTATGATGTTCGGTATTATGCGTTTCCTCATTATGAGATTAGTTATTAATATTACATTTGATTATTCAACTTGTAGAATATTCATGTTAATTTTTAAATGGAATTATTTGATTCATTATTTCTATATTATTTTCAAGATTAAATTTAAAATGATTTTGTTTTAGTTTTATACCTTTCCTTTTATGTTTATTCTTATTTACAAAAGATTTTGTTGAATTGTTTAACCTTACTAAGCATCTGAGATCACCCCATTCTTATGTTTTATTTTCCTATGATTCCAAGAAGTGTTTTATGATTGATATGTAGGGTTAATGTAGGAGAATAACGGTATTCACAAAGAATCATATTTACTACATATTATGTTTTTATTTGTAAAGTAAGAATCATGTTGGTAATCTATTTTCCAAGACTGTTAATCTATTCAGACCTTCGTGATTTGATTCCATCTAATCATGAAAATGAATTAAAATAACAATCTATCTTGGAATATAGGGTTAAGCGTTATATTTGGTATCAGAGGAAGTTTAGAAACAACCATGGAAATTATATTTACAAAATACTGATTAAAAACATAGCCTTATGACTTACTTTGAGGATAATTATAAGTATATGATATCATCTTTTAGATTTGGTAATGGATAACCTAGGTTAATCATATGTACATATGGATGGAAAAGAATATTACATCATTTATGAATAATATAAATGTTTTTTCACGACTGTATCACTATGATTTGTGTTTCTTAATATGTGCTTTGAATTTTGATTAATGGTTAGAATAAGCAAGGATATAAAAGAAATGGTTATACTACTAATAATGAAGAGGATAAAAATGAAAAATGAGATGATGGAGGTATTAAGGAATAATATTTTGAAGCATAATTAATAGATTTAACAGTGAAGTGGATTTATTAAGGTTATTTTTTATTTGAATTCAAGAATTATTACATCAATGGTTCTATGGTTAAAAGATTAATGAGATATATAAGGATTGTATTGTAGTATATCTTCATCATGTATTTGGAAGCATGAATTATTTCATTAATTATTTTGGGGTTATAAAAGGTATTTATCAATAAGAGTTGTATTACGTTGTTTTGGGAATCTGATGTTATGATTTATTTTGCAAATTTATAGAACTTTTTAAAAATTGAATTTTGACATGATTATTTTGGAAAAGTCTTAAGGTAATAATTGAGTAAGTTAAATATTTGATATTTTTTTAGGTTAATGTATGATTTATTGGATACATTGGGATAATCATCAGTGTTTTAGTAAACATTTAGAGGATGAATGAAATACTTGTAGGCCTTATGATTTAAATCAGGCATGAAAAATTCATTTTGAAATTTTCATTTGAATGATTAAGTGATGAAGTGAAAATATATTAATGCACAACCAAAGTATGAGATTATTCTTATGACATGGAAAGAAATCAATTATGTTCATATCTGAATAGTGAAATAATTCATCAACTTTAGGGAAAGTATATTAAAACCAAAAATTATATCCTAGTACTTTTTCTGAATGTAATAAATGGTCCCTTAGATCATCATAGATTTATAGCTTTGTGATTGTTAACTTTCTCCATACAATGTTCTCTATCACTCACTATTAGAAATTGATGGTTAGATCTATCATTTATGTCAATTTTTTCTAACATGTAACCCTTGTATATATTATCTTTGGTAATCTCATTACTTCACTTTCATTATTTCAAAGTGGAATCAATATTGACAATTGTTCTGATGTGGTGTTTCCATAAAATAATTTTGAATAATCAAACCTGAGTTACCGAACCCAAATTTGAAAATTGTAAGGATTCATTTTAATATAGAGTAGAATATAACACCACATGATTACATTTTATGTTTCTTTTTTAAAATAAATTCAATAACTTGTGTGGTACGCTTCACCAAGATAAGCTTGCATTGCACACAGCATTGGCTTTTCTTTTTTTTATATGAAACAATGTTTTTTTCTAGTGTTACACTAAATTTAATGTTTTTTTATAGAATTAATTTTATGCAAGAATTATTTCAAGTGAAAAACTAAATATTTTTAAGTTACATAATTACCTAGTCAATATAATCATGGGTATGAGCAGTATTAACTTTCATCTGAAAAACATTAATTATAAATATGTGAGTTTATAAAATAATAAAGTCACTCTTGATGGATTTTATTAATGTAAACTATATAAAATATCTTTAATACAATGTTTAAAATTTATATCTTATGTTTTCTATAAATTATGTAAGAATAAATTCAATTTTTTCGGATGAAAGAAGTATTTATTAAAAATCCAGTTTTGCCGCCTTTTGATAGCACTCTCATTTTAAATCTAGTGGTTAAAACTTTTATATATTATATTTTATAAAATAATATTCTTATTTAGAAGTGGGATATAATAATTTAATTTAGAGGAATTCTTTGTATTTTTTTGATAAGTTTTAAATTTTGATGAATAGTAAAAATATAATAGATTTTAATTGAAAAATACTTTTTTTTGTAGAAATTGTTTTTGGATAAATTATATTATTGAATAGTTTTAAAGTACAAATAGAATTTATTTTTGTCATTTAATATAATTTTGGTCATTGGAATTAATTTTACCATAAATTTTGATGTAAAACATCTCAATCTTTTGCAATGTTTTAACTTTTAAAAACTTTTTTACATTCTGACAACGAAACTAATTTTAAATTAATTACTAAAACTTCTGTGTTTTAGATTTTTAAAAATTTACTCGTACTTTGTTATCATAAGGTAAAAATTATGTAAAGAGTTCCATTTTTTGGACATTATGAATAGTAAATTTAGTAACAATGTTTATTACCATGGTTAAAGGTAAATCAGGTAATTAGAGGTAAGTATTATATTATTAAAATATAAAAAGTACCCTAAAACTTATCCAAATTTAATTTCATGAGTTTATTATAACCGAGATCATCTATGGGTATAATTTAGGACAACATGGAGCCACTTGGATGACTTTATTTCATTTATAATATTATATTAATGGAAATTTATTTTGGTTACACTTTTGTTTCTAACAAGTAAAGTATTTTTAATATTTCATAATAAAAGTAATATCTACAACTAAAAATACTTTTCTAGAAATTTAAAAAAAATATCCTATATCATGGTAACTTAATTATAATTTTTAGGAAATAAATAATTAACTTAAATATTAAAAAAATTTGATAATGTAATAATTGCTTCGTTGATGGAAAAACCTATTAAATGATTTTAAATAAATTAAATTATAAATAAAATGATATAATCAATGATATAAACGAATTTTATAGTCACAATAGGCATGTTAGTGTCATACTTTAAGTATTTATTCAATTTTATCTTGTTAGATTTATATTTTTGAAAATGAAAATATTTAATTATATCAAAATTTAAATAATTGAAACATTAAAATAAATAATATTTTATTAAATTTTATGAAATTATTAAAAATATATAATTCCATAAAATAACTAATTAAATGTCAATAATATCATAATGATCTATTTTTAGTCATTTAAGGGAAATAGTTTTATGAAAACAATATAGATATTTTTAAAATCAAAGAATGCGACAAAATATCACACTCTCATTTCTTATAAGTATAATAATTTTCATATAGGGATAACTTGAAGATAAATTAGGTCATAAATAGTATGTAGAAATATATGAAAATTATATATATCGTATTAATTTATTTAAAAATTTTACAGACTATATAAATACCATAAATAATGACACAATAGTGAAGAAGTAATTAGTTTTTTAATAGAAATATCAAATTAAGGATTTTAAAAATATGAAATTAAATATAATTTGGAATAATAGAGGTGATAAAAAAATTAGATTAATAAACATGTTATGAGTATACTAAATTATTTTTTTCTATGTTATACTTCTCTTTGGATTTTATTTAAAGTTATAGAAATTAATAGTGTCAAAATTAACACTATAAATATTTTATAAAAATAACATTTTATTAAATTATAAAAATGACATAAAAATATTTAAAACAAAAAAGTGATAATTATAAGCTATAAAATTTCACAAAGTTTCCATTTATGTATAATTTACACTATATAGGTAAATATTAATAATCATTTAATATTTAGAATATTAGTACAATAATTAAAATTAAATTAATTAATTAAGGGTAAATTAAAATTATACGGATTAAAATAAATAAAAAAAACATGTCTAAATTTTAATTTTTTAGGGGATTCCGACCTAAAATCATCTTACCTTCGGAATAATTCACATTGGAGACATTTTTAAATAGAAATTTATTTATATTAATTTAATAATTTTAGAGTTTTCTAAAGTTTCCCTCACCTCTCTTATAAAAAGGCACCTCTATTTCTTTTTAAATCACACCTCTAAAGCCATTTGGCTTAGACACCCCCTGAAAAATTACCCTAAAAACTTCCATAACATCATCCTTGAGTCCATAATTTTTTAATAAATCCATCTTATGGAGTCATTTCATGAAAATAAAAAAGAAAATAGTCGAATAAGAGGTATCATTTTTACCAATTCAATTCAATTATTGGTCTTCTTATAATTTCTCTTCCGATATTGTTTACATAATAAAATACTAAATCCAGTATAATATATGTTATTATATTTTATTATGTTTATGGGAGAACCATATTTCTCCTTTTATCCATCCTATGAATAACAAATATCACAATTCATGCGTACGTATAACTTTCTATCTCCACTTTGTGGTGTGATTTTTTATTCAATGTTACTTTATTTCAAGGGATATAATGATGAGTATAATGGATAAAAATAATGAATATAACATGACAATGTTTTTGTAAAATTAATATACCATCAAATTAAATACCATTTAACCATCAAGAGAAAGATATCATTGCTCAAGCGTACTTACAGCTCACCGTCTCCACTATACGAAGAGGTTCATTCTCAAAATTAACCATTCCAGAATGATTATAAAATATATATTATGGGTAATAATAATAATAATTAAATTAATAATATTATTTATGTGAATAAAATACATTAAATTCATAAAAAACATTACATAAATACAAAATAGGAATGGGAAAACGTAGTTAACACCTGAAACAATGGTAATACTGAAATATTTTTAACAAACGATATAAGAGGATAATATATGATATCAAAAATATGGATTTCGTTGTGGTATAATTTAATAACATAACTAAACAATTATATGTTATATTAACACATCCTCAACTAAATGAATGTATAAGGTAAGTATTAATTTCACAATCTCATTATTATCCGTGGTTGTTTATATATACATATCTACCGGTATATCTTTTTCATCCATGTACATGTTTCTTAAAATGTATTTCAAAATAATATCTACAATTATTTAAATTCATTTTCACTGATGTTATAGTTTTTATAAAAAAAATTTGAAATGAATTTTTCCGTCATTTTCCTAACAAGGTACATTATGACCTTTTGAGAAAAAAAGGAAAGAATGTGTTTTAACTTGTTTGACACGAGTAAATGTATTCCTCTCTTATGATGCCTTAAATTTTTCTGCTTCCCTTAGAATATTACAAGTTTTTTTTAGAGTAAATGTTTTCTTTTTTTATTTTCTACATTTTAAATGATTTCTATGTAAAAATGGGGTATCCCTCTCGAAGAGTATTAAGGATTTTATTTTATTACTTTCATCTTTTTCAACATCCTTTATTGGATTTTATGCTTATTTTAGGTTGACTTATTATGATACAAAATTAAATATTGTATTGA
This sequence comes from Viscum album, assembly GCA_963277665.1. Taxonomy (NCBI): domain Eukaryota; kingdom Viridiplantae; phylum Streptophyta; class Magnoliopsida; order Santalales; family Viscaceae; genus Viscum; species Viscum album. Next base: position 1,463,386,040 of record OY728158.1, on the reverse strand, counting down.
ATTTTTTGTGATATGTTTGACTGTGGATGTTCTATTTTTATACCATTCATAGTTTATGGTTACAGTATGAAACTTTTGTATTCTATTTTTAATACAAATGTTTACGTTATGTTTCACCCTTTTCATATGAGAAATGTATTCGACTTAGTAAGTGAAGTTAAGGGCCCTCTGTTACCCCTCGATGGATCAGTGGGTCTCATGATACAAAATAGTGTCTTGGTATGAATCCTTGATTCGACATGACTTTCATCGATGACGGAGGTGACTCGAGGATCAGAATTTGCGGCTCGAGGTGTGGAGGGATCGAGGTTTCTTTTTCAAAATTTGAATACGGATTTGGGTTTATGTGGGAGTGTGTTTAATTTTGAATTTGGATTACATATGACTATTTTGGGTTATTGAATGCTGTTGTTTTGTTGTAATTCAAATTTAGAATGTGCGTTTTACAATTACCCTGAAAGTGGCTTTAAGAAAATACCAAAAATGGATTTGGATATTAGTATAATATCTATGTGAATGTTTAAATGTTATTATTTAATTTATTATTTCCATATTAGGTTCATGATTATGTTTAAAAGTCTTGTTTTTTAGTTTTATACCTTTCCTTAAATGTTTGTGGTTATTTATGAAAGTTTTTTCTATATATTTTAACCTTACTGGGCATTTGAGCTATTCCATTTGTTTTTTTTTCTGGATTCTAAGAAGTGTTTTATAATTGATATATGGGGTTAATCTAGGAGAATAATGGTGTTCACAACAAATCATCTTTACTACATATGATGTTTTGATTTTTAATGTAAGGATCACATACATAATATATTTTCCAAAAAATTTAAACTGATTGGTCTATCGGGATTTGATTATTTGTAGTCATGCTAATGTTTTTAAATAATGCACCATATCTACGTTTCTGGGGTCGGGGTGTTACCAGAGTAGTATATTCTGAGTTTTTGTTTCACATATAATGTTATGGTACCTTCATTTTTTTCTCGTGGGATATGGTGTGATATGTTTCTATTCATGGATATTGTTTAAACACCGCTCGATAAAGACAATGATCATGTAGGATCACCAAAGGCATTTCAAGTGGAACCCACCTATTGGGCATGGAATTGTTCCTCTATAGACTCCTCAAGTGGAACCATACAACTAGTATGGTAATGGGTCATATAAAGGCTTGTAGAGTGGAACCCTCTAGCTGGGATAGAAATGGGTCATATGTAGTTAGATTGGAACCCTCGTATTGGCATAGGACATGGGTCCTTTATCCACATCAAAAGTGGAACACTCCAGCTGGGAAAATCATGGGTCCTTTACCACTAGATTGGAACCATCATATTTTTACTAATCATGGGTCCTCTATTAACTTTTTTATTGGAATCCTCAAAATGGGTTGGGCATGGGTCCCCTACCATCATAATGAATCCCTCATATTGGGTAGGATGTGGTTCCTCTATTGACTATTTGAGTGGAATCCTCCTATTGTTAAATGGTATAGGTCTTTAATTTATCCATTTAATGGAACCCTCCAATCGTACTAGGGAATGTGTCCTCTACCAAGAGATTATGACCCCTCAATTGTGTGAAATAGTGATAAGGCATGACTTGACATAGATGGTTTCTTATAGGCAGATGTGCAATATTCTATGCATCATTGTTGGACTTTTCAAACTATTGGGGACTCTTTTTTGGGATGATCTATGAGATAGATACCCCATTTCTCTATTTTTTAGGATTCTTTTACTGATCATATATATATATATAGTATTATTGATAACATTGGATTTGGTGACTCCTTTTCCATGGGTCTTGAAGACGCACAAGGTATGTCATGTGATTTTTATGTTTAGATTATCATGGTGAGATGAGGTTACTCACCTAATATGGGTGGAAAATACTCAACTTGTAGTTCATCTACACAATGTGTTGTGCCCTTTTTTCATTATGGTGGTTACTCTTTCTCCATCTTTAGGTTGAGTTTCATTATATATTCTATCTACATTCTATCCTTTCTGATGGTGTCTCTTACTGATACCCCATTCATCTTTCAAGGAATCATACTATGTATGTATAAACAAACACACCTATATGGTATTTTCCTACACATTTCGTGTCATATGAAAAAGAAGAACATGTCAATAGTGACTTCAGAGGAGCTTAGGTATACTAGTGATATTGAAAAAAGTATGGTTGTCATAGCATGGATATCGAGACATGGGCTCTCTCAGTATTATACATTCCAGTTTTTGTCGGGTTGGGACATATTCCTAGTTGTGTGTGTCTTTTTTCCCCTTTACTTTTAAGTTTACACTAGCGTAATGTTATACATCGTAGAGGGTTTTCATACTTTGTATACTTTCTAGATATTTTCACTTTTTATTATTACGCCTCTAAATTTATTAATTGAGATTTTAGGGTGTGTGTGTGTATAGGAACATTTTAAAAATTCCTCCCACTTATGATTTTCCTTTTCGTGCTTGTCGCAACACCCTGGCCAATGGAGATAGGCTTGGGGTAGTTGTTTCTTGATCCCGAGTTAAGGTCGAGTCATGAAAGCTTGTAGGTTGACACCTCAATATAAAAACATCTTGGTTTAGTTAGGATATTGAGTTTATTATATAATATTTATATAAGTAGAAAATAAGGGTTAGAGAAAAAAAATAAAACAAAAGTTCTTGTGGAAGGATGTTACCACTTCATTGGGTAACACCCTTTTCCCTAAAGGGATTCTTTGGATATATATTTTCTAAATTTGAGGCCTTTGGGATAAAGGTGTGTAATTTAGTATCATATTTGGGATTTTTTTGGTAGATCCAAATGGCTTTAGAGGTGTGATGAAGTGAGAGGGTGAGTTCCATTTTATAGTGTAGGAGGATTGTCATTCTAATGAATATAAAATGTAAAGCAATATTGAGAGGTATCCCTTATATGTAGTGCCTCCAATAATGGTCCATATTTGATACAGGGGAGGTTAAAATCTCGATATATCCATAAAATGTATTTTAGTCCATTTTCTACGTCACTTATCCTTTTAATATTAATGTTTTATCACTAAGTAAACTCTTTTTTTATCCCTTTATTTAATTTTAATTACTTTAACTATTATTTTTGGTAAAAACTATGTTGAACATACTAGAAATTATAAATTATTATGTTTCAAAATATATATTCAATTTTTTGATATTATAAATACATAATTGGCATAAATTAATTTAAATTTAATCATGTGGGTGGGATGAGACAACATGATTTTAAAGTGAAAAGTTAAAAATATTGAAATGTTTTTTATCTAATTTCAATGTGAAATTGGATACTGTGACCTAAATTTGATTAATTTATGTCTAATTGATCGAATAATTATTTAAAAATAATTTTAAATATAATTTAACTATATAAATATATTACTAGAAAAAAAGAAATTCAAATTCAAATTCAAATTTTTTTACTATTCATCCAAAATTAAAAGATTTCATATAAATATTAAAAATTCCCCCTAAGATAATTTTAAAATTATAAATTCAAACGTTTTTCTTATTTTATCAAATAATATTGTAAAATTTTATTAAATTAAATTTACTATTCTATAAAGATGGATATTAAAATCCATTCTTTAGAGAAAATATTATTTTTCAAACATATAGTGAATTTAATGAAAATTATTCATTTACTTACCAATATTCATTATTTATATGAAACCATTATAAATAATATTTAAAAATTATTAATTACTATTCATATTATTATGTTTAATTTCTAGGTTATAATAGTCTCGATTAAATAATAATAATATATATATTTTAGAAACTCTATGTTGCTTGTAACACAAGCTAAGACAATGTTGTGTGTAGTGTAAGATTAACTTTTTGTAGTGCATAAATAATTTTTAACTTGGTGTAGTGTAAAATGAATTAAATAAATGATATTTATTTTATTCAAAAAAAGGTTCCCAGATACTTGGGGTGTTACAAGGGTTGTTTGACTTAATTGGTAAAAAATGGGTAATGTTATGGATTGGGAAATTAAAGGGTAAATTGACAAAGGGTATTAAAATATTGGTAAATGGTTGTAATGAACCATTAACTATTGGGGTTTATAAAATAAATGATAAATGGTTAAGTGTTTAATTAGGTTAAAGATGTTGACTGAGTTTGGACATGTAAATAATATTGAATGGAATGATGTGCACCCTTAATATATGATGTGTTGAAAATGAAAAGTGTGTTAGACCTTATGATATGTGAATTGTAGAAATGATTTTAGATGAGGGACATTATGGATCCCACCTTTGTGTAAGGATTTTGGATATTATATTCCTTATCCTTGATATAGTATGGATTGAAATGATGTTTAAAATCTAGGAATTGATATGATGGACATGATGTTCAAATTATTTGCAAGGGTGATTTCATGGTGACGTAGGAACTAAATGTTATATTTATTTTATGGGTAAATGGATATGTGCACCTCAATAAGTGAAATTATTATGATAAATGAGTTTTCCCTTATTGATTATATGTTTTACCACTTCTATTTTTAGAATAAACTTATGACAAGGTCGAAATTGATGTTTGTGGCTTGGGGTATAACCAACAAACCCACCTGGGCCCACCTAGATATTGTAATACCGAGCTACAATAAACTCAACCCTACATCTAATAGGCTTTGGGTTGGAAAAAATTACCATTAAGGAATAATATAAAATGGGAGGCCATATCTTAATTTACTTTTGGGCCCTCAACCAACCATGTTGACACAAAAATGTTGAGGAATATAAATGATAGTAACATCTAGAGTGTAAACATGCATGCAATAATAATATAGAATAATATAATTGATTATTAAAATAAAGACCAAAACAAAAGGGAAAAAATACATGTCCAACAAAATTATATCTCTAAACCTAACAACAACTAGAATAAGGGAAAATAGAGAGAGTCTCACTCCTGATAACCAAGTCCCAAACACTATACATGATTAATGAGCCCATGTATCACTATGCTCTACCAATTTCACCGAAAAAACATTCCATCCTGTAAATAAGATAATATATGTGTGGTGGAAGATCATGAAGTGTTGGGTATATTAATTACTAGTATGATTCCCCAAAACCCCACAAAGGGGGCAAAAGAATATTTTATTAAAAGGTCATCCCAAACCAATAAATTCATGCCAATTGGGAACATAGATAATATCTATAAAACCATGATATACTCTAAAATAATTCCAAAATTAGAAGGAAAGGGGATCTCTACATTCCAACTAAGAATAATGAGATAACATGTAGCTCCAATGATAAATCTATGATTCCCAGTATCAAGTGCACCTATATAAGAATCAATGTAGAGGGTCTTGAACCTCGTTGTTGTGCTCCAAATTCAAAGGAGTGACAACTCCAATTTGTTTCCCCACATCACCTCACAAAATTATATGTGTGGGAGGGGTTGGTGGTTTACTTTCCTCACTGTTGCGCTATATAGTGATGGGATCCAAAACTCCCATGGAGGTCTCTCTCCCCACTGGATCCCTATGTTATGGAAGTACCCCTCTATAGATAGATGACCCTCACCAAGTCTAATGTAGAACCAAATCTACCTTTATAATTAGTTTAGTAGACCCTTAACCTATCTTGATAGGGGATTTATGAACCTATACTAACTTCATTATATGTTCCACAATCACAATCAATGTCAAGTGTCACCTAAAGAATCATCGTACTTGTAACATCTCACATTGTATCTCATAAGAAAGAATAAGTATCTCCATTGAATTCTATATAGAAAAACACTTAGGATATGTAACTCACTTTTCACAATCAATGTCTTGAAGATGGAGAAATGTGGGGAATATGATTGAGAGGGAACACATACTGTGACACCTCCTTGTCGACATGCCTCTCTATCCTCTAAATAAAGGAATGAGATTCCATGTCACACAACCCAGCATGTATATATGGTACACAGAATGTTTCAGATACTTGAGGCCAGTCTATGTGCTCTTATTATTTAAAATATCCTATGATCCAAGTCCATATACCTGATAATGTACCGTTCCCCACTCGGGTATTGATCCATGCTTGTATACCCCTATACATGTATGTGTTCTTTCGAAGTACATAGAATGTCATACTACAATGGTTCTTAGTCACATATAGCTAGTACATGACATAGATTCTTAATAACAGCCATATGGAATGTTGGTCTAGCCACACAACTTGTGATCCTTAACATAGGTTAAAATCTAATCCTTGATGAATTCCAAAGATCAAATCTCGTGTTATTACATACTACAAGTCATGTAGTGTTTTTCACATATTTTTCATATCCTTCATGTGGATTAATGATCCATAAATTCTACTAAAACGTCATCGTTTTAACTCCTTAAATTGAAGGGGTCGCATTTATTCATCCATTTCTATGATCTAGTGGGTGAAAATCATATATTTATCATCTGATCGAATCTTTTAGCACCTCATAAAGCTCATGGATCAATAAATTGCTTCTCTGGATCACTAATATATGTTGTAATTACTATAATTCCATAATCTATCATAATACTTCTAAAAATTACCAATCTATTCATCATGAAAAAACCACCACAAATTTGGGGGTTCAGTCATGTTTTAACACACTCTGTAAATGTCAAATAAATACCCTCTGGTCCAATGACTATGAATGTGAAGAATGGGTGGGAGAAATAATAATAATAATAATAAGTGAAAGCACCATATTTCATGAATCCTCATCCAATGATCACATAATCAAAGAATTAATGATTTTTTGGAATCCATAAAAAATATAAATTATTTTGAATAGCTTAATTTATCCAAATGGGATCATTTGAAGAGAGTGAAATCGCATATCAATAAAAGAAAATTTGAATCCATGATCAATCATTTAATCTAAATAGTTTAAACCACTATTGATGATACCTATCTCGATTTGAATCAATCATTGGTGAAAAACACTTTCTTCAATGATGTAGAAGATCCACAATATTGGTTTCCTCCCAATATTCCTCGATATGATTTCCCTTTTTCCATTATATCTCGATCCAAACGTAGAACAATCTACTATAATCCTCCTATTATTATGAGGCTAAACCTATAGAGACGTTATAATGAAAAATATATAGATTTAATTACGTTTGGTCATTTAATAAAACAAGTAATTTATTCATTTATTCATATTACTAAATGCACCCTCCAGTGGCTGACTCAACCAGATTTCGAGCACCCACTATATTTAGGTCATGATTTGGGATAAACCCACATTCAAGAATCAATAATGGTCTCTGATTTTTTCACTAAGGTAACTAATAATAGGTAATATATATTAACCAATGTCATGAAAGTTATTCATTAAAATATATAAATATTTTTAATATCACTGCAATGAGGCTCTATGGGCCTTGGAATTCATCTTCGACATAGTGCCTAATATTATAAATATTCCACAAAATATTCAAAATTCTTACAGAGAAAAAATAAATCCATTACACTCCCACCAACATCATTTATTTTCATCCTGAAAATTAAAAACCCACTCTTAAGTGAGGATACTAAGTTCTTATCAATTTCAATCGCTCTGAAGAACTCTTATGAATGTTCTCGTGCTATCAATAATTCTACACAAAAAAGGGAACAAATTTTCATGAAAGGTCTCCTCCCCAATGTTCTCAAGTAACATAGGGCTCCTTGATCACCGATGTCAGGTTGGATCAAAGTGAATGTTGACGGTGCCTCCAAGGGTAATCCAGGCCCGGCTGGTTGTGGTGCTATATTTCGCGACTCGGCTGGTCTTTGTCAGGGATGCTTCTACGCTGGCTGTGCCCATTCCTCTTCCCTGAAAGCTGAAATGCTGGGTGTCATTCACGCCGTTGATTTTGCCCTTCAAAGAGGCTGGAAAAAACTCTGGATTGAAAGTGACTCTACTACTATCATTCGGGCCATCTGGAACGGTACCCTTCATCTGGCTTGGTCTCTCACCTCTCTTTGGACGAATTGTCTCAACGCTCTCCAAGGGATAGACTACATAGCCACTCACACCTATCGGGAAGCGAACTATGTTGCAGATGCTCTTGCCAACAAAGGCATTCATCAGTCCTTGACTTGGCTGACCTCTTTACCTGCGGAGTTCTCATCTTTGCTTGATAGAGATTGTAAAAGAATTCCATCCTTCCGCCTCTTGTAACTTTTTTTCTTATCAATAAAATGCCTTTTACCCTTAAAAAAAAATTATTTTAGCTACGTCACATGGAATCTCCAAGAAATAGGAATAATAGTGGGTATATGTTCATGTGGTACTCCACCTCAGTAACCCAATGAAGAAATAGAAAAATGGTCTACGAACTTCAGAGATAGCCTCATTCCCTTTCCAAAACACCATAATCCACAACAATGTATGATATATCATAATAAAAGGTTTCTTCATCCAACTCCAAAGTATTTAATTGTCAATCCTTAAGGGATTCTTTATGTCTCTATATAGTCCTCATAGACCCATGATGAACTAAACCATTCACCACCATCACTAGAACTAACTCAAGGACCAAAATTACTATATACAACTAGAACCAATTATCACAGTAGTGACTCATCGGGACTCTTTTATGCATACTCAAATACTGCTACACTAATGGTATAGTGGTAGCTATTATGATACACAAACTCCCCCAATGGTAGACAACCTACAACATATTGATCAATGATAACATGAAATCCCAAAGCATATCCTTTGTAACCTGAAAGGTATTCTATTCCTTGACATTTACATGGGGTATAAACACTATGATCATCCAAAACTAAGTCTCATAGGATTCATTCATCATCCTAACATTCGTGACTTGGTATGAAAATCTTGGGTTAAAACAATAATTAAAATAATTAGACTAATCCTAAGTACATACTACACAAATTAGCATCCCAAATCTCCATTATTCTCTTAACTCAAGTAGTTAAGAAGTGGTCCACTCAGTGAGTTATTAGACAATCACTGAGAAAGATTTTTGAGCTCTCATTAGTCATGGAGGCCCCTGTCATGAAAAATAATAAGATAACATACCATATACACTTTCATCCAACCAAACAATACACCAACTATAAACATTTGAGACATCCAGTGTTAGCTTAGTGACACTCTATAACATCTTTTTCCACCTATCCAATGCCAATGAATATTAGTATAACCACATGTCTCTCTGGTGTACCACTAAAATAACGAAACATCCTTGGCATATCATCCCACAACATGACTAGCATCATCGTTCGTCCTTAAACAAAGCTGAGATGGTCCCCACCTTTATAAAACCCATCAAGAAATTTTATATAGAATATCTGGTTTCAAATATCTCATAATCAACACCCCTATGTTATTACTCTATGGACATCTAATGAATCAAAGGGGTAACAACCATTGACTAGATGTATGATGCACAATCCTCACCCTCAAGGGAAATTGTGAACACATGAAATACACGATCACATTTCTCAGCAACAGTTAATAGGGAAACATCGTTGTGAATATCAGATTTCATGGCCACACCCTTGGGTTTCTCTCAAGATATCACCACCTTATCCTTTTGTAGGTTTTTGTCACATCCATGTATGAGAATACATATCAAAATAGGTGTACCTCTAGAATCAAATATTGACTCCATGATATCTCCCCATAATGTTGTTAATCATTGTGAATGTCCAAAAAAATCCGCAAGTGTATTTCATACTCCACCACTGATGTTGAGCACACTTGGACCCCTCGCTCGCTTTCGGAACGCTAAACGGATAAATTAATAAATTAATTTATTCATTTAATGGTTAAACTCGAGTATCTCTTAAACGATGGCTCAGATTGGGAAATAGAGGGCACCGTTGAGTTCGGAACGTGCCGTTTACCCTAGGAGGGGTGTAAGTTTTTCCGGCGCGACCCGTCTGTGAAAAATGGCCCCGGGGGCGTTTTCGTAATTTGGTGGCTTTGGGCGTTCAGCCTTATACCATTCAAACGGAATCTCAGAATCAAATTTCGAGACCGCCGTTGTGCTCGAGAGGTGGTGTTTACCCTATGCGTGACCTAACTTTCAGTGCGTTTGGGGTTTCGGGCGTGGATTTAAATTGGGTTGAGTTTTTTTATTAAAGGGGTTAATTTTATTTATTTATTTAATCCTCCCTTCTCCCTTCCCCCTCACCCATTCCTTCTCCCCTAGAGAACCCATCCTCCTACCCCAACCTCTTATCCTCCTCTCCTATACTCTCTCTGTTGGCAGATCGACAACGAAGCCTCGGCGGATCGAGGCGGAATCGCAACGGACGCGTCGTCATTGACTGACGAACAAATTGAGGTAGGATTTATTCCAATTTTGTTTTCAGATTGAAATTGCTCTCGTAAATTCATTCTTTCTCATATTGTTTTGTCATTTCCTTTATCAATCGTCGATGACGGTCATCAATCCGTGTTCAAAGCCTATAAATGTATCAGAAATCCATTCGTTCTTCGCGTATATTCATCGCCCAATTTTAAACGCATTAACTCGCCGAAGGATCGTTGAGCGGAGGTGCGAGCAGAGGGCACCGGGGCGGTGCGGTCGAGCAGCGTTCACCGGGCCCTGAGGCTTGGCCTAGGGGAGGTCAAAGAAAATAATTCATAACACCTCAAATCTATCCACTATGGGGAACACATACTCACCAACAGGGTTTTAAATCACATCAAAAGGAATTATATCGATGTTAGACACAACCATATTTCATAAACTTTTTATGCCATTTAAAATGACACAAAAATATGATTTTATTAATGCCCCGAGTGAACCTAGAGAATTCTCTCTACCTGGACCTCCATCATGGTGGGACAAAAAAAAGGACACCCATATAATACGATCATGCTAGTCCTCTCCCATTTGAGAAAATGGGGTTTGACTAAACTTGATACCCGGGATGTATCCTTATTTGGACCCCATGATTCTCATGATACATAGGTGTTTCATCATCTAGTTCCATCAAAACCTACTACTTCTCTAAAAATAAGATTGGTTTCAAGCATGATGATCCGTTTTTCCAGGGCCTGCACATGCCAGAAAAAATGGACCACCAAATCTAGCTAATAATCTATTCTCCAAGAGTTTGTATATCCATGAAACCCTTGTGGCCATTTTTTTGAACTTTAATAATGTTCTAGATCTTCACATTCCATGATATTGTTAACACAATCTTTTCATGGGGCATCGTTAAAAGAAATTGTAATTTTTCATAGTGCAATACAATGGTTGAATAGGGTTGTCTCACTTGAGGAGCCTATCAATTTGTTCAGCTACTTTATCTAAATCACCTATTGTACATGTTTTTTGATTGTTTTAGGTGTATAATGAAAACAACAACAATATTTTTGGGCTTTTTATTTAATGACATAAGATATGGAAATCTAAACTATCTTACAAGCTAAAAAGAATGATTTAATGAAGGAATGTACAAAGTCTGTGGTTCAGCCACGGATTCAATCATTATTTTTTTATGTGCTTGATTTCAGTTTGATAATACTGACCTGACATATCATATTTGAATCACTGTTCTTTATTTGTAAATTGTGGAATATCATTGAATGCTTGAGAACCCTTAATTCAACCTCTTCCTTTAATCAAGGTTCATGACACTCCTTGGTCTAAGAGGTTCCGTCATCCAAGACCCATCTCAATGGATGTTGTTTTATCCATTGATTAGTTCAAGTACTACATGTGAAAAACTGACCAATGGAGAGGGGGGAAAGTGATTTAAAAAAAGAATATAAATAAATAGATTTGCCGGTCATTGGTGGTCAGTCATCTAATCAAAGAAATTCTCCTCACCATACATTTTATTCAAATTACCATAAAATCAGAAGTAAATTTTAAGGAAAACTCAAGAATACCTTGACCTCCCCTAGGCCAAGCCTCAGGGCCAACCCCTCATTTCTGATAGTAGGAGATCAAAATGGTGGAGTGGATGGAAGAAGAGAAGGAGAAATAGTATAAAATAAAAGAAAGAATAATTAAAAATAATGGGGATTATAAGATAAAAGAATAAAAGAAAATAGATTTGGGATGAGAGAAGTGAGGGAGAGAGAAAGAGATGAGGCTAAAAAATGAAATTTAATATATAATTTATAAATAATGTTACGATAATAATAACAATAATAATAATATTAATTATTATTGTTGTTATTATTTGGAGAAAATTCTTTGAAAAAGGAAGAGATGAGCATAATAAAATAAATTTGAAATAAGAAAGTGATATATTAATAATAAGAGTATTAATAATAATAATAATTATTATTATTATTAATTATTATTATTATTACCATAAATATAGAAAAAGGAATTAAATGATAGGAACAAAATTAAAAGAATGAATTCATTTTATTTATTTAAAAGAGATTTAAATTTAAATTTAAAATAAACTTAAAAAAATATTAATAAATGAAAAAATTGAAAATAAAAATGATGTAGAAAGGCGGAGAGAAGTAGCGGCCAAAACTCTAGTGGGATCCCACCTCGGCTTGTGGTGTCGAGCAGTTTTTTTTTTCTCAAGAAAAGAGGAAGGGGCCTCCTTATATAGGCATGACAGTGGAGGTGTGGAGCAGGTAGCATTTGGATGTGGTGATGGAAGTGGTGAGCAGTGGTTCTCCTCGGTCGAGGCAGCGGTGGAGTGCGGTGGTTGGTGAGGAAGAAGGCGGAGACGTTGTAGTGCGGGGGTGGAGCACGTCGTTGGCAGAGAAGGTTGGAGATCGGAAGCGTAGGTGAAGCATGACCAGAGTAGGGTGGTGCTGGTCATGGCTGGCTTTCATGAGGGAGGAGCAGTGATGGTGTTGGCCAGCAGAGGCGGTGGCATGTGTAGTGGGTGGCGAACCGCCGGAGCAAGGCGAGCAGCTGGCAGGGGGCGGTGATCCTGTGAGTGGGGCCCTACTTCTCCATGGGTGGCTGACATCATGCGGTGGTTTGGGTGGTGTCTGGTGATGAAGATGAGGGCAGATAGGTGTCAAACGGGGAGTCTGGTGATGGCCTTGGGTGCATGGTAATATGGAGGCTCGAGCCGCGGCAGCTTGAGATGGCATGACGGTGGTGCGGGAGCTTGGCTGAGGTGCAAGAGATGGGCTGTGGGCGGTCTGTCTTGGACCGTAGCTGTGGAGGGTGGCCATGGTGGCTGAATAGCAGCAGAGTGGAGTGCGGTGCGACAGAGTGTGACAGCGTGCGGTAGCTGGTGGCGGTGCTGCGCCGAGGTTCCTGTCCCAAATAGAAATGGTGGGATAGGGGCCTCTAATTTATCACACAAGACGCGGTAGCTCCCGGAATTCCCACTCTGCTGTGGGCTCCCTACACACCACATACATACACTACATGCGGAACTAAATACATGTGGCTCGTGCTGGCCCTTCGGGCAACCTCTACCATTGTGGGGCTTGATCACCTATGGCCTGCAGTGTCGTGCACCCTGTGTGGTGTTTCACCACCCACGGGCTTGTGCACGGGAGTGATCCCCAGGCACATGTTGGCCCTCCTTGGAGGGTATGGCCAGCTGGCCCACCTCGTGTCGGCTGGCTAAGTAGCGTGCTGCCTAATTGAAGGCTTTCTTGGGCGAGCCTATAATTTATACATAAAATACATTCAAAGAGTTTAAAAAATATTCAAATAAAGGTCAACAAAATGGTTAAAATTTCTTAAATGAATTATATATACCAAACACCTTTTTTTTACTATTTCATCCCTATTTAAATTTCACCTTTCAATGTATCCATAAATTACTAATACATTGAAAATAAATGACTTTTTTACCTTGAAATACATCAATAAATGATAAAAAATTGTTTACAAATTGCACATTATTTTGTCCCGTCAAACACCCTCACACTTAAACCATGTTTTTCCTGGAGCATAAAATCTCTATAAGAAGTTAAAGAAGGAACCAATGTCTATCAATATTCAAATTTCAATTTAGTAAAATCAAATGATCATAAATGTAAAATCAAAATTTAAAAATTCCACATAAAATATCAATTTAATTTCTTAATTTTCAAAGAAGTAATCAATCTTGAATTTTACTTTTTCCCATTTGAAATTGATGGAAGATTCTATTCTCATCCCTTCAAGTTCCTTAATCTATAATTATTAAGCATTCCAAATCATTATTTACCTCAAATGAATCTTTTCACTAATCCCTCATGATAAAACTCATGTACATTTATGCTAATATCATGAGAACAGCTCCATATCCATAGGCTTGTAAATGAACTACATTCTTCACATTGTAAAGAAAAAAGGGAGATAAAATCACAAGGACTTACAATTTAGGTTCAAATGCCTCTGAGTCTTAAGGTTGGGAGGAATTTGTGTTTAAATATAAGGTTCAAGGAGGAGGTTTATCATAGAAGTACAATTCAGGATATACAATATAAAAGGTGTTATGAAATTCTCCCCATTCAATTTATAACAACTCCTAACTTCCCCAATGATCATGACCAATTTAAGAATATTAAATGATCTATTCCCTCTTGTGAATACATTTTTCTAATTTTATAGTTTTTTTCATTTTCAAAAAACCTTTACCTTTTTTTATTTTTTTGAGAGTTATGTTTAGAATAAACATCACATCCACCACCTAACCATATCTGATAAAAATCATAAGTATATTAAAGGTGATTTTGGTTTAACCCAAATCACTACCCATTTTTTCATTTTTTGGTTCTTTTTGTTATTTTCATTTTTTTTACATTCAAGAGGAGAAAATAATAGAGTGCAATGAATGATTCCATAACCTCTAAAAATTCCAAAAATAACCACCCACACACTTCATTCTTACAATGAAAATCACCCAATTTACGATGATTATCTTCACCCCCACACTTCAACTTTAAAATATCGTAAAAATACTAAGAGTAGGGTAAGAATGGATAAAAATATCTTGAAACATGGATCATTCAACTAAAGGTCATTCATGGTATATATAGGATAATGAAGTGTTTTTGTAAAGGTGGTCTTTTCATGATAATTGGTTTATCAAAATATTCCTCAATAATTTTAAATATTGTTTTTTCACAATCCTAGTTTTCACAAGTTCAAATAAAAGTTCTTATCAATGACATGTCTCAATATCACTCAAGAAATATCCTCAAGATAAAATAGGAAGTACAAGGAAGATAAATCCTCTTCGTAATTAATATATTATATTGGATGATCACTCAAGGAATGATTAACAATAACAAATCAATTCAAATGAATTTCACATATTCAAATCATGAAAAATGTTTGGGAAATTTTATGTACATTAATCAATCAATTCCCTTAAATCATGAGTCATAATTTTAATATCCATGCTTCACTTTAATCATCAAATTTTAAATTTTAATCATTGAATTTCATTAACATTTGAAATCGAAAACATGAAATCACAAGACTCTTAAAAAACTCATGTCTCCTAGAAAATTAAATTAAATCATAATTCAAGAGTGGGTATGTAATTTCATTTATAGCTCAAAACATGTTTTGGAAAAAAATGTAAGGATTTTAAAAGAAAATAAAAAGTGATCTCCATTTCCCATGATGCTTGGACCTACCCCTTTACTATATGAGGATGTCTTCTACCATCATGAACCCATAAAATAAAATAACTCAATTAAACATATGTTTTATGTCATTAGAGCTATGAAAAATTAGAGGGAGTGGGATGTATGATGAAATAATTCCATTTAAATGAAATTGGAATATAAATTACTAGAAAGAATATAATTATAAATCATGGTATGATCTCGCATGTGGGCTCTGAATTTTTACTACCCCCTGGGGGAAGTACCAACTTTTATAAAAAATAAAATGGTGGATGAATCCTAAATTATTTGAACCACCACATTTGGATTTTCCCAGCTTGTGCGTCATCTTTCTTAGTGAGGAATGATTCATGGTTAGAGTACATGAAATCCCTTCCCATCCCCCCTTCAAAATGAGGTATAACTTACATAGAGGGGGTAGGATGATGTATGAATCATCCTCCCTCTTGGTTGATAATTATGAATCTTTCTCTTCTTCATGTGTTAGATTCCAAGGGGATTCATGTATTAAATGTGAAAAAGGAGAATACGAAGGTAATTATAATTTAAAAAAATTTGATTTTGATTTTTTAATAAGTAATTTTCCCTTTCTAAATTAGAAACCTATTGTCTGATTTCCTCAAGCTCAGCTACCTGGATCTGCTGATGGGGCCCCTCCAATGCATTTTCACTGAAATCAGGGAGCTCCATGTGTTCCTCGGTAGGTGAATGTCTAGTTTCATATGCATCCTTCAATGAATAGAAAATATTTTCTAATTCTATATATTCAAAACAACAAGTATTGATATAAAACTTAGATTCAGTTAAATTAGAAGATATATAGTCAAATAAAGATTCAACTCCCTTAGCAAGTTAAGCTTCAATCATTGCCTCAGGGGTAAGTCCCCATTGATTAGATTCTTAGTGGATGGAGGCATGTATTCGAGCTCCTCTATTTTCACTTCAAATTTCACTACATGGGAGATATATTCCTCGAGTGGAGTTATCTATTCTTCATTTCATGGTATTGGAAGATAAATCATTTCATCAAATTTGTTATAGAATTAATAAAATTCATGTTGATCTCCCACATATATCTCATCATACAAGTATTCATCTATTTCCTCTTCAGGTAAGATAATTGGCTCATCTTCTGGTCTATGATCAGATTGTTTTGATGGTGCTTGGACATATGCAATTATGCAATTCATTATGTATTGCATATTTTTCACCATCGCCTCACTCTCTTGAATTTCATATTTTATTTTTTGTTATTTCACAAACTCTTGGAAATATTTTGGTGCAACTTATTCAAAAGAATAGGGTGTAATTGAGGATCACACTTCTTATGTCTTTTCCACTCCTTGATAAAACTCTAGGAAGTACACCCTGAATTCAGCAATCTCTTTCATTGATCCTTCAACCACTGGTTGCTCGAGGGTCTCCATGAGCTCTGGGATGAGGTCCTTGAAATCCTCCTATATGAAATTTGGGCTTTAGGATCCCCTGATCTATCTAGCCTATAATAAAACACTATATTCTATAGACCAAGGTGCTTCAGTTAATGGTTTTGGAACCATTGAGTAATCATCATTCCATGCAGAATAATAATCACTTGAAATCATCATAGAAATATTTTTTTTGTTTTTATTTTTTTAAAAGTAGTAAAATCTATCTAAAATTTGAAAAAAAAAATTGTAAATGAATGACATATTTTCTCCCCGGCAATGGTACTAGTTTTGATTCATTCTTGTCATTGGGTGTGGTTAAAAATAATTATAATTTTTTCTAGTGAAGTATTATGGCTGACCAGAGTCATCTGCCATGAAGAGCATTACTATTTGTTCACCTACATTACCTAAATCACATATTATACTTATTTTTATGTTTTTAATTTTATAAAGAAAATAATGAAAAATATTTTTGGGTTTTTGAATTAATTACATGCAATATAGAAATTTAAACTAGCATGCAAGCTAAACAGAATGAGTTACTGAAGAAAAGTACATGGTATTGGGTTCAACCTTGGATTCAATAATTATTCTACTTTATGTTTTTTATTTATGTTTGATAATGAAAACATGAAATATAATGTTTGAATAACTGTTATATATTTAGAAATTTTTTAATATCATTGAATTTCATATGTATTCTTAACTCCACCACCTCCTTTATTCAAGGGTGATGACGCTCCTTGGTCCTGGAGGTTCCATGTTCTAGGAACCAACTCTATTGATGATGTTTAATCCATTGAAAATTTC
This sequence comes from Viscum album, assembly GCA_963277665.1. Taxonomy (NCBI): domain Eukaryota; kingdom Viridiplantae; phylum Streptophyta; class Magnoliopsida; order Santalales; family Viscaceae; genus Viscum; species Viscum album. The sequence goes on along the minus strand of OY728158.1, from coordinate 1,463,368,240 downwards.
AACTGAAACATATTAAGAACTAACCAATGGAGGGGGAAAAGTGTTTGAAATAAAATAATAGAAATAAATTTAGTTTCATGTCATTGGTGGGATGTAATATAATTAGGGACATTTTCCTCACCATGCATGCAACTCAATTTACTAAAACAATAAAAGTTAACTTTATGGAAAACTCATGAATAACATAACCTCCCCCCATGTCAACCCTCAGGGTCATACTCTCATTTCCGAATATAAAAGATCACAATGGTGGAGTGGATTTAAGAAGAGAATGAAAAATATAATAAAATAAAATAAATAATAATTAAAAACAATAGGGAATAGAAGATAAACGAATAAAAGAAAATAGAACTTAGATGAGAGAAGTGAGGGAGAGAGAAAAGAAATTATAGAAATAAATAAAATATATAATTTATGAAGAATTTTTGGATAATAATAATAATATTATAATTAATTATTATTATTATTATTATTATTATTATTATGTAGATAATAGTTTCTGAAAAAATGAAGAGAAGAAAATAATAAAATAAATTAGAAATCATAAGGTGATATAGTAATAATAATAGTAATAGTAATAATAATAAAAAAATTATAATTAATGATCTTATTATAATTATTATCATAATTAAATAAGAATAAATTAAATGATGGGAAGAAAATTAAAAGAAATTAACGAATCTTATTTATTTAAAATAAATTAAAATCACAATTTAAAATAATATAGTACTAAAATTTTAATCAATGAAAAAAAATTAAAATAAAACATAAGATGAAAGCGGGGAGAGAGTGAAGTAGTAGCCAGAGTTCTAGTGGGTTCCCTACCAAGCTTCTTGGTTTGAGCAATTTTTATCAAAAAAGGAGTTATGGGAGTCCTAATATAGGTAGTAAGAGAGGGTATCACCTCCATATATATTCAAATATCTCCCACCAAAGAGGGGAGGGTATTCATTTTCTAGAGAACACAACCATGATCCATGGGTGTTGTATGCCACGTGGACTCCTTCAACATGGTTTTCACGAGGATCAGTGAACAGTGAGGTTGGCACCGAGCAGTGGGTGGCGGCATGACAATAGAGGTGGTGAGTAGGTGCCTTCTGTACATGGTGATTGTGGTGTGGAGAAGCAGTGGTCCTCTTTCTAGGTAGTATTGGAGTGTGACAGTTGGCGAGGAATAAGGAGGAGACACGACGGTTTGGTGGTGAAGCATTTAAATGTCCGATGACAAGGCCTAGGGGGGAGGATGGCACAGAGAGAAAGTGGAGGTGAATTGTGTCCAGAGTAGGGTTGTTGAGACTATGGTGGGATTGAACGAGGGGGGATTAGAGGTAGTTGTGTCCTGTAGAGGAGTTATCTTGTACAGTTGGTTGGGAGCCGGTGGAGTGTGGAGAGTAGGTTGTAGTGGGCAGTGTTTTTGTGAGTGGGGGCTAGCTTATCGAGGGACGGACGACCTTGCACTACTTGAAAGATGATCTTTCCCAACACTTCTATACCAACGGTTTGAAAAAACCGTTGGTATAGCTACCATTTCCCAACGGTTCACCAAAACCGTTGGGAAAGGGTCTTATATCCCTCCTCTTTCCCAACGGTTCACCAAAACCGTTGGGAAAGAGTCTTATTTCCCTCCTCTTTCCCAATGGTTCAACAAAACCGTTGGGAAAGAGTCTTATTTCCCTCCTCTTTCCCAACTGTTTTGATGAACCGTTGGGAAAGAGGAGGGACAATTCAACCTTCGGCCAACATAAAATTCAAGCCACCGAAACCTTTCCCAACGGTTTTAAAAACCGTTGGGAAAGGGCTATCCCACCCAAACCTATCCCAACGGTTTTAAAAACCGTTGGGAAAGGGCTATCCCAACGGTTTTGAAAACCGTTGGGATAAGTTCTTTAATTTTTTTCCAGCTCTATTAACTGAGAACATTATATGAATCAAAATTTTAAATAATTATGATAATACATATATATATTTATGAAATTATGTTTACAAAGTGATGTTAGCTTAGTGGTTAAGTCGTTCGATTATAAACGAGGGGTCCTGGGATCATATCCCAGCGGATGTTTTATTTTTGGAATTTATATACCAACGGTTCCATTACCGTTGGTATAGATTTCATATTACCTATACCAACGGTTTCCAAAACCGTTGGGATAGGTCTATACCAACGGTTTTCGGAAAACCGTTGGTATAGAACTATCCCAACGGCTTACTTGGCTACGGTTCTCCAAACCGTTGGTATAGGCTATACCAACGGTTTGGAGGCCTATACCAACGGTTCCAAACCGTTGGTAAAAGGATAGTTTTCCAGTAGTGTTGTGTGATAGTTTGGGTGGTGTTCGATGATGATGTAGAGGGTGGATAGGTGGCTATAGAGGTGCCTCGTGGAGAAATCGAGTTCTTGGTGATGGGGATTCTCGTGCAGTAGGTGCCTAGGATTTCATGATAGTGGCACGAGAGACTGGATGAGGTGAAATAGATGGGAGGTGGGTGTCCTATCATAGACTTGAGCAGTGGAGGGAGACCACAGTGGTCGAGGAGTAGTAGATAGGAGTGGGGTGAAAGAGATCACGACAATGTTTGGCAGTTAGCAGTGGCGTTGTGGCAGAGTTCCCATCCCACATCAAAACAATAGTGACCCAGCCCCATGTATCCCAGAGTTGGTGTCTACTACTAATTACATTGACATGATTAGAAGGAATCAAATATCGAAAGAATGATATTTTAGTAGTCTTGGTAAACTAGATTCATACATGACAAAAGAATACCCTAATTACAACATATGTTTTTCTCTTCTTTCTAAATAAATAAATTCAAGGATAACTCTAATCCATCTAGTAAACCCCTTCATATCATTCGTAGTATGCTTCTTGGATTCCTATGGAATGAAACATAATAAGGGTGAGCTCAAATTCTCAATAAGGGAAAAATATAGTGGAAGCAATAAAGAATCAATGGGAATATTCAATAATAAAGGTAAATAAAAGAACATGCATTTCATGTTATTAATAAATTGAATAGAACTGTGTAAACAATATGGAAAGGTAGCAACTGAAAACACATTCTATTCAAATTAATATATAAGAAAAAATAAATATATAAAGTTAAGAAATAGAAACACATGCCATCTAAATAACTAGATAAGTGAAAATAAATATGGAAAGTTAAGAAACTGAAACACATACCATGTAAATAGATTAAAATAAAATGTTTCCATAGATATTTCAATAAAAAATCTCATGGATTAATAATAACTGAAACTAATAAAAGGTAATGCTTTATTTTTGGATGCCATGTTTCCTAGGTACATGGTACCTTTACTGTCAAGACATCTCACAAGATAGTTTACAAAATATCAGGTAAAAAAAATTTAAGGTGGCTATCCAAATGACTCATCCCATGAGACTACAAATTCATCAAGTGGATATCTATAACTAGGATCTGCTATTGTCATTCCGATCTAAAACATTCCTCATATATCAAATAATCGATTTAACAATGTTCCATATCAAATAACAATTTTTAATTAATAATATGGGATTGAAAATATTTACACAAATAATAAAATAATTGTCAAAGTAGAAATCGTATGTAAAATGGTTTATGATTTAGTAAATAGTATTATCCATGATAAATTATATGGATAATTAGGTCAAATTAAATGATCATAGGAGATTGAATATTTCAAGGGGAATAAAAAATTATTCAAGGTAGTGAATGTGAATACTATCTTTAGACAAATCAATAATAGAAAATCCAATGGAAGAATAAAGTTTGTGTCAATACAATAAATCCCAAGTGGAGTAAAAATAGAGGTCTATTTTCATTGATGAAATAAAAAAATTACTTTAAAAAAACTATTTTTGAGTAAAATATCATTTTCCTTTAAAAAAATTTGAAAATATTTTTCTTTGACAATAATTTTAAAAAAATTTATTAAAAAATAAATATTTTATATTTTCAAAGGAGGCATCAAATAAATGAAGGTGGATAATCATGTACATGTCATATGAGGTAAAAAGAAATATTAATTTTGCAATGTAAAAAGGGGTAGAAAAATTCCCTGTTCGAAAATTGACAATAAGATTCCTTTGAAACATTGGTAACATGAAAAGGGATAAAAATGCCTTTTCCACATAATTAAAAAAATGATTCTTTTTAATAAGACATGGTTTTTAGAAGAAAACAGATTCTCCGAAATAAGGAGAGATAGACTGTCGGGTCTTATAAAAAAAAATTTCTAAATCATTTTGAGTACAAAAGAGAGGAAAAATGGTACCAATACTTGAAATTGGTCATGAATAACTAGCAGATATAAAATTCATGGTTTTATTGAATAATGGTCATATAATTTACCTGAATGGAAATACCATTGAAATAGAAATAAAGTTATTATTGTGGAAAATAACCATTAAATATTCCAAAGTGTCCAATACCACTTTATAAAATTTTAAATCATAATCCTCATGAAGGAATAATATTAAATAAAATCCTTAAATACTATAAATATAAATGAATTAATGATAAAATATATAAAAATGTGTATTATCTACACCACACAAAATATGTAAGTGGTAAACATGACATTTATCTCACAGATGTAAAAAAGTCAAATATGAATCCCTTAACACGAGTTTCCTTTTGGGTAAAAAATGTTTAACTTACATTATAATAAACTTATTATAATTTTCTACTTTCTTGATAACATTTTTGATGTTTGTCATTAATTTTATTTTAATTTTTACTATGTTTTATGCAACTAAATAAACAATTAATTTTATATTGGTGGTTTTAACCAAATTTGGTTTATGTGTCAAAAATAACACTGGTAGGTCAACTATGGTCAAAGGGTTCATTATATAACATATCTAGAATAATAAACATGAAATAATTATCATACTTATAAAAAAATTATACTTTTATAGTCAATAATTATATATTCTTATAAAAAATGAATCATTGTTACGATCATGGAGATGGTAGGTTATATGTACGCTAAATTAATGTTCCTATTTTTCAATGATCGTTATGGAAAGAAGTTAATTCACACCATATATTTCAAAAATTAACATTATATCATAAATAACATATTATTTAATCTTATATACTTTAATATTTAATTATTGTTATGATAAACTAATTGCATCATGTCAAGGAGGTGGTAGTCCACACGTCCATGAACGATGTTATCACTTTTCAAGTGAGTGAAGGGTAATAATGAAAACGAGACATATATAGTATATTTCTATTAAGTTAATTATTTAGTGAATATAATATAGATTTTGTTAATTTCACATATTTTTAATTAAAACCATTCTTTTATACGTTCCATATTTAGTGTGAATGAATCACAGTGCATCGAGGGTAAGGTAGTCCACACACCCTCAAATTGTGATAGCGTATTAGTGTAAAATTGAAATTATTAAATGTTTATGTAATAAAAACATTACAGATATATAGATACATAATAAATATAATTTATATTATATATATATATATATATATAGTTTCTATCCTAATAGACACCATGATAGGTGGTAATTGAAAAATGAGCAATAATTGTTTCGTGAGGTCGTAGTTCACCGTACACAAAAACAGTATGTTCATTACCCATTAGATGGAAGTGTGTGTAAGTGTAAGTAGAAAAAAAATCATTCCAAAAAAATAGTATATTTAAAATACTATTTTGTAATAAAAATATATAATAATAAGATATGATGGTTTTAATAGTGTAAATGAAATTAAAATTCTTGAGAGAAGATGTTACCTCTTAATCGGGTAACTACTTTTGGTTTGTACCAAAAGAATTCCTTGAAAGGATTTCATTCCATTGTGAGGATTTGAGGTCAAATGGAGGGATTTATGGAATCTATATGGGTATATTTGGTCTTAACCTAAGTGTTTTGAGAGGTGTGAGGAATGGGGAGATGTGGTGGCCTTTTGTACGGAAGGAAAATGAGTCACCTAATTTTTTTTGAAATAAGTTATGTGTACACATGTTATTACCTAATAAAACTCATAAAAAATAAAAAAAAGTAGAAAATGAAAGGTTCATGACCTAAATATGACTTTAAAATTGTTTTTTTACATGTGGATAGGTCATTTAGGTCCCTAAGTTAAAGGTTTGGTAGTTTATTAATCTTAATTTTTCCTTAATAGTTATAATTAATTTTAATTACATTCACAGATATTTATAGTCAAAACCTAATTTTAACTTATTAGAAATTATATAGTATTATAATTACATATATGAAATCCATCTTTCAAAAGTATAATCATATAAGTGTCATAAATTAATTTAAAATTTATCCCGTAAGCGGGACGACAATGCGTGTTTTTAGAGTTAAAACGCCCAAAATATTTATATGTTTTTATAGTGAATTTCAAAAGGGAAATTCATTCTAATAAACTATATTTATTTAATTGATATAAAAATTTTCTAATAAAACATTAAAACAAATATAAAAAATAATTTATTCTTATAAATAAAAAAATGAAAATACAGTTTTGAACTAAAATGCAGTATTTTTTACTAGTCATTAAAACTTAATTGTTTTAAAAAATATCAAAAATTAACCCTAACCAAATTATTTATTTCATTGAAACATGAAATTTATTTTGAAATATTAAATTAGTTAATTTTTAAAAATTTATATTTAAAATTTGTACATCATTAAATGCGGTAAAATTTCCTTTTAAAAAATATAGGTTTTTATGTAAAATAGAGTTTGTTCTTATCTTATGCATATCAAATCCAATGTTTGAATATAAAAAATATTTAATTGAATATATAATATATATTTAAATAACATCACTTTCTAATATTATTTAATTAAATCAATTAGCTTAAAATAACTTTTTGAGTATAAAAACAGTTTTTTATTAAATTATTTACATTATATTAAATTGATTCTTCTATTCATTATATCTTTTTATAATCCATTATATTCATAAGTTAGTTAAAATTATTCATAATTAAAACATAACAACATTGTTATATCATATTATATTAAGTAATAATATTTTAACAAGACATTGTTATTTGGTGCAACTCGGTATTTCTTGTAATGAAAGTTATCAAGGACACTCTTGTGTGTAACACAAGTTATAGAGGATGTTTTCTCTTTCATGTAACGTAATCTAACTAGGTGTTGTGTTCATTGAAATGTATATAAGATATTTTAAATAGTAAATATATTATAATGTGTCTAGATACTGTATTACCTTACATGCTTGGTGTCACGTGTCATACATGCTATCGAACACAATGTTCTTACATTTGATTTTCAGGGTGTCACATTCTCCCCACCTTATTTATATTATGTACTCTAAATGTATACTCAATCATGGTGATAGATTTTTTAATAGTTACTTTGTTTGAAATCCCACATCATGAGAAGTGTTCATAAGTCATCCTCTATAAAAGATATAATAAAGAGTATAAAGGTCACATGGACTACAATGTAATTGGGTATCTAATTGGAAAAACATCAGCAGAAGGTACAGATACATATTTGAAGAAAAAGAATAAATATTTATAGGGAGTGAGTGAGGCCATCAATCACAAAAGTGTGGATTATCAATAGAATGTTTAGGGCCTCAAATCTATAAATATGGGATGATTTAGAAGACCATCAGTTCAATAGAAATGATGGAATTTGGATAAAATTTTATATCTAATTCATTTTCCTAATGTTGGGTAATTATTTTACTACCTAAATATATAAGGAAATATTCTTACTTGATAGAATTAAATTTCATAAAAACAATCATAACTTTTGGTTATGCTTAGATCAGATTCTAATTAATACCTTTACTCCAAGAAATTTATTACCAATAATGATTATTTTATCCCGCAATCTCTAAAAGAAACTTTTAAAGGATCACAAGTCCTGAAAAATAGTGACAAGTCCTACCTTTTGTCTTTAAAAATATTCCAAAATGAATATGGTTCATAGATTAATCTATAATACTAAAAAGTGATAGAATTAGGTCAAAATTAATATTTATTAATAAAATTATTTAACTAAAAACAATGAAAAATTTACCAGAACATTTTGTAGGTTAGTGGTTAGGGTGAAACCCTTATCATCCTTTAGTCATGGGTTCAAGACCCACATCCTTTCCAGATATGATTAGTAATCACCCAGGTGAGAGGTTTTCCTTTTCTAAAAAAAAATTAATATAATTAAAAAAATAAATATGATAGACATCCATGAAATTAGGTTAATAACTATATATCCATTTAACATAGGTTTTCATTACAACCTAAATACATAAATAATTCTACCATTTATTTCTACAAAGGTCCTTCCTTGATCTAGGGTTTATCCACAATATTATTTTTAGGATTTCTAAATCATGAAACCTTATATTTAATATTAAAAAAATTTACCTAGGTTACTTATTATATATCCAAATCCTTCATAATTGGTTTTAAATAAAAAGTGAATTATCCTAATAATATCCCCCGAGAGTGTCAAACCAAGTTCAAAGTAAGGACTGTATTCATGTAATTGGTTACCTAGAGTTAGGCTTAGATCACCTTGTTTGAGTTATTACTCTTATGTACATCTGTTACAGAACCACATCAAATTGTAGTATCGATACATGGATTTATTACTATTAATACCCACATAATATCTACCATAACACCATTCGAGGATGTTATTCTATAATTATTCTTAATTTATACCTTAGGGTTATGTTCTCTGACCTATGCTTTCCTAAATCTAGTTCCCAAGGTTTCTATTAAACTTCATTTGATACCAACTATAAATACTTGACCCTAGATAGACCAGAGCCCTTGTCTGCTTCTAATTACATTAGAATGATTACAAGGAATCAAATATCGAAAGAATGTGATTTTAGTAGTCTTGGTAAACCAGATACATACGAGAGAAAAGAAAACACAAATTATAACATATGTTTTTCCTTATTTCTAAATAAATAACTTAGAGGATAACACTAATCTATCTTGTTAATCTCAACATATATTTTGTATTATGCTTCTTGGATTCTGGGGAAATAAATTTAATAAGGGTGATCTCAAATGCTCAATAAGGAAAAAATATAGTTTAATAAATAAATAATCAATGATAATAGTCAACATAGCCAGGTAAATAATTGAACACACATGCCATGTAGTCAATAAACAAAATAGAAGTGTGTAAACATTATGTAAAGGTAATAACTAAAAACATATTCCATTCAAATTACTAGATAAAGCAAAATAAATATTTCATAGTAATAAATAGAAACACATGCAATCTAAACAACTAGATAATGAAAAATAAATATGGAAAGTTATGAAACTAAAACTCATTCCATCTAAATAACAAAAGACTAAATGTAACAATAGATATGTTGATGCATAATATCATGGATGAATACTTACTAAAACCAATATGAGGAAATTCATGAGTATTGGATGTTATGTTTCATAGTTACATGGTACCTTTTCTGTCAATACCTTTCACAATACTATTTAAAAAATATAGTTTAAAAACCCATATATGTTGGCTAGCCAAATGACTCACCCCATGAGAATACAGATGCATTGAGTGTAAATCAATAATTGGGCCCCACCCATGTTTCACCAGTCAAAAATATTCCTTATATATCAAATAATAAATTTAACAATGTTCTTTATCAAATAACTATATTGAATAAATAATACATGATTATCAATATTTACCCAAATAATCAAATAAATATCAAATTAGACACCGTATGTAAAATGGCATATGGTTTAGGCAATAGTAATATTCATTATAAATGATATGGATAATTAGGGAAATTCAATGATCATATGAGATTGAATATTTCAAGGGTAATAAAAAAAGTTTCCAGGATGTGAATTTGTATACTATCCTTTTCAAAAGAAATAATAAACCATCCACAGTAATAATAAAGATGGTATCAATATAACAAAACCCATGTGGAGTAAAAATAGACGGTCATTGTCATTAATGAAATAAAATAATAACTTTTAAAAAATATTCTTGTGTAAGATATCCATTGCTATGAACAACATTTCAAAAATACTTTTATCTGAAAATTCATTTCCAGAACATTTTCATTAAAAATTAACCTTTTAAATTTGAAATGGAAACTATAATGAAATACTGGTGGATAAATTTGAACATGTCATATGCGGTAAAAAAGAAAAATTAAATTTTCTAGGTAATAAGGGGTAGAAAAATGTCTTGTTCAGAAGGTGACAAGAATATTACATTAATTCATTAGTAAAGGAAAAAGGGTAAAAATGTATTTAAAAAATCCCTTAATAAATTAAAAGATTTAAAAAAACATAGTTTTTAGAAGAAAACAGGATCTCTGACTAAAGAGAGATACAAAGATGGGTTTTTGAAAAAACAATTATGTACCAAAGAGTGGATTAATGGTACTAATACCTGAAAATGGTCATGAATAAATAGAGGATATAAAATTAAAGGTTTTATTGAACAATATTCATATAATTTCCTCAAATGGAAATACCAATTAAATATTATTATAGTTATTGATTAGGAAATTATCTTTAATCATTCCAAAGGTGCCCATACCACATTCAAACATTTTAAATCATAAAAATCAGGAAAGAATAATATTAAATAAAATCCATAAATACACAAAAGATAAATTAATTAATTATATAATATATAAAAATGGGTGGTAGATACACCACACAGAATATCTAAGTGTTAAACATTACATTTATCTCATGGATATAAAAAGTGAGATGAGAATCCCTTACCTCAAGTCTCCATTCGAATGAACATCCTTTAACATCCGATATAAAAAATATGTTAATTTTATACTTTCCTGAGAACCTTTTTCTTGTTTATTATTAATTTTATTTCTATTGTTACTTTATTTTATACAACTAATTAATCAATTTAGTTTACATTGGGTGTTTTGCCCAAATTCAGTTTATGTGTCCAAAATAACTTTGGTTTGTCAACTATGGTCAAAGGGATCATTATATAGAATATAAAGAATAATAATCAAGAAATAATTATCAAATTTATGCATATATTATAATTTTTTAATCAATCATTAAATTTTCTTATGAAAAATGAATCAACGTTACGATCATGGAGATGGTAGGCCAACGTATGCATGAGTAATGTTCCCATTTTTCAATGATTATTATGGAAAGAAGGTATGTAACACCATATATTTATAGAATGAAAAATATATAAAAAATAACATACTAGTGAATCATATATACTTATATATATAATTCTTGTGATGAAAAAGGAATCACATCATCTTGAGGTGGCGGTATTCCACACATCTAGGAATGACATTATCACTTTTGAAGTGTTTCAAATGGTAATAAGGAAAATGGAATATATATACATATATAGTATATCAAGAGAAATGTAATGATTTCATGAATATAATATATTTTTTATATCACATATGTTAAATTAAAATCATCCTTTACATGTTCAATGTTTATGGTTAACATATCACAATGCTTCGAGGGGGTGGTAGTCAACACTTCCTCAAACGATGTTATCGTATTAATGTAAAATGGTATGTGTTAAATTTATGTGTAATAAAATTATTATAGAATTATAAAGACATAATAAATATCATATATATAACATATAGACATATTTTCCATCATAATGGCCATAATGATAAGTGGTGATGGAAAAAATAACAATCATCATTTCATGAGGAAGTAGTTCGTCATACACAGAAATAGTATGTTCGTTACCGATTAGAAGGAATCATGTGTAAGTGTAGTTATAAAATCTAGCATGACATAATAATACTATATTTAGGATAAATTGTGTTTTTATTAAAGAATATAATAATAATATATGAGGGGTGAGATAATAGAAATAATGTTACCAATATTGGGAGAACATGTTACGTCGTAATCAGGTAACTAATTTTGGTTTTTACGAAATAGATTCCTTGGAAGGATTTCTACCCAAATAAATTATTCAAAGTATAATGGATGGATGTTTTGGATTCATTCTGGATTATAATTTCTTAACCTATGTGGTTTGATAGGTTTGAGGAATAAGGAGAGGTGTCGAACTTGTATAGGGAAGCAAAAGGACTCAGTTGGAATTTCTGGAAACAAGTCAGGTGTACACATGTTATTACCCAAAAAAATTCATAAAACAACACCATAATTTAAGTTTTATGGGAATATTATCACAATATAATGGGTTTTTCACAAGTGGGTTGTACAATTTGGCCCATTAGTTAATAGTTTAGTACTTCATTATGCTAAATTTTTCCTTAATATTTGAAATTAATTTTAATTACATTCACTAATATTTCTATTCACATAATATTTTTACCTTATTAGATATTATAAATTATTATTATTTCATATATGGAATATATTTCTGGAAATTCTAATCATAGAAGTGGTATAAATTAATTTAAAATTCATCTCGTAAGCAAGAAAACAACGCGTGTTTCTAAAGTAAAAACGTCCAAAAGATTGCAAATTTTTTTATAGTTAATTTCAAATGGAATAGATTATAATAAACTATATTGTATTAATTTATAAAACAATTATCAAATTAAACTTTAAAACAAAAACAAAATATAAATTATCCTTATAAATAAATCCTATGAAATGACAATTTTGAACTAAAATGCAATATTTTTAACAATTCATTAAAAATGAAATATTTAAGAAAATATAAAAAATTCATCCCAACCTAATTAATATGTGTATTTTTCAAGTATAATGTTTATTTTGACATATTAAATCAGTTAATGTGTCAAAGCGCAGAATAACGAGCCAAGATGAGAGACTTAGAGCATAGAAATAAAACCAAGAAGTATTAAGAAAGATAGATGGGAGGACCTTGAGAGATCACAATGCCACCGGGGAGGAACCCTAGGAGGAGGAGGAAGTCGAGCCAAAAGGAGAACTCGAGAGCTCTCTTAAAGAGTGGGGAGCAATCCTTTAGATATATAAGAGAGGGGTGTAAAAACCATAGATACACGACCCATTACTATTGTAGGGGAGTGCCAAAAAGACATGTAAAAAGAATATGAGGGACCTATGAACTAGTGTGATTGGGAAGTTCCAACCCTAGCATCACTCTAATGATCCTTCCTCGATTAATTGCATCATAAAGCATCTCTTAAAGAATAATACTTCACTTAAAAAGTCAAATAATATATTGTATTCCACAATGAAGTAGACCATTGTGTTCTGTGTGAAAAAATCGTCATGATATGTTACTCATTGGAAAAAATCCATGTCCTAAAGAATGAGATAAGATAGAAATATGTTCAAGAGGTAATACATGGTATGTATGGGGGTCCACAGGGTGGGTTACCCAACCTCATCACACAGTAGTGTTCCCATATGAACATTTCATTGGATGTGATGTCATATTAAATGACATGTACAAGTGGTACACAACATGTCTCAGCTACCATGATAATTCTCATGTGTCCATGGACATTCCGGTGTACTTTAGGTTGTCCTCATATACCTGGCTGCATACTTTGGCATACCAGGGTACTGTGTTACTCCCATGTACCTATGGGTGTTCCATTAAACTACAAGTATACAAGGCGTTTCCACCCATAAGGTTTCATGGGTATACATTGACTGGTATAAGATATATCTTTTCAGTTAGGGTGGCATGACATGTGTGCCTGGACACCTGATGTGTGATCCTTAACTAGGATAAAACCCTATCTGCCACAAAATCTAAAAACACACACAATGTACTCTTTAAAATGAATGGGAGTGTAGTAAAAAAAATTATATAATTTATATACTTTTAATGGTATAAAAATCCAATGATTCCACCAAAAATCACAACATTTGACCACTAGTAACCAAATGGTGTCACATCCAGTTGTAGATTTATTACATATGGTAGAATGAAATTGGATTATGATCATAATCTTAAAGGACACAACACCTAAATAATCTCATGGTGAAACCTATTAAAACTCTCGAACAGAGATCCATGGAGTGATTAATCACATTCAACCATCTTTCTTAATCTATCATCAATTACCAACTATTTTCATCAGAAAAACATCCATGAATCCGTGGGGTGTTTCCTCTCAAACCCACCTGAAGAATGTAGATTCATGACCCAAGGGTCCAATAATGAAGAATTTGAAGAATGAGAGAGGGGAATGAACAAGAACAACGATGAATCCATCATTATACAAGAGTTATCATATACAAATCACATAATCATGGAATATTTGAGTGTTATCACATCATAACAATTATAAATTGATTTACAAAACACATTTTATCTAAATGGTCTCTTAAAATGAGATTGAAATCATGGATCAAAAAAATAAAATATAAATTCACCCAAAATCATTTAATAAATATAGTGGAAATTATAGTTGATGAGCCCTAACTCAATTTAGATCAATCATTAGAGAAGAACATGTTCACAATAAATGTAAAACACATGATGTGTTTGCTACCACTTAATCAACCTTGATCTGATAACCCTTGTTTCTCAATTTTAGATCATCTAACAAAGAATTAAATCCTATAATACTACCATGGTTATACAGATAAACCAATAGAAATTTCATAATGATATATTTTGATAGAGGTAATTAGGGTATGTCATCTAATAAAATTTATAATAAATAATTTATTTATTTTATTAAACACACCCACAAACAGCTCCCTTAATCAGACATCTAGGGTTAACCACTACTTGGGATCACCTAGGGTAATCCCCATAGTTTGGAATGAACCATGGTATTATATTTTTGGTCTAATGTCCTGAAAAATGGAAACAATATATAAATTGAAATGATTTGCGTGTATGAATTAATGTATATTTTTACTTTCAATAAGACCTCACTGAGGCTCTATGGGCCCCAAAATTCTACCCCGAATCCACACATAGTATCAAAAATATTTTTAGATATATTCCATATTCTTTAATAGAAAAAATATTTGTTACAAGTTCTCATAGTAGAACTTTGATCTTAAGTGATTAATTAATAATGTGTTTAATTATGAAGCATGATTATTTTTGTTGTATTTTTTACTATCTATTTGTACTTATTCATATACAGATGTTTGATTAAATATTTATTTGGAAACCATTAGTGGTTTCATATTGAGTTATACTCACACCCTTCTCGAAACCATGTTGGTACCTAAACAGATTTCATGGTTGTAGGTTAGGATAAAGGAAAATGCCCCATGTTAGATGGTAAATTTGGGATACATTATATAGAATGGATGAATGTATTGGGTTAATGTCAATACCCATTTTGGGGATTATCAAAGTGTCTTATTTTTTGGGTTTTTTAACATGTAATGATCATATTAAATGACAAGATTAATGTATTGGTTTTTGGAATTTACCCTAGTTTAGGAATTGATTACATGATTCATGGTTATGGTTTTTCAGCACATTAGTTATTTCTTATGTTGATTTACACTATTGTCATAATTTTGTAAAGATGGTATAGTCTACATACATACTGTATTTGACCCCCACTTTGATTTGACAATCTATAGTGTATGGGGAGGCATGCTTGAGGTTACTTCAAGAACCAGCTTGGGGAACCATTTTAGGGAACCCAAGATGGTTTGTTACAATATGGTAACAAATCCTTTTAATTTATATTTACATAATATTTGGTAAATGAAAAGAGGATACTAGGATATGGTGGGAATTACTAGTGAGCTCATTCAGGGGAGTAGATAACACATTTTGTGGGGGGGGGAACCCATGTTACAATGGGGCAACTATTGTTCATGATGTTCACTTGTTATGGTTAGATGTTATTTCCCCATGGGTGGTACACTTGTAATGTGAAGTTACTGGTTTATGATATTTTACTCATGGGAAGAAATGGAAAGATATTTAGTATGCATTCATCATTTTATGTTCTCAGAAATTTTTTTGAAATGAATCATGATTCGAACAAATAATAAATCAGGTTTTTGGGTTGTGTTTAGGAAAAAAAATATGTACAATGAATGTTCTTTTCTTTTTTGTTTATGTTTTAAGGATATGATTCCTAATAAATGAAATTTAGCTATTTTAAATTGGAATGATCATATTTAAGTGGATAAAATGGCACCAAATAAGAAAGTTACAACTATTTAGTTATTTAAAGTTTTGAAAATTGTGTCGAATAGATGGATTCCAAAATATGTAGGTTGGTTTAACAATAGATTTTCATGTCCTAGGGTTAGGGTGGTTGAGGGTAGTGATGGTGAAACTATGATATTATTAGGGTTAACATATATAGGTTATTTTTTTGCAGATAGTCATGGACCCTCTTTTCTATTACTATAAAACGATTGTTAGGTTCCCTAAAATTTTCATTTGAAGTTGTAGAGTGATGCCACCAGAATAAAGTTTTATGATACAGTGGTAGGAGAACATTTCTAAGAATAAACCACTAGTAGTGGGAAAATAACCCCAATTGGATCTTGGTAATAAGGAAGAAGTGATGTTATGTGATATAATTTCCCATTATATTTGTTTTATAGAAATATATCCATACTAAGTTGTTCCTATAATGTTTGACCTGATAAGGGAGCTCCAACTACCGAACCATCCATTGTTTATCAGAGAGGGTGGACCTAAGGATGTAGAGTTATAGATGGAGTCTATCAAAATTATTCTTCATCACTTAGAAACTACTCTTGAGATGATTTTAATGTTATTAGAATACATGTTATGAGGACTATTAAAGCACTAGTGGGATATTCAGGTTTATAAAGAGAAATTAGAAAACATGTCTAAGAAGAACTTCCATGAAAATTTCATGGTACATTTCTACGCACATACATTGAGGTAGAGGGGAGCTATATATTTTATGTGTTTGACAAAGGTGAATATGTTAGTGAAGGATTTTATTGATCAATTCACTGACTTGTAGTTCTTTGTTGTTAATTTGGTATGGGATGAGGTATTTATAGAAAAATTATAACAATATGGACTATGATGTGATATCAAATCCTAGGTGAATCTCTTCTATATGAAATGGTTTACATAGTTAGTGAATAAGGCTCTAATTTCTAAGGGTATCCAAAAGGAGGATCCTAGTAGGGGACATATAGAACTAGCTGTGTGATATGAAAGTATAACCACATATGGAAAAAATATATTTTATTATAGTTCTCAAAATAGTGGTAGTGGGGAGAGAATCCAGTAGAGAGGATCAAATTCTTAGGGAAATGTCCATGTTTTTTGTTATTACTGTGGATAGCTTGGTGACATGCGAGGTCAGTTTCATCGACCACCAAAAGAGTGTTGGTCTTGTGGATATATAGGATACCTATAGAGGATATGTAGAAACTCCTAACCAATGGATTATAATAGAGGACCTCGGTTTATTTATAACACCAATAAGGGATTTTAGGCCGTGTATTAGTCTAGTAGCTGGAGTTCTACAAGATGTACTTGTTGGGTTGGAAGATGATGATCTCATAGATAAGAACATCAATATCAATTGAAAATTATATCAAATCAGAATCAGATAGGAGCTATAATGACCCTGACCCTAGAATATTGAATCTAGTGTATCACATTATTACATTGTCATATATAGATACTCTAATCCCAAAAATCAATTAGTTTAGTGGTTTCTGAAACCTGATTACATTTATGAACCATAAATTACAATATAAAATATAATGTAAAAAATAAATAATTCTTTGAGAAACAAATTATTCTTCTAGATTAACCCTGTATATAATTCATAATATACATTTCAGAATCCTAGGAAAAATAAAATACAAGAAAAAGGTGAGCTCAGATGCACAGTAAGGGTAAACATACAATGGAAGCTATTATGAATAAATCATAATAATAATTAATGCAACATCTATAACTATAATAAATTATATTTAAACAAAATATTGATCATAATATAGAAATATGAAATTAAAATAAAATAATTCCTTAATCTCACAGATATTTTAGTAATACAATAACTACCTGGAATATTAATAACTAATATCATAATGAGGGAATGCATAATGCATGACATCATAAACATATCATCAAGGATTCTGTGAAGAAACCATATATAAACAGGTAATTCATCAGCCAAAACCCAAGAAATATTTTCCCATGAGACCTACTGGTCTATTGAGAGGAAATAGCAGGCCCCTCCCATCAGTTACTAATTCCAATGAATTTGTCATAAGAAAACATAGACACCAAAAAAATTCCTATTGAAAAACTAGAATATGAAATGTTAATACTTTTTCCATAAACCATGAAAGATATAAAACTATCACATCCTTCATAAAACTAATCATAAAACCTTAAATAAAATAAGGAATATTATATAACAATATATCTACATAAATCAAGCACAATACATAAAAAATTATTTTCAGATATATGAAAATAATCAAATAAAATCATCAATGTTTTTTACATAAATAGTGCTTTTTACATTGAAATAATTTATTAAAAGGTCGTGTAGTTTAAAAAAATTTAAAAAAAACTGAAAATATGTAAATAAATATTCAAGAAATTAATGATTCATGATGGTGAAAAAATATACTAATACTAAATTAGTTTGAAAGACATTTTTTACATATTTTTATTGAAAATTTCATTAAGTGCCTCATTTGGAAAATGAAAAAAAATATTCCATTCATGACATTTAATAAAACATTTAACATTGGAAACAATAATTTAATCAATTTTAGTATAATAATAAACAAAAATTTGAAAATATTTTTATAAAACATGGATATCGAAGACAATATTCAAAAGTTGAGACTTAAACATAAATAATCCCGAATAATAATGAAACTGGGAAATAACCCTAACATTGTAAATTCCTTCAATTAAAGGTAATTTAACCTCTTATATAATGGTTTAAATCATTTTATTAATTTATACCAGAACCATATAAAAATATATATTCTAATATATAATTTTAATAGATTTTTTTGTTAATTATATTTCGTTATTACCCTTGTCTTGGGTGTTAACTGCCTTATTTTTCTACGCATGTTCTGTCATTTAAGTCATATTTATTATGAATAAGATATATTTATTTCACCTTTGGAATGATATTAATTTCATTGATATTACATTTAATGATTAAATAATTTTTTTAATAATTATTTAATGCTTTACATGGTAAATGAATCGCATCACATCATAGAGACAGTAGCTTATACATACGTATAAATGACAATATCATTCCCTTAACAGTGAAAGGGTAAAAAATTGGATCAAATATTAATTATAAAAAATAAATATAATTTCTTTTTTATTATTTATATCCATTATATCCATTATTATACCCATCCAAATAATTTTGTGATGGAATAAAAATTTCAACATGACGTATAGACAGTAAGTCGTACATAAGCACGCATAGTGCTTTTGTTTGTCAGAGGATAAAAAACACTAAGAATATGGCTGTAAAATAATCAAAATAAAATATAATTATAAATATGATATTTTATTTGTTATTTTAGAATGTAAAAAACACATAAATAAGAATTTGAAGAATATATTAACTTGAATGAATTGCTGCAAAGAATTACTTTTTCTTTAGAGGAATTCCATTATATCTCTTCTAGAGGAATATATAGTTGGAATTTTTATATGTCCTAGGTCTCCATAACAAGTATAATGATGCTAGTAATTGGAATGAAAAGGGTTTTTTGAATATAATTATTAAATTTGGTGTGAAAAAGTGAGGTTGGAGGTACCATTTTATAATTAAGGTGAGGGTCTCTTTCGGAAACTCCAAAATTATTTAATCCATATAAATTAATTTACAATTAAAAATGTCTCCCAATATAGTTATTAAATATTATATGAGTCTTGGTATAAGTACCAACAAATAATAATTTATACACAATATTAGTTCACATTCGTATCATTATCTTTTGGTTTTAACCCTTATTCAAACCCTTTAACTTTTACTATGTCAACATGTATTTTTACTCTTTGAAAGTTAATATAGTTACTATAAAATTCTAAAAAAACCTAAAATTTCTCATGGGTGAAATTTTGAACACTATCAAAATCAGTTGGATGGGTATTAGGTTTTTAAAAAGTTTATTTCATTTATTAAAATATTTTTTATTTTAATGTAACATTGCTGACAATTTTAACACTATTCATTACTTGAATTTTTTGAAATATTATAAAATAAAATATTTAAACCCAAAACATTGATATATAATTAATATGTTAAGTTTATATATATAATTATTGTTTGAAATTTATTATATCAACATGTCATTATTTTAAAATTTTTAATATCATTTATTTGATATATTTATTAATTAAATATTTATTGCATAATCGTTGAAAAAGCCATTGAGTTAATTATTTATTTTTTAAAAGTTAAAAATAAATTATATTTTTTCATAAAAAAATATATTTAAATTTACTATTTGTATTATAATTCATCTTATGTATTACCGTATATTAAAAATTATATAGTTATTAAAAATATGAGTATGACAATTTTATCTTCTATTTAAATAAAATATAATAAATGTTATACTCTCATCTAAATGGAATAAAAATGTCATAATTTCATACTAAGAATTATTTTTTTTAGAAACCCACTTATCCAATTAAATTTTCAAAATTCTTCGGGTAAATGTATAATATTTATAGCATTATCTTTACCCTTAATTACTTGATTTAACTTTAAATGTGTTAATTAAAAAACATCCTAATGTTATTATTCCTAATGAAAAAATATAAAATAAAAAAATTCCAATAATTTGGGCCCAATGATAATAAATATGGAATCCATTTTTTAAATTTGAAAATACAGACGTTTCCGTAAATAATTTAAAATTAATCGCCTTGTTGGAAAGAGAAAACGAGTTTTTAAAGTGAAATTTTCAAAAGATTGAGATGTTTTTATATCAAAATTTAATGTGAAATTTATTCCAATTTCTTGAATTGGATTAAATAATCAAAACATAATCTATGTACTATTAAAAAAATTAAAAATATAATTTATCACCAATAATTATTTCAATGAAAAATTTGTTTTAAATTAAAATGAATTATTTTATCACTATTCATGAAATCAAGAAACTTATATGGAAATAATAAAATTGAAAATAATTTAAATATTTATATTCATATTTAAAATTAGAATTTTATTTAATGAAATGTAGTTTATAAAAGTGCCAAAATATGTTTTTAAAATATGTTCACCACTAAAAGACAATGAAAATGTCTTTGTAAAAATATGGGTTTTATGCAGAAAATTGGGTTTTTTCTTATGTTGTACCTATAAAATATGATGTAAAAATATCAAAAATATTTGATTGAATATAGGGAAAATATTTTTCATTAATATCTTTTACTAATTGAAATAAATTTAATTTATTATGAAAAATTTCTTTGGGGGCGTAAAAATAAAAATATTTCTTTTATATTCAATTAATTTATATTTTCATTTATAATTAATTTGTAACCAATTGATTAATATTATATGTTTATAATTTAGTCAATATTATTGATAACTAATATTTTAATGGCTATTTTATAATGTAAACAGTCAAATAATAATATTTAGTTGTTTTTTCAATCTCGTTCTTGCATACAAGGTACACTATCGAATAAATTGAATTTAAAAAGAGACATACCATAAAAATCTTGGGGTTTTAAATTCTCCCCTTTATAAATAAATTGAGTCATAATAATTTTATATTAAAATTCATAAATCAGTTGTTGATACATGAATTTTTTTTTGGGAAACCTGCATTGAAAATATGACTTATGAAACATCCACTTTAAAATAAAGAAAAGAATGTACAATGGTCAACTAAGATAACACATATTAGGGTTCCATGTAAACAATTACAGTCATGTAAGAGAAAACTAACTATCATGTTTTGAGAGAGAGTGTTAGAAAAAATGGTCTTGTTAAATTTATTAATCACAAAACCATAAATTTGTTATCGGTTAAAAGACTATTGATTTCTCAACAAGAAAAGTAAACAGATAGTGTTTTTGTTCCAAAAACCATTTCATAGAGTTGAAGGATTATTTTACTATTCAAATAAGAACATAATTTATATATTTAAGTATCATAAGAATAATATCATTCTTTGTTTGTGCTTCAATATATTTTCACTTAATCACTTACACCTGGAAGTGGATGTTCAAAATGATTTTTTGATGCCCAAAGCACTTTAATGAACCGTACGATCCACAAGTAATTCCATAATATTTTAAATGTTTACTAAAAAAAAGTGTTTATCACATGTTCCAAAATGTTATATATCATGATTTTACCTCAAAAAATAATATCCAATGTTCAAATTAATCCATTCTTACCTAAAGACTCATCCAAAACACATTTTTCCAAATTCACAATCCAAAAATTTATAAGTATGGTAACTAAATTTCCAAAATAAAATTAACATCTTATTTTCCACCAAAAAATATAATGCAGTTCTTTCTTCACTACCAAATATATTAATACCTTTATCACCATAAAACCTTAATGATAATAAGAATGCAGAAAAATCCATAAAGAATAAGTACTACAGTAAAATCCTTATATATCTCATGATTCATAAAATTATAACATCAAAAAAAAAAATCTCAAATCCAAAAAGAAATAAATTAATTATAATACTTATACTATGATAACATCATAATATTAGTAATAATACCATTTATTTTTTGATATATAGTTATTGGATGCTTGGTACATTCATTTACGTAGTATCACATTGAATCATTACACATTTAATGATTCTTTCAATTCCTTACAATAAAAATTCTGGTGACCTTTCTCTCCACACTTGTAAAAACTCTCACTACCTTCATGAATGTACTGGTATGTTTCTTCCCACATTTATCACATAAGGGAAACTCCTTCTTTCCTTATATCCCATTATATGTCTCTTACCCCATGATTATATTTTTCTATTGCTTTCCCTTAAATTATTAATACTTAGATAATTCTTTATCTATCTTGATAGTACATGAGACTATATATTCATATTGTGATAATGTTTTGGTGAACATTGCCTTTTGGAGTAATGGATTTAACCCATCAGGAAACGATCAACATTACTCCTTATGTTACATATGTTGTATACAACTTGTCTTTCTAACCATGTCAATTTTGATTTATATTTAGCAACATTCGCATCCTCATTTTGTCTCCGATTCAATAATTTTCTCTTTATATCCTCTCTCTATTCATGAGGGATATATATTTCCCTAAAAATTTCATTAAATTCATTCTATTTCATTTTTGGCTATTTTTTAATCCTCTTTAGTATATTGAATCAATGAGAACCATTGATCAACATCTCCAGATAGAAAAAAAAAATTATCATGATAACCTTATCCCTTTCCATACATCCCAAGGAGAAAAACATCTTTTTTAAATAACTTATTAGTTTTTTATATATAAATATATTTACAATCCCATTTAATGATGGAGGTTTTTGTCATATTAATTTATCTAACTTTTTTCTTCTATGTTTTAGTTCATGATGCTTCATACAAGTATGGTTATTATTCATAACCAGAGTCAGTTGTCCAAGTGTAATTATAAGTTGTCCAACACAAATTGTAACTCCATCCCCAAAATAATTATCTTACATAAGAGGGAAACCCATACATAGATTATGTGTGTTAATTTGGTTTATATTATTTCAACTAGACACCGTTTTTTAAAAAATGTCATTCAGTAGATTTGATTATAACATTAGGAAACATAATTTATAATCTTAAAACTTGTAAATCAAAAAACCTAAATATAATGTATATATATAACTAATATCTTAATCATAATATAATATTATTTAGATATATTTCCAAATTCTATCATAGGGTTTCACAAACTAATTTAGGTTTTGCTGAAAATATTTCCCAAGGTTTATACTAAACTTGATCTCATGACAGTTGTAACGACCCTGACCCCAGTAACCTAGCACTCATGTATCAGTTTACTACAGTGGTATTGATATAAGACTCAAATCCCAAAGGGTCAATCAGTTTAGTAGTTTTGGGAACTAGATTACATACATGAACCTTACATTACAATTTAAAATATAAAATAAAAATAGAAATCCTCTTAGAACACTGTTATTCTACTATCATAACCCAACATATCATTCATAATATACATCTTAGAATCCTTGGAAACATAAAACATAAGAAATAGAGGAGCATAGATGCTTAATAATGGTAAATATACAATAAAATTTATTATGAATAAATAAGTATAAATATTATGTAAAGTTGTACAATTGAAGCACAATCCATTTAATCATAATATAAAGCATAAAATGGAAAGAATAAATGAAAAAAATAATGTCATAATCAAAAGGATATTCTAATAAAAGAATAATCATGTGGAATATCAATAAATATTCTCAAAATGATTAATTTCATAATTATAGATGTCGTAAACATATCATTAATTTTGCAACCAAGAAACCATATATACATACGTAAGGCCTCAGCCAACACCTGAACTAGTTTATCTCAGGTTACCTACCAATGTATCGAGGGGATATTTTAATTTCCTAGATTTAACTAGGTACAAAATGTTTAATTTTTTTTTCTAAGTCATTAATGCGACCTAGGGCATATTCCTTCACACCCCATTGCGGGTCCCGAGAAGCCTTTTTAATTAAATAAATGACTACTGGGGATATAAAAAAAATGTTAAATCATGCTTGAGCATAGTGTTTGGGATTACAATAATTAATTAAGGATTGAAAATAAATAAGAAGATATTTAAAGAAAATTTAAAATAAATCAATAGGGGATGAAAATGAATATTGAAATAAAATAGAAAGGGGGTTACAGAAAAAGTAAAAATAATTAAAATTGGAGATTTTCATTTATATTATTTTTATCCTCTTTATTTTCCATTATTTTTATTATATTTTATTTTTCATTTTCTTTTCCCTATTCTTTTTTTATTTTTTTTATGTTTTCTTTTATTTTTCATTCTTTTCTTCATTCTTTTTTCTCCTCTCTTCCTCTCCTCCTCTCCCTCAAGTCTTGCCTCTTCCTCTCCCTAGGTTGTACAACACACTGATCCCACTTTCGAAGACCAGTGTGCCTCTATTCGTCATTCATTTTCTTTTCCATTAGGTGCATTGTAAACCTTAGGGCATAACTAACATTTCACATTTGGAATCGTAGAGTTTTGTTGAGTCTCATATGCATTGTTCATCACAGAAGGATTTTACCCTTTTTGGGGTTTTCTAAAATCACATGTTACCTTCCATTTTAAGTCAAATAAATGCCTACTATAGATCCTAGAATCATTTATGAGTATATGGTATGTTTTCTACTTGCTTTCCCTCTATTTCATTGTGATTTATAAAAATGAACCATTGTGATGTTCATTGGTGCCTACCAACCTTGTGAAAATTCACCAAATATTTTTAATTTAATTGTTTTTCCAAATTGTTACAGCCCTCTTTATCATGAATTAAATAGTTTAAATTAATGCAACATGGTCATACAACCCTATTGAAATACTGACGTGGCCGGTATAAATTCTATTAGCCTAGGTATTTAATTTAATTAATTGCTTATGTTGCGTAGCCTATTTTTGTTGTGTTTGATTTTAATAATTAAATTTCATTAATTATAAACCTTGAATTGTTAGATAATTGGTAGCTTTTTGTGCTTGTTTATTTATTTATTAAAATGGACATATATCTCCTCGTTCTAATATGGTATCTTTCCTTATTAATTTTTTACGCTGTAATATTAAATTAATACCTTGTGTTGAACAGTTGTATATTATTAAATTTCAAACAGCAATTACATATGCATACTATGTCATATCTCATGCTATGAAATTTCAATAATATTTATGGTGGAGAAATGAAGTGATTCCTGTATTAAAGGCCACGTATAAGCTCTCTGTTCCAGACTAGTTACCACTATGAGTCGGGGAGTGGTGTCTTCGGCCTTGCCAAATTGGGACTTCCCTGGTCTTTCTAATACTGATGAGTCACACAGGATCCAAAAGGGCCAACCAAGGATGGCTCTGTTGGAAATGTGACTAGCAAGCCTCAGATGATTATCAACCATTTTTTCGAGATATGAATGAACTCAAGGTAAATCCATGCCTCGAGCGATAGATGGTCTTTCGAAATATTACATTGGACGGGCTTGGTGTTATTGGATAATTTGAAGGATGTTCCATAGAAATACCTTCTAGATGGGATCAGACTTCAATTCTCAACTTGAACCTTAATAATGATGCACTGAAGGTTTATATTAATGCCTCTTTTAGTCTCATGAGATTTGTGATATTTTCTGGTATGTTGAAGCACACCTGGTTGATACACGACTTAGACCCCAAGTTAAAGCACAAACTTAGGGGAATGCCTCTTCCATGTTTTACCTTCATTTTCTAGGATATATATATATATATATATATATATATATATATTTCTCTCTATGTGTGTGTGTCTCTGTGTGTGTGAATTCTACTTACATGTACTCCTTTCAAACATCCAACTTTGGCTGAAACAGTTGATTAAGGATGGGTACCATTGGGAACCCGGGCAGTGTTATTTATTTTATTTCACTTAATTAATTATCTGAATTTGATATATAATGGGATAATACATTTTATTACTACACAAAATGGAATGGTTTAGACATCGTGGGTGTTAGACTAATGGGATTTTATCCCAAACCCTACTCGGGTGTCATTAACACCCGAGTATATTACATGCTTGCAGGTGTTGATAAAGGGAAGCATGCAACTTCTGATTCATGATTGTCTCTTTCTTCTTAGGTTGGATAACGGGGTAGAGGACTGAGCCTTCCTTGTGATTCAATTTTTTCATTGTTTCATTTCTTTTTAGTTGATAGAATTCTTGATTTTTTGTTTCCCGTACTTTTAGTTTAGAAAAAAATCCTAGCATGACATTGATTTTTGAGCTTCCGCACTTGACTATTATTCAGTTGGATTTACACACATTTCTTTTGATGCAGTTTATTCATTTATATGCTTCTGTTATTTATTATTTATTTTCTATTTACTTCCACTTTGATAATACCAATTATCTATTAGGGCATAGCCTTCTGTGTAGACATGAAAAAGGCCCTCACTTCTAGTTAGTAAACTCTGGAATTTGGGGAGATGTGCTTGAGGTTATGTGGCGAACCCAGCTTGGGGAACCCTTCAGGTGGATCTCGGGATGGGGATGCTACAAAGTGGTATTAGAGGGTTTTTACTTTTTATTACTATTTGTTTTAGATATGAGAATAAGATATAGGTATTTGGAAGGTACCCTTTGCTTGGACGTAACTAACCCATGTATAGGGGAAACCCAAATTCTTGGGGTGGGATTGTAGTTATTGATTATGCTGGTTATTGTTGATATGATTTCACTATTGGGTGACTCACTTGTTTTTCATTTTTATAAGGGTTTTAATTGTTTAGATAATTGGTTTTTACAATTAAATCCTAATTTTACGAGGGAAATACATTACATGCATCATATTAGGCTCTATAGGATTAAAATTTCAATCATTTTCTAGACCATATCTACTTTCAGCATGCATTTACCTATTTTCATTTGAGTCTTGTTGTGCCTAGAAGTAATTTTTTTGGAATATTGGTTTGTTAAATATAAAGTTGTGATAGTTTGTTTTATGTTAACTTGGCTTAACCTGGTAATGGATAGTAGACCTTGTTTTGTAATCCTTTTATGTTGTATCTTCCATATCGAAACCTAACTCTTGAAGTAGATTTTCAGTTATGTAGTGCTCAGAGGCATGGTATATACCTAACCTCTTTTTGCACCTTACATGTTTTCCTCTTATTCTTTACCTTTTTTATAAAGTTGTGTGTTTGGCTGCTGCCGACCAATGTCATCGTGACGTCTTCGTATTGTGCCTTAGGAGAGTGGAAATGTGTACATTCCCGAGATGGTGGGTCCCGAACAACCAGTGGTACCTCTTATAGTGCCTCTTGTGGTGCTACCTCCTACCAACCTTTTGAGGGACCCTAACGCTTAGTTCAAGGATAGTCTCCTCAGGTTTATGTAGTCAGTTCAGAGTATTCCTAGACCTGCCTTGTCTATGTCAGACCTCACACGGGACTTTCAGCAGTAGCACCGTCCCTCCTTCTCATGGAGTGGTAGCCCCCATGATACAGAGTCATGGATAGAAGACATAAGGTATATCATTGACCACCTAGTGACACTTTCATATCTAAGGGTCAAACTAGCAGTCTAGATACTTCATGAATTCACCAAGTTCCAGTGGGACATTGTTTCTCAGGCTGAACAGACAAGTGACATGGTTTGGGATGACATCCAAGTAGCTTTCTATGATCAATTTTTCCCTCAGAATCTAAGAGATGACCATGCATGATAATTCCTACAACATCAATAGGGCTCTATGACTATGTTAGAGTATTCTTCTCATTTACCAGATCTTCAGCATTTTCTCCATCTCTAACTGGCGAGGTGCATACTATTACGAGACATTTTGAGGAAGGAATTGAGTATACTATTCGGGTAGTAAAAGTCTTTTGTTTGACCACTATCATAGAGACCGTAAATCAGGATCTTATATCAGAGTGAAATGTCAAGTAAGCTAAACTTGTGAGCCAGTGTGGTTTAGTTCCAAGATAAGGTGACAACTCTTTTGGCAGTAGGAAATGCCATTTTAAAAATGCTCATGGGGGAAATCCGAACCAAACAAAACGTTTAGAGGGCTCTATCACATGTTACCCATGTGACAGAGAGGGTCACAAGAATCCACAGTGCATGAGAGACCCGAAGTAGTGCCGAGATTGCAGTAAGATGGGTCACCTTTAGTGTTTCTGCCTTTCCTTCTCTTCAGCACCCAGTGGAAGAGGAACCACACCTATAGCTCCATTAGGTATGGGATCTATGACTCCACAACAGGATAGAGGTTATTTTACCACAGGCCGATCGGGCCGAGGTAATGGTGGATGTTGTTGTCAAGGAAATCAAGTTTATGATTATCAGCGTTAGGAGAGTGGACCTGCTCATGCCAACCAGGAAGCATCTTAGGGCTGTGGTTTAGGTCTCATGTATGCAGTGTAATAAACACAAAAGGAGCATAGTGCAAGATCATCTATGGTTAGAGGTACTATTCTAGTATCCTCTACTTTAGTTTCTTATCTTTTTAATACTGGATCATCACACTCCTTTTTATCCGTTATTGTTATTGAATATCTTGGTTTTCCAATTGAGTACCTTTTAGGCATCATGTCTCTTGACACTCTGCTTGGGGTTAGGACAGAGGGAATAAGCCAGTGCCTAGGGTTACCCCTTGATATAGGTGGGTACCGTTTCATTTTGAGTTTTTTTATCCTTAACATGTCTGGCATCGAATTCACTCATGGTATAAACTAGCTTTCTCCTTATCATACTCAAGTGGATTGCTATCTCCATCTGGTATCCATTACATCCCCTGAGGGAGACACATATGTACAAAAAAGAAAATGGGATATGCAAGAAGATCGATCTAGACCTAAATATGAAGGGTTGGGTAGAGTGACAACTCAGTTAGCAAGTCTCTTCATGAGCAATCAGGGAACGCAGGTAGTTGAATTACCTCTAGTTGGGGATCTTTTTAGTGATGTATTCCTAGACTATTAATATTGATTACCTTCTATGAGGGATTTGGAGTTCCTTATCTATCTCATTCCAGGTGTGGCAATCGTGTCTACTCCTCCTTATAGGATGGCGCCAATAGAGCTTCAAGAACTCAAAAACCAGCTTGAAGACATCGGGACTAAGGGTTTCATCAGACCTATCACATCTTCGTGGGGTTCACATATTCTTTTCTCCAATAAGGAAGATGGTACCCTCAAGTTTTTCATTGATTACCATTGACTCAACAAGCTCATGGTAAATAATTGATATCCATTTCCTCATATAGATGATCTCTTCGACCAGCTCTTGGGAGAAACTGTTTTCTCCAAGATTGACCTGAGGTCTTGATATCACCAGGTGTGTGTGAGACCATCTGACATACCACATACAATATTATGAAGTAGGTAAGGATTTTACGAGTATTAGGTTATGCCATTTGGCTTCATGAATGTGTCAGTAGTCTTCATGGAAGAAATGAACCAGGTTTTTCAACTATATCTTGATTTCTTTGTGGTAGTCTTTGTGGAAAACATCTTGGTGTATTCACATTCCAGACACGACCATGTAACCCATATTGGGATCATGCTGAGTACACTGAGAGAGCACCAGCTATCCGATATTCTCAACAAATGCCACTTTTGGATTGAAAAAAGTTCACTTATGAGTTCATGTTATATTTGATGTAGGAGTATCAGTTGATACAGAAAAGGTGAGCGCCATAGTTTCATGGGAGCAGTACAAAAGTGTCTTCGACGTCTACAATTTCTTGGGGATTGATGGCAATTACTGGCATTTCATCTAGGATTTCCCCCACTTGGAAACACCTCTTAAATCCCTGACTAATAAAGGTGCACAATTCATCTGGCCAGAAGCTTGTGAAAAACCTTTTCAAGAGTTTAAGGTGAAACTCACCTTATCCCCGATCATGATTCTCCTAAACTAGGTAAATGCTATATTGTTTATTATGATGCTTTAGGAATCAGACTGAGATAAGTTTTTATGTAGGGTGATCGGTCATGGCTTATGGATCCCACTACCTGAGACCTCATGAAAGGAACTATCCTTCAAACGAACTTGAGTTTTCAATTTTGGTTCATGCTCTACGTTGTTAAAGACACTACTCTTTGGGTGAATGATTCATTGTATAAACGGATCATAAAACCTTAAAATATATCTACACTCAATGATATTTGAATCTAAGGTAGTGCAGGTGGGTCAAATACTTACAGTCATTTAACTTTGAGCTTACTTATACCCCCACTAAGGGTAATTACATAGCAGGTTCTTTAAGCTGTTATACATAGACACAAGCCATACAAGTATCCAGCAATGAGTGGCAGATAAAGGCATTGTTTTTGGACATGTATCTGGAGGTTCAAGAGTAGAGGGGTAAACCAGTTCTAGTAGACCTTACAGAAATTTAATCTCTCTTATAGAAATTTATCATAAAATAGATGAGTGATCTTGAGGGGATCATTTTGAGGGAAAGCGTTACAAGAGGGAACCCACCTCCTAGTAAGGTTGTTGATGACAGTGAAACTCTCCTTTATTATGGCTGTATATGGTTACCTTTGGGTATACAGGAAGAACTAATGAAAGGATCTCAGACCTCAGTTTGGTCATTTCATCCTGGACTAACCAAGATGTACTGATACATGTGTCGACAGTACTGGTGGCCGAGTATAAAGTCAAATAGCAGGATTCATCACTCGGTGCTCCACCTGCTAATAGGTGAAGGCAGAGCACCAGTAACCATCTGGACTCCTACAGCCTTTATCTATTCCTGAATGTAAATGGAATTACATCACCAAGGATTTCATTATAGGCTTGACAAGATCTCCTCAACGTATCGATGCAGTATGGGCAGTTGTTGATAGGTTTACCAAGGTTGTTCACTTCTTACCTATCCAAGAAACCTTCATAATTGATGAGTTGGGAAGGCTGTATATCTGGGAGATTGTGAGGCTTCATGGAATACTTCATTCTATTTCCTCAGACAGGGATGTCTTCTTTAATTCACATTTTTTGGTAGGGGTTGAAAAAGTAACTATGTTCATAGGTACTTCTATGTAATGCATATCACCCTCAAACCAATGGGCAGTCTGAGAGAACTATAAGAGTGTTAGAGGATATGTTACAGGCCTGTATCCTTGACTTTGGTAGTTCCTACGAGAATCATATATACCTATTGTTGAGTTTACCTATAATAAAAGTATTTAGGAGAAAATATAAATGCCTCTGTATGAGGACCTCTAAGGTAGACAAGGCTCTTCCCATTTTTGCTGGCTCAAAGCTGGCGAGGAAGCTCTGTTGGGTCCTCATAGAATTTAGGAGACTTCTGAACAGGTTTAGCTTATTTAGAAGTGTATGACTATAGATGAGTCCAAACAAAAGTATTATATCGACCTTCGCCATAGACCTCTGGAGTTTGAGGTGGGATAACGTGTCATTCTATGTGTTTCTCTGAGGTTGGGTCACCGGTGGATCAGAAGATAGGGAAATTTATCACTGAGATACATTAGGTTGTTCGTGTCAGTAGAGAGAGTTGGGCCAGTAGACTATCAATAACTACTACCTCAGATGTATCATTCCATTGAAGATGTTTTCCATGTATATCAACTCTGAAAATATCATCCAAACCTGTCTCACTATTTTGACCCTGATGACATCGAGCTTGGGGAAGATGCATCCTTTGCAGAGCATCTGGTCTGTATCGTGGACCGTAGTATGAAAGTATTTCAAGGTAGTTCTGTCTATCTTGTTAGGTTGTTATGGAAACACATACATGTTCAAGATGATACATAGGAGCGAGACATGGATATACGTGCACACTGGCCAGATCGTTTCTTTGACGACGTCCCACTACCCTCAGAAGGGAAACTTGGGGATGTGTTAACTTAAGGGAGGGAGGTTGTAACATCCCATATTTTAACAGGTATAGACGGTTTAATTTTTTTTGTCTAAATCTATAAAGTGACCCATGGTGTGCACCTGCGCATCCCGCTATGGGCACCAGGTAGCCTTTTTAATTATTTAAATGATTGTTGGGGGTTTAATGAAAAATGTTAAATCATGCTTAACCATGGTGTTTGAGATTAAAATAATTAATTAAGTATTCAAAATAAATAAGAAGTGATTTGAAGAAAATTTAAAATAAATAAAGAAGGGTTAAAGAGAAATTTAAAAATAAAATAGAAAGGGGGTTACTGAAAATGTAAAAATAATTAAATTAAGAGATTCCCATTTTTTTATTTTTATCCTTTTTCTTTTCCATCCTTTACATTATATTTTATTTTTCATTTTATTTTCCCTTTTCTTTTCTTTTATTTTTCCCTTATTTTTTCTTTTCTTTTTCTTTCTTTTCTTCTTTCATTTTATCCTCTCTTTCTCTCCTCCTCTCTCTCACACTGTGTCTCTCCCTATCCCTAGGTTGTGCACCATCCTACTCCCCCATTGGAAGAACTCTGTGACTCCATTCATATTCTGTTTTATTTACCATCATGTGTTTTTTAAACCTTAGTGCAAGGATAACCTTGCACTCTTAGAATCATAGAGTTTAGTTTAGTTTCCTATGCATAGTTTGTCGTGGAAGGACTTTACCCTATTTTAGGGGTTTTTAAAAATCATCTATTTTCATCAGTTTTAGGACAAATCAAAGCCTATTGTGGATCATAGAATCATCTATAACTATAAGATAGTGTGTCTACTCATTTTCCCTCCACTTTGTTTCGATTAATAAAAACACATCTTTGTGTCGTTTGTCAGTTCCTACCGACCTTGTGCAAATTCACCCAATATTTTTAATTTAATTTTTGTGCCTAATTGTTATAGCCCTGTTTATCATGAATTAAATTTTATAAATTTTTTCAACATGGTTAGACACACCTTTGGGCATTCCGACATGGCCAGTATAAATTATGTCAGCTCGAGTATTTAATTTAGTTAACTGCATGTGTTGCGGAGCCTATTCTTGTTGTGTTTAATTTACATAATTAATTTAGATTAATTATGAACCTTGAATTGTTGGACCATTGTTAGTTTTTTGTGAGGATTTATTTAAAATTGAATTTATCTTCTTGTACTGGTATGGTATCTTTCCATGTTAAGTCTTTACGCAACAATATTAAATTAATACCTTGTGTTGCACAGATTTATATTCTTATATTTCAAATTGCCATTACATATTCATTCTATTTAATATCTAATGCTATGAAATTTTATTTAAATTCAAGATGGGAAATAAGTTGGGTCTCATATTAAGAGCCACACTTGGACCCTCCATTCTGTACTGGTTACCACTACACGTCGGGGGTGGGGGGGGGGGGGGGGGTGGGGTGTCTTAGGCCTTGCCAGACCAGGACATCCCCAGGATTTCTAATACTTATGAGTGAAAATGGTTCGAAAAGGATCCATTGAGTACAGATCTATTTTCAATGTGGCTAAGCCAGCCTCAGATGATGCGCAACCCCTTTTTTCAAGATCAGAATGGTCTCTTGGTAAATCCTTGTCTCGAGCGATACTTGGTCCTTCGAAATATTCCTTGGATGGGTTTTGTGGTATTGGATAATTTGATGGATGTTATATAGTGATACCTTCAGGATAGGCTCAGACTAAAACTCTCAACTTGAACCTAAATAATGATTCACTAATGGTTATTATTAATGCGGCTTTGAGTCTCTTGTGATTTGTGATATTTTCTGGTATATTGAAGCACACCTGGTTGACACATGACATAGCCCCAAGTTAAAGAACATGTTTGGGGAATGACCCTTCCTAGTTTTACCTTGATTTTCAAGGCTTTATATATCTATGTATATGTGGATTATTCTTACATGTTCTACTTTTAGACTTTTATCTTAGGCCAAAGTAGGTGATTAGGGATGGGTATCATTGGGATCCTGGGCAGAGTTATTTACTTTATTGCACTTAATTAATAATCTGAATTTTTTGTATAATGTCACACTGTATTTTACTACTGCATGAAATGGAATGTTTTAGACTCCATGGGTGCTGGCCTATAGAGATGTTATCTCACACCCTGCTCGGGCATCATTGATACCTGGGTGGATTACATGCTTGCAGGTATTGACAAAGGGATGTGTGCTGCTTCCGATGCTTGATTGTTTCTTACTTCTTAGGATAAAGACTGAGGCAGAGGACTGATCCTTTCTCATGATGTAATTGTTTCTTTGTGTATTTTCTTTTTAGTTGATATTATTCTTCAGTTTATGTTTCCCATACATTCAGTATATATAGACAACCTAGCATGACATTGTTTCGTGAGCTTTTATGCTTGATTATTAATCAATTAGAATTATTCATATTTCTTCTTCTGAATTTTATTCTTTTATATTCTTCCACTATTTATTATTAGTTTAATGTTTACTTCCACTGTGATAATACCTATTACCTATCAGGGCATAGTCTCCCCCGCAGACATGAAAAAGTCTCTCACTACTAGTCCGCAACCTCTGGCGTTCAGGGATATATGCTTGAGGTTATGTGGCCAAACTGACTCGGGGCACCCTTATGGTGGCTCTCAAGATGGGGAAGCTATAATATAGTGGGCCACTTCTATAATTTAGTTTGTCCAATTCATTCCTCATATGAAAAAATATGCAATATAAACATTCATATTTTAAAACTAGAATATGAAATGTGAATCCTTTAACCGTAGACAATGAATAGTATTAAAACTGAACATCCACATTCAAACCAATCATAAACCATTCAATTAAATAATTTATATGGTATCATTAGAGATCAACCTAAATAAAACATAATATCTAACAAATGATTTTGATATAGATGAAGATACTCTAATAAAATAATCACAAATTTATTAAGAGAAATAATACTTTTTTTTTCTTCGAAATAATTTATTTAAAAGGTTGTGTAATTTTAAAAGAAAATATTTTAATTGAAAATAATCTTGTAATATTATAAAGGGATCTTTAATTAATTAATGTTTCATGATGGAGGACAAATCTTCTCATTCTGAATAAGTTAAAAAATCGTTTCTTCATAATTTTTGTCGAAAAAGTCCGAAAGCGCCTCGTTTGGAAACAAAAAAAAGGTCATTTTCAAACCATTTTATAAAAATTTAAAAAAGGGTAAAAAATATAAAAATTATTGTCTAAAAATATTTTTTTTTGAAAACACTTATAAAACATGGAAGTGGGGGAAAATATTCCCTAATCGAGACTTAAACATATACAATTCTAAATAATAATGATATTGTGAACCTTTTAATTTTAATTATTGAATATGATTTATCCTATAGTAAAATGATTCAAATAATGTTATTATTTTTTACCAAAAACATATAAAAATTTATGATATCATATATGATCTTCTTTATTTTTTTTAATATTTCTTTTTTACCTTTGTTTTGGGTATTAATTACATTATTATTCTATGTATTTTTTGTCATGTAAGTTCTATTTCTTATGCATATGATATATTTTTCTTATATACAGAATGATGTTAAGTTTATAGTTATTATATTTACTCATTATATACCTTTTTTTAATCATTCCTAAATGGTTAGCATAGATAATTAATCACATCAAGTCATAGAGGCTATAGGTCATACATACACATAAGCGATGATATCATTCTCTAAATAGTTAATGGGTATGTAATTGGATGGTATATTGATTATAAATAAGAAATATCATTTCATATTTACTATTTATACCCATTATTTCCATCATTATATCCATACAAATAATGTGGTGATAAAAAACAAATTTCCCCACGATGTGTAGACGGTAAGTCGTATGTACACAAGAACCAGGATGTTTTCTCATAGAATGGATAAAAGGTGAAATATGATGGTACCATAATCATAATAACATCTCATCATATATATTATATTGTATTTATTATTTTATAATTGAATAAACACATGAAGATGAAGTATAAGAAGAAATGAACTTGAATGAATTCCTAAAAATGATTACCTCTTCTTTGGCAGACTTCATTTATAATTCTTCTTAAGGGATCTAGAGTTAGAATTTTTTGTAAAACCAAGATCTCCAAAACTTGTCTATTGATATTGGGAAGATAAATTGGTAGTTTTTTGGTTTATATACAAGCATGAATGTTGTGTTAATAGGTGAGGGAGGAGGTTATGTTTTATAATTGATGTGAGAGTCACGTTTGCAAACTCCAAAAATACTAAATTAATATAAATTAATATCCAATCCCAAAAGGATAAAAAGTGATTAAACTGTAATATTAGATGAGAATTGGTATAAATACACTCAACCAATAATTTTTAGACAAGTTTAGGTCACGTTCATATGCTTATATTTTGGTATTAAGCTTTATTTAAACCCATTAACTATTACTGTGACAACATGTATTATTACTCTTTAAAGGTTAATATAGTTACTAGAAATATAAAAAATAATCCCAAATGATTCATTGATGAAATTTATATCTCCATATCAAATCATTTGGTTTAATAACATATTTTTATGAATTTTATATCATTTATAAAAATATTATTTATTTTAATATAACATTAATGTCAACTTTGATACTATTTATTACACGAAAATTTTTAAATATCATAATTGCCTTATTTCATAAAAAATAATTAATATATACATAATATGTCTACTTCAAAGATAAAATTCATATATTAAATTAAGTATAAAAAATTATATTTATTTTAATATTTTTAAAATAATTTATTTGAAATCTCCATTAATTACATAATTACTACATCATAATTGTATAAATTATTAAGGAAATTATTTATTTGATAAAAATAAAAATAAAATATATGATGAATATAAAAATTTTATCTCTAAATTTACTATTTATAGTCTAATTTATCTTTAGTATGAGTCTATATTAAAAAATATATAGTTATTGAAAATATGAGTATGACATATTTAACTTCTCTTTAAATAAAATATATTAAATGGATTACTCTAATTAAAGTGGCTTCCAAAGGATATAATCTTATCCCCAATATTATTTTGGTCAATAACCACTTATCCAATGATATTTGGGAATTTTTTACAGTAATGTTTAAATATTTATAATGTTATTTTTACCCTTAATTACTCGATTATCCTTTACCCATGTCAAAACAAAGTTCCAAAGTTACTCTTCATAATACCAAAAAATAAAAGAATAAAATTCAAATAATTATTACCCACTGATTCCAATTTTGGAATCCATTATTAAAATTTAAAAACATTTGAATTTTAGTAATTAATTTAAAATTAATCCCATTGACGAGATGAGAAAACGAGTCATTTAAATGAAATGTTCAAAATATTGAAATGTTTTTATATAAAAATTCATTGTGAAATAATTTCCAATGACCTATATTGGATTAACATATAAAATTTAATCTAATTAAACTTCAAAACCAATTAAAAATTTAATTTAACACGTTGATTTATTTAAATTAAAATGTTGTTTTAAATTGAAATGCAATATTTTATTACAATTCATTAAATCATGAAACATATTAGAAAAATACCAAAAATTAGACCAAGATAAATTTATATATTACTCTTTAAAATAATTAGTTTACTCTTTCATGTAGAATTTATAAGTGTCAAAATTGGATTTAAAATAGGTTCAACATTAAAATCTGTAAAACTTCCATAAGAAAAATATATGTTTTTATGCATAAAATTGTGTTTTCTCTTATTTTATACCTAAAATATATGTTGGATGTATAACAAATATATTTGATTGAGTATATAAAAATATATTTCAATAATATCATTTAGTAATTGTAATTAATTTAATAAATTAAGACAAAAATCCCTGATGAGCATAAAAAAATATTTCCTTTATATTCAATCGGTTTATATTTTCATTTATAATTAATTGGTAACCAAATTATTCATGTTATACTTTTATAAGTTAGTTAATATCATTAAAAATTGGTAATTTAACAGTTCTGTTAAAATGTTAATAATTAAATATTTATATTTAGTCATTTTTTAAGCTCATTGCTGCATAAAACATAAGATATCGATGAAATTCAATTTTGAAAACAGACATACCATAATGATATTGGGTTATTACAGGAGTACATGGTAGAGGTATAGGTTATAAAATAGTATTTTATCCTACACCAGATATTGGAAAGAGTATACCATTGAATGTATAAGGTATGAATTGTGCAGATTCCACTCTTTATAGTGATTTATTTAACACATGAGACTCCCATTATTTCATATCTTCTGGTCTTATAAATGGGTTGAATCTGGTGGTGTAATAGTTTAGTGTCACCATGTCTATCAATATGTCATTAACGGTGTGATTAGATGGTATCCCTAAATTATATTTGTGTACCATCTTTATGGGTGGATACCATTTCCTTTGGGACATGTTTTCTCTTGAAATGTATGATTATGAGTTGATGCTAGGAATGGATTGGTTAGTATCATATATATTTTTTATTGATGGTTTTCATCGAATATTAACATTCTTATCTTGTAATAGTTACATTTATTTTCATCGTAGGGAATTTTATATTCAGGCTGTATATATATGTCCAATATTTATGTGCTTGGGTAAACTCACGGCTAATGTTGTGAGTCTTATTATTGATTATAATAATATAGAGAATTATTTATTTTAAGGTATTCTTTATCAATATTAGGATTTTTTCTCAAGGAATTCTCAGGTCATCAATGTGACAGAGAGCTTCAGACCATGATTGAGCTGATGAAATGAGCTAATCTTCTCTATAATCTACATTATAGAATGGAATCATGAAAGCATTATGAGCTCATAAACAAGATGGATGATTTAGAAGATAATGGTTTTTTCCTTCTGAGTAAAAAACCTTGGGGGTGTTTAGTATTTTTTACAAGAAGGATGATGGGATTTTTTGTTTCTATTTTGATTATAGGATATTGAAGTAGTTTCTAATTTTCAAATGATATCCTCTTGTATGCATCGATGATCTTTTTGATGAGTAGAAAGTTTCATGTGTATTATCTACGAATGATTTTATATTTGGATACTATGATCTATGTTTGATGATTTTGATATATCCCAGATGGATTTCAGAAGCATATATGTTTTTTTTGTATTCATTGTGATGTTATTTGGGTTAATGAATACTCATGTTATATTTTATGGATTTAATGAAGCAATTCTTTCACTCGTACCATGATCATTTTTTGGTTGTTATTTATGAAATCCTTGTATACACCCAGATTCAAAAAATTCATTCCAAAATCATTTTATAAAACCAAAATATATTTGGAAATATTTTTTCTACTATTTTAATCATTCTTATATTTTTTGTAACACCAACAATTTTTTTTACCTAGTGTTACACATAAACCAGAGTTTAAATGAAATATGTCATATTATTATATGAACGTTATCACTGAGCCATTAGAATGGTCGGTAAAAAAGGTATTATTTAAAGTATCAAATTATATGGTTTACACATATATATAAAATGAAATATTTGGTGGCCGATTAATAAAAATTGAAAATAAATAAAAACTATTTGAAAATAAAAGAAATATTTATCTGAAAAACTATTAATAGGAAAAAAATTATATAATTAATTAAAAAAAATTTGGTGGATAAATTTAACTAAATGTATATAGAATATAATAAATCAATCATTTAACTTTCATCTATGTTTTTACACAAGATATAATATTATATCATGTTTTATAGTAAAAAAAGGAATTTTTATAAAAATAATATTTTTCACCTATTTCCCTCTTACATTAAGAATAAATTTTGAAAGTATTAAAAAATTTAATTGAAAAAAATGTTCATTTTTTAATTCACTATTTCAAAAATTATAATGGGGTGAATTTTTTATAATTTTCTAAAAAGATTAATTTTTTATTAACAGTGAAAAATATTTAATATGAATTGAAAAAAATATTTCACTATAATTATTTATAAATTTAAATAATATTTTAAATTGATTTTAAAATAAAATTAGTTCAATATTACATATATTAATAAACGTTAGGTCATTAGAATCATTTTAAATTGAATTTTTATTTAAAAATCCAATAATTTTTTTTAAAATTTTCTCATTCAAAACTTGCTTTCTTATTTTGTTTATGGGATTTATTATAAACTATATTTTTCATATTAATTGAATGGAATTTGGGAAAATATTGATAAATAATTTTAATAATGATAAATAATTTTATATAATAATTTATAATTAATTTTGACCAAAATTAATTATAAAAACCCCAAATATTATTTATCATTGTTAATGTAATAATATGTTTATCGAGGGTTAAACTAAAGAGACAAGGGTTTCAATAATCTATAAACTTGTATAAATTTTTTTTTATCACCCTATTTCCACCCTAAAATGTATAATTCTTGGGAATAAACCCTTTAGGGACATGTTTTATTAAGAAAAATGTTGGTACACCTTTTACTTTTCAAAAATTTACATGTCTGCCACTCACCACACATATAAAAGGCCGCCTTCTCGCCTCACATAAAAACATCTAAAACCAATTTTGGATCATCCAATACCTAAATAAATACCTTCTAAAACTCCCTCCTATCATCCTCTCTTCTGTATTTGTTTTCAGAAATCCACCATAGTAAGGGTTTTGGTGCAATCCTGTAGAGGATACTTGAAGAATATGAAATATTCTTCAACGAGTGTTTTTATTTTATTTCATCCTCTTCCTGATTAAATTATTATATAACCATGATGACAAAATAAAATAAGTATATTACATATACATTTATTTTTTATAAAAAGATAATGGCAAAAAAAAATCTCCACTTTTACCAAATATGTAATAAAATGATCATTTTAGTGTAAGTAGGACTACCACCTGATGAACTAATGTCGTTCATTTTTTTCAATAAATCTTCTCACAGTTGGGTATGATGAATTATCTAATATATGATATTTATAAATTAATTATACATATATATAAATTAAATCTCATATAACGTTTTTTACATTACATTCTGTAGAGGGTACGATATCACTATTCTAGTGTACGGTAGACTACCACCTCATGAAGCATTGTGATTAGGTTTTCACTAACACATTACATGGAAGATAGTACAAATTATTTTACTCAATATATATGATATATATGATATTAATATGATATTAATGAAATATTTATCACTAAGATAATATAATATATCATTATCATTCATACATTTTTAGTCATTCAAAGATGATAACATCCTTTATGTACATGTGGACTACCGCCTCACGTAGAGATTTGTTTATCCTTTCATCACCATACCACATGTATGATATGTATAAGTATATATAAAAGAAATAATATGGTGGTTATGATATTATAATCATTATTTAATGATAAAATATTACTTACCTCCTTTCCAAAATGATTATTAAAAAATATGAAACATTACTTATGTGTACGTACGACCTACCGTCTCCATGATCGTAAAATAGTTCATTTATCAAAACCAAATTCCTAATTTTTAAAAACGTATAATTGATTTATAAATAAGACATTTAATTCATGTTTTTTATTTTTTAGATTCTTGACCCCAAATTAATATAATTGGATAGAAAAAAAAATTCAAAACATATATGAAAAACAAACAGGTTATTAACCAAAATGCGATTTTAACAAGGAATTGGAAATAATTTGGAAATAAATAGTCATATATATGTAATATATGATAATATATATATAAAATATATAATTTTGATTATATATTATATTTATTATAAAATTATATTATTATATATAAGGGTCAAATGAGTACGAAGGACGTCGATACTTAATGTA
Organism: Viscum album; assembly: GCA_963277665.1. Lineage (NCBI taxonomy): Eukaryota > Viridiplantae > Streptophyta > Magnoliopsida > Santalales > Viscaceae > Viscum > Viscum album. The sequence continues at coordinate 1,463,325,871 of OY728158.1, read as the reverse complement.
AGGGATTTAAAGTATATATTTTATTTATAGATGACATGTAAAATTTCACCAATAATTTATTTTTTATGGGGTATATAATTCCCCTTTTAAAAGTTAACTAATTAATAATAATCCTTTTATGATATTTAAATTTTCATTTGATTGTATTATTTATTTGGGATCCGATTCAAAATATTACTTAAGTGGTGAGAGATTTTTCTTAATTTTTCTTCTTCGTGATATATCTCATGTTATAAACTTATCCTCGTTTATTAGGTATATATACATTATTGTTTTTATATAATATAATAAATTTATTTATTATCATGATATTTTATGTTTTATTTAATTTTATCTTAGCATGTTCCTTACAATTTGATGTTTCTAAAGTGTTAAGTGTTTTATGTAAAAATATCATCATTTATCAAGATTTATCATGATTTTGTTTTTGATGAAAAATATTACAATCTAAATATCAATAAAGCCATGAATTGTTTTCTACTACGGTTATTTTTCAATAGAAAATTCCCCCCCTTCATATTCCTATCTTTATGTACACAATATTTAGTAATGATTTTTTTAAGAAAAAAACATCTTTATTTCTGTCTTCTGTTGAAAAACAATTTCTTCATAAATGATTATTTCTAAAATATTTATTCAAGAATGTTAGTAAAATTATATAAATAACTTATTAAAGATATTTTTACTCATTTGTTACCTTTTTATAAAAAAAATTTAAATGAATATTCATGTTATTTTTCAATAATTCTGGTTTGGCTTTTACTGGAAATGTGAAAGGAATATTTTCTAAACAAGTTCAGAATAAACTTAATTTTCCAACATCATTACCATTATTTTAATTAAATATTAATTTAAATTCTTTCAAGGTTATTTTCAATTAAATTTATTTTCAAAATTTTCAATGATTTTTTATGTTTAAGAATTAGTTTTCAAATAAAATATATTTTCCTAAAGAAATGTTCTAAGTAATCTATAAATATCATTTTCAATCTAAGAATACATACTTGGATGTATTCTATTATTTACTGGTGATATGAAATAAAGGATCTATTCTTATTCATTCTATTAATGTTTTATCAAGAAAATATATTTAGGAAACCTATTTCTCTTCAATATATTATACCATGATAAAGTTCTTATGAAAACTTGTTATTTTTCTATGGGTTGTACTATAAGAAAATTTTGAAATGATTATGAAACCTATATATTTTACATAGGTTATTAGATGATGGAATTTTAATGAATCCCATTCAATTTAATTTTTTATGATATGATTAATTCTTTATTATCTCTTGGTACACATACAAATTATTTTTATTATGTGACATTCAGGACCAGTATCTCCCCCTAATGCATTTGGTAATGATGGAAAACTGATGAGTAAATATTTTAAGTGTAAACCTAGTAAGATTTTTTCTATATTATGTGTGAACCTAATTACATGTGTACAATGTTATGTGTGAACTAGATTACATGATTATAATTTCATGCATGAACTTGATTTCATTTCCTTAACATAATGAGTAACCATATAACTATTTATAAATGTTCACAATGTTTCAAGTTTATGTTTATTCCAAAATAATTTGTATTATTTTAGTATTATGTTATAATGTGTTATGTTATTTTATTTATTTATTATTTATGTATTATGAACTACCAGTATTTATGACATGCCTCTATATTAGATATTTGATATGGAGGGTATGGTTTTCATATGTTATTCTCATGTTCTCAAGCCTATATGTTCATGTCATGCTTATGTATCTCTTTTTTTACCCTTACTAAGCATATAATATCACCATTTATTATGTTTTATTTCCCCAGGTTATGAATAACTATTTTAAGTTGCATAGGTTTATGAAGAGCGCTAAGGGGAAGGATCTTTGTGGGATGTTGAAGAGATTTCACCAAATTAGAAGATTGTGTACCTATATTCCAAAAACACTAAACTATTATTGTCCTTATACATTTTTTGTGTATTGTTTATATTAATCAAAATTAATGTAATATCTATATATGAGAATCCAGGTTCACTAAAGCTGCGTCAGGGGAAATTCTTAGTTAACCTTTGGTAACTAGGATACGAAATAATTAGCGGGATCCCTAGAGATAATTCTAATTATATGTTTAGTGATATCTATGAGGATATGTATTTGGATGACTTAATTTATAGTAAAATTTATTTGAATTTTTGTAAATGATAGAGAAAGTGGATTTCATGAAATTACATCCATGTCTGGATAATATAAGTGGATGTGTATCTGGAATAGATCTTCCATGGGTTAATAACTATGAAAAATACACATTGAGCTAGAGTCGATAGTCACATTGTGAATGAAAAGGGCCTAGATGCAGACCTGGTTTGACACTACTGAGGTATATGATTTTGGAACTGATAAAATATTTATGAAAAATCATGAATGATTTAAATATATGATCAATGTGAATTAAATAGGATAAACCTAAGGTGTAATGGATTAAAAATAAGGTCTTGAGATTTAAAAATTATATATGTGACTTTTTTCTAATTATGTGGTTTTACACTATAAATATCCTTTCTCACACTAGGTATTTTAGTTTTAGTTTATGGCATGAACTAGAATGAATTGAGCTAACATTGAATGCAATAAATAATTAATTGATGAGAAGAAAAATGTGATGACGAATACAGTAAAGGTTGTACTAATTATGCCTAATATGCTATCACAAAACCTGATTAACATTGTGCACATAAACTGAGTATTTGACTAATAAATGACGATAATTATAGATATTTATGGATTTTTAAGTAGTAGGGACCATAGATGAAGACATATTCCATATTCTATATCACAAGAATGTGGGAAGAAGCCCTAAAGGTAATTTCTCAATAAAACAGGATGTTGTTTTAGGTTTTGAGAAAAAGACACAATGTAAATTGCTGCAAATGAAAATTGAAATATTTAGTTATTAAAATAAGTGGAAATAATGGTCTTACTAAGTTATCATTAAATGTTGATTTGTTTATAGATTGAAAGTATGTGAATTATAAAAATCAATATCTTAAGGTGAAATATCATGAAGTTAATTGGAAATGTTGTACAATTAATGGATTTCATGTTGATACTAGGGAGAATATGAATGAAATTTGAAATGAAAGAGGTATTATGGAATATGATGATGAATCTTATTTAATGGATTAAGGATTGTTTCTGACGCTTTCATCATGGCGCGCGCGTCTGTCTTGTTCAAGGATGGTGATGTTGTTTGTTAACCCACATTCCTGCATTCCAAAGGCGAGTGACATCCTTTCCTTATTCAAGGATGTTTCCTCCTTGATCGAAACATGATGATGGGATGTCAGTTCTTACTTTCATGGATTCCTCATTGGAACTCATCACATAGTCCAGGTCTCCCTTAAAGATTAATTCGTGGTTCATGAATCTCATTCCCGATGCCATACCTTTATGGACAGCAGTTAATTACACTACTTCCATTAAGACATTACTTGGGGTCTTAACATGGTAGAAAACATTGGTCAGAGTAGATGACAACATCAGTTATGTCGGGGCTTCTCTGGATGTGTGGACATTGGGAATCCTATATTCTACCTCAAAAGAGGGCATATTAAGAGTGCAGAACCCGAGTCATCCCATGTCGAATGTGGGGAATCATATTTCCTAGGCATGTATCTGAGGTTTTCATCAGCTTCCCATGTTTAACATAGTGTATTCCGCAGGTTTAACATCTATCAAATATGTTTACACCAAAGGACTTTCTTCTGAGATTTTCCTCAGGCATCTCATGTTTATAACGGGGTAGGCTGCGAGTTTAACGTCTTTTCGAGACGGTTATGCCCAAGGCATGTATTCCGAGGTTTTTGTTAGGCATATCATGTTTATCATGAGGTAGGCCATGAGTTTAATGTCTTGTGGAGATATAATGAGGGTGATCAGAATGTCCCATATAGATAGATCATATTGGTAAATCCCTAGGAGGTAACACCTAAAGGTTTACCAGGTGGATGGATCAGAACACTCGATAAGAGCAGACCCAAGATGGTGTGTTACATAAAGGTCAGATGTCACACCATGAAGGCTGATCTTAACACCACTAAAGGTGGATCAGGGAGAGTGCACCCTAGAATGGTGGGACACCAAGATTTACCATTGACTATGATTGAACCTCGTGGAGGTTTCATACATAACCTGTGTAGACGACAGGGATCAAAACCCATGTAGTTTGAAGGGGTGATGAATCAGGGTGTACAAAAATGACAATGACCTAGAGACATGCTGGGGATTATGTGTGAATTTCGGCATAAGTACTGCTAGGAGAAGCGATGAGGTGGATGACATGATCCAACTAGGATGTGGCAGCCCTGGTGAAAATCAGGATGGATGATGGAGGGTTTCATGGAGTAGAGGGGGAATCAGATGAGACCGTCATGGATGTGATAGTAGTGTTGTTCTTGAGACTTGAAGAGACTTCCAACGAATCCTTGTGCTAGGGAATCAAAGTTCTCATAGTTTGGTGGGATGATAGGACACCCGAGGAGGCGAATAATGAGAATGGATGCACAGATGGGACCTGGAGGAAGTAGAACCTCTAGGTTGGGGCACGATCTTCCCGGAACACATGGGATCGAGGGATAGATCATGATGAGACCTGGGTGCTAGGCTTGAACCTCATGGTGGCTTCCTACGTATCCCCGTGGCAGGGAATCAATGTCGATGTAGTTCATCTGAAGACGACTTACCATTGACTGGGGACTTTAATAGCTTACCACCGAATGAGGTTGACAATGGATTGCCGCTAAATGGGGGAACAATGACATATCACTGATTGAGGTCCACTGTTTAATGTCATGAATGATGGGTGTGAACCGATGTGAAAGAGGACTTAGGGACCAGATAGATGGTGGGATTGAACCTTAGGAAGGTCTCTTACATCCCTTTCCCTGGCAAGGATCAAAGTCCATGTAGTTCAAAAAAGGGTTTGGTTGAACTGACGTGAAGCTGGTCAGAACCAATGGGGTGTTGGGCTTGAACCTCAGGGAGGCTTCCTACATACCTCGCCTTGGCAAAGATCAAAGACCACGTAGTTCATAAGGGGTTGGTGAACTGACATGAGGATGGTCAGGACTAATGGATGGTGGGCTTGAACCTCAGAGAGGCTTCCTACGTACCTAACCTTGGAAAGGATCGAAGACCACATAGTTCAAGTGGTGGTAACTGACATGAAGGTGGTCAGAACCAATGGGGTAGGTGAACCAACGTGAGGATGGTCAGGACCAATGGATGGTGGGCCTAAAACTCAGAGAGGCTTCCTACATACATCTAATTCGTAAGGATTAAAGACCACGTAGTATAGGTGGTGTGGGGACTGGCGTGAAGGGGGTCGGAATGACAGGGTGTTGATATTGAACTTCGTAGAGTCATCCTACGTACCCTGCCTTGGCAGGGATCAAAGACCTCATAGTTCAAGTGTTGTTGGGGCTGACGTGAAGGGGGCCGGAATGACTGGGTGTTGGGATTGAACCTCATGTAGGATTCCTGCATACCCTACCTTGACAAGGATCAAATAACTCTTAGTTCAGGTGTGGTTTGGGGATTAGACTCTAGGCTTCCCGGCTACCCCTATGGAGCAACAATGGTTGATGGGACTAACGTAATGAAGCTACCCGGGTGCCTCTATGGAGCGTCAATGGTGAATGTGGCTTATGCAAGGAAGATGCCCTTAATTTCTTCCTCGTTTCTGGCCAAGAGGGCATCCAAACCCACTGGTGGGTTGAGGCCTTCACCTTTGTGCTAGTTCACAAGAGGGATAAGTCCAAGGGAATTGAAATTAGTCTGAACAAAGGGAGATGAAAAGTGTGAATCACATGCCTGACATTCGGAATGCAATGAGGGTGGCGTGGTGATGGAGGATAAATGTTGACTGGGTTCGAAACACAACATCTCGTTTGCCTAAAATGGAGACAAGCAAATGAGGGTTGACTGCTGACCGTGTTCGAAACCCAGGACCTGACTCGAAGCATTTTCCAATGTCTTAAGGGGAGTTGGCCCAGGATGGTAGGTGAGCTGATGTGGCATGTGAACAGGCCGTTAGGGGGTCCCATTTGTCAAGGAATTGGATGATGATCCAAATGAATGACACGCAAATCGTGAGGTGGAGTGATGGAATGTTTGAACGGATTCCAACACTCTTGAAATTATGCCACTGTAATCATGGAATTAGGCATCTTATGTTTGGAGCATAATGCATCTCTTGTTTGGAGAAAGATGCATCCTATGTTTGGAACATAGGGTGTACTATAGTTTATAGTCATGTGGAGAGGACTATTAGTCATATGTCACCTAGAAATGGTTGGTATTGGGTCTTACACAAGGGCAACACTTTCTGGTTCATCCTGGAATATCAGCCAAGTGATGGGGTTTGGATCAGTTACTTGAGGAATTGTATGACTCAGGGTACTCGGGATATTTATGATGAGAATCTCAACTCACGACATGGGAAATGAACCAAGAGAAATATTCTAACTCAAGGCGTCTCATGGTGTGCTAAGGAGTATCTCAAATCATGGTATTCCATAGGTGGAAGGCAGCTGTTCATAAGGGCCCAATGGAAATAACCATTGTCTTGGTTCGAAAACTTTTTTGTGAGACTCTCCATTTTTCATGGGGGTCAGTGATGGTAGCATAGGGACCGGCCTGGAGGGTTGGGGCCACAACCTAACACCGACCCCAAGTGGGGGTGCAGGGATGCAGCCCCCGTGATATGGACTAGCGGGTGCAGGCCTGAGCACTATTGCGCGTAAGATTTCCTACACATAGGATGGGCTGTACACAATATTGGACTGTACGGCATAGGTTCACGCATGATTTAGAAGCTTCATACTATTGCATGCAATATTGAAGTCCTACACACAAGATTTATGTCTTGCGCGCAAGATTGGATGTTTTGCGTGCAAGTGTGAAATCTTGCGTTCCAAATTGGATTCTTTGAGCGCAAGTGTGGAATATTGCACACACAAGACTTAGTCAGAAAATATGCTATATGAGGATCAAACCACTATGGGCCCGTGCAAAAGCAGACCCATATGGGACCTATTGCGCAAGATCTCACATGGAGGATTCTATTCTTCCACATGGATGTAGAAGAGGTGGTCTTACATGTAGTAGAGCGACGATCGACCTCCGGAGACCTCTCTCGAGGGGTGGGGGATACACTTTTATTTATCAGTGAACCTGGGAGCAGTTTCATGAAAGATTCTGCACGCACAAGATCTTTCTCGCACAAGGGTTGCGTGTTAACTTCCACATGCGCAAGTTTTTTTTCGCGCGGACTACAGCAAGCGCACACACAAAGGGGTATCTGACATCTGCTTTGGCACAGAAGAATCTTGACCGTGGATTCTCCTCTTATGACCACCTCTCAAAACTTGTGCGCCCCTTCCTTAGACATTTTAGGTACCCTGGCTAGAAGATGCCCTCTCATTGGTCGCGTAAAAGGTTTGCGCGACATGTTGCACATAAGATTTTACTGTTGCACACAAGATTTCATACTTTTGTGCAAAACAACCATTATTTCGTGCAAGATTTAACTTCATGTGTGAAAAACCATTATTCTTGCGTGCAAGATTTTACTTCTTGTGAGAAAAACTGTACATTACCCCAAAATCATCCCGGACGGCCATTTCCAGCATCCTGACTTCGAACGACCATAACATTTGATTTGTAAGTCCTTTTGTTCTCCACGAAAAGTCAAATTGAATCTTGGGGAACGAGCTAAGCTCCAAAATCATATGTGGAAGCATTCAGTGAATTGCATGGACGTGTTTTCCAAGGCCAACAAGGATGAAATGGAATAATTTAATTTCTTATGTATCTTAATTCCAGATTTATGTTATATGTTTCATAATACATATATATATATATATGTATATAATATTTTTTAGTAAAAAAATTATTATGGATTTTCAATCATACACTTAATGGTACTGATGAACTATAAAATTTAGTTAACAGAAACTTGATAATTTATGGAAAACACATGATTAAGGGATGATAATCCATTATATGTTCTAGATGTTGGGATAATGATAAAAGGAAAATGAGATTCTAGTCCTGAATTAATAAATTATATAGTAATCATTTACTTGGAAATATTTAATTATTTCTTGACAAAGTTTTTTATTCTATCATTAGGGGAGTTAATATTATTTCTTTATTTAAGGAATATATCTAATAATATGTTTTTTTATTTATGTAATGAGGAATCATATATTATTTCAATAAAGTTTTATGGTAATTTAGTTTATTACAATGTTTCAAGAGAATACAAGATGAAGGTATTAACTTGATTGGTATGTGACAATCAAGATCTACATTATGATATTTAATGGATTGATGTCAGGTTGATTTTGTGAAATTTAGTGACCTTATTTCTAATAGTCTTTATTTAAGTCTTTTGGAAGGGTTATATGGTTAACCATTTATGGAATGGTTTATGTTGAACTGTGGATGGGGTTTTATATATCAGTGTATTAACCGACCATAGAATGATCTATCCATAAAAGATAACCAATGTTAACATTTTTTACTATAGATAAATGGAAAAAATTATTATTCAATTATGGATCTTATTTAGTGCTTCAAACATGAAATAATTCATATCTTGGAGTAAGAGATTATGAAGAAATAGAACAAGGAACAACTAGATGATTAAATTATGCCGATGAATATAAAATATATCTAGAAAGTTAATTTTAACATGTTCATAGTATAAATAAAAAAAGAAATTAAAGAAATTAAAAAAAAGATATTGAATTAAAATTTTGTCCTCGAATCATAACTTTTTATGATATCAATGACCTTTTTCAAACATCTATGGTTTATGGTTTGTGGTGCTTAACTCTCTCCCAAATATGTTCTTTATCACTCTTTATTAGTGTTTGGGTGTTAGTTTTCTCTCATATGACCATGTTTTCACTTCCCAACTAGGTTCACTTATAATGAAACCAATTATTTGTTACTTAATATGACTTTCATACATGTATTTCTCTCTTTCAAGATTATATTTATTAATATTTTTTGTGATTTGGGTTTCTATGAAGAAATTTTCAAATGTTTTAACATTGATGACTGAGATGAATTTCAACGGTGAAAAATTGTTTAGGTGGGAAGAATTTAACACCCATAGATTTTGTGAATTTTTAAGTTATATTAATGTTTCTCATATTTTTTCATAACACATAACACTGGGTTTATCATTAGTGACACAAATCATCTGTTTTAAAAAGACTTTTCATATTATTGAAATAATATGAAATTGATTGTTATCAATTAGCCATTGGAATGGTCTATATGATTTATAAAAAATAAGTTATGAAATATATATGTTTTACACATGTATATTAAATTGTTTCCTTGGTGTCCAATTAATTAAAAATGAAAATAAAAAACTATTTAAAAATAAGGGAAATCATTCCCAGAAAAACTATTTTTAGTAAGATAAACATTTTTTTACAATACTAAAATAAACCATAAAAATTTGGTTAATGGTTTTAATGAAAATTATATATTTTATATTCAATAAACTATTTAACGGTCATCTTATGTGGTTATTATATATGATATTAGAATAAATATATTTTTATACTAAAAAATATATTTTTATAAAAGCTACTTTTGTCCCATTTTTGAGCACATATTTTGAAAATACATTTAAGTAATTTTTTAAAATTTATTTGAAACAAATATTGTCTATATTAAAAAATACTATGTAAAATTATCTTAGAGTGAATATTTTAGATTTTTTGAAAATATTTATTTTTTGATGAATTTTGAAAAATGATGAATTCTAATTGAAAACTTCCTTTTAGTTTTAAATATTTTTAGTTTTGAAAAGTATTTTAAATTATTTTCAAATTAAAATTAGTAAAATTTTAGATCAATTACTATAATGTAGGTAATTGTAATCATTTTTTATCGAAATTTTGAAATAAAAAACATGCAAACTCTTGACCATTTTCTCTTTGAAAACACATTTTCTCGCCATATTTTTAGATTAATTTTAAATTAAAGTATTCATTTTCGATGTATAATTTGTGTAAAATGAATTTTATATTATTAATAAACATAATTTATATTATTTAATATGGTTAAAATAATTTTTGACAAAAATTGATACTAAAAATTCCAAATTATTTACTATAGTTAAGGTAAAACTGGGTTTATCTAGGGTGAAACTAAAATTATAATGTTTATAATATCCTAAGAAATACTCTAAAGTTTTTTTCTTAACGTATTTCAAACTTATTATTTATAATTCTTGATAATAATCCATTTTTTATCCTTTTGGAATGTGAAAAACATGGGTACACCTTCTTCATTTCAATAAATTATAAGTGTGCCACTCACCACACATATAAAATACCACCCCTCTCTTATATAATTAACATCATAAAACCCTTTTGGTTTAGTTAATCCCTACCAAAACACCTTTCAAACAAAACTCATCTCATCTTAGAAACCTTATTTGGGGCCCAAATCCAACCTAGGAAGACTTTGTGTGAAAACCTAAGGTGGATATCTGATGATTATGTAACATTATTCAATATACATTTTTATTTTTTTAATTCCTACACTTCCTTAAATACTCATTAAACCATGATGATATAACAAAACAATTATATTATATATACTTTAATGTTTTTATTTTATGTTCATGACCTAAAACTATCTGTACTTTCAACAAATGGGTTATAAAATGATCAGTCATGTGTATGGTGGACTACTGCCTCGTAAACCAATATCATTTTTTATTCTATTACCAACTCTCACAGTTGGGTATGATGATGGATATAATGAATTCATAAGATATTTATAACATAATTATTATAACTTCCCAACCTAGGATCCACTAAAATGGTTCCCCAATCCTGTGGGTCACGTAGCACAAAGCACTCCTCCCCATACTCCAGAGGCTTCTGACTATCAGTGAGAATCCAATTCAGTAAGGTTAGGAGACTATAACCCCATATTATATTCCCACATCAGATATAAATAGATATAATAAATAAGATAAGATTATAAAATAACCAACATCATAGTGTAAATAAAGTCCATAAATAATCATAGAGGAAAATGGAACATCCAAATAGTAGCAATCAATAGCCGTAGGTTAAATCATATAAAAAATGATTTCATGGAATGTTGATGTACAAAAATGGAGTATACGGGACACAATGGACATGTATATAAGAAATTAAATCAAAATTTAAAAATGACTAAAAGATGGATCCCTTAGAATAATGATTATATGCTCAACTCTTGCTCCCACACTCAATGATATAAGCTAAATAGATCAAGCATCTCTACCAGGGTGATCAACCTTATCCAAACATATAGTCATGAAGTCTAATAAGGTACCAAAGGTAGTTTGAGTATGTTGTAATATAAACTCAATATGACACCATTGATAACTTCAAGAATAATCTATCCAATTTATATATCATAGTAGTTTGTGGATTTAATGAATAATAAAAAATGAAGGAAAATAAATACCAACCAGACTAGGTTCCTATATGATTCCAATAAGGATCTTCCTTTTTCAAAATAGGCTAGTGTATTTATAATCCTTGTAACTATATATATATATTTATTATATATATATGATGAATATATATATATATTAACATACAATATAAATGTATAGACGTATAGAGGCATGTAAGTGGGTACTAAGTGCTAGATAGACCAGGGGCATATCTCAGGTGTCCATAAATCATCTAACAAGACAATGGATTCATCAAGGGTATAACCCCTAAGTCTTATATGAATTTTAGACATCATTCACATCACTTGATTCGGTGGGTGAGTCATCATTCCGAACACCTGACAGAGAGGAATCTGGAATGTCATGCACATCATCTAAATAAAAGTATAATGGTGTGAGACATCATGACCATCAACCAACATGAGGGATCCTGAAATGACATTATTAGCATAACACTTAACCATAGTTCATCAGATAATATCAATAGAATAGTAAAAACAATAATAAACATGATGGATTACCTTTAAATCATTTATATTCATTTTACACAATTTAATTTGATGCACACAATTTATATAATCCCTTTTTGTAATTATACAGAATGTGGGGTGGCCATGTTACATAGTCTAATACCTTTAACATATTCCCTTTAATTTATTAACCAAGGATAGTCTATTTTAGAGTTATTACAAACACTTAAAAAGTGATATGGACAATTAATCATTTTTCTAAATGAGGTAAAATAAACCAACACATACAAAGTAGTGGTTTTCAATAGGTAAGAAACCTCTGATCACTTCATGCATGTGTATGGGGTTTATCATATTATTATTTAATAAATTTAAGATGGAATGAAAAATTAAAAGGAATCATATAGAAATTTACAGCAGGAAAACAACAAAAAAATATGAAAACCCCTAAGCATTTATAGAAAATTATTTTCCCGCATATATTAGGAATCTAAAAGACCATGCATCAGGTATTAACCTTTTATTTGAAAAATAATATTTGAAAACTGAAGAAGAGACCAATTCTCAGAAATTAGGACATATGAGGTCACACCAAAATAGTGCAAGATATATGATGATATCCTATTATAGGAAGAAATATGATTTGTATGTTTACCATTTTGGATCTAATGTGACAGATATAGATGAAAACAAATATCAGAAGGAGGAATGATAGATGAACCTAGGTTGAGGCAGATATGGAGCTCCCATACTTGGCTCCTATTATGTGCAAGTGGAAAAAATATTTTAAAAAAAATCTTGTTTGAATTTTAAAAAAAATACCCATGGGAATTTACATGGTGTGCCGAGTATATTTTCCATGAAAATATTGGGCTTCTACTATTCTAGGGAAAACCAACATCAATACATGAAAAAAGGGTGAGGCATATACACAACATGTAATTTAATACATGTCATGTATCCATTAGAATACATATAATGAATACAAGTTAGGTATTCTTTCAATAACCAGACTCCTCCCCCTTTTTTATCTCCCATTCACAAAGAAAACTTACCTAACCTAATGCATGATCTCCATGTTTTCTTCTAAAATAGAAAATAAATCAAGCGTTTGACTAAATTTAGGAGGATTTGTACCTCTCCAAAAATATAGATTGTTAAACCTCCCTTCCTTAAATAAAATTTTCCCCAAGATAGCTTTATGATGGTTAAGAAGGGTCATCCAAGAAATGCTTCAGCCACTATTCTTGTTTATTATCTTCCCACTCCTAGGTCTCATTCTATACTTGGTCATGCTGCCATATCACCTGTACTTATAGAACGAATTTACCTTGATGAGTCTTCAAACTCTGATCAATGATACATAATGTGTACTCCTCAAAGGAATAATCCATATCTAACCCAACCTCATTATCCTATAAAACATGTGACGTGTATGGATAAAATTGGGATAGTTGGGAAACATAAAAAATGTTATGCATATACCTGTGTCTCTAATGATGTATTGTCTAGTAAGCCACTAGTATGATTCCCTCTAAATCAAAGAAGGGAACAATTTATTTAAGAAATATATTACCCAATCTCCAAATCCATCTATGGTCCAGCTAGAGAGATACATGCTAGAAAATCTTCTCATTATCCTAAAAATCAGGAGGTCTTTGGTATTTGATGTAATATGGTTGATGTCGAGATTGGGCTATCAATATGCACTTCATGATCATACAGAGTTTCTCAAAATTCTACTAATCAATACATATTCCATGAATATTTTCCTCCCATTACTATTAGGATCATAAAGATGATCAGAATGACCTAGGATATAAGCTCTCAAAGTATTACATCTAAATGGAATTCATATTTTTGTTATTTTAAGGGAAATCAACTACGGTTTTGAGTTTCCCAAAAAAACCCCCAAAGTGAAGGAAACATACACAAATGATTCCATATAACACATGAATCATACCCTCATACATTCCATAATTCGGAGGGTAACAGGCCATTCATATAATCTCATGTGCACCCAAGGCCTTATGAATAATTTCTAAAACTGATACGTGAACGGAGCCTCTCTATCAGATCTGATAGAATGAGGATCTCCATGAAGATGTATAACATCTCTATATTATCCACACATAAGGTCTCTCAAATAGGTAATAAATTTATGACCTTATTTAAATTATCAATGAATACCCAAGCATCATGATTTATATCATAAAATATAGTAAAACCTGTCACAAATTCCATAGAGGCATCATCCCATTTCCACTCAGTAATAGAAAATGGTAGTAAAATTTATGTCTATCACTAATGTTCTTCCTTCACCTTCTAATAGGTAGACCATATAGTGCTAAATCTAACTATCTTTCATTTCAGATAAAGACACCAATACTAGTGATGTAGGTCTTGATACATCATGGTGACATCGAGATATACTTCCCAAACTAAGGCATGATATTCCCTCATTAGTTCTGCTCATATGTCTACTAGGATTGATATGTTCCCATGTATGCATAATATCCCATCCTTATCGACTGTCTAACTAGGTGATGCATCCATATTATAGTTACTCTCACTCAAGACTAATCCCTTATTATCTAAAATATTCATCATCGGCTCCCATTCAAAAAGGGTAGAGATCATCATTGAAGACAAGAGGATAGACTTCCCATGATCATCTTGAAACTCAACATAAATTTCCTAAAACAAGGTTATGATTTTCCTCTCACCATTGGCGTCCTAAAAAACTTGTCTCTTATTATTCTTTCTCAGAGCATCAGCTAATTCATTTCCTTTTCCATGAATATAGGAAAGGTAAAAATCATATTATTGTAGGCACTCAACCCAAATAAATTGTATGTGATTCAAATAATGTTGTGTAAGATATATACGTGAGGCTTTGTGATAATTTAATTCCAATAATGGTCCTCAAGTAAATAATTCCTCCAAAAAAATAAATATTAAACTACAGTTTCTAGATTGAGATCATCAGTCCGGTAATTACGCTCACAAGACCAAAATTAATGAGACCTATGCACCATGAATTATACCTACATTAAAACATCCCTTATCCTAATACCTGATCCATCATAAAAAAAATATATCCTGCTAGGATATAGAAGAATCAAGATTGTAACTAAATTCAACAATCCATTTGACTCAGGAAATGTCGTTTCATAATATTTTGAAAACACAAATTTCACACCCTTTATAGGCAAGCCTATAAGAGGAACTTCTTGGATGAAGCAATTATAATACCCAGATAGCCCCAAAAAAATATGTATATCAATGAAATAATTGGGATTCTCCTAGGAAACTATAGTTCTCACCTTTTTTGGGTGTACAGATACTTCTAACTTGGATATGATATAACCGAGAAATAATACTTTGTCAATACATAAGTATACCTTTCTAATATTCATATAAATTTAATGCTTAATTAGTTTATTTAGAATTATCTCGAGATGGTTGGAATTTTACTATCACAAATTTGAATACACTATGATTTCATCCATAATACTACCATTAATGAATCTTGGTCTGGGTGGAATCTCTAATTCACCAGATATGTAAAAAAAGTTGGTACATTCATGGGACCGAACAACATTACCAGGTACTAATATATAACATACCCTATTTAGAAAGTGATATGAGTTATGTATGGATAAATAACATGTACTTCATCACATTAATACCTAAAATCAATCTCGGAGAACACCTGTTCTCTTCTAATCAATTCGAAGAGATTTTCTATTGATCTAGTTGATGATGATTTTTTACTAAAGGTGGGTTATACCATTGTTAATCAACATAAAACTAAAGCATATCATCTGCATTCTTGTAAAAAATGACCAGTAAACCCCACATTGAGGTATAGGGAAACATAAAACCATTATCATCTATGTCTTCCAAATTCTTCTTTATAATCAAAAGAATAGTATTTTCCATCCTATAAGGAAGAATGAACATTGATGGTGCTCCCAAAACTATCTTAATAGAAACTTCTACCTCTCCCACCAGATTTATCATATAAACATCATCAGGGATAACTACCCTAAAATTAGCCGCAAAGGAGGGAAAATAGTAGTTATTGTTCCCAGATCATCCAAGAAGAGACTGGTAAACTAAGATGTTACTCTTCCTATCCCCTCCCTTCTAGTTCTATCTCAAGATGCATGGACACCCAATTATCCCTTATGTCAATGATTATCAAACTATGGTAATGTAATAATAACCCTAAAGTAATAACAATCAATGTGGTCTTGACTGGGAACTAAAAAGTCCATCTTGAGAATTACAACGAATACTACCATGTCAAGGATGAAAATATTCCATACAAAAATGCATCCGACTATCTTAATGGGATAGTCCTTACATCAAAGAATTCTCTATAATCGAATACCCAATGGGGTATTGAGTGTCATCACACCATAGAAGTTCCCCGTTTTGAATCCTAGACTCTCCATAATTTTTAGAGATATAAAATATTGTGACACGCCTGTGTCAAATAAGGAATAAAATAAAGTAGAGGCTGCTAGAATATTACATAAAATAGTATATGGTGTGAATCTTTTCTCCTTCATCATATGATGCACTACATTTAATTAAACCATATGGAGGCCCTTATCCACAATAATAATTCCATGAGAATTCCTACTATACTAGTTCTATAATTCATGAGCACGATTTACTCTTCCTTGATCACCACACCAGCATAATTGTTTGGCATTATTCTAGATACCTGGATGGTGATATACTATTAGTCCTACTTGGGAACATGGTGTAGGTTTAGATCCCCTCTCACTCTCCACTAGGTGTAAATGTTCTACATAAATGGTAGATATGTATCATCCTTCCATATCCTTCACATTCCACTAGGTATCACATACATTGAGGGTTTGTATGTCCTTTTTTCTTGCACTAATGATGTATGATGAAACTATCATTATAATATTTTTAACTACTGCTACCCCATAAGATACCTCAAAGTAAAACTTTCATCTGTTAGAAGAACCATCAGTAGGTCTGGGAGATTTCCCTCTTCAGATCGCACTGTCGACTGCCCTAAACATCCACATAGTGATGAGGGCCTCATTAAATATCTTAAAAATAGTATTCAAATGCATGATTTCAACCTATGATCAGATGGAATATACCTTAACATCCATGAATCTCTTGGTAGTCATGAGATCATCACCCACCAGATTCATTCTGAATCAATATAACATTGTAAAATATGAAGAATATTCCATCATTGATATTCCTCCATTAAAAGAATTCCTGAAATCTTATGACTGGTTAGCACCCAACATATGGGGTAAGAATTAATCATAGATGACTGTCTGGAAATCCCTTCAGATCATATCTCGGTGTCTCTATTTATAAAAACACTTCTCATTATTACACATTAATAAATGATTTAATTACATAAAATTACACATAATAAAACCCAAAATATTGATAATTCTGGTGTATTTTGGAATTAGTTACATTGAATTACAACATTAAACATGAATTACAACATCTTTATTGAAAAATTCATTACCATGCTTGATCTTAAAATGGAATTAGATAACTTGGGAAAAAACATAAGAAAGTGGTGATCCATAAAGCTGAGTAAGGGAATAAATTTGGAATAACATGAAGATAATAATAAACTTTAGACAAGGAATGTCAATGAGTCATAAAGGAACATGGATTATAATGAATGGTATATCATGATAGTCATAACATTAGAAATGTGGAAACAACATAAAACATTACATCATAAAAATAGGCCCAGGATAAAACTCCATGAAATCATGGTGTAAAAGGACCCGTAAAAGAATTAGGTATAAACTTATCAAAAAATAATTTATCATGATACTAAACATTACCTAACACATTGGAGCGCTATATAATTCTAGGTGCACCCGTCACTTGCATTTCATTCTCATGCTTAAGTGTACTACATAGACAATAATACATGGATTTATTAATCATTATAATTTATTCCAAGATCATGTTGTGTGTAATAAATACATGTAATATTCTAATAAAAAATTATATGTTTATAAATTTGAATATTCTTCATAAACAATTGGTATGGTATTCACTACACAATTGGATTGGCAAGGAAAATTGTGGTGAAAATTCGTTAGTATAACGACATCAATTAAAAAAATCATAAAATGGGTCTCTCAACATTTGGACATTAAGTGTATTGTAATAGGTACATGTAATGACATTTTCACACATATATAATTAGAAAAACATGGTATACAATAATAAATAATCTTGAATAAAATGAGAATGGAAATGATGCTTTTGAAATTTTGGTATGTTAATAGGAGTAAGTGGGAGGGATTGGTGAGAGAGAAAGGGGTATCTCATCATTTATAAATAATAAGGGTAGTATTTGAAGGTTTAAATAAATAAACCATAATTATTAATTTAAAATAAAAGGGCATAAGAAGATAAAGAAACTTGGATAAAGATGAGAAATGAAAGAACCCTTACATGAGTATGTGGCTCCCAAAGCTTGAAAAGAGGCTTCATGAGATCTTAGAGCACCTTGGTGGGATTCTAGAGAGGGGATGAAATACTAAAGAGGTGATCCATGGTTTTTTAGTTAATATAAGTTGGATCTTGGGTTGGGTTTATATAAGAAATGGGAAGGGAATTCTTTAATATTTCACAAACATAGGTTTTGGACTCTATATAATAAAATATATGAAACCAAAAAAACACCCATGGATTTTACCCTTGGTTTTTACCAATGTGGGGAGGTATCATTATTTTATTTTGACTAGGGAAGAACAAGTTAAAATATTACCCTTGTTTATCTAGAGGTATCACACTCTTTTAATGAAATGAATTTAAAATCCTAAAATATATTATATGTTTTGGAGGATTCCTAAAGGCATTATAAAATTAAAAAAAGAAACTTAAAATAACATTATTTTAAGATATAATATATATTTTCTATATTATACCCATTATAATATTTATTACATCATTTTTGGTTCATTATGGTTCCATAAAACACAATGTATATTTATACGGTATTTAATTTTTACCCAAAAATTCCACTGGCCTAGAAGATAATGAAACATTCAAAAAGGATAATATCAATGTTCTTATTACAAATATAATATATATATTATCTAAATAAATTTCTAAATATTCTAATTCTCACTTTTAAAATAATATTCAACATTTATTTTAAAATGCTGGGTTTTTGACAATAAATGTTTTTGAACCCTTAAAAAAGTACATTTCACTTAATAAAAAATATATGACCATTTATAATTAGTAAATTTTTTAATAATATAATTTTATTAAAATAATATAATTTTATTAAATCCGTTTATTCATCAAAATAAATCCATTAATTTGATTTGAATATTACCCAATTATACAATTTCTATGTAATTGAATCAACATAAAAGTAATTTATAAAGTAAAAAACAAAAATTGAAAATAAATTCAATATTATATACAATATACATATTTGTATTATTATTTACATGATGAATATCCATTTATTAAATCATTGTATGCCAAAAGATCAAGGTTTGCTACGAGGAGACTTTCATGGATCCATTTCTAAAACATGGTTTGGGTTCTGATCTCAATGAGATTGAACTTCTCTAATAAACGATTTTGTTCATACTTAAGATATTGTATATCATCATTGTCTTGGTCAATGGGAATCCAATAGATTCTATCTCCCTCATAATCTCTAATAACTGGGCCTCATAGGGCATGATTCTTTTGGTTATTTCCATCACATCCTTTGACTAGGTCAATTGGATTTATTAAAAGCCCTATATTTATACAAATCATGTGATCGTTGTTCAATGGATAAATTAACAACAGTAAATATTAATAATGTTATTTTAAATCAAATAAGATATAAAAAAATAATTTCATGTGTTTCCAATAAACATATTACATAATAAGAAATTTAATTAAATAAAAAAGTGAAACATTATTTATAACAGTTCGGGTCGTTGAAATCTTCCACCCTAGAGAAATATTTCTCCAAAAATTTTCATTTAAAACTCTAAAAATAGATGAGGGTAATTATATCCCATCACTTACTCCGGTTCCCATGTTTTTTCTTCAAACATTTGGTTTCTTTATGGAACATTGACAAGATGCATTGTCTTATATTGTAGAACTTTGTCTATACTATATAATATCTTCACTGGATTCTCCTCATATGAAAGATAATTTTCCAATGGTACCACCTATAGATTGAGTAAATTTGAGTGTTTAGTTTTGTAAATCCACAATAGTGATACATTGGATACATCATGAACTTGAGACAGGTTAGTTGGGAGTGCAAGTCTGTAGGCCACCACTCCATTTTGATAAAGGATCTCCAAAGGGACGATGTATCTTTCACTAAGATTTTCCTACTTCCCAAATCCCATCACTTTATTAAATGGATATATGTTGTAAATAACATGAATCCAACATCAAACTATATATCTCATTGAAGATTGTTAGTATAGCTCTTTTTTCATCTCTAAGCAGCCTTGTTGTACTATTGAATGGTCTTAACCTTTTCTACCATTTCCTCAACCATTTTAGGACCTATAATTTTTCATTTCCAAATAAAATCCCAACATGTAGGTGTCCTTAACCTCTTCCCATAAAGGGATTCATAGGGATACATTTGGATGCTTGACTGGAAACCGATGTTGTAAGAGAACTCAGCCGACAGAAGATGTTGAACCAATACTCTTTTGAATTCAATTGAGCATACTCGCAACATGTCATCAACTATCTGGATATGATCTTTTATTGGATATCATTTTGAGGGCGATATGCCATTTTAAAGTGAAAATAAGTGTTTAGAGCATGCTGATTACTTTTCCAAAACATGGTGGTAAATATTGGATATTGATTGGATACAATTGATAAGGGTTATCCATGATAGATGACATCTTCCCAGATGTATATCTATGAAAGTAGATTTAGTGATAATTCCTCTCATATTATAATTAATTTCTAATACTTTGTAAGACATTCCACCCCAACCCATATAGAATTATTCCATCTTGATGTATTTGGAAGATTAGTGACAAAATCTATAGTGATGTTTTACCATTTTCATGTAGGTATGGGTAATGGTTCTATCATCCCATTGTATTTTTTCCTTTCCACTTTCACTTGATGATATACAAAACATATTGATATGTATTCTATAATATATATCATCATATAGTCCCACCAATAGTGTTTTATGAGATCTAGATACATCTTTGTGCTTCCTGGGTAGATGGGGACGGTTGAGCTATATGAATCATCCGAAAACTCTTTATTTAACTTAAGACTTGACGTTACATATAGTATTGACTAAAATATTATAACACATTCATCATTAACATTGAAATCCAAGGATTTACCTTTCCTTATAGCTTACAATTTCTTTTAAATTCCCACATAAACTCTTTGACAATCCTTTAGCCTCTACAGAAGATATGGTTTAGAATTCATTTGTGAAAGGATTAATGATTTTCCCTATATTATGATTCCCATGATCATCCTTTTTATGTTTAAGAAGATCATAGCCTTCTCAATTCTCATTAATGAAAAAATTACAAGATACTTTCTACTTATATCATCTTCCACTTTATTCTCTTTCCTAGGATGGTAAGGAATTGAGCAGTTGTACTTTTTGATTTTCTCTCCCCATCATCGGTGGTTCACATTTATCTCTTTATGTGTTAATATATACATGAGTCTTTTTGATCCATGTATATTTCAAAATTCTCCACAAAGAGATAATTAAACCAACTTTTTAACATGAATATCACTATAGATAACTCCAGATCATACATTGGGTAGTTATGTTCAGGAAATTTTAACTTTCATGAAGCATAGGCTATGAATGTTTCATTTTGTATTGACACACTCACCCATCCTTTTCTCGAATCATCATTTAATACCACAAAATGTTCTCCCATTGATGATTTTATAATAATAGGGGTAGTGATAAGCCTTCTTTTTCAAATCCATGAAGCGTTATTCACACCCATCATTCAAAGAAATCTTGACTCCATTCTGATTAATTTTTATAACAGGGTTTGAAAATCATGAGAAATTTCACACAAATCAGCGATAATACCCCAATGAACCAAGTAAACTATGAATATCATTCACGAATGTTGTACTCATCCCTCCAATAACTTATTCTATTTTTTAAGGGTCTATATATATCCCATTTGTTGTGTTGATAAGCCATAAGAAAGAGACTACCTTCAAATAAAACTCAAATTTTCAATGCTTGGCATTAATATTTTTCTTCTGTAATCTCTTTAGCACAATACTAAAATGCTCTTCATTCTCCTCCTTACTATTGTAATATATTATAATATCATCTATAATTACTACCATAAATTTGTCAAGGTAATCTCAAAATCCTATTTTCATCAATTCCATTAATTTTGAGGGAGTATTAGTATGTCTAAATAGAATGAATATGAATTCATAGTTCCCGTACCTTGTATGAAAAATTGTCTAGAAGATATTCCTCTTCTTTACCCCAACTTAGTAAAATACTAACCATATATCCACCTTAGAGAAGCAATGTGATCTACATAGCTACTCAGATAACTCATCAATCTATGTAATATGATACATGTTCTTTATCATGATCTCATTGAGCTCATGATAATAAATTCAATGGTGCATTAACCCACTATTCTTCTTAATGAATATGTGGTGCCCCCCATGGTGAAGCACATGGGCATAAGAAACCCTTATCCAAATTCTCCAATAGTTTTCTATTCATCTACTTGAGTTCCATCACATCTATTCTATATGGATTCTTGGATAATGGAAACACCCTAGATATAATCTCAATTAAAAACTAAACTACTCGACAATGAGGAAGACCAGACAATTCATCAGGAAATGTATCAGTGAATTCCATCATAATGGGTATGTATAAAAGGATGATCTTGTCCTTAGACTCAATAATTTGATCTAGATATTATTTCTTATATGGAAATAATATCCATTCTAGATATTATGGTTCTAATTAGGATTCATCCTCATTCTTACACTTATAGAGAATTGGGGGTTGATTTTAAATACGGATAGTGATTTCCAGCTCGCAGAAATATTTGTTCGCTATATATATGGAGATAAAATCCATGACAATTATTGCAACAAATTCCACTGAAGTGATTATGAAAAGGTTCATCAGGATATTCAGAAAACAATCATTAACATGGGAGGAGTTATATACTTGGGATGTAGTAATTTCCCTATTTTTTATTTTCATCGATAGTTATACATCAAAGATTTTTGATGGTGTTTGGATTGTTTTACTTAACTTTTGTTATATAAAGGAATGTTTATAACCATAATAAAAATGTATGTCGACTATTATTGAATGAATAACTAGCATACCTATCACCACATTATTTTTCAGGATTCACATCTGTGGTTGTTATTGAAAAAACTCACCCTTATAGATTTGTAGGTTATTTTTTGTCTCTAAAAACCCATGTATTAGTGCATTGGTATTAAAATATCCACGGTTCTTTACATTTGTATCAATGAGAAATACGCTGAGGGTTGACCAGATAACTCATTTCCTCCATCGATGTTGCAAGTTTCTCTTACCGACAATCACTGGCTTGGTGCCCTTCCTTCCCTCACCTAAATCATTTCCCCACCCCTTCATGAAATATCCTACTTTATTCGTTCTGTAACTTTGGAAAATGTGATTTCGATATTTATTTATGTTATTATATCTCTCTATTAGATCTCCAAAACTGAATTCCTCATTCCACTTCTTATCCTCATGATACCCTTGATATTTGCCTATAACTATTTTGCCATTTAGGGATCATAGAACAATTTCCTCATATATATCGAAGTCATGTATCTCTATGGATTTCATTAGGATAAGTTTTATCCCACCAAATAAATATCCAACCATGGAATCAGGGATAACGACCAAGAGAGAGTCATACCATGCAAGTATTGTGATGTTTTCCTCATATAGTCTGATAGATTCATTGTATTTTTTCCTGAGGGTATAGAAATCCGTTTCCATTTTAAGATGGAGAGTGCAAGGAAAATACTTATTGAAAAAAATTCTAGAAATCCATTAACCCTATTGATTCAATATATTCCACAGGCTTCATACTTTTAATCAATTTCCACCACTAATAAACTTAACATTCCATATGATCAACAATCCGAAGGGCCTTCTAGTGTTCATAACATTTAAGGATAGATAAGACATTTTCAAAAGAGTTTCTCCACTGTTCTATGATTTAATAATCATATAAACCATTTTAATTAGGAGGCCTTTGATGCATGAAGATCTATATTGTATCTTGATCTCTCTAAATGGTGTTTTTACACTCCTACTGATCCATTTTTATATTTATAACTGAATTCAGCAGAGAGAGTATCATCATGAAGTGTTTGATTTCTACACCAATTGGGTTGGGCATATCATTGGTCCAATCATCCCTTTTCACTTCACATTTATTTTTTACCCAATTCCACCTATTTTCATCCATTTTCTAGAAGAAAAGGATAATTAAGGATGAGTATATTTAACTTCTAAACACAGAAATGGTAGTTTAATGAAAATTAAGGGATACCTTTTAATGTATATTTATTTCCATAATATAGAGATTTCTAGGCTTCAATATTTTTTATCCATGATATATTTCCAAACATATACTCTTATTTATATTTTTTACACCCTTAATATTTCTTTACAATGATATTATAAATTACCATGGAATATCCCCTGATACTGTCAAACCTTGTGTGTATTGAGGACCATTTATGTGTACCAAGTTACCCTAAGTCAGGCCTGAAACACCTTGTAGGAGTTGTTACTCCTAGGTACACTTGTACCAGAACGACGTCCACTTGTAGTATCTATATAGGGATTTATTTTCATATAAACCACTTACACTATACTTACTAAATTTTATGGATATTTTCTAATACTTATTATTATCCCTAAGGATTTCTCTATAGTTTTCTATTCCTAATTGAAAAAATAACTAAACCTTTTCTCTAATACCAACTATAAAAAAATTTCTATTTATTACACATTAGTAAATGATTTAATTATATTAAATTACACATAATAAAACAGAAAAGATCAAGAAGTCTAGTTTATTTTTGAATTAGGTACATTTAATTACAACTTTAAACATGAATTACGACATCTTTGTTGAAAACTTCGTTATCATTATTTAGCTTAAAACTTCATTAGATAACCTGGGGAAATTCATATGAAACATGTGAGACTTAAATCATAGTATGGGAATAAATATGAAATAACATAAATATAATAACACATGTTAGATAGGGAATATCAATGAGGTATAAAGGAACATGAATAATAAGTTATGATATAGCATGTTTATCATAACATCATAAATGTTGAAACAACATAAAACACTACATCAAAAACATAGGTCAAGAACAGTGGATCAACTCTTTTGAAACCATTATAAATAGAAAAATTTCTATTTATTACACATTAATAAATGACATTGGCACCCTGAATTATACTAAACATTACCCAATGCATTTGAGAACTATATAATTCAGGGTGCCCATGTCACTTTCACTTCATTCTCGTGCTTAAGTATGCCAAATAGATAATAAAACATGGATTCATTCATCATAATAATTTATTCCAAGATCTAGTTGTTTTGAATAAATACATCTAATTCACCAATAAAAAGGTATATATTTATAAAAGTGAACACCCTTGATATTAGATGTGCATGTTATTCACTATGAAATTGGTTTGGCATGAAAAATCACAGTGAAAATTCAACAACATAAAAGTGTCACAAAACAAATTCATAAAATGGGTTTAAGATAGTGAAATGGGTCTCCCATAATTTTTACAAGAAGTGGGTAGTAATAGTTACATATATATACATGTACACACCTATATAGTTATATAAATAACTAATATTACAATAAATAATCTTGAATAAAAAGAGAAAGGAAAGTATGCTTTTGAACTTTCGACACAGTAATAGGTGTATGTGGGAGGACTTAATAAGAGATAAATGGGAATATCATAATTTAAAAATAATAAGGTAAGTATGAGGAGGTTATAATATATTCAAAATCATTAGTAATTAAAAATAAATTACATAACAAGATAAATAAACTTGGATAATGATGATAAAGTAAATAACCTTTACTTGAGTGTGCAACACCAAAAGATTGAAAAGGGGATTATTGAGAGATTGAGGCATATTGGGAGGATTATAGAGAGGGGAGGGAAGAGTAAAGAAATTATACAACAATTTTGAGAAAATATAACAAGTATATTTTGGGGGGTTTTATAGGAAATTATATGGGAATTATTTAATATTTCATAAAATTAGGTTTTAGACTCTATATAATAAAATATTCAAAACCACAAACCTTCCCATGGTTTTTCCAATGGGTTTTTCAAAATTTGAGAGGTTTCAATTTTTTATATTAGTACAAGGTCCTATTATATTAATATAGTACCCTTTTTATATGAATTTGAGTCACTCTATTATTGAAATTAATTTACATTCATAAAATATTTCAGATATTTTGGAAGATTCATAATTCCATTAAAATTTTAATAAAATAAATGGAAAATAAATTTTTTTTAATGTTAAAACGTATATTTTGATGATTATACCCATTATATTTTTTATATATATCATTTTTGGGTCATTATGAATTCATTAAACACTCCGTATATTTATACGGTATTTATTTCTACCTTAAAAATTCCATTGTCTTGAAAATTTTTGAAAAAATCACTATTGGATAATTTCAACATTCTGGTTGAAAAAATAATATTTATTATATCTAAGTAATTATATATATATTTTCAATTTATCTTTTAAAATAATATTCGTCTTTTATTGAAAAATGTTTGGTTTTTAACAATAACGATTTTGAACCATTAAACATGTACATTTCACTTAATAAAAACCATAGGAACATTTAAAATGGATAAACCTCATTTAATTATAAAATTTTATAAAAATACAATTTATTTAAAAAATTCATTGATTCATCAAAATAAATCCATTCATTGAATTTTAATATTTCTTGAAAATACAACTTTTGTTTAATTGAATCAAAATAAAAATAATTTATAAAGTAAAAATAAAAAATGAAAATAAATTCATTATTCTAAAAAATATACATATTCGTATTATTAGGGTCTTAATACGTATACCTCCCAAGAAGTAAGGTACGTGACAGTGAGACTTTCATGGGGTCGTTCGACAAACATGGTTTGGGTTGTGATCTTGATGAGCTTGATATTATCCCTTAAACGATTTTGTTCATGCTTAGGTTTCCAGGTATCATTTTGGGCATGGTCAAGTAAAAATACCATATATGCTATATCCATTATAATCTCTAATAAATGGGCTTCAAAGGTCATTATTATACTGGTTGAGGTCATCACCTACTTTGTTTGAGTCAATTGGATTGGTTAAAATCCCTATATTAATACTAATATTGTGTGCATTGTTCAAAAGCTATATTAACAATGGTAAATAATCTTAATGGTATTTTAAATCCAATAATATATAACCAAATAAGTATATATATTTTCTATAACCATATTACATAATAATATATTTAATTAAATAAAAAAGGGAAACTTAATTTACAATAGTTTGGGTTGTTAATGTCTTCCTAGGTAATGACATCCCACTATCTCTTAGAAAAACCTTATGAAATATTGATTGAAATATTGACCCTCCACTTTGTAGTAATCTATAGATGCTCAAATATAGAAATCATAGCCTCTATCCATGACTTAACATCATGTGTTCTGCCATCTTGCAGGAAAGTAGGAGGATGAAACTGTTATAAATATTGAGTCAACTATTCCATAGTCATGGAATGTCAAGAAACTCCTTTCACAAACTATATCATATAAAGAAAAACCTCTCGAAATGTGTTGTCATTTCGCATTTTTGGAATAGAAGGTGGTGTGCAATGTGTCACTTTTGGAGGAATCATTGGTGGATCGGGTCCCACCTCCTCCTGATCATGGTCGCCACGGTCTTCCGTTCATATGACATGAATTTGTCAAGTTGGCATGATTATACAATTCCAAATACATTCCTCATAATATAATTTAGTATTTTAACATATTTCAGATAAAGAATTACGACCTATACATTGAATTATTATAAAAAATTTCACACCTCTCTGCCTTCTCAAATATCCAGGTTTAGACAATAAGGAAAGATGTTAACATGACATAATAATTTTAAAACACACTCCAATCTACCCAATACAAAGGCTAGGTTTGGGTATAGGTCTCATAAAACATGATATAGGTTATGATATATGAATATTCAACTGAAAGATATAGTGGTAAACACCCTTTATTATTCTATTGAATTTATATTTAGTGGTGAAGTTTTCTTTTAAATGATGATATTTCATTTTAATTTCATATAATATTATGCAAAAATTCATAAAAAGTTGTCAAGTTAGATGTTTCATCTTTATGAATTTATAAAATCAATGTTCATAATTGTTCTTTTCATGTATTTTACCTGAAAACTGACCTTTACATTTGGTTTTGGGTTTTAGAAAGTCATATTCAAGGTTTTTGTTAAATTAATCACGTTCAAGAAATTATAGAATTAATTTATCTATAAACCTCTATTGGTATTCAATTAATCAAAATAATTATTGTTTCTTTGTCCCATTAAAACAATAAGTCCAGAATTCACAACATGGTATAATTGAACAATTAGGTTGTCATCATCAATATATATAGTGAAACACTTTTTATATTTGAACATTAATTAACCCAATTATTTTACCCTGAAAAAGTGTTGGGATGTTTTCAATAAAGAAATATTGGAACTAACTATATAAAGTATAAAAATTCACACATAGAGTAAATTTTTAATGGAAAATACCATGGAATATAATCCCAAATGTTCCTATAATCCATTTCATACTATTACAAGGACCTAATTATGTATCAATAACATCATCAATAATAATATCGTAGTTCATGTATGTCACCCAATGGTTAAATCATATAAAATGTAATAGGTGTAATATAATAATAGTGATAACTCATCCCAAGTACATTGGGTTTCCCCTATAAGATGGTTAGTTACTCACTAGAATAGGCTCATTACAAAATTCCACTACATCTAATTCCTCTATCTAACATCCAAATAGTATGACAAATTAAAATAATCTCTAATACCATTTTGTAACATCCCAACATGGGATCCACTAAAATGGTGCCCCATGCTCGTAGGTCACATGGCATCAAGCGCGCCTCCCCATACACCAAAGGGTACCGAATAACATTGTGGGTTAAAGGTGGTATAGTGGGGAGACTATAACCTCATATTAGATTCGAACAATGAATATTAAGAGATACAAAATTGAATAAAAATATAAAATAACCAACAACACAACAGAAATTGAATAACTAAATAAGAAATGTGGAAAAGAAAACACCCAAAAAGTAACAATCAAAAGCCATAAGGCAATTCATATAAAAATGATTTCATGGTATATTGATGAAAAATAAAATAATATTGGGGATATAATGGATATACTTATACCACATGCTATATAAAAAGTACAAAATAACAAAATATGACTATACCATCATCACAATATTACTATCGGTCTTCTACTCCCATCCACCATGCAATAAGCTAAACAGATTAAGCATCTATGATAGTGTGTTTTCCCTTATCATCACATGAAATCTTGAAGTCCACTGGGGTACCAATGTTATCTCGAGTAAGTCATGAGATAAACTCAGTATTCCACCACCAATTACATCTATAATACCCCCAGATAGTTTAAATTGCATTGTATAGTGCATGTATAATGGAAAATAAATAATGCTAGAAACTAAATACCAACAGGCCCAAATTCCTACAGGACTCCTTGATTACTCTACGCTCTTTTTCATATTCCATTTTATGTCTAATACTACTAAATATATATATATATAGAGAGAGAGAGATAATGTGTATACATTTATATATATTGTATATACACTGACCTCTAGAGGAATTCACGAGGACACAAGGTGCTATATGGACTCGAGGTGTAACTCTAGCATCCATTACTAATATAATGAACCGGTGTATCCAATATAGTTACAATCCCTAATTATTATATGAATTCATGTCATCATGCTCATCACTTAATATGGTGGGGTAAAATATCATGTATAACACTCTATATGGAAGAAAGTGGAACATCATTCCCATCACCCAAATAAAAGTATAATGGTGTGAGATGTCATGTCCATCACCCAACGTAATGGAGAACTAAAATCCATGATCAAAAACCCCATAAAAATTTTCTCTTGAAAAAATCAATTTCAAACTCATAATAATAACAATAATAATGCGGTATTTTCTCGAATGTATTTATTACAATTTAACACATTTAACATTGGGTGAAAAATTTATACAATACACATTTATAATTTTAAAAAATGTGGTGTGAAATTTCCACCAACTATAATAAATTTATCATAATAAATTTATTTTATTAATAAAGACAGATCATTTTAGTGTTAATTCATACACTTATACAGTTCTTTGATCAATTAATCACTTCAATAAAATACGTAAAATCATCCAACACACCCAAATGGGTTGTATCCAAGATGTAGGCAACTAATGACAATTTAATATTGGTGTACAGGTATATCATATCATGGTTTGATAAATTTAATAAAAATAGATACATTTGAAGACATTTTGTATAAATTTATAGCATCAAAACCCTTGGAGAAGTTTTGAAAACACCTAAACTTTTAGTGAAAATTTCTAAACCACCTACCTTAGGTTTGTAGATGACCACTCATTAGGTATAAATCATTGATTATATGAAGAATGGACTAGTCCCCTAAACATAGGGAATATAATATTACACTAAAATAACATGTGAAATAAAAAGATAAACATTTATATAAAGTAAGAGGATTTGGTAGCATACCATTTTGGATCCAACATGACTGGTGATGATGCAAATGAAGATCTAATGGAGGAAATATTGAAGAACCCAGTTTAAGGTGGAGGAGGATCTCCTATGCATGGATCCTACTATGTGAGAGAAGAGAAGAGGTTTTATAAAAAGTATATTTTCTACTTTATGAAAAATATCCCCTAGGTATTTAAATGGCATATAATTTTTACACACTCTATAAATCTCAAGCATGTACCCTTATAGGGAAAACCAATTTCATAGTGTAAAAAATTGGGGTCAAGAAGATACAAATCATGTAATTGAATATATTTCATATTTTAATTACATTCCATTTCATCAATACACTCCCTGTATTAAATTATCACCATGAATCTAGATCCCTTCTTCCCTCCCATCCTTCCAAACACAAAATAACCCCATCAAACGTTGTGGTATTAAGGTTATAGTCAAAAATACGTACTAAATCCAGGGATTGAATAAATTTAAAAATATTTGTACCTATCTCGAAATATGTTTCATTAAAATTATAACCTTTTTTTCATTATATAATATATATTTTTTTTTTCCTTTCCACATGGTATATGATAACATAGTTCATGTGTAAGTGAGACTGTCACCTCACAAAGGGATGTGAGTTGTTTTTCGATAACACCTTACATTGATGATAATGGGTAAAATTAAAATTAATATATTTTATAGAAAAAATATAATTTTTATATTAATGAAATATCTATAATTATAAAATAGTAATATATAATTCTCATTCTTACCTTATCACTCACATAAAGGTGATAATATCAATCATGTATGTGTGGGGTACCGCCTTCACCTAGATATATGCCTCTCTTTTCATTACCATAAAACATAGATGATATATATATTTATATTTAGGGAAATAATATGGTAATTGGGAAATTTTCATCACTATGGACTAATAAAATATTACCTACCACTTTTCCATAATCATCATTGAAAAATGGAAATGTTACCCTTGCGTATGTACTACCTACAATCTCCATAAACATAACATGCTTCATTCCTCAAAACCACAATATATGGTTGATATTAAAAGTATAATTGTTGTATAAATATCATAATTATTTCTTTGTTATAATTCTATAGACTATTGAAGCATTATATATATAATAGGAACAAAAATAACAAATAAAAACCTATACAAAAAACAATATGATTATGACCCGATGCCTGATTTTACAAGGAATTGGTTATAAAAGGGTTATAAATGGTCATAAGTAAATCATAGATGGAATAATATATATAATTGTGGTACTATAGTAGATTTATACTAATCATATTTTAATTATACCAGATTTTTGAACATCTATGAATGATGTTGATACTTAAGGTAAGGGATTTTCTGTCTCTGTTTTATTTCATAGAGACATATGAAAATTCACCGTGAATTTATATTGTGTGTAATATAAACTAACCATTGGAAATGTTATATATTTAATAATATGGTTTTACTGAAAATTACTATTTCATTTTATCTCATTATCTATTGGGTATTAAAATTCTAATGATAACTAAAGCGGTGAGAGAATTTTTTCTCAATATTTCTTTCATGACACTAATATCATGTCATGAACCTATATTTATTTATGAGTTATATATAAAACCGATTTTATAGGTAATATTATGAATTTATTTATTCTCTTGATATTTTATATTTCAATTTATTTTATCCTTTCATGGGGATAATGATTCAATGTTACTAATGTGGCAAGGTTTTTATATGATAATCTAATTATATTTCGGGATTGCTCAAGATTATTATTCCAATTATGAAATATTATAATCTACCTCTCAAGAAACTCATGAATTTTATTCTCCTATGAAAATTTCCAAATAATATAATTTTTACCCTCATTTTCCTCTCTTTGGGTACACAAGATTTAAAATTGTTGTTTTTAACAAAAAAATGTCTTTCTTTTTCACGTCAATTGAAAATCATTTTACTTCCAAAACCATGTTTTATGAAAAACGTTTTCATGTTTTTTTTAAATTAGAAAAATGATTTATTATATAAATTTTTACTCATTTTTTACTTTTTCCAAAATTTATTTAATGAATTTTTTTTTAATTTTTAAAATAATTCTTATTTAGATTTCACTGAAAATGTAAAAGAAATATTTATTTTAACATGTACTACATGAATATAATTTTCCATTGTAGCAACCATTATTTTCATTGAAGATTAATTTATATTTTTTCAAGGTTATTTTAAAATTAATGGATTTTAATAATTTACTATTTATATTTAGTATTAATAGTTACTTTTAAGAAAATATATTCTCCTCATGAAATTTTTTAGGTGATCATTCAAAATAATTATCCATATAAGATGAAATCCTTTTATATAACTGGTGCTTTACCAGGGATATAAACCAATGATAACATTATTATATTTTTCTAAATGGTTTATCATGAATTTTTTTTATAAAAACCTTTTCTCTACAATGAGTTATACCATGTTAAAATTCATGTGAAAACCACTTCATTTTCCATGGGTGATGCTATAATGAAATGATGAAATGATTATTAAACATGTTCCTTTTATATAGATTATGTTATGATGAAATGATTATGAAACTCGTTTTATTTAATTGGTTATTATATCAAGAATGTTTTATAATCTTATAGAACACATATGAATTATTTTAATTATGTGATCGTTAGGACCTATGTCTACCTACAACACATTGGAAAAATATAAATAAACCATGAGTAAATACATTGTGATAAAACATTATTACTTATTCACAATGTTATGTTTTAACTTGAATAATTTTTCAAACTTTGATGTGTGAACCTAATTACATGTTCAAGATGTTATGCATGAACCTAATTATATTTTCCCAATGCTATGTGTGAACCTAATTACATGTTCATAGTTTTATGTGTAGACCTCCATTCCATTTCTATAATTTTATTCATGGAATGGGTTTCATGTCCATAAGTTTATGTGATGATTTGATTTCATGTCTTTTATATAATGAGTGAAACAATCACTACTTATAAAAGTTCAAAATATTATAATCTAATTTGTATTACATAATTCCTCATATTATTAAAATGTTGTTCTCTCATGGATCATATTCTATGATTTCCTTATGAGTCATGTCTTATGAACTGTAAATTATTATTTCATTACACAAAATTATGATATATGATATGTTGCGTATAGTTTTCATATTTCATGCTCATGTTCTCACATACTTTTCATCATGTTATTCTTATTTATGTCGCTTATTTACCCTTACTAATAATCTGATCTTTACCCATATGATTTTTCCTTTCCTCGTGTTATAAAGAATTGATTTTAGTAGGGTATGTTTTTAAAGAGTATTAAAGGGGAATATCATTATGGGAGATGTAGAAGTTAATTCACAAAAAAATTATATTGTTCACATAATATCCAAAGACACTAATTTATTACAGTCCTTAGGTGTGTGTTTGTGTAATGTATTTAAAAATAATATAAATAATTGTAATATCTATATAGGACAAGACTATGTTGATATAAATTGAAATCATCCTAAGTACAGAGAGAGAGCATCAACTATTTTCCAAGATATAAAACTATTATTATTATATTGATAGAGTATATTTCAATGTTCAAAAAATCTTGGACGAAGGTGTGTTAGTTATCCTAGAGAATGTTCAAGAAGTTATTTTTGGGAGAATCACAAGAATTTGTTTGATATTCAAAACATTTGGGGTTTGGAGGTTTATTACTGAAGTTCCACTAATGTTTTTATTTGCTTGTTAGGGATTCTCTTAATCATGAATAAGAAGGGTGTAATGTTTCAGTGTTTAGGATCTTGTGATAATACCATCAAGGACAAAAAGAGCCATTTGACTATAGAATCTATTTTGATCTTACCTGAACCTGGGGGAGAGTATACTCTATTTTTTGATGCATTTGAGATCATACATGGGGTACTTTTGATGAAATTATATCAATTCTTGTCACATAAATCACAATATTTTATACATCATGAATGGAGAAATAATATTCATGATTTTCAGTTGGTCATCGTAGTATATTCCTTAATATAATAGTGGAATCACCTCCTGGATGAGACGTTTAATATTTTTACTAACCATAAGAGACTTAAATATATATCTTACTAGCATGATTTATGTATTTTTTATGTATATATGGGGTTGGTATATTAAATTTTTTTTACTTTGAGTTAGCTTATATGACTATGAAGGGAAATAGTTTTGGTGATGAGTTTAGTAAGCTGATTAACTATGGTAGTTTAGGAGACTGGTTCTGAGTTGAAATTAATGTCCTTCTTCACTAAGTTACATATTGGTGTTTAGGAAGAGAAAGGGATGATGGATCTTATGTCGTATTATATCAATACATTTCATTGTAATTGTCTATAGAGGAGGTATTGTGATTACTTCGAGTACCTAAAATTAAGGACAGTCCGTGAAGGTAGGTAGTTCCCATATATTATTTCAATTAATGATGATGAGAATATCAATGTTCATGGTCATTCAATTGTACCTACATGTATGTGCGATGAGCTAATGTGCACGTTTCATGCATTGATATTTGAAGTTCAACCTGGAATGAACAAAATATATTGTTATATTCATAGATATTATATGTGTCCATGAATGAAGATGGATATCATAGGATTCATAATGTGATGTAATAACTATTACTAGGTTAAGGCTGAGCCTCAGTGGCCTAGAAGTTTGTTGCATCCATTACCCATTCCAGTATGGAATTGTGATGATGTATCAATGGATTTGTTAGTTATTTCATGAATTTATCCTCATAAAAATTAAGTGATATGGGTAATTGTTTATTTTTTACAATTTTATCCCATTTACTATTGATTCAGAAGAAATTCAATGTTGAAATGTTGGGTAAATTATTTTTCAAAGAGTTAGAATATGGTCACATGGTACCTCAGAGCTTCATATCAAATCAAGATCCTCATTTTACATTGAGATTCTGGTAATACTTGTAGAATTATAATTTCACTTAGGTGTTTTTGAGAACATTTTTTCACCCATAGATGGATGGTAAATCCAAATTGACTATCCAGGTGTTTGATAACATTTTAAGAGAATGCATCATAGATTTTGGTGGATCATAGGGAAAACAGATAATGCTTCTTTATGTTTCCAATAAATATAGTTATCAGCTAACTTTTTAGGTGGAAATATATGATGATCCCTATTATAGGACATTAATATCACAGTTGTTTTCAATGTAATCAAGAAATTAATAGCTTTTAATATTGAGTCTCATGTTGGAGATGTCATAACATCTTTAGTTGATTTATAAGCACATAGATAAATCACAGAGTTGACGTTAGTCATCTTCTGATTAACATTAGTGACCTATTTAGTTTAGAGTCGGTGAGTTTGTATTCCTTCACATTTCACCTATATTGGGTCACCAAGGGATTCAGAAATATGGGAATTCATCACCTAGGAATTTTGGGACTTTTAGGACAGTGGAGAGGATCAAACTAGGGGTATACCGACTGGATCTTCTATAGAGGTATGGTGGAATTCATGATGTTTTTCATGTGCCAAATAATTTTAAATATCACTCACCCATTCTCATGTTATTTATTATGTTTATTTTTGACTTGAGTATGATGAATACATTATTGAATATCTAATCCATATTTTGGATCACAATGAGAATGTTTTGCAGGGTAAGACTGTGCCATTTCTATGAGTGTTGGGGTAGCGTAGTCTTTCTTGTGATGATACTTTGGAGAGAGAGGTTGATATGTTTACCCATTTTTCTTATATTTTTACCCTTGAGATTTAGTAATAATTAATATTTAATCAAATTGATGATATATTATGTGGAGGGGGGGGGGGTTGTAAAATCTCCACCCCTCAATGAGGTATACTTCCTTTTAATTTTGGTTATAAAATTTTATAATCGATAATAAAATGATTCTCAATAGTCAGGATGGTCTTAGGAGTGTACTTGGGGTTTTTGGAATTAAAAAGGAGAAAGGGAGTCACATTATGCTTCATTCATGGTTAATGCATAGTTAATAGTAACCATGTGACATAATCATGTATCCTATAGAGAAGGGTATGATAGTTTTACAAATCATGTAAGGAGTGCCTAATTTTATGTGGCCTTATATAAATCCATCTGCATGTATTATACATAGTTTTTCAAATAATACTCATGCCCTAAGAGATATATGCAACAAAATTCTTCTCTTGAACAAAATATACCGCAATGTTTTCACATGGTTTGGCCAACGTGTGGCCTAAACGTAGCCCTCTTAAGCACTCTTTATTTTTTTATTTTTCCCTTTTGGGATAATTTTTTTTAAAAACAATATTCCTATCAATTCATTATCCAAAATCCTGGGGTGCGTACCATTGTCTTCCAAGATTCCCAAGGACCATTCCTCTTCATTTATATGATGTTTTAATCATCATTTTTTGGGAATTAAAGATTTTGTAATATCATCAATTATGTTTCATTCTATTTTTTGGAATAATCATTTGAGGATAATTATTCTACATCCAAATATAAAGAACTTTATATTTTATAAGAATTTATTACCACTTTGATAAATTATATTTTAGTTTGAATCAAGGGTCATTGTGGGATGGATGGTTTTATATGAGAATAATTTAGGTGGTATATAATCTTTCGACATTTTTCTTTTTTTTCTTTTCTAATGTTTGTGGTTTTCTAATTTGGTTTCCTTTTTGTGTTTTTGTGTTTCTAAATAAAAAATTTATACTGGTGCATTAATTGGTTTTCTAGACCTATCACAGACCCCATCAGATCTATCAAATATTATTAGATTATCTTTAAGGATGCACATGAAATGTGTAGTTCTATTAAAAATAGTAATGGGGTTGAAGATGGTGTAATAAAGGGTTTATTTGATAAAAATGGTCACACTTATTATTTGAACTATTTAGCATCGCATTATGGGATGTTTAGATTAATTTCTAATAAAAATAGGGGTTATAGTATGGATGAGGAAATGAGAGGATAAATTGATAAATAATAAAGGAAATTTTTAAAATAAAAAAGTGTTAAATTTGGTTAATGATTATTAATGAGTTTATCTGTGTAATTAATAGTGAGAGGAATGAGGTTAACCCATGGTATGTGTGGTGTTCGATAGGGAATGTGTATTGGACCATGTGAAATGAGAATTGAAGAATTCATTTGAGATGAGGGGCATGAAAAATCCCACCCATGGGAAAGGATATTATAAATGTTTCTACATATCCTTTATATTGTATGGTTAGACATGATGATTGGAATCCTTGACTTCGTATGACGGAGTGAAAATTCAAATTCTTTGTTGGGGTGTTAGTATGGTGACTAGGGCACTAATTCCTATTTTTATGATATTGGTAAATTTATTGGTGGTCCTTGAAAAGTGAAATTAGGATGATAAATAGATGAACCCTTGTTGTTTAAATGTTTAACCCCCACATGTGTTGTCTTAGACTTCTCACATGGTCAAAGTTGGTTTATGAGGTTCATCACCATAGTAGGCATAAGGGCCCAAGTGACTAATTAAGACAATTTTTAATTGTGTATGTTTCTTATTATTAATATATGCCTTACTATCCATATAATAATCTTTATATATTATTATTTGACTAAATATTTATTTTGTCACTGTTGTATTTAGAAAACATAGTTGTAATGACACCCAAATCAAGACATTTTTGGTACCGAAGAGGAATTTATATTTGTAAGCTTATATAAGGGAAAAGGTTCCATGTTAGATGGATAATTTGGGATATAGAATGTAGAATAGTTGAGGGGAACTGGCTCATGATAGGACCCATTTGGGTTATTGAAAGATTGTCTTTTTTGGGGTTTCCTTAATATATGACACATGTATGACTTGAAATATTTGTTTTAATGGTTGTGGAAATTTACCCATGTTTTGGAATTCAATACACAATACAAGTTTTATGTTTATTACTACTTTTTTTGTATATTATATTGACTTTTCTATTTTATTTCATTATTTAGGATGTTATTGTATCCCCACATACATTATTATACCCTTGAAACTTGTCTGTATCCTCTAGAATGTATGATAGTGCACACGAGGTTATGTGAAAAACTGGATTGAGGCACTAGTTTAGTGGCATAAATGTTGGGTTGTTATAAGATACTGTGTAACTTCTATTATATAAATATTGAAATATTTCATATTTAATATGTATGACATAGAATTTAAATAATGTTATCTGATGACCTTTTTGTATTTAAATATTGAAATTAAATCATGTTAGCTTTACTATATTGTAAAAGCATATTTTCTTGAGTATTGACATATTCATATACTTTTTACTCTAAGCATGTCAATCTTGAAATGTAGTAGTAAAACATATACATTTTTCTATCATAACCTAATAGAATTTTTTATTTTAAAATTTAAAATAATTTCACATATGTGATAAAATGGTTTAGAAATGATTAATCTATGAATATTTAACATGATGAAATAGAACATACCTTATAATGTTTTTTGTTTTTTGGGAATCATGTCTCCAAAGAGATAAATTACTTAGTTTATGTACGCCAATAAATATTTGAAATTCCCTAAAATGGGTAGTTTTACATATAATTTGGACACATGATATGATTATTTAAAAGTTAAGAATTATGATTTTCCCTAAAATTTACTTTTAAATATTGAGAGTTTCTTTTGAATTACATTATTATTTATTTTTTCCATTTAAGGGTTGATATTCCTTGTTAAAAACATGTTTTCTGAATTATGAAATAAATATTCAATTTCAATTTAAGAAAAATGATTTTCCATAATGATCCATAAGAAATGAATCATTATATTACTTTTTAAGAAATTTTTTGTAAGGTGGTTATTTTTATTCTGTTTCATTCTATTATGAATTATAATTTTGGCTCTGATTATGTGTTGTGTTATGATTTTATTTATTGAATCATTTACACCCCATAAAAGGGTAACCACATAAAGTCAATATGATTTTTTTGAAGATATTAAAATTTTTAAAGATAAGCTTACTTATAACACATGAATTCTTATAATTAAGTGATTGATTACTATATCCTATTGACTGGGTTTCTTATTATTGATCATATAACAGTGTAGTGTGTCATGGATTTAATCATATAAGGATAGGGAAACCTATTCCCAATAAAGATGTTTTATATTTATGACACGTCTTAAAATTGTATTGGTGAGTCATGGCCACCCAAATTCAAGAACATATTGGTGTGGTGGATGGGTCCCCTTGATTCATTTGTATGTGATAGTGATGTTGTTGTTTGTTTTGATGAAGAAGAGGTGGTTTATAGATGAAATGATATGGCTTCAATGTTGGGGAATATTGGTGGTTTTAGGATATTTTATTATTTTTATTATGGTGATGTATATGTTGTGGTTCTATGTTTGATAGATTATGGTCATGTGACCCTGTAGGTTATTGTGAGAGATATTTGGATGTTTGGAATGACGTGAGATTTCTATAATTTTGTGTTTTGTTGACGTTACTCTTGTTTTTATTGATAAAATTGTGTTTTTTATGGTGATCATGTTTTTTATTTGTTTAAAGTTATCTTAATGATCTTCCATGATGTTTTACGGTGTGAATATGTCAAAGATAATTCTTGAGGTAGATCTATGTTGAGTTTATACAGTCAGCATGCATAAAAGTTCATTAGTGGATGTCTAAACCTAGATGATGGGGAATTATTAGAGGAGGTTGAGGTTACATTTTTTTTGGTGAAAACCAATGATAAATTCAAGGTTTCTTGGGTTCTTGTATTTATTAGAATGTGTAAGGAATGTGGTGTGAAATGATGTGTGGATGTTTTGGGTTGATGTATTTAGAGACATTTAATGAATTACTCAAGGGGCGTTTCAAGTTTTCAGTAAAAATATGTGAATTTTTTTAGGGATCATAAGAATATTTGGAAGGGGTGAGCGTGTGAGTAGAGACCCAAAGCTTGACATACATGGACATTACATTACTTTTTAGGAATACTTAATACAAAACAAAAAACAGATACACAAGGACCGTAATAGTTTAGTCTCTTTGGAAACTCAGAAAATAATCTTCTAATCATGGTGAAAGATCTTCAACATCTCCCATAAATATCTTCCCCTTTTGTTTTCTTACCTAAAACCTTTCTTTAAATCCCGGTGAAAAGAAAACATATAAAGGGTGAGCTTAAATGCTCAGTAAGGGTAAGCATGGAGAAAATAAAAGAAACCATATACATTTGAATAAAAACATGAACATAATGTTTAAACATCGAAATTGTGAGCAGTGACATAAAACATGGCAGTACGTAAGGCATAAGTCCTAAAAAAACATTAATCCTGAAAAAATAGCATGGGAATAAAAAATATAATTGTGGAAAACTATTAATCACATGATATGATTTACATAGTAGCCAATGCATTGCTGCCAAGACCATTTTAGTGGACAAAGTCCCTTTCTGAATCGGGTTCACTCCTCGTTTCAGTCCTGTAACACTGAACCAGATTAACTTACCGTTCCAGACATGTCTATCTCATGAGATATAAATCTTTACCCAATGCATTTTAGGCAGATATAGGTCCCACCCATATCATAATGAAATCATTCTTACTTGTGCCACAAAATAAACTAAAAACATTCATCATAACCCAAATAATAAAATGGGTTTCATAAACATCATCATATCATCACATAATTAATATAGAACAAATGGATATCATTTCATAATAAGAAAATTGAAACCATGAAAATCATAGAGACATTATACTTGAAACATACACATATGAAATAATGTCATCTTAGATGGAAAATGGTTTTGATAAAACACTTGAAATGAATTCTTGATGAAAATATCCTTTCTTCTTCAAAATCATTTTCTTTTCACAAAATTCCATGAAATTTTAAAAGAAAAGGATTTTTGTTGATAATATTCATGGAATATTGTAGAGTAATCTTAATGAAAATAATGCATTATAAAACTATAAAAAATCTGTTCATGCCGTATATGTTAAAAAACATTCTCCTCGTACTTTTTTCGGAAAAGTCAAAAAGTAGCACATATGGTAAACAAAAGAAAGATTCCATCCAAACCTTGTGGTAAAAGACATAAAACTGTAAAAATGACTTTAAACATACAAGGAATAATACTAAAAATTTTATGAAAACATTTTTAGAAAACATGGACATGGATGATAAACATAACCCTAGTAAATACTTACGAATAAACAATCTCGTATAAGAATGATATTAGAATAATTATCCCTTACCTTATGTCCAATATGCTTCGTACATATCCAATACACCCTTATAATTATTTAAATAAAGTCATTTACTTATTACAGAATCATATTCATTGTTATTATATCATATATGGTTCACTTATGACTTTATATTACCCTTTCTTTTGTAAATTCCTTGTTAAAGCATCGTTTTGGGTAAAATCGTTTTATTTATCATACGTGTTTGGACTTGTTATTGGTATTATTATTACTTATATCATTATTTAATTACTTCCAGAATGTAAATCATGATTTATATATCATATATATAGTCAGTATATAAATATATATAATAGATCGATAAATGGAAAGAAATACACTGTTCATGGAGATGGTAGATCGTACGTACGCATGAATGTTGTTTTCCTTTCCTTATTGACTTGAATGGAAGTAAGTAGATGACATATATATATATATATATATCCAGTATATTTATAATGTAATATATTTCTTTATTATTTCTTATATATACTATATAATCATTCTTGAATGTTTAACATGTAGAATGATTCTCATCGCGTCGTGGAGACGGTAGTCCGTACGTACGCACGAGCGATGATATCATTCCCATAATTATTGAATTGAATTGGAGTGGATGATACAATATATCAGAATCATTATGATGTTATAATAACTATGTATAGTTATTCTTTCACCATTATTCCCATCCCAGTGAGGTGGTGTTGGAAAAACATATTACACCACGACGTGGAGACGGTATTCCGTACGTATGCACGCGCGATGATCTCGTTTTCCGTAGGATGGATAGAAAGTGAAATTGGGTTGTTTCATATTTATAATAAAATATCATTATATTAGTGATACTGATTTTATTACTTTATAATAAAACAACTAAAGAAGAAGAAGTTGAAGAAGAAAGAAGCTTGAAATAATCGGTAAAAGAGATTACCTCTTCTTTGACGCACCTCCTTTAAACTTCTTCTTAGGGAACTAGGGTTGGTCTTTTGAGAAGACCAGAACCTATATGATATAACTAGAGTGGTTTAGAAGAGTAATTGTCAGGGTTTGTCTATGCTTCAAGGCTTAAAAGGGTGTGAAGAGAAGTGGGAAGTGGTTCCCTTTTTATAAGGGGGGAGAGGGTCACCTTTGGAAATCTTAAAAATATTAATTTATAATAAATATAACCCCACTTAAAAACACA
This sequence comes from Viscum album, assembly GCA_963277665.1. Taxonomy (NCBI): domain Eukaryota; kingdom Viridiplantae; phylum Streptophyta; class Magnoliopsida; order Santalales; family Viscaceae; genus Viscum; species Viscum album. The sequence continues at coordinate 1,463,282,381 of OY728158.1, read as the reverse complement.
AAAAATGACTCATATTAAAATATTAGATGATATAGTTTATTAATCTCATCAACCAATAAAATTTAGACAAGTAGAGAATTTATTCTAAAAATTATCAACTAGATTTATCCTTATTTAATCTATTAAATTTTATTTGTGGTAATAAGATTCTAAATTTTATATTGTTATAAATAATTACTTATGTGCTGTGAATTAACCATAATTAGATATGTTTTGACATTTTTTACTATATAAATTTTAATTTATAATTTTTAAATTTTTTTGTGATTTTTAAACAATTTAATAATATGTTATTTTTATAAAATAACAATAGTGTCAATTTTGACACTATACATTTATTTGAATATAACTAAAATACACACAGAGGATATATTAAAAATAAAATATTTAATAGGTTTCTAATATGCCATATTAATCTAGTAAATTAGTGGAGAACATTAAATAGTTCATATAATATTTATTTTACTATTCATAATACCATTTATTTGATATTTGTCTTAATAAAATAATTACTACAACATCTTTGTATAATTATTAAATATACTTATTTGTTGCATAAAAATTAAAAATAAAGTAATAGGATGAAGATAAATATTATATATTTCATAAGAATACATTTAGTCGGATTTATCTTCTTAAAAACCCAAATTTTAAAATGTTATATTTATTAAATTATGAAGGTGACAACTTTGACATCAAATAAAATAAAATAATATAAGTGTCATAATCACATTTATAAGACTCCAGCAGTCATATATTCGGTCATTGGATGATTTTGGTGTATATATACACTACCAATAAGTTTTTTTCAGGTTTATGAGTCCATTAATATGTATTACTATTTCAATAAAAATAATATTATTGATTTTTTTACTAAATAAATAATTTATGCATCATTAATGTATAAGCTAATAAGGTAATTAAATAACTCTTTAAAATTACAAATAAATTACTATGATAAAGAAAAACATTTTAGATTTCAAATGAGTATTTATAACCGAATTTATATTCCGTATAAACTTATATTAAAAATACTTTAATTATTAATGTTTGAGTGAGACATATTTCACTTTCCTTTAAATAAAATAATCTAATGGTCTTAATCACCTCCATGTTGGTTCTAATGGATTCCATTTTGACCCAAATATGACTTAGGACGAAATATAATTATCCAATTGTATTAAGATAAGTGTTATGGTAATTTTATAATATTTTATTTACCCTTAATTACCCGATTTACCTTTTATTATGGTAAATAAAATTTACCGTAGTTACTATTCATAATGCCCAAAAATAAAAAGTAGTCTATTAATATAATTTAGACCTAATGATTACAAATATGGAATCCATTTTCCCAAATTCAATACATAGAAGTTGCATAAATTAAATTAAAATTAATCCCGTTGTCGAAAGAAAATGAGTTTTTGTTTAAAACATCGCAAAGGATTGAATTAATTTAACCTATGAATTCAATGTAAAATCTATGCTAATTACATACATTATATTAAATGGTAAAAATTTATTCTATTTATACTTTAAAATAATTAAATATTATAATTTAACCACATAAATTATTACGATGAAAAAAGTTGTTTTTAATTAAAATATAGCATGTTTTTACTATTTATTAAAACATGAAAGTTATCAGAATAACATGAAAATTTTATTCAAGGTAAAATATTATATCCTGATTCCAAAGAATAATTTTATTTTTTAAAATTGAACTTATAATCATGTCAAAATCTATATTTAATGTGGGTGCACCATCAAAAGGCGTCAAAACTACATTTTTTGAAAAATACTTATTTTACCTAAAAAATTTATTTTGTTCTCATACCATGTTCTATAAAATGTGTAAGATGAATTATAATGTCATAAAATTCAAAATGTATTTAATAGTATTCAGAACAACTTTTTTATAATAATACCATAACCATATATCATTGTTTAGTGAAACCTGGTATTGGGTATAACACACGCTATCAAGGAAGGTTGCGATTGCGTGTAATGCAAGCCAAGTCCGGGTTGCATGTAGTGCAGGACTCCTTTGTTGTTGTGCATATAAAAAAATTCAACCATATATCATTTATAAATTGAATATATATATATATACACTCAATGTTGCGTAGAATAACTATTATCAAACAAACATGAAATTGTGTGTAACACGATCCAAGATTAGTGTTGCGTATACTGCAAGCTAATACGGTGTTGCGTATAGCACCAGATAATATTGGTGTAGCGTACAATAGAATATATGAAAGAAATTAAAAATAATATATCTTATAAAATCTCAGGTCGTTACATTCTACCCCACTTAAAATGAATTTCACCCTCGAAATTCGTCGAGGTTATAAATCGTTTACTATTCATAGAAACCCACATCGTAAAAAGGAATACCAAAACTTATCGTTAAAAACTAAAGTATTAAATGTAACGGTTACCTAAATTAACTAATCACTAAGTTTCCACATAGTAGAACATAGGTGAAAAATATGGATATGGAAGAGAAATCTAACCATCAAGTTCTGAAAGAGAGTGGTAGAGAACATGGCTATGGAAAAGCCAACAATCACAAAGCCATAAATTTGTGATGATTTAAGGTACAAACTGATTCATTGGATATAAGGACTCTAGGACAAATTCTTTTTTTGTATTCAAGATCATTTCCCTAAAGTTGAAGAATTTTTGAATTAAAAGAAATAATTACTTGATTTTGGTACAATCTTACTGTTTATTGTGCCTTGAAAAATTTCCACATCATCTCTTAAAGAAATGAAGTTGAATTTGTCTTCCATGAAGTGTTAGCAGATCATGCGATAGAATTATAGGTCATTCAATCTATCTCAAACAAAAGGATAATAAAAGTTATTAAATATACATAAGTCCATCTATAGTGAGATTAATCATACATTTTTCCTAAAATGGAATTATACTTAAAATATCATACCGCTTAATATAATAAAACTAGATTCTACTAACTAGGGACTTCCTGTACGCCAGTGGTATGAGATAAAGGCCTGTCGCACTTCGGTTGTGGGTTTGATTCCTGGAACCTTGTCCGACGTGATGGGTTGTCGCCCGTCCTGCGTGTTGTCCTTTTTCTAAAACTACATTATTATAACATCCCATCAATAATATAAAAAAAGTTCTAGCTATAAACAATACTAAATTATGTCCAACATAATTCATTCCAATCTTTAGTCTTATCCAAAATACTTCGGTCCAAGATCATAATAAAAATAAAACAATTACTAGAAATGTTATCTTCTGGGCATGTGAATACCATCATTTATCCACCATATATCATAAGATAAAACTTGTTGGCCACATTCCAAACATGTGAATACCTTAATTATGTATTTTCTTAAAAAATGAATACCCATTAAACCATAGTGAAAACATGAATTCCATCAAAAGTTAACTCTTTACACATACCAAATGCTCAAAATTTTGACATACTCAAACCATGATATCACTTTGTCCTTTTATCAGTCATGAGCTCATTAATACCATCAAACATCTCATTATCTCCTTATCCATTCAATATGCGCGTATCATCTACTTTCCAAAAATATTTTAATAACATTTCATGATTACTAGTACCATTTATCATATAATTTCAAAACTCAAGCAAAGTCAATATTGTAACAATCCTTAGATTTTTTCTTTATTCCATATTAACATATATTATTATTGATAAACATACAATCATTACACTACCTTCTTAAACCATTGACTGAGCTTCAACAATTATTTTATCTCACATATCATTTGTAGTCTCTTCATCATCATCAATATAAATACTATCCATATATCCATGATGATTCATTTCATGAGACTTTCCCTTAGGGAATTGGTTTGCATAATGCCCGCACATTACACATTTAAAAAATTTAACCATTGTTGATGTCGTAGCAATACCATTATCCTTGTCCATGGTGTTCACCGACCCTTTTCCTTTGCACTTACCGGCTTTGTGTCCTTCTTTTCCACACCCAAAGCATCTTCCAGTTCCATTGAAACATTCTCCCTGATTCCTCTTCCCACATGATTTACATGAGGGGAATAGATCTTTTTTTCCTCTATGATCATCATGAAAATCAATCTTTAGCTTATTAGCTGAGTCGGGATACTTACCAAAGTTGAGATTATTGATCATATTATGATATTTTTGATTTGGCATGATAATTATATGTGGACTTCCAGATCAAATTTCATTTGGTTTCTCATGAAGAATATCATTCCATTATCCATCATATCCTCCATTATTGTGAATATTCTGATTTACAACCATTTTCTATAACCCAAAAAGAATAGTGTGAGAGGAAAAAATCAAAATCAAGGGGGAGTACCATCAATATATAACATATTATGATTAATTCTAATATCCTTACTGTAATTATAGGACTATAACATATACATATACTTATACTTTGGGACATACCTATAAATACTATAGAAATATCTCTAGGGATCTCACTAATGTTTTCACATCATAGTTTCCAAAGGTTAACTAAAGCTTTCCTCTGATACCAACTATGGAGACCCAAATCTTGAAGTACATATACATTACATTACTTTTATGGAATAACTAATACATAACCAAAAAAGACACACAAGGACGGTAATAGTTTACTGTCTTTGGAAACTCAGAAAATAATCTTCTAATCGTGGTGAAAGATCTTCAACATCTCCCATAAAGATCTTCCACTTTTGTTTTCCTACAAAAAACCTTTCTTTAAATACTGGGGAAAAGAAAACATATAAAGGGTGAGATCAAATGCTCAGTAAGGGTAAGAATGGAGAAAATAAAACAAACCATATAAATTTGAATAAAAACATGAACATAATGTTTAAACATCGAAATCTTGAGCAGTGACATAAAACATGGAGTATGTAAGGAATATGTCATAAAAGAACATTAATCATGATAAAATAGCATGGGAATAAAAAATTTAATTGTTTCAAACCATTAGGAACATGATATTATTTCCATAGTAGCCAAGGCATTTCTACCAAGACCATCTTAGTGGACAAAGTCCCTTTCTGAATCAAGTTCACTCCTCATTTCACTCATGTAACACTAAACCGGATTAACTTACCGTTCCAGCCAAGTCTATCTCAAGCAATATAAATCTTTACCCAACTCGTTGGGGGGAGATATAGGTCCCACCCATCTCATAATTAAATCATTCTTACTTGTGCCACAAAATAAACTAAAAAAATTCATCAAAACCCAAAGAACAAAATGGGTTTCATAAACATCATCCCATTATCACATAATTCATATAGAACAAATGGATATCATTTCATAATAATTAAACTGAAACCATGCAAATCATAGAGAAATTATACTTGAAACATACACATATGAAATACTGTCATCTTTGATGGAAAATGGTTTTGATAAAACACTTGAAATGCATTCTTAAAGAAAATATCCTTTATTCTTCAAAATCATTTTCTTTTCACAAAATGCCATGAAATTTTAAAAGAATATGATTTTGTTGAAAATATTCATGAAATATTATAGAGTAATCTTCATGAAAATAAGTCGTTATAAAACCGTAAAAATCCATTCATGCCGTATAATTCAAAAAAACATTCTCCGCGTACTTTTTTCAGAAAAGTCAAAAAGTACCTCGTATGGTAAACAAAAGAAATATTCCTTCCAAACCATGTGGTAAAAGATATAAAAGGGTAAAAATGAATTTAAACATATATGGAAGAATACTAAAAATTTTATGAAAACATTTTTGGAAAACATGGACATGGATGATAAACATAACCCCAGTAAATACTTATGAATAAATAATCTCGGATAAGAATGAGATTGGAATAATTATCCCTTACCTTATGTCCAATATGCTTCGTAGGTATCCGAACCTCCTGTATAATGATTTAAATAAATTCATTTACTTATTACAGAATCATATTCATTGTTATGATATCATATATGGTTCACTTATGACTTTATATTACCCATTCTTTTGTAAATTCCATGTTAAGGCAGCGTTTTGGGTAAAATCGTTTTATATATCGTACGTGTTTGGACTTGTTGTTCTAGATATTATTATTACTTATATCATGATTTAATTACTTAAAAAATTTAAATAATGATTTATATATCATATATATTTAGTATATACATATATATAATAAATCTATAAATTGAAAGAAATACACCATTCATGGAGATGGTAGGTCGTACGTACGCATGAACGTAGTTTTCCTTTCCTTATTGACTTGAATGAAAGTAAGTAGACGACATATATATATATATATATACATAAATCTAGTAGCTTTATAATGTCATATATTTTTTTATTAGTGCTTATATATACTTTATAATCATGCTTGAATGGTTAACACGGAGAATGAATCTCATTGCGTCGTGGAGATGGTAGTCCGTACGTATGCACGAGCGATGATATCATTCCCATAATTATTGGATTGAATTGGAGTGGATGATACAATATATTAGAATAACTATGATGTTATAATAACTATGTATTGTTAATCTTTCACCATTATACCCATCCAAGTAAGGTGGTGTTGGAAAAACAGATCACACCACGGCGTGGAGACGGTATTCCGTACATACGCACGCTCGGTGATTTCATTTTCCATAGGATGGATAGAAAGTGAAATGAGGATGTTTCATATTTATAATAACATATCAGTATATTAGTGATACTGATGTTATTACTTTATAATGAAAAACTATATAAGAAGAAGTTGAAGAAGAAAGAATCTTGAAAGAATCGGTAGAAGAGATTGCCTCTTCTTTGACGCACCTCCTTTAACCTTCTTCTTAGGGCACTAGGGTTGGTATTTTGAGAAGACCAGAACCTATATGATATAACTAGAGAGGTTGAGAAGAGGAATTGGTAGAGTTTGGCTGAGCTTTAAGGCTCAAAATGGTGTGAAGAGAAGTGGGAAGGGGTTCCCTTTTTATAAGGGGGGAGAGGGGGACCTTTGTAAATCTTAAAAATACTAATTTATAATAAATCTACACCCATGTAAAAACCACCAAAAATGACTCATACTCAAAGATTAGATGAGATAGGGTTGTAATCTCATAAACCAATAAAATTTATACATGTAGGGAATTTATTTTAAACCTTATCAACTAGATTTATCCTTATTTAATCTATTAAAATTTATTTGGGGTAATAAGATTCTAAATTTTAAATTATTATAAATAATTACTTATGTGATGTGAATTATCCATAATAAGATAATTAATGACATTTTTGACTATATAAATTTTAATTTATGAATTTTAATTATTTTTGTGATTGTTAAACAATTTAATAATATGTTATTTTTATAAAATAACAATAATATCATTTTTGACACTATTCATTTATTTGAATTTAAATAAAATCCACACAGAGGATATATTCGAACTAAAATATTTAATAGGTTTTTTACATGTCATAGTAATTTTTAAAATTTGTGGAGCACATTGAATAATTAACATAATATTTATTTTACTATTTGTAAAAACATTTATTTTATATTTCTCTTAAAAAAAGAATTACTACAACATCTTTTTATAATTATTAAATATACTTATTTTTTGCATAAAAATTAAAAATAAAATACTAGGATGAAGATAAATCTTATATATTTCATAAGAATACATTTAGTCAGATTTATCTTCTAAAACACCCAAATTTTAAAATGTTATATTTATTAAATTATGAAGGTGACACCTTTGACATCATATAAAATAAAATAATATAAGTGTCATAATCACTTTTATAAGACTCCAAACGGTCATATATTAGGTCTTTGGATTCTTATGGTGTATTTATACACTAACAATATGTTTTGGTCAGGTTTTTGTGTAACGCATCAACCTTAGTTACCTAGAGTGGTTACATTATTACATAACATTGGCATGATCACAAAGGATCAAGTCTCAAAAGAACGATTAGTTTAGTAGTCTTGGAAACACTTGATATATTCAAAAGTCTTACATTAAATCATAAGGTTAAAAAACTACAACAATATCTTTTCTTTATATCCCCACATACTGTCCCTATAGGTCATTCATAAATTACTTTTTCACATCTTGGGAAAATTAAAACATTGAAAGGGGTGAGCTCAAATGCTCAGTAAGGATAAAAATATAGTAGAAGCTTTCATAGATAAGAAAAAACACTTAAGGCAACGTATAACTAAAACAAAAGCCTTTTAAACATGAACTTTGGCATAACATGGCAAAGATAAAATTAAATAATGCCATTTACTTATTCACATGGATATTCTACTAGTCAAATAATCACATGCAATATCAATAACCACTTTCATAATGATGGAATGCATAATGCCAGACTATCATAACCACGTAGCCAAGGCCTCGTGCCAAGACTACAAATAAGATTTTGTCAAGGACCCGTGCCAAGACACTAGTTTGTCTCATGGGACCTACCGATGCATTAAAGATCTATAGCGGGCTCCACCCATCACTTACTAAGTCCAGTGCATTCCTCATATGAAAAGATTAAAACATGACAAAAATATCCGTATTAAAACTAGCATACGAAATGTCAATACTTTAACCAAAAACCATGAATGGAATAAAAATAGCACATCCACAGTCAAATATAACTCATTCGATAAAATATGGAAGATTGTATTGTATCAGATTACCCTCAATCATGAATAATGAAGGAAATAGACATAGAATAAAATAATCATCAAACTATTGAGAGAAATATCCCCCTTTTTCTTGAAAACATTTAAAATTCACACAATTTGTCAAGAAGCCATTTAAAATAGATTTTTGAATCAAAGTGTCCCATACCACTTTGATACATTTAAAAGGAATTTTGATTTGAAAACTTTAATTTCCATATAAATAAATCATTAAAACCATTTGTAAAACATGGACATAAATGAGAATGATTTAGAATAATAAATATTTAAAACATTTTAAAATGATATTTTAGTTATAGTTCCTAACCAAAAGAGAGAAACTTGAATACAAATAATTGAGGTAATAAAAACCTTGTAATATCATTAGAATAAAGGGATTCATGATATACTATGTCAAAGTACATTATATACACCATATAAAAGTGATTTGGTGTATAAAAACAAAGGATTCTCAATGGAATGTAGATTGAGATGAAATCTCTCCTAATGGCTGTATCCTTAGATTAAGGATAAATCAACGACATAATTATTTTTGAAAAATATAAATACACTAAATATTATTGGATAATCAGTGTAAAATAATCAAAGGGCATTCACACATATTCTTGTAAAAACAACACTAATGAATTAGATGTTTAACTCAACAAATCGAGATTGAGTAAAAATTACACTTATCAAGTTCATACCGATGACTTGAGAATTTATAAATGGAGTGATTATGTGCATCAAAATTATATCCACAAAAAGGGGAGTAGAAATTATGACATAAGAAAATGATTAGTGATTCCACACATAATCCTGGAGTAAAATAATCAATGAAGTATGCGTAATGCTGAATGAGTGGAAATTGAAATTTCAAATTCCCTTATCAATTTGGTAACTTATGAAACATTCACCCATGAAAGAAGAATTATACAATAATGATGTAAATATCTATAAATTGATGTATATTAATCAAGGGAAACAATAATGGGCAGTACACACACCACATGCAATAAATAACCGGTGAACAATGGAAATCTCACAGAATTAAAAGTGAGATAAGAAGCACGTTACTTTGTACTTTTTCCTTGGTCGATGGTTGGTTAAACTACTCTATAATGGTGAAATAAATTTTATTGAATTATAAAAAAATCATTTACATTAATATGATAACATATATGATCTTTTAACACTGATTTGTTAATAATATCTTAGTATTATCGTCGTTTCAGGTGTTAACGGATTCATTTTCCTTTATATTATTTGTTATGTGAGACGTATTTGTTATGGATGGGATGTATATTATTCAGATCCATAATTATATCATGTCTCTAAATATTATTTTTATTCATCAAATTAGATTTATTATTGAATGGATATGATGGGGAATGAATCTCATCGCGTTCGTGGAGACGGTAATCCGTACGTACACACGAGAGACAATATCAATATTTTGATATCAAAATAATATATAATTGGATGGTATATCATATATACAGAATCATTATCATGTAATATTTATTATTTACATGAATTAAATATCATTATTATACCCATCCAAATAATAATATATTGAATAACAATTACACCACGACGTGGAGACGGTAAGCCGTACGTACGCACGTATGGTGACATGTCATTCAATGGATGGATATAATACTGAATATGGTTTTAACATATTTATAATAACATAACAGTATATATAAGATACTGGAGTTATTATTTTAGAATGGGAAAACAAATAAAGAATAAGTTGAAGAAGAAATGAACTTGAAAGAGGGTGGTGAAAACATTACCTCTTCTTCGGGTTCTTCCTTTTCATTTGATCAAAAGGGCTCCTTATGTTGGATTTATGATCAAAATAAGGCCTCTAGGATGAATTTAATGAGTTTAAGAGAGTATTTTTGCAGGGGTTTCCTGAACCAAAAGGCTTATAAAGTGTTAATTAGTGAGAAGGGGGGGGGGGTGTCCTTTTATAAGAGGGGTGAGGGGCACCTTTGGAAAAGCTAGAAATATTATTTTATAATAAATTCATATTTGGTTTCTAATGGCTCCAAAGTATATTATTTAAAGCTTAAGGTGGGTATAGGTCTAAAAACACTCAACCAATAGGTTTTAGATATGTTTGGGTCACTATATTAATCTTATCTTTTAGTTTTAACTTTTAGTTAATTAGTTTAACATTTACCATGCCACTTTATATTTTTATATTATATAGTTAATAAACATACTATATACATCCAAGAGATCCCCCAAGTGGTCCATAAATGATACACCTATAATTATATAAGTCTCTTGGCCGAACCATATATTTTTATTAATTTAATATCAATTAATAATATAATATTTTTTAAAAAACTCTTTTATGTCAATTTTGACACTATTCAATAATTGATTTTTTTAAAGTCATAAAAACTTTATTAATTTGAAAAAAATTCATTTAAGAAATACTGTAATGTCATATTAAGCAATAAAATTCATGTATGTCATCAAAACTTTCAAATTATTTTAATTTTAACATTTATAATACCAATTATTTGATTCTTTCATTAATAAAGAAAATACTACATCATTATTGTGTCATAAATAATATTAATTATTAAATGTATAAAAATTATAAATAAACTACCATTATGTAGGAAATCTTTTTATCTTTATAATTAATATTTATAGTCTAAAATAAAACATATATAACCCTATGTAAAAATTCTTTTTCTAAAAGATATATTCTTATGTCATTTTTGTATTTATTTAAACTTAATTAATATAAAGTGTCATTATCACTTACAAGTGGATCCATGGGGTCCCAAAATTGACCCAAATATGCCCATGGTCGGAAATGTATCATAAAATTGGGTTAGAACACATTTTAGGGTAATTTAGTATTATTATAATATTATTTTTTTACCCTTATTTACCTGATTTACCCTTTAACCACAGTAAATAAAATATTTACTGAAGTAATTATTCAAAAATGTCTAAAAATAAAAGTTACCTATTTACACAATTTGGAAATCCTGATTCCAAATATGGAATCCATTTTTCAAAATTCAAAACACATAAGTGGATGAAATTAATTTAAAATTAATTCCTGCAGTCAAAATAAAAAGCGTGATTTTAAGATATAATAACTATCAAAAGATTGATACTTGTTTATGTCCGGTTTAATTGTGAAATTATGTATAATGACCAAAATTGTATTAAATGGTGAAAATATATTATAAATATACTTTAAAACCACTCAAATTCATAATTTATCACTATTAATTATTTTTATTAAAAAAGTTGTTTTGAATTAAAATTTAGTACTTTTCACTATTCATCAAAATATGAAAGTTATCCGAAAAGTACCAAAATTTCACCCTAGGCTAATTTCGATATTCTGAATCCAAAAATTAAGTCCATATTGAATGATAGAATGTATACAGTTCCAAAAAGTTGGTATTACTATTCATAACGACTACTTTTATTAGTTGTGGGGTGTGTTAGAACATGAAGTTGCGTACAACACATGCTACTGTATTATTCAGCGAGAAGTGTACCGTGGAAGCTTGGGGTTTTACATTATCCCCTCCTTCAATAAATTATGTCCTCTCAATCTTTAAAATTGGTCTTGGGAATATAATGGAAAGTCCCACATTAGAAAAAAGTCAATAAAACTATCACTTTAAAAGAAAGAAAGAGAAGTACAATGGTCACCCGAGATAACATATACTAGGATTCCATGTAGAAAAACATGGATATGGATGCTAAACGAAGTGTAAAGTTCTAATGGAGAGGGATATGAAATATGATCATGAGAAATTTAATAATAAGAAAACCAAAAACTTGTGATGGGACAAACAGTCATTAGTTTCCCAGTACGAAAAGTAAACAGACAACATTTTTATTATTATTTTTAAGTTACATTACATAAATATGAGGAATTAATTTTTGTGATTGACTAAGAACATAAAGAGATATACTTAATTTTTATGTAAAGTTTCATTATTTAATAAATTTCTACTACTAACTCATTTTTAAACAATGAGTATTCCAGAAGACTTGTTCACACTAGAAGAGCTACAAAGAAATTCTTATTGAATCACATGATCCATGAAGAATAAACTATATATTTACCTTGTCTTCAGAGATTAATCAAAACCAAAACGGTTAGTATAAGATCTGATGATCCCCCAAAAATGTATTTCATTAGAGAAAGAAACACTAATTTTAATTTCTAAATTTAAACCCACAATACCCCAAAGTTAAATAAATAGCATTCAATAAAGAATTGTCCTTAAAATCCTTTAATAAAATCCAAAATAATATTGAAACTCAAAACTTAGTAGAATTTGGTTATGCAGTCTTGCACGTTAAATGGTAGCTCCAAATGACATCAATTACTCTTAAAGTCACATACGTAAAAGTAATTAACCTAATCACATATTCTCTATTATAGGTTAATCATTTCCATAAATAACCCAAATCAATATAAATTCAGAATAAAGACATAGATAAAAATCAAAGATTACTCCTCAAATGAAATCCCATGCTATTCTATTTTCCTTGGGCATATAGTGTTCCCAACAAAGCGAACATCTTCCAAAATAACATTTATCACATAATCAACAAATCATTTACATATACTAAGGGTATTCATTTGATAAGACATAAGATCCCAAATCAAATTATTATTGATCAATAAAATCATTTAAATAAAAATAATATTCACACTAACCAGGGACTTCACGTAGTCCAGTGGAAGGTGATAAATCCCAATCAAACTTTGGTTGTGGGTTTGATTCCCATAGCTTTGTCCGACGTGACAGGTTTTCATACAGTCTTCATGTTGTCCTTTTTCAAAAACTATATTTTTTAAAATTACCAAAATAAGTAAAATTCCTCAAAATAACCATAACATAATTTAACCACAAATTTTATCTCATACCTTGCATTTTCATCCCAAATTATAATAACTTGTAATTACCACAAACCCAATGATCATATATAACCAAATGGTTATTTATAACTATATCCATAAGAGAAAATATAATTCTTCTTCAAATATCATTCTCACATGGAAAACTACAGGGTTACAAATACAAGAGAAAATTATTCGAATGTAAACCCTTCAATAAGGAGAACTAATACTTTTTAAAAATTTCTCCAACCATTTATTTCCACAAAGCTTCTTCTTTGACCAATAAAATATCTTATAGAATAGGGCATTCACTCGGGTAATGGCTAGGTCCACTACATTTACAAAAAATTACTATAAATGGATTCTTGGGACCATTTTTATCTTCTTACATAGTAATCTTCATTTTTATTCAGCAATTCTTCACTTTATGTACTTCCTTCCCGCACGTAAAGTATTTCTTTGTCCAATTGAGACACTTTCCTGGGTGTCACCTTCCACATTTCCTGCATGATGGAAATTGAGGATTCCTTTCTACATGGTCTCCACTGCTGGACCTCTTGTCATTCATCACATTTATCTTCTTTGTTGAGTCCAGGAATTGGTTAATATATATATTGTTGATCATATTTTTGGAAAATTTATTTGGAATGAAGACAATATCTTTTACACCTATCAATATTCCATTTTTTGCTCATTTTCCACCACCGTTCCCACCTTGTACATCATTCTCAAAGTCACTATGACTTCCTTAGAATCCCGCCATTGACTAAAACTAGAAAGCATTGTGTGAGTAACAGTATTCATAAAATCATTTAGAGAATATCATGTCGCCGTATTCTCAATTTGAAACACATTAGGATTAACCAAGGTCATTTACTCACATCTTATATATAATACTTCAAATCAGTTTGTAAATAAAATGTATATTATCCTAAGCATATCCCCTTGGAGTGTCGTAACCAAGAGTGCAGCAAGGCCCATTGTCGTACATCCATTCCCGTTCGAGTCTAGCTCAAAACGGTGTTTTCGGTTTTTACCCCTAGGTACATCTGTGCCAGAGCCGACTCTACCAGCTCGTATCCAGACATGGATGTATTACTCAGAAAACTCACAAAATCTCTACAATATCAATATTGTAGGATGTTATTATATACTAATCCTCAAAGTCTATCTTAGGGCTATGTGCTCTAATCAGAGTATATCAAAATCAAGCTCTCAAGGTTTGTACTAAACTTCCTCTGATACCGACTGTAACACCCTGACCCTAGTTACCCAGAGTCGGTGCATTATTACATAACATTGGCATGATCACAAAGGATCAAGTCTCAAAAGACCGATTAGTCTCATAGTCTTGGAAACACTAGATATATTCATAAGTCATTCATTACATCATAAGGTAAAAAAAACTACAACAACATCTTGTCTTTATATCCCCACATACTATTCCTATAGGTCATTCATAAATTACTTCTTCACATCCTGGGAAAATTAAAACATTGAAAGAGGTGAGCTCAGATGCTCAGTAAGGATAAAAATATAGCATAAGCTTTCATAGATAATCACAAACACATAAGGAAATGTATAACTAAAACAAAATCATTTTAAACATGAACTTCGACATAAAATGGAAATGATAAAATGAAATAATGCCATTTACTTGTTCACATGGATATACTACTAGTCAAATAATCACATGCAATATCAATAACCACTTTCATAATGATGGAATGCATAATTCCAGACTATCATAACCACGTAGCCAAGGCCTCGTGCCAAGACTACAAATAATATTCTATCAAGGCCTCATGCCAAGACACTAGTTTGTCTCATGAGTCCTACCGATGCATCGAGGAGCTATAGCGAGATCCACCCATCACTTACTAATTCCAATTCATTCTTCATATGGAAATTTTGAAACATAACATAAACATCCATATTAAAACACGCATACGAAATGTCAATAATTTATCCACAAACCATGAATGGTATAAAAATAGCACATCCACAGTCAAATATAACTCATTCGATACAATATGGAAGCTTTTATTGTATCAGATTAACCTCAATCAAGAATAATGAAGGAAATAGGCATATATTAAAATAATCATCAAACTATTGAGAGGAATATACCCCTTTTTCTTAAAAAAATTTAGAAGTCACACTATTTCTCAAGAATAAATTTAAAATAGATTTTTGAATCAAAGTGTCCCATACCACTTTGATACTTTTAAAAGGAATTTTTATTTGAAAACATTAATGTCCATATAAATAAATCCTTAAAACTATTTTTAAAACATGGATATTAATGAGAATGATTTATAATAATAAATCTTTAAAACATTTTAAAATGATATTTTAGTTAGAGTTTCTAACCAAAAGAGAGACACTTGAATACAAATAATTGAGTTAATAAAAACCTTTTAATATCATGAGAATAAAGGTATTCATGATATACTATGTTAAAGTACAATATATACACCATATAAAAGTGATTTGGTGTATAACAACAAAGGATTCTCAATGGAATGTAGATTGAGATGAAATCTCTCATAAATGTCGTATCCTTAGGTTAAGGATAAATCAAAGTCATAATTATGTGTGAAAAATATAAATACACTCAATATGATTGGATATTCAGTGTAAAATAATCAATGTACATTCACACATATTTTTGTAAAAACAACACCAATGAATTGGATGTTTAACTCAACAAATTGAGATTGTGTAAATATTACTCTTATCAAGTTCATACCGATGACTTGAGATTTTATAAATGGATTGATTATGTGTATCAAAGGTATATACACAAAAAGGGGAGTTTAAATTATGACATAAGTAAATGAATAGTTAATCCACACATAATCTTGGAGTAAAATAATCAATGAAGTATGCGTAATTCCGAATGAGTGGAAATTGAAATTAAAAATCCCCTCATCAATTTGGTAACTTACTAAAAATAAACCCATGAAAGAAGGATCATACAATGATGATGTAAATATCTATAAATTGAAGTATATTACACAATGGATACAATCATGGTCAGTACACACACCACATGCAATAAATAACTGGTGAACAATGGAAATCTCACGGAATTACAAGTGAGATAAGAAACACCATACTTTGTACTTTTTACTTGGTAGATGGTAGGTTAAACTCCTGTATAATGGAGAAATAATTGTTATTTAATTATACAAAAATTATTTACATTAATATGATATCATATATGATCTTTTAAAATTGATTTGTTAATTATATCTTAGTATTATCGTCATTTCGGGTGTTAGCGGATTCATCTTCCTTTATATTATTTATTATGTGAGTCGTATTTGTTATGGATGGGATGTATCTTATTCATATCCATAATTATATCATGTTTATATAAATTATTTTTATTCAACAAATGAAATTTAGTCTTGAATGGATATGATGGGGAATAAATCTCATCACGTTCGTGGAGACGGTAATCCGACTTACGCACGAGCGACAATATCATTATTTTGATATTAAAATAATATATAATTGGATGGTATATCATATATAAATAATAATTATCAGGTTATATTTATTATTTACATGAATTAAAAATCATTATTATACCCATCCAAATAATAATATATTGAATAACAATTACACCACGACGTGGAGATGGTAAGCCGTACGTACACACGTATGGTGACATGTCATTCAAAGGATGGATAGAATAATGAATATGGTTGTACCATATATATAATAACATCACAGTATATATAAGATACTAGAATTATTATTTTAGAATGGGAAAACAAATAAAGAAAAATTTGAAGAAGAAAGGAACATGAAAGGGG
Source organism: Viscum album (assembly GCA_963277665.1). Classification (NCBI taxonomy): domain Eukaryota; kingdom Viridiplantae; phylum Streptophyta; class Magnoliopsida; order Santalales; family Viscaceae; genus Viscum; species Viscum album. Next base: position 1,463,264,996 of record OY728158.1, on the reverse strand, counting down.
GTGGTGAAAACATTACCACTTCTTCGGGTTCTTCCTTTTGATTTGATCAAAAGGGCTTCTTAAGTTGGCTTTGTGATCAAACTAAGGCCTCTAGGTTTCATTTAGGGTAGTTTAGAGAGTATTTAGGCCGGTTTTGTCTGAACCAAAAGTCTTTTAAAGTGTGAATTAGTGAGAAGGGGAGTGTCCTTTTATAAGAGGGGTGAGGGGCACCTTTGGAAAAGATAGAAATATTATTTTATAATAAATTCATATTTGGTTTATAATTGCTCCAAAGTAGATTATTTAAATTTTAATGTGGGTATAGGTATAAAACCACTCATCCAATTGGTTTTAGATAGGTTTGGCTCACTATTTTAACCTTATCGTTTAGTTTTAACTCTTAGTAAATTAGTTTAACATTTACCATGTCACTTTGTATTTTTATATTATATAGTTAATAAACTTAATATATACATACAAGAGACCCCCATGTGGTATATTAATTATACACCTATCATGATATAAGTCTCGTGGATGAATATTATATTTTTAGGAATTTAATATCAATTAATAATATAATATTGTTTTAAAAAACTCTTTTTTGTCAATTTTGACACTACCAAATAATTGATTTTTGTTAAAGTCTTAAAAACTTTATTAATTCGAACCAAATTAATTTAAGAAATATTATAATGTAATATTAATCAATAAAATTCATGGATGTCATCAAAAATTTAAAATTATATTAATTTTAATATATATAATACCAATAATATGATTCTTTCATTAATAAGGAAAATACTGCATCATCATTGTGTCATAAATAATATTAATTATTAAATGTCTAAAAATTATAAATAAAATACCATTATTTAGGAAATAGTTTTATCTTTCTAATGAATATTTATAGTAGAAAATCCAACATATATAATCCAATGTAAAAATTGTTTTTCTAAAAGATATATGCTTATGTCATTTTTGTATTTATTTAAACTTAATTAATATAAAGTGTCATTATCACTTACAAGTGGATCCATGGTGTCCCAAAATCGACCCAAATATGCCCATGGTCGAACATGTATCAACCAATAGGGTTAGGACACGTTTTGTGGTAATTTAGTATTATTATAATATTATTTTTGTACCCTTATTTACCAGATTTACCCTTTAACCACGGTAAATAAAATATTTACCGAAGTAATTATTCAAAATGTATAACAATAAAAAGTTACCTATTTATACAATTTTCATATCTTGATTCTAAATATGGAATCCATTTTTCCAAATTCAAAACACATAAGTGGTAGAAATTAATTTAAAATTAATTCCCATTGTCAAAACAAAAAGCGTGTTTTTAAGATATAATAATTATCAAAAGATTGATACTTGTTTATGTCCGGTTTAATTGTGTAATTATGTACAATGACCAACATTGTATTAAATGGTAAAAATATATTGTAAATATAATTTAAACCCATTCAAATTAATAATTTATCATTATTAATTATTTTGATTAAAAAAGATTTTTTTAATTAAAATTTAGTAATTTTCACTATTCATCAAAATATGAAAGTTATCCGAAAAGTACCAAAATTTCACCCTAGGATAATTTCAATATTCTGAATCTAAAAATAAAGTCCACATTGAAAGATAAAATGTATAAAATTTCAAAAACTGGGTATTACTATTCATAACGGCTAGTTTTATTAGTTGTGGTGTGTGTTAGAACTTGAAGTTGCGTACAACACACGCTACTGTATTATTCAGCGAGAATTGTACCCTAGAAGCTTGAGGTCTTACATTGTGAGTCCTTTAATATGTATTACTATTTCAATAAAAGAAATATTATTTATTTTTTGACTAAATAAATAATTTTTTCATCATTAATGTATAAGATAATAAGGTAATTAAATAACTATTAAAAATTACAAATAAATTACCATGATAAAGAAAAAAATTTATCTTTAAAATTAGTTTTTATAACTGAATTTATATTCTGTATAATCTTATATTAAAAATACTTTAATTATTAATGTTTGAGTGAGACATATTTCACATTCCTTTAAATAAAATAAACTAATGGTCTTAATCACCTCAAAGTGGGTTCTAATGGATTCCATTTCTAACCAAATATAACTTAGGATAAAATATAATTATCCAATTGTATTAAGACTAGTGTTAGGCTAATTTTATAATATTATATTTACCCTAAATTACCCGATTTACCTTTTACAATGGTAAATAAAATTTACCGTAGTTACTATTCATAATGCTCAAAAATAAAAAGTAGTCTATTAATATAATTTGGACCCACTAATTCCAAATATGGAATCCATTTTTCCAAATTCAATACACAGATGTTGTAGAAATTAAATTAAAATTAATCCCATTATAGAAAGAAAATGGGTTTTTGTTTAAAACGTTGCAAAAGATTGAATTGATTTAACCTACGAATTCAATGTAAAATCAATGCTAATGACATAAATTATATTAAATGGTATAAATATATTCTATTTATACTATAAAAACATTAAATATTATAATTTAACCACATAAATTATTACGATGAAAAAAGTTTCTTTAATTAAAATATAGCATGTTTTTACTATTCATTAAAATATGAAAGTTATCAGAATAATATGAAAATTTTATCCTAGTTAAAATTTTATATCCTGATTCCAAATAATAATTTTATTTTATAAAATTGAACTTATAAACATTTCAAAATCTATATTTAATCTGGGTGCGCCATCAAAAGGTGGAAAAACTGCATTTCTTGAAAAATACTTATTTTACCCGAAAAAATTATTTTGTTCTCATACCATGTTCTATAAAATGTGTAAGATGAATTACAATGTCATAAAATTCAAAATTTATTTACTACCATTCATAATGGATAGTTTATAATAATCTTATAACCATATATCATTGTTTAGTAAAACCCGTTATTGCGTATAACACACGCTATCGATGAGGGTTGCGATTCCGTGCAATGCAAGCCAATTTAGGGTTGCGTGTAGTGAAAGACTCCTTTTTTGTTGTGTATAACAAAATCCAACCATATTTCTTTTATACATTGAATATATATATATATATACACTCAATGTTGCATAGAATAACTACTATCAAACAAAATTGAAATTGCGTGTAACACGATTCAAGATTAGTGTTGCATATACTGCAAGCTAATACGGTGTTGCGTATAGCACAAGATAATCTTTGTGTAGCGTAAAACAGAAGATATGAATGAAATTAAAAAGAATATATCTTATAAAATCTTGGGTCATTACATTCTATCCCCCTTAAAATGAATTTCTCCCTCAATATTCGTCGGAGTTATAAATTGTTTACTATTCATAGAAACCCACATCGTAAAAAGAAATACCCAAACTTATCTTTAAAAACTAATTTATGAAATGTAACGGTTACCTAAATTAACTAATCACTGGGTTTCCACATAGTAGAACATAGGTGAAAAATATGGATATGGAAGGGAAATCTAACCATCATGTTCTGATGGAGAGTGGTAGAGAACATGGCTATGAAAAAGCCAACAATCATAAAGCCATAAATTTGTGATGATTTAAAGTACCATCTGATTCATCAGATATAAGGAAACTAGGACAAAAATTTTTTTGTATTCAAGATAATTTCCCTAAAGATGAAGAATTGTTGAATTGAATGAAATAATTACTCGATTTGGGTACAATCTTACTACTGTTTGTGCCTTGAACAATTTCCACATCATCTCTTAAAGAAATGAAGTTGAATTTTTCATTCGTGAAGTGTTTGAAGATCATGCGATAGAATGAAAGGCCATTCCATATGTCTGAAACAAAAGGATAGTAAAAGTTATTAAATATACATAAGTCCATCTATAGTGATATTAATCGTATATGGTTCCTAAAATGGACGTTTACATCAAATATAATACCGCTTAATATAATAAAACTAGCTTATACTAACCAAGGACTTCCTGTAGGCCAGTGGTAGGAGATAAAGGACTGTCGGACTTCAGTTGTGGGTTTGATTCCCGCAACCTTGTCCTACACTAAGGGTTGTCGCCCGTCCTCCAGGTTGTCCTTTTTCTAAAACTACATTATTATAACATCACATCAATAATATAAAAAAAATTTCTAGCCTTAAACAATACTAACTTATGTCCAACATAATTCATTCCAATCTTTAGGCTTATCCAAAATACTTCTATCCAAGATCATAGTATATATAAAACAATTACTAGAAATGTCATCTGCTGAGCATGTGAATACCATCATTTATCCCCCATATATCATAAGATAAAACTTGATGGTCACATTCCAAACATGTGAATACCTTAATTATGTATTTTCTTAAAAAATGAATGCCCATTGAACCTTAGTGAAAACATGAATGCTGTCAAAAGTTAACCCTTTCCACATACCAAAATCCCAATATTTTGATATACTCAAACCATGATATCACTTTGTCCTTTATTCAGTCATGAGCTCATTAATACCATCAAACATCTCATTATCTCATTATCCATTCATTATGCACATATAATCTACTTTCCAAAAATATTTTAATAACCTTTCATGGTTACCGTTACCGTTTATCATATAATTTCAAAACTCAAGAAAAGGCAATAGTGTAACAATCCTTATATTTTTTATTTATTCCATAGTACCATACGTTATTGTTGATAAACATACAATCATTACGCTACCTTCTTAAACCATTGACTGAGCTTCAACAATTATTTTATCTCACATATCATTTGTAGTCTCTTCATCATCATCAATATATATACTACCCATATGGACATGATGATTCTTTTCATGAGACTTTCCCTTAGGGCATTGGTTTGCATAATGCCCATACATTCCAAATTTAAAACATTTAACCGTTGTTGATGTCGTAGCAATACCATTATCCTTGTCCATGGTGTTAACCGACCCTTTTCCTTTTCACTTACCAACTTTGCGTCCTTCTTCTCCACACCCAAAGCATCTTACAGTTCCTTTGAAACATTCTCCCTGTTGCCTCTTCCCACATGGTTTACATGAGGGGAATTGAACTTTATTTCCTCTATGATCATCATGAAAATCAATCTTTCTCTTATTAGCTGAGTCGGGATACATACCAAAGTTGATATTATTGATCATATTATGATATTTTTGATTTGGAATAATAATGATATGTGGACTTCCAGATCCAATTTCATTTGGTTACTCATGAAGAATATCATTCCATTGTTAATCATATCCTCCATTATCGTGAATCTTCCGATTTCTAGCCATTTTCTAAAACCCAAAAAGAATAGTGTGAGAGGAAAAAATCATAATCATGGGGGAGTACTTTCAATATCTAACATCTTAGGATTAATTCTAATATCGTTACTGTAATTTTAGGACTACAACCTATATTTATACTTATCCTTGGGGGCATCCCTAGAAATACCATAGAAATATCCCTAGGGATCTCATTAATGTTTTCGCATCCTAGTTTCCAAAGGATAACTAAACCTTTCCTCTAATACCAGATGTAGAGACCCAAAGCTTGACATACATGGACATTACATTACTTTTGTGGAATACTTAATACAGAACTAAAATAGACACACAAGGACCATAACGGTTTAGTGTCTTTGGAAACTTGGAAAATAATCTTCTAATCGTGATGAATGGTCTTCAACATCTCCCATAAAGATCTTCCCCTTTTTTTCTTACCTAAAACCTTTATTTAAATCCTGGGGAAAAGAAAAAATATAAAGGGTGAGCTCAAATTCTCATTAAGGGTAAGCATGGAGAAAATAAAACAAACCATATACATTGGAATAAAAACATGAACATAATTTTTAAGCATCAAAATCTTGAGTAGTGACATACAACATGGAAGTACGTAAGGCATAGGTCATTAAAGAACATTAATCATGATAAAATAGAATGGGAATAAAAATTTAATTGTGGAAAACCCTTAAGCACATGATATGATTTCCATAGTTGCCAAGGCATTACTTCCAATACCATCTTAGTGGACAAAGTCCCTTTCTGAATCGAGTTCACTCCTCGTTTCAGTCCTATAACACTGAACCAGATTAACTTACCATTCTAGCCATGTCTATCTCATGAGATATAAATCATTACCCAATGAATTGGAGGTAGATATAGGTCCCACCCATCTCATAATGAAATCATTCTTACTTGTGCCACAAAATAAACTTAAAAAATTCATCGTAACCCAAAGAATAAAATGGGTTTCATAAACATCATCCCATCATCACACAATTCATATAGAACAAAAGGATATAATTTCATAATAAGAAAATTGAAACCATGAAAATCATAGAGTCATTATACAGGAAACATACACATATTAAATAATGTCATCTTAGATGGAAAATGGTTTTGATAAAACACTTGAAATGAATTCTTGAGGAAAATATCCTTTCTTCTTCAAAATCATTTTCTTTTCACAAAATGCCATGAAATTTTCAATGAAAAGGATTTTGTTGAAAATAGTCATGAAATATTGTAGAGTAATATTCATGAAAATAAGGCGTTATAAAACCATAAAAATCCGTTCATTCCGTATAAGTTAAAAAAACTTTCTCCTCATACTGTTGTCGGAAAAGTCAAAAAGTACCTCGTATGGTAAACAAAAGAAAGATTCCTTACAAACCATGTGGTAAAAGACTTAAAAGGGTAAAAATAACTTTACAAATACATGTAAGAATACTAAACATTTTATGAAAGAATCTTTATAAAACATGGACATGGATGATAAACATAACCCCAATAAATACTTACGAATAAACAATCTCGGATAAGAATGAGATTGGAATAATTATCCGTTACCTTATGTCCGATATGCTTCATACGAATCCGAAACTCCTGAATAATGATTTAAATAAAGTAATTTACTTATTACAGAATCATATTCATTATTATGATATCACATATGGTTCACTTATGACTTTATATTACCCATTCTTTTGTAAATTCCATGTTAAAGCAGCGTTTTGGGTAAAATCGTTTTATTTATCGTACGTGTTTGGACTTGTTGTTCTTGATATTATTATTACTTATATAATTATTTCATTACTTTCATAATTTAAATCATGATTTATATATCATATATATTTATTATATACATATATATAATAGATCGATAAATGGAATGAAATGCACTGTTCATTGAGACGGTAGGCCGTACGTACGAATGAATGCTGTTTTCATTTCCTTATTGAATTGAATAGAAGTAAGTAGATGACATATATATATATATACATAAATCTAGTATCTTTATAATGTCATATATTTATTTATTATTTCTTATATATACTTTATAATCATTCTTTAATGGTTAACATAGAGAATGAATCTCATCGCGTCATGGAGACGGTAGTCCGTATGTACGCACGAGCGTTGATATCGTTCCCACAATTATTGAAATGAATTGGAGTAGATGATACAATATATTGGAATCATTATGATGTTATAATAACTATGTATAGTTATTCTTTCACCATTATACCCATCCAAGTATGGTGGTGTTGGAAAAACAGATTACACCACGGCATGAAGACGATATTCCGTACGTACGCACGCTCGGTGATTTCGTTTTTCGTAGGATTGATAAAAGGTGAAATGGGGTTGTTTCATATTTATAATAACATATCACTATATTAGTGATACTGATGTTATTACTTTATAATGAAACAACTAAAGAAGAATAATTTGAAGAAGAAGGAAGCTTGAATGAATCGGTAGAAGTGATTACCTCTTCTTCGACGCACCTCATTTAAACTTATTCTTAGGGAACTAGGGTTGGTCTTTTGAGAAGACCAGAACCTATATGATATAACTAGAGAGGTCTATAAGAGTAATTGGTAGGGTTTGGACGAGCTTCAAGTCTCAAAAGGGTGTGAAGGGAAGTGGGAAGGGGTTCCCTTTTTATAAGGGGGGGAGGGGCACCTTTGGAAATCTTAATAATATTAATTTATAATAAATCTAAACCCACTTAAAAATCAACGAAAATGACTCATATTAAAATAATAGATTATATAAGGTTTTAATATCATCAAAAAATAAAATTTAGACATGTAGGGAATTTATTTTAAACATTATCAACTAGATGTATCCTTATTTAATCTATTAAATTTATTTCTGGTAATAAGATTCTAAATTTTAAATTGTTATAAATAATTACTTATGTGCAGTAAATTATCCATAATTAGATAATTTATGAAATTTTAGACTATATAAATTTAAATTTATAATTTTTAAATATGTTTGTTATTTTTAAACAATATAATAATATGTTGTTTTTATAAAATAACAATATTGTCAATTTTGACACTATTCAATTATTTGAATTTAAATAAAATACACACAGAGGATATATTAGAACTAAAATATTTAATAGGTTCCTAAAATGTCATATAAATCTAGAAAATTATTTTATCACATTAAATAGTTCATATAATATTTATTTTACTATTTGTTAAACCATTTATTTGATATTTCTCTTAATAAAATAATTACAACAACATCTTTGTATAATTATTAAATATACTTATTTGTTGCATAAAAATTGAAAATAAAATACTAGGATGAAGATAACTATTATATATTTCATAATAATACATTTAGTAGGATTTATATTCTAAGACACCCAAATTTTAAAATGTTATATTTATTAAATTATGAAGGTCACAACTTTGACATCATATAAAATAAAATAATATAAGTGTCATAATCACTTTTATGAGACTCCAAACGGTCTTATATTCGGTCATTTGATTCTTATAGTGTATATATACACTACCAATACGTTTCTTTCAGGTTTTTGACTCCTTTAATATGTATTACTATTTCAATAAAAATAATATTATCGATTTGTTTACTAAATAAATAATTTCTGCATCATTAATGTATAAGATAATAATGTAATTAAATAGCTCTTAAAAATTACAAATAAATTACCATGATAAATAAAAACATTTTATCTTTCAAATGAGTATTTATAACCAAATTTAGATAATATATAACCTTATATTAAAAATACTTTAATTATTAAAGTTTGAGTGAGACATATTTCACATTCCTTTAAATAAAATAAACTAAAGGTCTTAATCACCTCCAAGTGGGTTATAATGGATTCCATTTTGACCCAAATATGACATAGGACGAAATATAATTATCCAATAGTATTAATATAAGTGTTAGGGTAATTTTATAATATTATATTTACCCTTAATTACCTGATTTACCTTTCACTATGATAAATAAAATTTAATGCAGTTACTATCCATAATGCCAAAAAAGTAGTCTATTAATATAATTTGGTCCCACTAAATCCAAATATGGAATCCAGTTTTCTAAATTCAATACACAGAAGTTGCAGAAATTAAATTAAAATTAATCCCGTTGTCGAAAGAAAATGGGTTTTTGTTTAAAACATTACAAAAGATTGAATTTATTTAACCTACGAATTCAATATAAAATCAATGCTAATGACATAAATTATATTAAATGGTAAAAATATATTCTATTTATACTTTAAAACCATTAAATATTATAATTTGACCACATAAATTATTACGATGAAAAAAGTTGTTTTTAATTAAAATATAGCGTGTTTTTACTATTCATTAAAATATGAAAGTTATCAGAATAACATGAAAATTTTATCCAAGATAAAATTTTATATCCTGATTCCATAGAATAATTTTATTTTGAAAAATTGAACTTTTAAACATGTCAAAATCTATATTTAATGTGGGTGCTCCATCAAAAGGCGGCAAAACTGCATTTTTTGAAAAATACTAATTTTACCTGAACAATTTACTTTGTTCTCATACCATGTTATATAAAATGTGTAAGATGAATTATAATGTTATAAAATTCAAAATTTATTTACTATTATTCATAACCACTAGTTTATAATAATATTTTAACCATATATCGTTGTTTAGTGAAACCCGATATTGCGTACAATAGACGCTATCGAGGAAGGTTGCAATTGCGTGTAATGCAAGCCAAGTCAGGGTTGTATATAGTGAAAGACTCCTTTGTTGTTGCGTATAACAAAATCCAACCATATTTCATTTATACATTGAATATATATATATATACATATATATATATACACTCAATGTTGCGTCGAATAACTACCATCAACCAAACCTGAAATTTTGTGTAACACGATCAAAGATTAGTGTTGAGTATACTAAAAGCTAATATATTGTTGCATATACCACAAGATAATATTGGTGTAGCATACAACAGAATATATGAATGAAATTAAAAAGAATATATCTTATAAAATCTGGGGTTTTTACAGTGTGTGTAGATGTGGCGTTCACTGTATGGGTTGGTTTATAAATTTTATACCTATTGAGAGAGAAAAAGAAAATTTATTTGAATTCACTTTGAGACCAGATATTCAATGTTATAACATAAATTATTAGTAGAATTTTTTTGATTTAGTTAAATTTCAGGAAGATTTAATCAATAAAGGTATTTCTATGATGTTCATTTATGATGAAGATAAATTCCAATTGTATGGGTATCTAGATTTCAATACTACATTTTCTGTGTATCTAGAATCTTGGAGGATAATAGTGAGGTGGTATACTAAAGTTATATCTTATCCCAACTATCTAGGGTTGAGTGGTTTAAGGTTTTCTATGTCTGCGAAGTTAATTTGTTTCCAATGTGATATTTTGAGGCACCTTTAGTATGACACTACCTATATTTATCACATTCCATATTCCTTAATGGGGATTTAGTAATGGATAATTTATTAGTCCTATTATGATCCTTTCATTCAAACCATGTAGTGGATTATGAAATTATTTTATAATTATGATAATTCTTTTAAAAATTTTGGTTGGTATGTTTTTTGTGAAAATTTCATATACATACCTTTTTAACTAAAATGTAATGATTTATAAACATTATTATGATATTTATTATCAAGGTGTGGCTAAATTGATATATTGTTACGTTTTATGGGGTATTTAACGTAAGTTGTAACTAAGGAAGGAGGATGGTGCAACATTGGTTTCATTATGTGGTGGTTCTCTATGTGATATGTATATCCCATTTTCATGAGGGTTTCATGTGATGATTTTTAGGATGAGGATTACATAATACTGATTTTTTTGGTAATATGTTGAATCCATTTGATTGATATCTCCTCAATGTATGTTTTGGAGGTAGTCATTTTTTCATTTTGGTATTGGTATTAATGAGAATGCATGGGAAATATATTATAGTTATATTATATAATGGAAAAGTAATTTATAGTTAATAAAATTGGTAATTTTTTATTCATTAGAATTGAAAGGAATTTAATATCTGAATAGGTTATGTTGGACAAGAAATTACAGGTATATAAAGAAGTCACAACATTTATTATTATTCCTGGAATAATGGGTGGTTCGAAGATTGAAAGGAATGGAACACGACATTGATAGTTTATTGAAAAAATTGTTGTGTTTATAGTTTATATATATTCACACTGTTAAAGATATATTCACAATTTTAATTATTTAAATTTTTCTATGATACATGTGCCTTAATCTTTTAGAGTTTGTAATTGAGGATTTAATGGTGTGAAATATATTATCACACTTTGAGTGATTGTTTTCCCAAATACTCTTTTAATCATGAATCCAATCTAAATTTCCAAGTTTTACATTCCTTCTAATAAAACACTAGGTGACTCATGGTGGAATTTAGATACCCTTAATCCCCATTTGTATGGTCATATACATCTTATTCTAGTAAAGATGTGTTATATTTTGGGATTGACCAATGGTAATTGGATAGTGTTGGAGATATCCCAATTATGAGATGTTATTTTTAGAGATCACATAATGTTGAATGGTATTTAATGTATGGTTTGTTCATGTGGGGTGGGTGGAGAGAATTAGGTTGATTTATTTGATGTTTATGATACCCTATTATAGATAATGGGTTTGTTTTATGGGTGATGTACATATAATTATGAGGGTAAGTGGATGATTCCCATCTTATTTACATTACCCTACTTACGGATGGTTAGAAAGTGATGGAATCATTGTGACAAAATAAATTTAGTTGTGGGTGTTGATATGTAGATATGTGGTGATTCATTAATGAAGGTATGGTGTGGTGGTTGATGATATGTTATTTGTGTTGTTTCATAGTTGCTTCCCTAATCTTTTTGAGGAGGTTATCTTACTTTCTTTCTACTATTTTGAGTGGGAGATCCCTAGAGTTAACATGTTGGATCCAAGATGAATATGTATTTCAGGGATGAGGATAATGAAAAATGATTATTTTTCTGTTGGAGGTTTCTATGTTGATTATATACTATAAAATGGTATCTAGATTGGATATTTTGGTGAAAATTATATTTTAGTGAGGGTGTTTCTTGTACTTTAATTATTGACTTAAAATCATGAATTTCCTTTCAATATGTTGACTTATTAATGTGTTTGTTACTATGATTTAATGGTTGACTTAAATCATGATTATTCATTTATACTTATTGAAAAATTATATTCATTTTTTAGTGGAATTTACCCACCAATTTTTCTTAAGGTTCTCACCCAAACAATGTTTTCTAATGTTTCAGTATATATTGAGGGAATTATATTTGTAGTGTAGGTTTCTTTGTTGGTGTTCCTGAGTTTTTATACTTTTTATTTATATTCCATTATTTATTTTATATTTATTATATTCTATGTACATGAAATTATGGTATTGGGAGTTTTATACATTTATATTTTTATTCATAATTCCTTTATTGATGGTTCTATCTACATTTGTTTAAGAATACTAAGAGTAATTACGCTCAATCATTTTTTTATACTTGGTTCAATTTAGGAACATAGTCCTTACTAGAGGTGGGACTTTGTGGCCAATCCTTCTCAACACTTTCAACCCTATAGGGGTACCAATGGAGTGGTTCATGAAAAATAATATATGAATATATATATTTTCACACCTTCTTATTTGCTCAGAAAAAAAGAGTTGTATATGGGTACCTATAAAATATATTATGATAAAAATTATTATATGTAAAGCGGATAGCTTGTTATTTTTTTTTGTATAGAACTTATTTACCATTGATTTATATTGACACAAGTAAATTATAGGGTTAAATCATTGATTTATATGATACAATGACTATTATTTCTTTCCAATGATCTTGAACCCATGCATCTCATCTTTTTATACATATCAGTATATGAAGATAGTGCATATCCTTGAATTAAGGTGATGGTTAATAGATGTGGTTTGATGATCCCAAAAAAATCATTACAATGGTGACATTTTTGTTTTTTATATTCTAGGTTTCATTTAATCATATCTATTTGAGATGTGTTACTTATATTTTGGGTAATGTTTTTTTTATTTACATTAAATTATAGATATACTTGTAATATATCTTTGGGTTATATTACATTATATATTTTTCATATATATGTTCATGGATTATGTTTCAAGATTGTATGCGATATGTTGTTTTTGGAGTTAATTATTAATATAATTTTGGAGGCATAAGTTATCATTGTTCAAAATACCCTAGAATAATAGAGGAAGTTTTTTTATTTCACTTAATTGTAAGTTATTATGTGAAACAAATTTTGAAACCAGAGAAATTTTTTTGACTCATCAAAGTTAATATAATAGTAGGCCCACTCCAATGAGATTCTGAATTTATATCTCTACCATTCTAGAATTTTTAAAATCTACATTAATATAAAACTTTCAATGAGTATCTAAATAAAAACAGTATTTGATAATAAGTTTTTATAATAAAATAAGATGACAACCAGAGATACATGTTCTGGAAAATTTACACTGTTTTCTTTATCCAACATTTACTTTTTCTATTCTACATAATTGATTAAAATGGGTTTTAAATATATTATTAGGGTGAGGGGTTATCATTTTTTACCTATTTATAAAATATTTCATATTTTTTATTATAAAAGCTTATAAAAGATTCGAGATGGTGTCACACATTGAAAAATTAGAAAGAAGTTTGCCACATTATAAGTGGTAGATCGTTATCATTATTTTATAATAATAAAGTGTTAAGTAAAAATATTTTATGGGAATGAAAACCATGTTGTCTATCATGAATGTAATCTCATAATATGGGTCTTTATACATGAACATTTTATATCACATTATTGCGAGTTCCATAGATGTTCCATTATTTCTTATGACATTCTATGATTTAATATATTAGTTTGACCAAGTCAATTTATTCTTATATCTAAACTGGTTTGTTCAGTATATTAAACTAGTTCACTAAACATGTATGATATGGATCATCAATATAATTATGTATTATATAAATAAATATTTTTTTGGGAGGGTTTGATCTAAGGTGCTATCTTTATCAGGTGTGATTTTATAGACAACATTAAAATAGAATAGATCACCCATATTTGAAAGATTTTGATCCACTCTATAATTGTTGGATAGATTATTATGATGGCAATTTACATATATATAATGTATTATCTATGAGATATAATGCCATATAATTATCAACATCGATTCACCTTATTTTCTTTGAAATGAAATAATGTCAAACCCAACACAAGAGCCTCAGCCTAGTTGGTGAGGACTCATTAGGTGCGTCCAAGAGACCCGAGATCAAATCTGGGTGGAGGAATATTTCTGGGTTACTATAGCAGTAATGTAGCAGTACTGTAGTAGGCACTGTAGCAAGTAATGTTCGGTACTATAGCAGCCAGAACTATTCATCCATCTGGGCCTTCGGGCCACCGGTTTTTTTCTCGGGTCCTACAAGGATTTTGGGCCACCAAAGGCCTTTGGTCCAATTGATTCTCAAGGCCTTAGTGAAATTTTAAGGCCTTAGGGCCACCCCAAGGCCTTCGGGCCACGTGAATACAGGCCCCAAACACACTACAACAAAGGAACAGCCCCAGAAGGGGATTCAGAGTAGGTGCACTCACCAGAGCAGAGCCAAATGGATTGTCAGAATTATAGGGTATAGTTATGCCATCAGTACCATCCAATTCTTTCATGGGAAGGATAGCTAGCCGATCATGAAAATTTGGAGAGCTACTATCAAGATGTAGATACTAGGGAGGGGCAGTTCCTTGTAGATAGTCTGGTTGAATTTCCCAAGTCCTTCGGGACATGTAATCTTCTAAGCCTATGGGCCATGTAATCGTTGAGCCTACGGGCATTGTAAGGGTTTCCCCTCATACCATGAAAGGGGGTTATCAAAAATCAACAAAAATGAAGGTCTTAGGGCCATTTAGGCAAATAAAGTCAAACCTAGGTTTTTTATTTTTTTATTTTTCTCAGTTTATTTAAGTGTATCAGTTTTTCTCTATAGATTCAGGTTTTACGGGTCTGAATTTTTTCGGTAATATTCTACTTATTATTGGTCAAGATTTTCCCCTTGTTTCCTCTTTTATTTTTTTGAGAAAAATATCATGTTTGGGTCATATGGTAGGAGTTTCGTTATTGGAAAATGGTTATAAGAAACTATGCACCCTAACCCAGGTAATCATGCAATAGGTTAGATTTTTTAGATAGAATCAACTATATATCTTATGTACAACAAGGCAAGATGTGTGGTATAACCCTTGGGTAGGTTCCAATTAGAATATTAGGGAAGCACATTTGACTCATTATTTGAAACAATGTTTGGGCTAACCATGTCCAATGTCTAAGTCATTAAAAATTCTAAAATCCCATTTGTGGTATTTTGGGATTTATCCTAAAATCCCCCCTTTCGTGTAACATTCAGCCTCACTATCCCTAGGTACCCCCTTTCCTCCTATTTTAATTATTTTCCCCTTTATTTTAGTTTATTTTTTGGGGTTCCATCAAGAATCCTTCATGTAAGTGGTTCCTGTTATGGATTTTCCATCCTTTATAAGTTTTTTATCCTTTATCATTGGGGTTTCATATTTCTAGTGGATTGGGTGTTCTCTTTAGGGTTGAATATTGATTATTAGGTTTTAATCAGGATTTGTTTGGCTCAATCAAGCCTTTATAGGGTCTTGTGGTGGTGATGTTATGGTTTCACACTATTTTTAGGATGTTTTTACACCTGATATTTGTGGTTTCATGCCATAACATTTTTAGATGATTTTAATTTTCCTAAAATACTTTATTAATTTTTTCTAAATATTTATTATAAGATGTTAAGTGTGCTAAAAAATTATTTTGTCCTGATGACGAGATGGAAATGGATTTTATAAAGGAGAAGTTTCATATTTGGGGTTTATTTTATTAGGGTGTTTCTTAGAAGTGTTTTACGAATTGAATGTGGGATGAAAAACGTGTTTTCAAGGTCACAATAGGTGTGAATGTATTAAAGGTGAGTTTTCTAAAGGAAATTGGTTTTTATGGTATGATTTTATCATTATTTTACACTTTTTTATTTTCCTTGTGAAATCTATAAATTTAAAGACACATATTTTAAATTGAAATTGGTTTATGTGTGTATTTGAAAGGGTATTGGCTCATAAAAGTTGATAAATTGAGTACGTGAATTTCTTTTGATAGTTTCAAATGGGTTTTATGAATTTTCCAAGTGGTGTAAAATGTATTTGAAAATGGTTTTAGTTTGTATAAAATGGTATGTAGTTTTGAATATGGGAAGTGGTGATTTTCTAGTGTATTTATATTTCTTGGAATGTGTATGTTAACGCGGTGATATGTGTGACATGTGATCATGAATTTGATCACACGTGAAATCCTGAGTATCCATGTGGGGAGGCTTGAACTAGTAAAATAGTGATTCAGAAGTGAAATGTCTCAGTTTCACAATGCATGATGATAATTACAACACTAACTAAATTATTATAATATTTGGAACCACTGGAATTTTGGATGCTTCTTCACCATATTGGATCATGAATGAGAACTCCATACATTGTGGTTATTATAATATATTTCACTAAGGTATGGGCTTCAAGTGTCTCAATCGATCTAGATTACCCATATGGATTTACCCATGGTTCTCTCTTGATACTTGTAAAATGTAGTACCATCCATTTAAATACAGTGGACCTTGAGTGCATTTTATCATTTATAAATTTTATCTTAATAAATTTTCCTTTGAAATTTTACCTTTAAATGTGTTTTGCTTAAAATATTTGTGTTAAAAATGGTTTTTCTTTTAAATTTATTTATTGTAAATTTTTCAAAGGGTTTTACATAAGAGATCATGTCAAATTTTCTTTTGATCTTATAGAATAGAATCCTTATTTTTGTGTTGTATTCTCTTTGGATTTGGATCACACTATACATACACCTTCTGATGTATATAGAATTTTATTGTATGACTCATCTAATGGCTAGGTGTGTTGTGGGGGTGGATATGGGTTTCTAGTGTTCCTCTCATGCAGTTTTGGTGGTGGTGGATTGAGGGTGACATCCCTCTCATCATGTGGAGTTATTTGGTTTATTTTTTCCTTTTTTACTTTCCATTATTGTATCTTGGGTTTTTTTAAAATTTGTAAATGTTGAATAAAATTATTTTAATTCCTTGTTTGGTTATGATAATTCATCCTTGCAGTGTTTATTTTCATGAGTTGTTCATGATGATAAAATCAAGTAAAATAATTCCCAATGATTTTTTTTGATACATGGGCAATAGTTTTTAGCCTGCCGGGATTGGGAATGCCCCCTAGGCCCTGCCACAGACTGGGTCGGGTGTTCGGTTAAATGTAACCCCAACTTGGTTCATGGTAAAAATCGTACCAGAGAAGGTCAAGATATTTTTCGGTCATAGTATTTGTGGAAGAGTCTTGGTAGATCGGAGCTAGAATTTTCATAAAATGACACTCTGATTATGAGTAGGGTTCTTGGAAAGAACACCTCATGATTGGACTCAAGTTTCTAGGGGAAGTTAAGTTTCTTTTGGTTTCATTGTAATTTTTAGGTTGTTTTGTGATTGGGAAGCTAATTGTGTATGTGATCTCACAGGTCCCGAAAAGGCATGTGGAGCTCGGGGAATGGTTCTAGAATACTCTCCATTATGGCAGTTTATTTTCATATAGCTGCCAACCATATGACCAAGTCACCCACTGACACTAGTTTTTTCTTTTGAACTATTTTGTGTCTTCATGAGTTCTGAATATTTTCCCCAAACCCCTTATTTTGGGATTTTGAAAAACTAGATTTTAAGGTGAAAAGGGTTTTTTCTTCGCAAGGTAAAAATTTGTATTTCATAATCATTTTGAAGGAATCTATAGAAAAGTAGTTTTTTATGAAATTATTTATTAATAAATTGGGGGTTGAGCTCAATGAGAATTTTATTTTCATAATTAAGATTTATGGTTTATCAAAATTTTTTTAATGAAAAAATATTTAATGGAGTGTTTTGGAAATCTATTTTAAAAGGTTTTTGAAGAGATATCAAAAATATTTTTAGTAAGATAAAATAGAATTTTTGGATAAGAACCTTGGTATTTATATTGGAGAAAATTTTAGGTATTTTTGATTTATTTGTATAAATTTAAATTATTTTTGAGTTAGTGGTTAGTTAACTTTTAGAATGTTTTTTGTTTTTTTTGAAATGTTATTTAAATTGAAAAGTTGAACGCATGGGCTGAATGTTTTGTCATGAAAATTAGAAATATTTTGATTTGACCTTTAGTATTTCCATTAGTGATCACATTCATGGATATGTGTGGATGTTTAATGAGATGAGATGATGGGTTCCCAATTTTGTATGATAACCTACATGTGTGAGACTCTATGAGATACCATTGGTGAATGTGAAACCAACCATGATTAGTTTCTTTTCAAATGTTCATTTGAGATAAAATATGATGTTTTGATTACCAATATTTTTGCGGTGTGTCTTTATATTATTAGGAAGTGTTTCTTATAAAGAGTTTTTAGTTTTAAAAACCTTCATGTTTGAATGGTTTTTCAAGTTTCAGTTCTTATCAATGAGTTGATTTTGAATTAATGGTAAGTTGGTTCATTTGAGAACTATTATGGGAAGCCTTTAAGTTGGTTCCCTTTTTGTGTTCATTTTTCTTTGTAGAATGTTTTAGATGATGAACTATTTTGATGGGGTCCTCAGTTTTCATGTTAGATATTGCATTCCCCCATATATAATTATTACATATTCAAAGCATCGACACTATTGGATTACCATTAGTTGACCCTCCATATGATCAATCTAGGAACTCCCTCATGAGTTCCAGAAGATTAATCCTCCCTTATTTTATGATCATGTGAATCCTCTAAATGAATATGTCTTTATATGGAATATAAAAATAGAATTATATGTTCTTGAGTTGTCTGAGTCTTTAAATATGAAGTATGATACATTTATTATTGAAGGTTTCATAGTTTATTTTACCTTCTTGTTAGTGTGGTGAGGGATGTTATTTTTGTTGAAGAAGTGTTAATAATGAGTGATTGAGGAAGATTATTTTCCTCTAGTATTAAGAAGAGTTGAATGGAGTTCCATTAATTAGATAGACAATCGAATTAAAGCTAATGGTTTGAGCTATGGTATTAAAAAGGGCCTCTCAACCATTCATTTTCTTCTTTGGGTGTAGGATCATGTCATTCGATTAGGGTTCCAAGCCTGGTCATAAGAAGTCATTGTGCTGTTTTGTAAAAATAATGTGTTTTTTGGGGCTTATTATAATGTCCCATTGTAATGATTCTTTATTTGTAATGGTCATGTCTAGTGATGTTTTGTGGTGATTCCTTCATGGATCTTAATGTAAGTGTTGGATTTTAACTCTTTCAAGAATTTCTATTTTAAAATAGCCTTATTTTATTTAAGGAATTCTGAATTTCTCTATTCCAAATGGATATGTCTTCCATATGTTCCATAATTATATTTTTTACCATTAGAGGTGAAAACTGATAATGTATGTGCATCCTATATGTCCTTATTTTTATAAAAGAACCGTGTTTGAGGTAACGTAATATCAATGGAATATTTTTCCCCTTTGGTACTACTTATATTTTTGCATGGGCCCTCAATAAACCATATAAAATATTTTGATTTGGGATCTTTAATGTATAACTATGAGGAAACACATGATTGAATCCTTAGGGCTCCAAACATAGGCCTCAGAATGAAGTTGGCGCATAGTATGGAATAATAGGGGTGTGAAGGACCTTGGTCTTGCTTCTATATTAATTGTAATAAATAGATATATTTTAATCTCTTTTGTGGAAATTCTATCTTGAATGGTCCCCTTTTGCGGGGAGAGATATAGTGGCCTCATTTTCCTATAGCAACCCATGTGGTTTGAAATCTCTTTTTGGACATGAGGTAGTGGGTGGTGTCAAGTAATTGAAACCCTATTGGATATGTCCTTTTAGATGTGAATCCATCATTGGTTTTCCTTGTGTAGTTTCCCTTCATGAATAGGCTTCGATTTTGTTCGTGCAAATTTCAATGTGGTCACACCCCATGGGAATGATAAATTTTGTAGTGATCTTAGTTATTTTTTATTTTTGTTCATTAGTCCCCTTATAGAGTGTATTTGGTCTATGTGGGAAGTTCTTTTTTTGTACATGTTGGGTTCCGACAGTAGTACATGCTTGTTGGTTAATATGGTTAGACCACATTGTGGGGTGACCTGCCATGTGTGTCGTTGAAATTCCATCTAGAGTGAGTTGGTGCTTGCTTGTTTCAAATGGTGGGGAATCCATTCAGGCCTCCCCATATTTTTAATCTAGTTTAGTTCTTTTTATGGCCGGGTAATGGGTAGTCTTATTCAGATCTATCTAATTACAAGTTTTTTCCTTGAGTAAACATTGGGTTTGGAGCACACCCAATAGTTTTCTTAAAATAAGGTTATGGAAGTATTTATCGAGGTGTGTTTTCAATTCATTTTCTCATTTCAAGTAAGTGGTTTGAGTTCCTTTAGTTAATGTCAAATGTTTTTTTGGCTTGATAGGTTGGATTGTGCATTATGAGAAATACCTTTTTCCTTTTATCGATCACGTGGAGGTGTTTTAACTTTCTGGTGTGTGGGGGAAAAAGGCATATTGTAGGGAGACCATTTTGGCATATTGAGTTAAAACATGTTAACCTCTCTTTTCTGTTCTAGGTGTTCTTGTTTTCTTATCATTTTAAATTCATTTGGATACTCCTTGACTTATGGATGAATATGAGTTTTTGTTTATATATCAATACTTATTATGGATTTCCTAGGGTGTAAAGAGTTATGGTGGGGAGAATCATCACACCAGGGTTTTTGATTTTATTCATGGGCCCAGTTCATTAAAGGTTCTCAGTTTTCCTCTCAGGAACTAGGAGTGACAAGTCTGAATTTTTGAGGTAATAATCTATTTATTAATTTTCTATATTTTCTCCTTAGGTTCCCTTTGTGTTCTTATAGAATAATGGGATGTTTTGGTCATATAGAATTCGGGGTATGGTTGGTGTATGATTAGTAAAAACGATGCACCCATCCTAGGTAACCATGTGGTATGTTGGAGTTTTCAAAATATCTTCCACACAGTTAGGTAGGCTATGTTGGAAAACTATGAGGTAGGTCCCTCTTAGAAAATGTGGGGTGCATGGCCACCGTACAGTTTGAAAAAACATGCGTTCTAACCATACATGATATCCAAGTAATTAAAAATTATAAAATTCACTTTGTCTAATTTCAATATTTATCTTCAAATCCAACCTTTCTCAACCCATTCAACCTCCCTACACCTAGGGACCTCATTGTCCTACTCTTTAATCCCTTATCCTATTATTTTTTGGGTGGATTTTATGGTGTTTCTCCAAGAAACCTTGAAGTAATTGGTTCCTCTTCTTGATTCCCCCACTTTTTTTCTGGGTTATCTCCTTCATCTTTGGGGTTTCACATCTCTAGCTGGTTGAGTGATCTTTATGGTTTAATTTTGAATATTATGTTTTGATCTGGATGGTTTTGATTCAATCTATCCTTGTTAGGGTATTGTGGTGGTGTGGTCGTGGTTTCACAACATTTTTTATAAGTTTCTACACATGAGGATGACGGATCTATGCCTTAAAATTTTTATATGCTTTTAATATGCTTCTATTTCTTTATAAATGTGTTCTATTGATTTATTTTGTAGTGAAAATCTGATAAAAATTATATTGTAATTCTTATGAGATGGAAATGGATTTTATAAAGGAAAATGGTCATGTTTTGTGTGTGTTTTATTGTGGTGTTTCTTGGATGTTTTTTAGGAATATCTTGAGGGATGTGAAATGTGTTATCAAGGTCACTAAAGGTGAGAATTTGTTGAATGCTAGGTTTTTAAAGGAAATGGGTATTTATGGCATGATTTTTTCTTTGTTGTACAATTCTTATTTATCTTTTAAATTTTGTAAATATGGAGACACATGTTTTAAATTCAAATTATTATATGTGATGATTTGAAAGGGTTTTGTCCCATGAATGTGGTTAAATTTATTATTTAGATTTCTTATGATAATTTGAAAGGGGATTAATGAATTTTCCATGTGGTGTTAAGGTATTTGAAAATGGTTTTGGTGTGTATAAAATGAAATGTAATTTGGATTATGGAAAATGGTGATTTTTTTTGTATATATAATGTTTGGCATGTGTATGTGAAAGTGGTGATATGTGTGACAATTTTAAATGAATTTCGGAATAAGGAAAAGCATGGGTATATAGGTGGGTAGGAGAGAACTAGTAGGATGTTGATTCAGAAGTGGTAAGGCCTAGTTTTACTTATCATGATTGATGATTACAACACTAACTAAATGATTATAATATCTAAAACTAATATAATTTTGTATTCTTCTCCACTATAGTGGCTCGTGCATGAGGAAATTGAACAATTTGGTTACTATAACACATTTCATTGAGGCACCAGGTTTATGTGGCTCACTAAAGAGGTATTACCCCTAAGGATTTACCTGTGCTTCTCTCTTGAGACTTACGAAATGTGGTACCATCCATTGGAATATGGTGGACCTTGAGTGCACTTTATCATAAAGAAATTTTATCTTAATAAATGTTTCCTTTGAAATGTTACCTTTAAACGTGTTCTCCTTAAAACCTTTGTCCAAAAAATTGATTTTCTTCAAAATGATTTCTTTGAAATGTTTCAAATGCTTTTACATAAATGACCATGTTAAATTATCTTTTTATGTTATAGAATGAAATCCTTCTTTTCTGGGTGGGATCCTACTAGGATTTTTCGAACACCCTATATACACATTTAGGTATATTCTGAATTTTTTTGTATGACTCAGTTAATGGAAAGGTGTGTTGTGTGGGTAGATCCAGGTTGCTAGAGTTCTTATGAGGTAGGTTTGGTGGGGCTGTCTTAAAAGTGAAAACCCTCTCATCATATAAAGGTTTTGGGTTATTTTTTTGTTTTTCGTTCCAATGTTGTATCTTGGGTTTTGGTTAAAGTTGTAATTGATGAATTTTATTTTTCTAAATCCTTATTTGGTTATGATTATTCATCCTTGTGATGTTTGTTTTTTTGAGTTTTTCCTGATTATAAAATCAGGTGAAAACATCCCCAAATAATTTGTTGATACTTGGGCACTAGTTTCCAGTCCATGGGGATCAAAAATGCCCCTGGGTCATCCCTTGGACTATGTCAAGTGTCGGGTTAAATGGAACCTCGTCTTGGTTCATGAAAAATAAATCGTCTTCGTTATGGAACCACAACAAAAATCCATTCCATTTCACCCTTATATCCATGCTATTTTAACGGGTAACTCTCCACTAAATACATGATTTATGTGATGTAATAGTGTTATACCATAATTAATAATTTATTCTAATGGATATTATAATAGTTGAGAAATTGTTTTGGAAAAGGGAATTACTGTGTGATAGCCTAAAAGATAGTATTTGTGACCACATAAAAGGATCTCCCTTTTTTTGATAAATATACACAAATAAAAAATTATATGCTTGTTTTTCTTCCTCCTTCAACTGTCCCCACGTTATCTCACTACACAACACCTATAACCAATACACCCCAATATCATTACTTCACCTCACAATCATCATTTGATCTCATGTTGAAATCACCAATAGTGATTCATTGATGTTCGATGAGATTAATGATATTTGAAAATTGAATTTAAAAGTGGGGTTATGAGATGATCTCAGTTAACATAATATCACAATAGTATTTATCAGTATTACAAGAGTTTGAGGACTCTTATAAATATCATTTTATGTTATAGTGTGGTGTTTAGAAAAAAACCACATTAGAATATGACTACGACATATTCTTTTGATAAAATTTATTAAATGCTATTGAAATTTATTTCATGTTTTAATTATTAACATGATCATGGATGGGTGAAATAAATACGTATTTTTTCTTAATGTAATGGAATAATGAAATAGTGAGAAATCAATTTTTATGTCATTATGATCAACTAAACATGTTGTGGTGGATAAGCTAAAATATCTTCTGTTGAATTAATGAAGAAAATATTATCTTGGATATTTTGGTTTGATACATTCATAGAAAAAGACAAAGTGGATAATTGATATAGTCATGGTGACATGTCATTATATCATGGATGTTGGAGGAAGTGACTAATTATAGGATAAATATTTTCTTATAAAATTGACGGATAATTTAAAATTTTTCAATGATGAGTAAAGAAACAAATTACTATTGTCAAACATGATGTAACATGGAAAATAAATATATGAAACTCCAAAAGGTAAATAATAAAAAAATATAAATATTTCGATTTATATGTAAGGGGGATTATGACATGGGTTTATTTCCAATATTTTTTTTATATTGTATATATTATTAATGGAAGAAATTGAATTATAAAAAAATAATGAAATAGTAATGGTATTAGGCCATGAATCATGGATCACAAATAAATCTATAAGTCCAATACAAGTTTATTCCAAATAGAACAAATGATATGATGTTTATTTACATGTTATTTTTTAATTTTAAGCACATTAAAAAGAATTAAGATAGTCAATAAAACATTCTAGAGTGACCTTTTAAGTGTATAAGTCTATGAATACAAGGATGAGTGATATTTTACACTTGATCCAACATCTAAAATCACTTAATAAGTATTCCTAAGAATGATAAACTTATTGAAATTCACCTATATATTTCATTAAATGGGGTTCAATAAAATATTTTTTTCTCCATTTGGTGTTTTTTATAATATAATAGAAATATGGATATTGAAATTTTATCCATTAAACACAAATAATAAGATAAAATTTAAAAATAGTATCTTGTTATTATAATAGTTATTCTATCATGTGATTTGTATCAAATATATATCTCTTTATTTTTTAATTTACTTTATTGATCCTAGTTTTAATTGTCATGAAAATAACAATTTTGAGGGTTTTATTTTTGTAAACCTCGATTCAATTCCCCTCAATGGTCTTGTATCTCTCACTTGGCCCAATAATGTTTTATTATATAATGATTATTAATTCAATTTGGTTTTCTAGAAATAAATTCCAATTGATCTTCATTCGAATGGTTGTAGTCAATCCCAAGGTTTTATATTTTCTCATTACTTAAAAGATATTTTAATGGAAAATGTCTATGGAAATTTTGAATTCAATAAAAAAAGGTGTTACTATATTTCATCGATAGGTATTTCATATATGAAATGAAAGGATGATTACATATATTCTATCTCTTGTCATGTACGTTCAAAAAATTAGCGTTAATGGTACCCATGTTCCTAAATATTTGATAAAATATAATTTTTTTCACAGGAAGAATATTGATGCTGATAAGGGTGTATGTAATGTGTTACTAGCAACAATCTTATATAAAGAGTTGACTCGAGTGGTGAGATTTATGACAGAAGATGAAATTTAGAGAAAGACCATATATTACGGTAATGGAGGAACAATTTAAATAAGTCATGACTCTAAATATTTCATTTTCAATTTAATGACATTTTAATATGATTTAATGAGTTTTATTTCAAGTGAAAAACTTTCTTATCTCAATTCAATGTCATTGGGAATTTCATGAATATTTACCGATCATGAAGAAATTGATGATAATTCTATAGGATAATTTTTCTAATAAAATACATACACATGAGGACCAATACATTTATTAGTGGACTTTTTGAAAAATCGATAATGTATTGAGAGCCAATGAAATTAGGAGTGGGAAAACATTATAAAAAAGTTATTTTTTAAAGTAAAAAGAACTCAAATTATCTCAAGGATTAAAACCATTAAATTAAAAAATTATCAATATGTGGAATCTAGTGCTAATTAAAGTCCTTGAATTTTAATGAATATTTCTCATTGCTTTTTAAATGTGATCAATGTGTTAAATGTTAGTTAAATCGGAAAACATACATTTATGTGTTTTAATTATGGAAAAAAATGACACCATATAGCCTGTTAACCCTAGAGGAATAGTGATGGAGATAGTAATGATCAATCTAAATAATCATATATAAATTTAAATTTATAAATATGTTAAATTAGATGAGTATTATTTAATGAAATGTTAAAACATAATTCATAAAAAATAATTAATTTTCACTTACAACATGATTTAACACCTATTATAGTATGGTAAAATTAAGAATATGATTTCCTGGAAAGTCGATTATAATTTTTAGATCAAATGAAAATAGTATAAGAAATCCTATAGTATATAAGATGGTATTTTATAAAATGGTATTAATAAAGAATAAAGTGATGAAGATGACACACTAATTTAATTAGAAAACAATATGGAAAGTTTGGTTAGATTAATGTAATTATTAAAACATGAAAAAGAGAAAACAACATTATGAAAAGATAATGAATCACAAAAATACTACGAAATAATAAAATACATGTAGATCAACATGTTGAAATAGGTTTTCACATTTTATATGTGGTATCCCAATGAAATAATTTAAGTAAGAGACATGATTATTCATATCATAATAAAAAAACATGATTTATATATATGTAGAAGTTAATTCTCATTAGGGGAAGTTGGGTGAAACAAGAAACTCTATGAAATTTGATCTGTATTTTTCTGAATAAGTAACATGAATGAGATGAAGGTTATGGATTAGAATAAGAAGGACAATTCACTCAATATAATCTCATGTAAAGGTACTAGTAATTCTAAAAAAAATTAGATATTATTAAACAAATGTAACACCATGAGATTATAGTAAGTGTTAATGTGCCTATAAATCTATTGTGTGTGGTATATTGTGATATATTAAACTATAATATAAAGTGAATAATCAGTTAAAAAAATAAAAAATTAAATAGATTACAACATATTAAACTAATAAATTATTTTTAAAATAGTTATTTTGTAAAATTAAATTGAATCTAATTCTCTTAAGAAAATATCATTGATTATAAAGAAATTTTTTTATATACTACATATTTTTGATAAATTAATTATTGAATAAGGATATTAATAAAATTTATAAATTATATTTCATGAATATGTGGTGATATATATTAAAAACTTGGATGGAGTAATTATTTAACTAGAAGGAATATTGATTTTATTATTCATGGATATTTTCTTGTAAAAACAGTATTTTTATTTTATATTATATATGTTCCTAATTAAAATTTACATTTTTTGGAAGATGGGGTGACACACCATAATTAATATAATCATATTTGTGGTTTCATAAAAGGGAGAAATGGTTTTTTATGGGGCTTCCCTTAATGTTTTCATCCCTTTATACTTACAGGACCATTATAACCATTCAATATTTTTTTATTAAAGTGATTTTATCTTTTTTTTAATGGGATCCCTATATTCCCAATATTTAAAATATGTCTAATTTTTTATGTCTCGTAATAGGTTCTGGAAGCACAACCTTAGAAAAACGTGTCTTTACTTGAATTTTTAAAATTACATTCTTATACATTAAGTAATGTATATTAATGAAAATACCACTCAACCTCACTAATAAAATTATCCCCCATACACCAACATAAACACAATATTTTCATAGAATTTATATTGAATCCCTAAAAAATTTCTATCAATCCTAATTCTATCTCCCTAGAAGTCATGCCCCCTATTTTGTATCTTCTATTTTCAAAAAGGATTTCCAAATCCCTTATTTCTAAGAGGCTCCTTATGATGAGATTCATGGCTTCAATGAATGTGATATCAACTTCTATATATAAATTCTTTATCTTATTTTTCTATCACTTATTGAATCTAACTTATCATATAATAAATTGTTTTAAATTTTTTAATCATCTTTGAATCCTATATTGTTATTGTAAAATAATATTATAACTCATTTTGTTGTTATATTGTGGTCTTTTTTCAGTTAGTTTTACATATAACATAAACTATATTTGGATGATAAAATCACAAATGTGTAATAAATCTTAAAATAATTTTAATATGATTTAACAATTATGAATTTATTTTTGTATCATAATTTTGTGATGGTAATAAATAAAAGCAAATTAATTAATAATATCAATTCTTATTATTGAATGAAAATTCACAAAAAATATGATTTTTTAGTGTTTCAAGACAATCACCACCATCAATTTTTGGAAATGAAAATAGGAATCTAGATATATATAAAAACTTATGTAAAATATTTATGAACATCTTGATGATGATGAAACCCTAAAAAGGAGCAAGGGTTAGAACCTCAAACTAAATCAAGTGTAAAAAAGTGATACATTTAATGTATGGATATTAATTTTAAATTTGATCAAATAATACATGGGTTACAAGGAACTATAAAAAATCTTATTAATAAACATTAATTTGAATATGATTCTTATAAAAATGAATAATAAACTGATATTAATCATACATGGTGTTAAATCACATTTTGAAACGAAGAAATATGAGATAAGGGTTTATTTTCCAACCAAGCATTGAAATCTATGATATTTGTATTAAATTTCCATTGGAATAGATTATTTCATATTTATCTCAAAAACCTCATATATTTTCTTCTCCTTTGGTTATTTTATTGATTTTATAAATCTTGAAACTACTTCATCTCTCTCTGTTTCTTAATTAAACGTAATTGTTTCTTGTATTTGGATCCATACTTATGTTTTTTTGTTTGGGAATATTTTTCCTTAGTGTTGATATATTTTTTACTTTATAATTTTCCTTATCTACTATTTATTGATGATTAATTTCATTATTTATTTCATTATATAGGTGTCAGAGGAATAATTTTAATGATTTATGCATGAAATATTTTCTATTGATTTTATTTTAATTAAAAAGCCTTAAAATAATATTCTGTTTAAAAACATTCCAAATTAATGTATCTTCCTTCTGTTGTAGAAAATTTTTTATAAGAATATTCCTTTAGAAGATTTAATCATTATTCAATGTAATTTATATTCCAATTTTTTTATAAAATATTTTCTTTTAAAATATAATTTATGAAAATTAATGGATATTTATTCTAATTTTTTCAATAAATTTTCTATTTCTCTTATAAAAATATGTTCATATACATAAATATATTTTAATGTTTCTTATAATTCACTATGTAAATTATATAATTATATGATTAAACTTGAGACTGTAGGTGTGTTATTGTTATTTATTATTTATTCTTTTTTAAAACCTATTTCATTCTCATAGATAAATTAAGATATGAGGTAATTATGAATGTTTAAATGTTAATGTAGAACAAATATATTTTTTTTCCTTATTCAATGGGTGATATTAGTATTATTTATCCCTATAATGCATACTATAAGTCATTATTTCTCATCATATGACACGATAGGAACTTGGGGGTGAACCCAATTCACTATTGTTTAATATGAATATGGAGTGAACCAAATACACTATGCGTTATTTTCTACATTACAATAAAGGTATTGGAATTGAGTCTTAAAAATTAAAGAGATTTTTTATTTATATTTTTTTGACAGAATCTTATTCTTCTTGCTCATCATAGGTAATGTTTCATTTCTCATAATTATTGAGTCACTTTTATAGACTACTATAATTAATTTCATATGATATTCTAAAAGTATTATTCAATGAATCAATATTTATAAAAAAAATTTAGGTATAGTTATCATATTTTATGTCAATGTACCTTGGTTATGTTCTTATAAATATAAGTTAAATGTGTCATCATTTATAATCATATATTTCTATATCTTATGTTTACCCTTGTTATGAATTTGTGCTAAAAAATTATTTTGTTTCCCATTTCAATATTATGAATAATTATATTATGTATTATAAATATATAAGGGTATTATTTAGGAATTATTTATTTTTAATATGTTGAGGAATGAGTAATAATGATTCTTTATATGTATCTAGTCTCCAAAGACACTAAACATATTGGTTCTGGGGTGTGTTTTATTTTAATATGTAATGTTTATTCATATAAAAGTATTCAATATGTTTTAATTTAATTATTGGGTAATCTTAAATGGTATTATAATAGGGTTTAGTAATTTTTAGTTATTCTGTTTTAAATAATAAGCTTATAAAACCTAAAAAAAGCAATGTTAAACAAAAAGTGATATAGGATGAGATATATATGTCATGGTTTGAAATGAAGGTTTCATATTTTATTTCATATTAGGATTGATTTTCCATATCATATTATTTCTTAAATGGATTTTTTATTAACAATCATACTAACCCTTTTTGTTTTAGTAGTGGACTAAAGGTATAATCCTGAAATCTGGGTGGTAACATGTGTGATAAATGTTTAAAGCATCTGGTTTGAGAATAGTTTTATCAAAATTATTCATACCTTCAATGGCCTCTATGGATATTAAATTGTGTCCCCAAATATTAGATATTGATTTATCATTGAGAAATATTATTGGTTGTGTTATTTCATCCAATATCTAAAACACTTATTTGATTGATATTTGGGGTAGTGTGTTTTCTTAGTATCTTGTTGTTCTTCTTCAAGTAAAATTTGATATGATTTTGGAAATGGATTGACTATCTCTATATAGAGACTATATAAATTTTCATGATTGGGAAATTGTATTTCATATTCCAAATTAACCCATATCTTTTGTTGGTGCAAGGCTATCTATGGACTCCCTAAAGAAGTTATTTCCAATGTATGAGTCCTACTACATAACTATGAGGGATGTGTTGATAAAATTTTCATTAAATACCTCAATGTTTAATATATGTCCAGTATTTATAAATATGAAAACGTATTTTCTAAAGATTTGACTAGTCTTCCACTATATATTGATCTTGAGTTTTCAATAGAATTCATAGAAAGTGCTATGGCTATATCAATAACTACCTAAAGAATGAAATTGATTAAGTTATATAAATTTAAGAAGAAGAATTAGGAAAATATAGGTAAGTGTTTTGTATGTGTAAATGCTTCGTCCTGGGATTCACCAGTTATCTTTATTAAAAAATAGGAGGTGAAAATACATATGTTAATTAATTATCATTAACTTTAAATGATTAAAATACTGAAAATAATTCCTCTACCCCATATTGATGACTTATTTAATCGACTATGAGGATCTCAATACATAACTATGATAATCCTTCAATATAAATATATTCAATTTAATTTGAAAATGTATGATAAATCAAAGGAAAAAAATATATAAAAGATATTGAAAAGATAAATGTATAGTTATGTAATTTATAATTACAAATTTTCTTCCTGTCATCATTGATCTAATTAATAAATTCATTTTAAATTATCTCAATCAACTTGTGGTAGTATTTATAAATGATATTCTCATATATTCCACAAACAAGAAAGAGTATGAAGATCATTTATGGATTTTGATGAAGACCTTAAGATATTATAAACATTAGAAACATTAATATAGAATATATTTTTTCTATAGAAAGTTTAGTGGGATATTAATTTAATCATAATAGAGGGTATATCTATGGATACTTCAATTATATAAGTAATTTATGATTGGAAGAGAACAACGATTATAACCAAGATCCTTAGTTCTGTATTATTGGATTGATACATTTGACACTTTTTAGTAAATTTTTCATTCTTATGAAATCATCTAACCAACCTAACATGTATGGGATTAGTCCTCTTTTAGAAAGATTAATGTGAAGAAAATTTCTAGGTTCAAAAGAAAACATCGGTCACTTCGCATCTACTGACACAACCCAATAGTGGGTATTTTTTATTCTATATATAGTGATGTATCAAATATTTTATTGGGATATGTTCTTATGAAAAAATAACATTTTATTTTTGTATTAATCACATCAACTACTAGTTAATGTGAAGAAATAACCAACACATTATTTAGAGAAAATTATGATAATATATTCATAATTGGTATGAGAGAATTATCTATATTGTGAAAACTATGATATATAAACTGCTTATAAGTCCTTAAATTATATAATAACATAGAATGAATTATAAATTTTATAAATTAGATTGTTTTAGTTAGTAAAAATCTATAATTAATCAATATATTACCACCATGAGAAGTAGAACAAGGTAGTTTTTTCTCTTAGTTGGAAGGATCCGTCTATATAATCTATAATGTGGATTTAAATAGTGAAAATAATCATGTATTTATAAAGGATGAACCTATAAATCATAAGGGAAAAGGAGAAATATTATCTTCCCTAAATTAAAACCCAACCATTAATCCAAGAAATTATCAAGGAGGTCCATATGGCTTATATGTAGTTGTAGAAGAAGCTATATAATAATAAAGATTTCAAAAATTAGAAAGATGGAATGATAATATATAGAAATGAATATGTTTCAATATTTAATTGGATTGTTTAAGTTGTTTTGGATGATTGTTGTAGATAATTATTCTATATCCTTTAGAAAAAGAAAATATGAATGGAGATATCAAAAACATAGTGGGAGAACATGAAGTGGGAGCATGAGAATATAAATATAGTTGATTTGTATGTAAATAAGATAGATTATAATTATATAATTCTAACATGATGATGAAACTATTACCATACATTCATTAAAATATGATTTGATCTTCATGGATTTCATTATAGGAATTGTCAATAATTATAATGTCATTAATTCCATTTTGGTAATAGTTAGTATCCATATAAAGTTGTCACATTTCATTGATAGTATATGATACTTCTTAGTCAATCAAATTTCAATGATATTCATAATATAGTAAGGATTCATGTTTTATAACCCTCAATATTATTTGATTGATATCTGATATTTACCTCAATGTTTTGGATAACTATATAATAATCATTAAATATGGAGTTGATCTTCCCTGTTACTAATGATACATAGACTGATGGTTAGTCTAAAATGACGATTCAATCTTTGGAAAGAAGTATTAGATTTTGAATATTGGATTTCAATAGTTGTTGGGATCAACACCATCCAATTATAGAGATGTCATATTACAACTACATCCACAATAGAAATTATATGGAACCATATAGTAGTCGATATGGGCAGATCATTATAACTCCAATGTGTTCTGATGAATTTTGAGAGAATAACCTATTAGGGAAACATTTTGCTTGATAGATGTTATAGAAGATTAAAAATATTTATAAATTAATTAAAACAATATAAACTCATTAGAAGTTATAGATTGTAAATTGATTATGAGATTTTATTTTTGAGAGATAAAGTATTCCTTCAAATATCACAATCAAATAGGGTTGTGGGATTTGAGAGGAAAGAAATGTTAATCCCTAGGTATATTTACTCCTTTAAAATCCTTATTTATGTGGGGGTGGTAACATATTTTCAAAAACATCAACTAAACATATTCCAATTTCTTGATGTATTCCATGAATCACTTTTTTGGAAATATATACCGGATCTATCACATGAACTAAATATGATGGCTGTACAGTTGGAGAAGGTTTTCCCTTATGAGGAACAACTAGTGTAATTATTAGAACATATATATAAAGTAATAGAAAAAAAAATATATTACTTAGTTTTTGTTATATGGAGAAATTATAATTCTCTGTAAGCAATATGGGAATATGAATATTTAATTAGGCATATGTACATTTTTTTCTTGTCATGGTGATGAAATTTGGAAGGTTAAATTATTTTAAGGATTTGAATATAACAAACCAATATTCTATTATCTATTTTTACATAAATATATCTAGTTGTATGTATATCTTATGATATAAAAAATTAGGAAAAAACTATAAAATTTTATTATAAAAATAAAAAATAAAATATACATGATATTTAAATGATAAATTCTTGGAAAATAATATATTATTATTTTTTAAATAAAATTATTTTGATTCACATTGGAATATTTTATAAAATAATGATGTCAATAAATTTTATAAAAATTATTTAGGAATGATTAGTTAAATATATTAGTAACATCCTTGTAATAATTAAGTAACTATAAGGAGTAATAAATTAATTTTTCAAGGAAACATATTTTTTAAAAATATTTTATTTAATATATTTTATATGTTTTTATTTGAAATTTAATTTTCACTTTTTTGAAGTATGATGTTTCATAAAAATAATTTCAGATATATATATATATATATATATTAAAATGTTGTACCAACCACTAGCCTCATAATTTATTTTCCAGGTATGTTCAATATTTCTACTATAGTTATGCAGTAAAATGATAAAAAATAAATTTCTCTAAAAATTTGTTTTACATATAATTCATAAATACAATAAAATAATTTTTTTTCTCCTTCATAAATTTTATATGTTATAATTTGTTTTTAAATTTTGAATCATCAAGTTCAAATTTTTTAATTTTTTTATTTTAACTTTTAAATATAAAATTTGTTTCTAAGATAAAAGTTAATTTCCAAAATAAATGTAATAAAATGTAAAATGATCAAATTAAGGGATTGGGTAAAAAATATTATAAATTCTTATCTTTAAACGTATGTATAATGTAATTTTTAAAAACATGGCTTCAATAATGTATTTTTTTTTAAATTATACTGAATTCCCTTTTTAAATTAGGAGCTTTACGCATTAGGTAATGAGTATTTGTGAAAATTTCACTCAAGATCACATATAAAAGGACACCTCTTATACACATCTCAACACAAACCATTTGATTAAATTTACCATGAATCTCTAAGAAAATTATCACCCTCGTAAGTATCTATCATTATTGGGAATCTATGGTCCCTTGTTTTTGTGCCAAATCCCTCATTTCCATGAGGCTCTCTTAGGTTTGATTAAATTCTTCAACATAACTATTATCATATTCTGGATCATTCTTCTTTATATTATTTATATAAATTTTATTAAGTCAAATTTATTACATATTTTTTTGAAATAATTATATTTCTTTAAAAGTTATATTATTACTATATAATAACATGTTCTTACCCATTCAATCAGTGTAATGTGTTTCTATTTTGGTCAGTCTTACCACTAACATGAATTATGTTATAAATTTAACATCATGAAGTTCAAAAAAACATAATAATATTGAAATAATATTTGATAATAAATAATTCACTATTTTTTATAATTTTGAGAATCTAATATATACAATTATATTGATTAAGAAAATCAATTTTTTATTACAAAAATGATTTGTTTTCATAATCATTCTATATGAACCATCACAATAAGTCACATTAAATGACCACATGACTCAAAAAAATTATCATACACATTTCTTACACATTAGAAATCATCCATGGGATGATAAAACTGTGAATAAGGGAAAGGAACTTGCTCTATGAGGCCGAATCAAGGGTTGAAAATCCAAACAGTTGACACCTTGATACTAATATTTAACTATAAAAAATTATCATATGGGTATAAAGGAATTATAAATGATGTTTTTTATGAAAATAAAATATGAATAAGCTTCATATTCATATGAAAATGAACCTAAATATTTTATATATGTATTTAAAGAACAATTATCCAAGAAAAAGTCTAAGGTAAGGCTTTAATTTCAAAATCCACTTTCAAATCATGATATTTATGTTCAATTTCCAATTGAATACATTTTTTGAGATTTATCTATATAATTCTAGCTAAATATTATCTGATAGTTTTTTATATGATTTTCATTTATTAATTTCATTTTCTCTCTCTTTGATGAATAATTCAACCAAAATGTTGCTTGTAAGTGGATCCAATGTTGTATTTTATTGTTTTTCCAAAATAATTTTTCTTCTAGGTTCTTATGTATTAATTTTATTTTTAAATTTCCTTCTATAAAAATTAGTTTTTTCATTAATGGAACTTTTTGGTCTTTTTTCATTACATGAGTTTATAACAAATATTTTTAATTTTCAACAAATGGGTTATTCTTTTATTTATTTTAAATTTATTTATATAATTTGAAAAAAATCATATGTTTTATCGTTTTATACTTAAAATCATTTTCCTATGGTTATATATATTTCTATTTATTAATATACAATTCTATTATTTAATATTTTTCAAATTAATTTTAATTTTAATAACTTTATAAACTATTTTATTTTTAAATAGACATTATAAAAAGTATTTTTTTTCAAAATAATTTTCATTGATATTTTATAATCATCCTATAAATTTTTTTATCATCTATGTAAACATAATTTAATTATTCTATTGATTCTCTAAGAATATCATCTAATGATACCATCGGCCTTCCTACTCTTGATGTCTCATAATATTGCATTGTGGATGTTTTCTTGAAACCCATTTCATTCCCACATATTAATTGATAAATTATTGAATTTTGAATGTTTTCATATACGTATATCAAATATATATATATATTTTAAAAAAATAGATTTATGAATCCAGAATTATATATTCCTAAAATTCATTGTGTATTGAAATATGTAACTTTAGAGGACATGAATGGGACTTGAGATCGACCCGAATTCATAAAATATTTATGGAAAGTGGTGTAGTGAAAATATACTAGGGGAAAATGTTCTATAATGTCATGATGGCCATGGAAGTGATAATATACAAGGGAAATAATTTTTAATACTTATTTTTATGATTTAATATTGTTATAAATTCTTATTCCTATGTTATAATTTCTGGGTTATTAATATTGGATCATGTTAATACATTTATTTGATACATGTTTTATGTTATTCGAAACCCTTCTTCCATGAATGATGATTTCATATATATGTATTGCTGGAAATGATTACCTTATGTTATTTATGTAACGACCCAAAGTTTTTCAATGGAAATTCCCTTCTAATGAATATGTCATAAATTAACAATAAATCCCAACATAATGACCTACTAAGTGATAAGTGACCA
Organism: Viscum album; assembly: GCA_963277665.1. Lineage (NCBI taxonomy): Eukaryota > Viridiplantae > Streptophyta > Magnoliopsida > Santalales > Viscaceae > Viscum > Viscum album. The sequence goes on along the minus strand of OY728158.1, from coordinate 1,463,227,832 downwards.
TTAAACATATGTTTTTCACTCCTATGTTTGTAATTTTGAAAATATAACATACACGGTTGTGTTCAAGATGATTTTTGGAGTCTAATGAAATAATTTTTGGTGAATAGTGACCTACCCTTATGAATAGTAAAATACCATTATGAATAGTAATATGACCCTTATGAATAGTAAATCATCCAACATAAGAGTAAAATTACCTATGAATAATTAAATAAAATTTAGACATCTTAGAAAGTGAAAATTTGACCTTAGTAAACATTTTGGTATTTTCTAAATCATAAATAATTAATTATAATTAATTAATTAATTTAAAATAATATTTATTTCCCTAAAATGTATTCATAAATTATTGAATCAATTTTTTATAATTTTTAGATAATTTTATAAGACCCTACGTAATTTTTGAAAGCACTATAAAATCAGTTTTAAACTTAAAAACTGTTTTTTAAGTAAATTATGATTTAAATTAAATATTAAATTAATAATATTTAGAAAATTATTTTTGAAAAATGGAATTCATTTTTTGATTCTACACATCGAAAAATGGTATGGGTAATGTTTTGGGTTTTTTCTGAAATACTTCAATTTTTAGGTGAATAGTAAAACAAACAGTTTTTTGCATAAGCGGTGTATACTAAATTGCATCATTGATGATGTAATGATGAAATAAACATTCCGGAACATTAGTTTCGGCCAAAACATATTAAATTTCAGAAATGTTTCCTTAAAATACAATAAATCCAATTCTCAAACCTAAAAAGAACTTTCCAAAGCCTAAAGTCAAAAGGTGATTTCTTAAAGTGTCTTTTTATCTTTCTTTCACTTTCCTTTTAATAAATTAATGAATTAGAATAATAATGAATAATTAAAGCCTAAAACTAATTATATTATATTAATATGTGATTTAGGATGTCAAAAAACTACTATTACAAGTCTAACTTTTGATATATTATTTTATTTAATATTTTATACCAAAAACACATCCCTCCTCATATATAAACAATCCCCCCTCCTCTTGAAATATAACACCTCTAAAACTTCAATAATTTTCTAAGATCTGCCAAATCATCTCCCCAAGCCCCTCCCCCATGTCCAAGAGCTTCTGGTCTCATCAAAAGACCAAGCATAGGGCCTTAAGGAGGTTCTCAAGTGAAGGATTCAGGAGGTAATTTCCCTCCCTCTTCTCCTTTAATTTCCTTTCAAGTTCATGTTCCTTTCTTGATCTCTCCCCACCTATATTCATCCAAATTGTTTTTTAACTCCATTATTATACATATAATTTAAGTTTATGATTCTAATGGGATATTATATCACCCCACACCCTTTCCCACTTCCTTTTATTTTATTAAAGGGAATGTTGTTCCTGAGGTGTTAATTTATCACCTTCAAAAATGACATGCTCCCTTCTTCCATTTCTACCATCATATCTGGTAATGAAACCATTTTTATGGTTGAAACAGAATATTTTATATGTATTAGGTTCTATTTTATGTTATTTAAATAACCTATGGCCATATTACTAAGTGAAAAATTAGAATAAGTTCGTTGTGATCTGAAAACCGCTCAAATTAACCCAAATAATCATCATTTAATTCTTACCTAATGATTCATCCATATGGATACAATTTAATTAATTATGAGATCATAAAAAATTCTTAAATATCATTAATATCATGTAATATTATTTCTGGATGCTTACCCATGTTCTACCAAAACATCAATTTAAGAAATAAAGTGAACCACCCAAGAAAAACCGTAAAAACAAACAACACCGAATAATGTTTTTAATCTCTATAATTCATCCAAAGGAAACTATTATGAAATACTTAAACCATAATAAACCCTATTAATGTACAAATGGTTATGTATTTATATTTAATGAATATAATGTCATTATATAGGACATTAAATAATTCAAGTACAAGGTAAGGAGAAATCTCGAACCCAATTTTCTTCCTTTGGGTTCTCTCTCTTTCACTCCATTTTTGATATGGTTACTAATAAAAGATAATTTGTTCATAATTTCCTTTACTTTTATTGGATATAAATTTTTGTCACTTATTTTTATGTACAACAAAATGTTTTCCAAAATAAATCTTCTTTTAAGAACACCCCTTTTACTTCTCACTCAAAGTGAACGGTTCTTGTAACATGTATGTTATTCCATCTTTCTTTTGGGAACACAAAGCTTATGAATATGTTTTTATGAGATGAAACCCATTCCTTTTAATGGGTTCATTATGTTAATTTATGTTATATGTTCATTGTGTCAAGCATGATAAATGATAATGTTATGATGTGACAGGTGTGCCCTGAATTATATAGCGCAATATGAAAGTTTAAAAGTGAAGGGTGCACCCGGAATTATGTAGCGCTCCAATGCATTGGGTAAAGTGATGAATCTCATGAGTAAATGTGAAATTATGTTTGAGAAAGATGATATCCTAGTTCACAAATATGTGTGGTAGTTAACCACTAAGACACGATCTTTCATTTTTATGCATTGCCACATCTCAAGTATTTTATTTATGCTCCTCTCATGTTCATGATATTTTGCCTATGTTATGATTATGATCACCCCATGATATATTGTTCTTATCTATCCTATTACTAGGATTTTATCTCACCCCTTTTGATGTATATCCTCAGGTGGCAACATGTACTAAGGAGAGGACAAGTTCCAATAAGAAGCTATAGAAAAGGAAATTAAATGAATGTTTATGCTTGATGTTGTATTTGTTATGTACGGTCCTAGTTTTCCAAAGACACTAAACCTCTGGAACCTCTATGTGTAATACTATTATGTTGTTTATATTTGAAACGATGTAATAGTAATGTAAGAAATGGTCGGGTCATTATAGTTGGTATCAAAGGAAAGGTTTAGTTAATTTGGGAATTAGGATTAATAAACCCTATAGAAAACCTCTAGCATGAGACTATGTACAAATATGGACACAAGAATATTTACCTAGGGATCCCATATGTTATGTTTTTGGTATAATTGTTTAAATTAATAAGTTATTCATAACATTATTACTTATGTTTTGTTCTAGCCTTTTCTATTTTAGAAAATGGTGGGAACCAGGAGAAATCAGGCCAATAACTCATGTGAGGGCCAATGCAACAATTACCCGAACGATATCCCCAATGATTTGGGAGGTGGAGTTAAAAACTTCATGGCAACTCTTACCCAATTATCTCAGGTTATGAACAATAACCATAACAATGTGGAACTTCCTCCTTCACTAAAGAGGGAGAAACTTGCTATTGAATGTTTTATGCGGCAATGACCACCGACGTTTTGTGGATCTTCTGATCCACTAGTTGCGGAATAGTTGATCAAATACATGGAGATGATCTTTTTTGTGCTTCAATGTCCTGAGACAGAGAAGGTGACTATATCCATTTATCATCTAGATGCCGAAGCCGATCAATGGTGGGCTTTGATTAAGAACACCAAGCCAAGAGAGTAAATTGAATAGATGGAATGGGAAGACTTTAAGATAATGTTTCTTAATAAGTACTTCCCATGAACTCTGCGCACAAATATGGAGAGAGAATTCATAGAGCTCAGGAAAAAAAAAGGAGAATCTGTCACAACCTGTGAAGTGAATTTCACAAGGCTTGCAATGTACGCTTCGGGTTTTGTTATCAAGAATGATAACAGAATCGATAGATTCGTTAGTGGATTAAAACCACACTTTCGAAAGGATCTTTAAATTTCAGACTTTGGGAGTTATGAAGAAGTTGTTCAGTGTGCTCTCAAAGTGGAGATGGAGTTTAGAGAATGGTCCCATGGCTATGGTGATAAGAAAAGAAAGATAGAGTTTCAAGCTGGTGGATCTAATGATAAATGTGGGAAGAAAAATCAACGACCCACATGCCAAAAATGTGGGAAGTTTCACCATGGGAACTACCTCAATGGAATGGGGAAATGCTTAAAGTGTGGGAATGAAGGACACCATGCTCAAGAGTGTCGAAAAGACAAGAAAAGGAAGGAGAATTTAGATGATGAAAGGAGAGAACCACTCATGGTTCAATGCTATAACTATAGGGATCTAGGGAACTATGCAAACTAGTGCACTAAACCTCGAGATCTCGAGGGTAATCAGTGTCACCAGCCACCAAATCCAAAAGAACAAGGGAAGGGTTATGCCATCACTACTTCAGAGGTGGATCATGATAATGAAGTCATACAAGGTACACTTCCTATTCACTCAAAAATGGAAAAAGTCTTATTTGATTCTGGTTCTACGCATTCCTTTATATCTTGAAAGTTTTCTCGAACTATAGAATTGAAGCCCCGAAACCTTGAAGTAGAGTTATCTGTAAAAACACAAAGTGGTGTTATCATTGCAACCCAAGTGTTTGACTCTTCTCTTGTTGACATATGTTGGAAGATTCTTTTGGAAAATCATATAATACTTCTCTTGGTGGAATTCGACACTATAATGGGAATGGACCAGCTCTCGTTATATAGAGCACATATAAACTGTCAGGAAAATAAAATATCTTTTCATATTCTGAACCATCCCATTCTCCGCAATAAATTCATGGAAGATCATGAATCTCCTTTGAAAAATACTTCAATGGTGTGGGTGTTGATTCCCTATGAAGAACCATACCTCACCCAAATGGTTGAGTCGAAGGAAAGTTCCAATCTTGAGGAAATGCCCATCGTGAGGGAATACAGTGATGTATTTCCCGAAAAGTTACCTGAAATTCCCCCAGATCGTGATGTAGATTTCTCAGTAGAACTCATACCTGGAGCTACTCCTATCCTGAAATGTCCCTATAGGATGGCTCCTATCGAATAGGAGGAGTTAAAGAAGCAGCTGCAAGAGCATCTGGACAAAGGGTTCATATGCCCTACTGCATCACCTTGGGGTGCGCTAGTGCTCTTTGTGAAGAAGAAGTATGGAACCATGCGACTGTGTATCGATTATCAATAACTCAACAAGATCACTATAAAGAACAAGTATCCTCTCCCAAGGATTTATGACTTGTTTGACTAGTTAAGAGGAGCTCAATACTTCTCAAAGGTGGATCTTCATTCTGGATATCATCATGTAAAGGTGATGAAAGAAGATATTCATAAGACTGCATTCCGTACAAGGTATGTGCACTATGAGTTTTTGGTGATGCCCTTCTGACTTACTATTGTCCCTGAAATCTTCATGGATTTTATGAATAGAGTCTTTAGAAATTACCTCAGAAAATTTGTGGTAGTGTTTATTGATGATATTATCATCTACTCCAAGAGTAAGGAGGAACTTGAAGAATATCTAAGACTTTTGTTGGCGACATTAAGAAAGGAGAAGTTGTAGTCCATGTTCATAAAGTGTGACTTTTGGATGAATCAAGTCACGTTCTTTGGACATGTGATCACAAGTGAGGGAATTTTTGTGGATCTTTCAAAGAAAAAGGTGATTGATGAATGGCCCAGCCCCTCTAGTGACATAGAAATCCATAGTTTTCTTGGATTAGCTGGGTACTACTAACGTTTTGGGAGAAATGTCTCACGATTGTCAAGCACGTTATCTATGTTAACAAGGAAAGGGGTAAAGTATGTCTGGAAAAAAGAATGTGAGGGAATATTTAAGGAGATAAAGAGAAGGATGATCACTGCACATGTACTCACACTACCAAAAAGTGGAGAAAGTTTTGTGATATAAAGTGATGCTTCAAAGAAAGTCTTGGGTTGTGTACTCATGCAAAATGATAATGTGATAGCCTACGCCTCATGACAGTAGAAGATCCATGAGTAGAACTACACAACGCATGATCTAGAGCTGGCAGTCATGATTTTTTCCTTGAAAATATGGCGGCACTACCTTTATGGTGAGAAGGGTGACATATACACTAACCACAAGAGTCTAAAGTATATATTCACAGAAAAGGAGCTCAACATGCGTCAAAGGAGATGGTTAGAGATAATCAAGGATTACGATTTCTCTATTCACTATCATCCTGGAAAGGCAAACAAGGTAGCTGATCCTCTATGTAGAAAATAACATGCTACTCCATCCATGTTTCAGATTGATAAATACCCTATCTTCTTGGATATGCAAAGAATGGATTTGGAAATCATAAAGGTAGGGGATACATCCTACCTTTCCCAAATGATTGTGCAACCATCCATCTGAGAAATGATTAAGGAAGCACAAAGGGATGATATGGAGATATAAAAGAGGGTGAATGCAGTAAATGAATGGAAGATTCAAGAGTTCCATATCGACAATGATGGTGTGATTTGGTTTGGAATGAGGCTTTGTGTGCCTTCATCACGCGGGATAAAGAAGGAGATATTGGATAATTCACATAGCTCAACTTTCTCTATCCATCCTAGGAGTACCAAGATGTATCGTGATCTCCGAGAACACTTCTGGTGGGATAACATGAAGAAGGATATTGAGGAATATATATCAAGGTGCTTGGTATGTCAGCAAGATAAAGTTGAGTGACAAAAATCTAAGGGTATGATGCAACCATTTCCTGTACCCATGTGGAAATGGGAAAATGTTATTATGGACTTTGTCACGGGTCTCCCAATGATATCAAAGGGAAATAATGCAATATGGGTTGTGGTTGACTGACTCACCAAGACTGCCCATTATATCACTATTCGGGAAGACCTCTCACTTAAACAACTTTAAAGGATATATGTGAATGAAGTGGTGAGACTGCACGGTGTTCCACTCTCAATTGTCTTTGACCATGATCCACGGTTCACATATATGTTCTGGAGGAGCCTTCAACATGTTTTAATTACTGAATTAAATTTTAGCATGGCCTATCACCCCCAAACTGATGGCCCGTATGAAAGAACTATTCAAATGCTTGAACATATGCTAAGAGCTTTCTCTCTTGACTTCAAAGGTGGTTGGGACCAGTATCTCCCATTGGTTGAGTTCTCATACAACAATAGCTTCCACTCGAGTATTCAGATGGCTCTGTATGATGCTCATTATGGGAAGCGATGTAGAACTCCAACCTGTTGGGATGAAGTTGGAGAAAGAAAGCTACTTGGACCCGATTTTGTTCATGAGATGACGGAGAAGGTTCAAGTCATCCAGAAACACATCAAAGCTGCTAAAAGTCGGCAAAAGATCTATGCTGACAACCGTCGAAGGGACTTGGAGTTTGACGTTGGAGATAAAGTCTTCCTTCAAATATCTCCAAGGAAGAGAGTCATGCGATTTGGGAAGAAGGGGAAGTTAAGCCCTATGTATATTGGCCCCTTTGAGATCCTTGACCGCATAGGAGCTGTGGACTATCGTCTAGAACTTCCACCAAATATGGATCATGTTCATGATGTGTTTCATGTATCACTACTGAGGAAGTACATACCAGACCCCTCACATGTACTAAACTTAGAGGTGGTGCAGCTGGAAGATGATCTCTCCTATGAGGAGCAGCCAGTAAAGATTCTGGACCAAAGTTATAAGGTTCAAGGCAACAAGACATCCCATCTGGTCAAAGTGTTGTGGAGGAACCATAAGTTTGAGGAAGCAACTTTGGAACCAGAAGAGGCAATGAACGAGAATTACCCTCACCTTTTTGTTTAATTTGAAATTTCAGGGGCGAAATTTCTTAAGGGGGGAAGAATGTAACGACCCAAAGTTTTTCAATGGAAATTACCTTCTTATAAATATATCATAAATTGACATAAAATCACAACATAATGGACTACTAAGTGATAAGTGACCATTAAACATAAGTTTGTCACTCCTATGTTTGTAATTTTGAAAATCTGACATACATGGTTGTGTTCAGGATGATTTTTGGAGTCTAATGAAATAATTTTTGGTGAATAGTGACCTACCCTTATGAATAGTAACATACCCTTATGAATAGTAATATGACACTTATGAATAGTAAATAATCCAACATAAGAGTAAAATTACCTATGAATAATTAAATAAAATTTAGACATCTTAGAAAGTGACAATTTGACCTTAGTAAACTTTTTGGTATTTTCTATGTCATAAATAATTAATTATAATTAATTAATTAATTTAAAATAATATTTATTTTCCTAAAATGTATTCATAAATTATTGAATCAATATTTTATAGTTTTTAGATAATTTTATAATACCCTACGTAATTTTTGAAAGCACTATAATATCAGTTTTAAACTTAAAAACTATTTTTTAACTAAATTATGATTTTAAATAAATATTAAATTAATAATATTTAGTAAATTATTTTTGAAAAATGGACATAATTTTTGGATTCTAAACATCGATAAATGGTAGGGGTAAATGTTTGGGTTTTTTCTGAAATACATCAATTTTCAGGTGAATAGTAAAAAATACAATTTTTCACATAATCGGTGTATACTAAATTGCATCATTGATGATGTAATAATGACACAAACATTCTAGAACTTTAGTTTCGGCCAAAACATATTAAATTTCCTAAATGTTTCATTAAAATACAATAAATCCAATTCTCACACCTAAAAAAAAGTTTCCAAAGCCTAAAGTCAAAAGGTGATTTCTTAAAGTGTCTTTTTCTCTTTCTTTCACTTTCCTTTTAATAAACTAATGATTTCGAATTATAAATAATAATTAAAGCCTAAAAAGAATTATATTATATTAATATATTATTTAGGATGTCAAAAAACTACTATTACAAGTCTAACGCTTGATATATTATTTTATTTAATATTTTATACCAAAAACACCACCCTACTCATGTATAAATAAGCCCTCCCCCTCCTCTGGCCAAACCACACCTCTCAATCTACAAGAATTGTCTAAGATCTGTCCAATAATCTCCCATATCCCCTCCCCCTTGTCCAAGAGCTTCTTGTCTCACCCAAAGACCAAGATTAGGCCCTTAAGGAGGTTCTCAAGTGAAAGATTTAAGAGGTAATTTCCCTCCCACTTCTCCTTTAATTTCTTTTCAAGTACAAGTTACTTTCTTGATCTCTCCCCACCTATATTCATACAAATTGTTTTGTAAATCTATTATTATACATATAATGTAATTATATGATTCTAATGGGATATTATATAACCCCACACCATTTCCCTCTTCCTTTTATTTTATTAAAGAGAACATTGTTCCTGAGGTGTTAATTAATCACCTTCAAAAACAACATGCTATCTTATTCCATTTCTACCTTCATATCTGGTCATGAAACCATTTTTATGGTTGAACCAAAATATTTTATATGTATTATGTTCTGTAAATAACCTATGTCCATATTACTAAGGGAAATGTTAAAACATGTTCGTTGAGATCCGAAAACCGCTCAAATTAACCCAAATAATTGTCATTTAATTCTTATCTAATTATTCAACCACATGGACCTATTTTGATTCATTATAAGATCATAAAAACTCCATAAATATCATTAATAACATGTAATATCAGTTCTAAATGTTTACCCATGTTCCACCAAAACTTAAATTTATGAATACAAGTGAACCACCCAAGAAAAACCGTAAAAACAAACATCCCCGAACAATGTTTATAAACTCTATAATTTATCCAAAAGAACATATTATGACATAATGAAACCAGAATTAACCCTATTAATGTACACATGGTTCTATATTTCTCATTATACGGGACATTAAAGCATTCGGGTACAAGGTAAGGGCAAATCTCGAACCCAATTTTCTTTCTTTGGTTTCTCCCTCTTTCACCCCATTTTTGATATGGTTACTCCTCAATGATAATTTGTTCATCATTTCCTCTACTTTTTTGTGATATACATGTTTGTAAATGGTTTTTATGTCCAACAAAATTATTTCCAAAACAACTCTTCTTTTAAGAACACCCCTTTTACTTCTCACTCAAAGTGAACGGTTCTTGTAACATGTATGTTATTCCCTGTTTCTTTTGGGAAACCAAAGCATATGAATATGTTATTATGAGATGGAACCCATTCCTTTTCATGGGTTCTTTATGTTAATTTATGTTATATTTTCACTGTGGAAAGCATGATAAATGACAATGTTATGATGTGACGTGTGCGCCTGGAATTATATAGCACAATATGAATGTTTAAATGTGACGGGTGCGCCTCGAATTATATAGTGCTCAAATGCATTTGGTAAAGTGATGAATCTCATGATTAAATGTGAAATGATGGGTGAACAAGATTCTAGAATGGTTCATAAATATGTGTGGTAGTTAACCACTAAGACATGATGTTTCATTTTTATGCATTGGCACATTTCAAGTCTTTTTTTATGCTCCTCTCATGTTCAGGATATTTTGCCTATGTTATGATTATTCTCACCCCATGATTTATTTTTTTTATCTATCCTATTACTGGGATTTTAGTTCATGCCTTTTTATGTATATACTCATGTGGATACATATACTAAGGAGAGGAAAAGTTCCAATAAAAGGCTATAGAAGAATAAATTAAATGAATGTTTATGCTTGATGTTGTATTTGTTATGTATGGTCCTAGTTTTCCCAAGACACTAAACCTCTGGATCCTATATGTGTAATACTATTATGTTTTTTATCTTTGAAACGATGTAATAGTAATGTAAGAAAAGGCTGGGTCATTATAATTTATATATACAATGATTATTTCCTCATATCCAAATTGTCATCAAAGTCTCACAAATGATATTAAATTTTTATATATTGTTTTATTATAATCTATAATATCATGATATCACTTGTGTGTGTATTCAAATTTTATTCATGCCCTCATTTATTCCCATAGATAAAGAGTTGTTGTTAATTGAGGAAATGAGACATAAAGGGTGAATGGAGTATTATTTGGCTTAAGAAGCCTAGAAAACGGAAAAAAGAGTCAATCTAAATAACATGAAAGACATATCAGTTGAACAATAATTCACATAGAAGATAAAAATATAATGATAAACCTAGAAGAAACATGTGTATCATGAAATATTTATCTCTGATAGATCATACATGCATTCCCCTTATATTTCTATTTAATGATGACACTATAATTACTCTTGATGATTTGGATAAATGTATGAATCATATATTTGGTGGATCTTTAAAACACCCATGGTAAATTGTAGGAGGTTATATAGGGTACCAATAAAAACAGAATAATTACATGATTAATTATTACCTATTATTAGATGAATATTCATTACATGTAATTATGATAAACTCTATAAAATTAATGTTCTAGATTTTTTGGAAGCATGGATACATAAACAATTGATTCCCTAATTATATATAAAATATATCATTATACTACTCATAAAAAAAATCCTTTATAAAATTTCATAGATAAAACATTATTTATAACCAGATAAAAATAAAACATAATAAAGCATGATATCATATGATTCGTGATGTTATAAAAAGTATATATCAATGATAATTTATGAATAACATAAAAATTATGGTATGATAACATGAACATAAAATTTGAAAACCATACCCAACATTTCATAGATCGTAATTATGAGTCACAAAAAATCATTATAATTTATAAGATATAACCCATAATGGAATCAAATAACATGAGCGATGAGACCATAACATTTATAAATGTTAATATAATAAAGGAGTGGTATAAATTTTAACATAATCATATAAATCATATGCCATTTCTACCCAGCTAGGAAATCATCATATGTAAGGCTTGGTTTATCCAACCACATACCTAGTTTGGTATTGGTATAACCTCTCATATACCCTCTTTTAGTATTGGGATAACATCCCATGCACCATATTTAAATATTGTGATAAATTCCCATATACCCTCTATTAGGTTTGGGACAACATCTTATATACCCTTGGATCTCATAAAACATAAATCTTATTTGAATAAATTGCAGGGCTATAATTAAATTATACATCATATAATTATAATCCATACATATGTATGTTAAAAGATCATGAAATGTTCATCATTTCAAGATAACATAAATCAAGAATCCTAAAATGGGATTTATAAATATTTCATCATCATAATCATAAATAAATACATTAGGGATTAAATGACCCATAGAAAGAAAATGAATTTCATGTCAAATCCCATATCTTCATCAACCATCAAGAGAAACAATATAGATTGTATCCTGTGAATATACCCCATTTTGGTATAATAATAATTAATGTATTTTGACTTATATGAATAATTCATTCAATATAATATTTAAATATTTCATTTAAAAACATTGTAAATATATTTTCCTTTTCATATTATCAAAACTAAAAAATTTAAAAACATTGAGAAAGTTATTTTAATAGAAATTAACCATAAAATTTTTTAGGAATATTCTAAGAAATGTTCATGACATTGATAAAATATACACATAATATGTACATTAATCAAGCTTATTTTCACACATTTACTGAAGTCAATAGTGACCCATTCCCAAAATGACAAGAAAAATCTTTTTAAATATTTTTTTAAAAAATAAAAATTAGTTAAAAATTAGTTTATGTAATAATTTTTTTTGTAAGAAAATACCTTTTTTATAATATTCTTTATAAAACATAGATATGGAATAAATATTTTTCCAATAATAAGGAGAGATAAAGTCATTTTTCTAAAAACACATTCTTTTGGTTCTCTTTGAGTTCAAAAAATTGGAAAATGATAATAAAACATTAAATCTATAGAACTAAATATAGTAAAATAAAATATATTTTCTTTTTATAATATTTAAATCCTATAATGAACTTAATTTAAATGAAAAAATTATCCCAATTATAAGTGAGATCAATGAAATGACCCTTACTGTTTTGGTAAATTTTGAATCATGATCTTCATGAATGAATGACACAAAATAAATAATTAAATATCTTGAAAATAGTGATATATATGATATAAAATGTCAATGGGGAATTTTATTCAACTAATAATTATAAATAGTTGTCTAATATCAAAAATGTCTCAATGAAACAATATTAAGATGAATAACACTTACAACTTTGGTTTTCTCAGAATCAAAAGATCAAGAAATAGATAACCATATATCTATTCTGAAACCCCTATAATTTATATGAAATTATCCTTAAAATAAATTAATTGGATTTATAAACACCACATAAGATAAATAAGTTGTTATTATGGGTTTTTCCGACTAAAATAAATATGAGATGAGAAACCACTACCTCAATTTTTATTTAATTCATATGTGATCTAATATCCTTTATAATAAATCTAAATTTATTATAATTATTTTAATGAAACATTTAAAAAAATATAATATCATATATGATCCAATTATATAATTTCAATACCCATTTATCAATAGTTCTTGATTAGAATTGTCAATTTCAGTGTTAACTATTTCAGTTTTCATGCATGTTTCTATTTAGAAATACGGGTACATGTACATTGATCATGGTTCTATCATATCAAGAATGTTAATAATTCATTACTATGATGTTAAATCATTATATACCCTTTAATAACTATTCATATGAGTCATTAATGAAAAATGAATTACATCGCTTCATGGAGACTGTAGTCCATACAAACAAACAGGTGATGATTCCATTTATTTTATTGACGAAACCAAACAAATGGAAAAAATAATTACCCTTTATAAAATAATTATAGTTTCATATATAACATAAATATTTATTGAATCCATCATTTTAAATATTTATATGAGGTATTTATGGAAAAATATTAGTATTACTTTATGGAGGAGTTAGTTAACTTGTACGCACAAGTGATAAATTCATTTCCAATTAGATGGAAATTGAGATAAATATGGTTATTACATTAACATAATAAAATAGAAGTATATATAAGATAACAATTCTATTTTATTGTAATGGTTAGGATAGAATTTAATTTGGTAAAATACTATTTATAAATAAAATGTTTAGTTAAAATGATTACCCCATCTTTGAGGAAACTCCTGTGGATATCTCCTTAAGGACCATTGGAATGGTCTTTGAAAGAGAAACAAACCTCCATTAATTGAATAAAGAAGTTGATAAGTTGTTTTTTAAGGTTTTTTATTTTATAATTGGATCATTTTTAGGAGAATAATATAGGATATGTGGTTTCCTATTATAGTGAATCAATGGACACACTTCAAATTACAAAAATGTTTACAATATTATAAATTACTTTTCATGTTAATGTCGTAATAAGTGTATAAAATTTTTAAGATATGATAATTTAAAGGTAAAATAACATCATAAAAATAAATTTATACATTTTTAAGGAATTTTTAACCAAATTATTTTATTTATCCCTTTCGTTAACCCATGTTACCCTTAAACGTGGTAATAACATTTCCAATACTAATGGGTTAAAATTTTACTTATAAGGTAGAAATGGCATAGAAATGGTCAAGAGGTGAAATCATACACAATATACCATCCCATGTGTCCTATTTATATATTATATTTATTTTTTAAATCATTTATGATAGTGTTATATGACATAAAATATCATTAATGTCATTTTTAAGACTATTAATTTTATTTGACTTCAATGTCTTGAAGATTAAAATGTATTCTAAATATATACCCTTTCACCATGAATAATAAATTAAAATTACCCAAAAAAATCATGTTATGAGTCAATTCATCCCAAACCCAATTTAATTTAATGTATTTAAAATTATTTAGTAATGTTTTTTACTTCTTATACAAGCATTGTGTCGACGTTTCTTAAAAATTTAATATAATTATTATATAATTAAAAATTAAAAAAATCAATGATATAAAAGTGTTTTATATTTCAAATAAACTTTTTTAACCAACCATAAAACAATTTTATCACCTTTTAAATATAATAATTTTTTAAATGAAAATAGAGAGAGAGATTTTGCATTTTTATTTACCTAAAATAATATATAAGTTATTAACCAATAGAAATGGTATATGATTCCCATGACATGAAATCACATACTATTATTTCACAAAAAAAATACATTAATATATTAATGTAATGTTTTAGGGTTATTTTAAATTCATATCTCATAGTTTAAACCTTGTTTTACTTATTTTACACTTATTGTGGTGGCAATAATTTTACTAAGTTCATTATTCATAATGACAAAAAAATAAGATATATTAATGAAAATTGAACATAATGATTCCATATATTGAATAGGTTTTGGAATATTAAAATTTTTAAAGTGGCTGAAATTAAATTTGATAAAAATACATAAAATTAAATGAAAACCAATTTTTAGGAAAACACAATTTAAGCCTACAAATTAACTTTTATCAGAATCAGGACTATTCCAATTTCAAATAGAAGTAATTAGATTATTATAATTAAAAAATATCATATTTCACAATAATATAGAATACAAAATATAATGGTTTTTTTAAATTTCCTAATTTAATGAAATTTGATGATTATATTTGAAAAATTAAAATTTTTCAATTTTTAATAAAAAAAATCATTTTAGAAATATCCAAAAAGGTTACCTTCATCTAATTTTAATCAAATTATTTTGAAAATTTTATCCAGATTATAAAATACAATTTTACAAAGATTCAAAAACTGATTATAATGTTTATTCATATAAATAAATTGGAACTATTTTTTGAAGATGGTGTAATTTTGAAGCATAAAATGACATCACTAAAAATTAAGTTCTTATATACTATGAATAACTAATATATTTATAATTAGTAGGACCACAATACATGTATTTCATAATTATATTACTCATATTCATAACATCTAATTCAAATTCTATGTAGCATTGGTCGCATTTAAATATTAATATTTCTATAGTATATCTCAATTTACTTAAAGATCATTGTGGCATACATAGAGAGTTATCGGGCTTAATATTTTATTTGAAAAAAACCCGCTTGATATATTATCACCACATAATAGAATTCACTCACTGAAATTTTTTCATGGTCATAAAAGGTTCAATATTTTAAAAAAACATTTTTGAAAACCCACACCATATAAAGGGATAATAAGGCTTCCATTGAAAAAGAGGATTGAAAAAAAAAGTTCACATAAAAGAACACAAAATTGGCTTTCTAAATAAGAAAAAAGCTGTATGGAAGTTAGTATATATACATCGAGGTGAAAAATAACCAACATAGACTAATATATAATAATAGAGAACATGGCCTTGAGAAAGTTAATTAGAAAAAACCCGTAAATAAGTGAGGCTGTAAAGAACATGAAATATTTATAAATAAATATAAATTAGTGAAATTATTATTTTGATATCCTTTTCCAAATTTTTTGGTTCTATTTTATAATCAATATAGATAACATTTTCAAATATACTTACATATCTTATTTCTATTTCATAATAACAGTTTCATACTTTTTTATGATTTGACCTATTTCCACTTAATATCTTACTCAAAAAGATAAATATTCAGGATAATTTTTTCTTTCTAAATGAACTAAAATTTATATTTCATAGATAATTAGATCTAGAAAAGATGAATATTGATTCCTCTAATATCATGATATCTACCAAACTAATACATTTATAACATGTTACATAATATGAATAAATATTTATAAAATAATGTATTATTCTATAAAACCATAACATTAACTCTGATTATCAAGAGAAACTATTCTATGAGAAATTAAACATAAGAATCTAGAAAAATACGTCTAGGAAAATTCAAAATATATATATGTGTGTGTGTGTGTGTATAAAAATAAGATTACATAGTTTCAAAAATCAATATAACATTAGTCCACAAATATCTTAATGTGACCCATAGTATCACACACCTTAAACAAGAATACCAGGATCATATATTATATTTAAACATGTAATACTTTCTCAAAATTACTCAAATAATCATATAAACTCAATTAAAACATCAATGATTTAAAAAATAGCACTATCCTTATTTATAAAAAATTCATAGACTATCAAATATATTCTATAAATATAAAAATGTAATATACTTCATCAGAGATAATATAAATAACTATGTCATCAAATCAAAAATCATTTTCAAGGATAGAAATACTATTTAAATTAATTTATCAAAATCAATCAGCTCTTTATCTCTAGTAAAATTATTATCTTAGTATCATTTCACTGAATCATTTATCTTCCATAAAATATCACCTTACCACTAATCAATTTACTTGTTTATCTATAAAATTATACATATTCTTCAAAATCATTAAATGTTACCTTTGGATGTAATTTACTTCACTCCATTGAACTTTAATTTTTTATTTCATGATTGTTTTTTATATCATTTTTCCCATATCCAAAACGTATTTTCATTACTTTGAGAAATATCCCTAATAACATTTTTCCACATTCTCATCATATAGGATGATGAATCTTCGTCCCACAATTGTCTTCATAAACTAATCTCCCATTAAAATATATTTCACTTTTTTGAGGTGTGTGAGGAAAAAAACCATAAAATGGTTTCTCATGATATTAATCATTTCAATTTCCATCATATTTACTATTAATGTGATTCCATATAGTCTCAATAATTAACTAAAATAGAAAAAACATTGTGTGGTAAATAAAAATCATAGTGCGGAATCATATAATAATGGAAATTCATTAATATATATCCAAATAAATACACTTTGTTGTCACTCCATGAAACATTTGGTTTATCCTAGATCATACATGGTCATTATCTATTAAATTCCTCCATAATGGATCATAAATATAATTTAAATGAACCCAAAAATATCCCCCCAGAATATCTATCCATGCGTATTGTCTTTATCCAACTCATCATACACTTATGATGATCATGTTAACACCAAATTTGGCCATTTCAAATTAATTATTCCTTGTTGCATATGTGTCACATTTGGACCAACTCTGTTGTATCTAAAAGTTGATTTATTTTATATTAAATCCATATTCCACTATCTTCCATAATGTAGGATGTTTCCCTATACATAAACATATCCCTAAGGTTTAAACCAAATTTATCTAATCCTAATATATAAAAATAACTATTCCATTCTCAATACCAACAATAATGACCCAAAATTTATATATATAAATTTTATATATTTTTATATGAATATTCATCAAATAACATTATGATACTTTCAATAAATATAATGGTATATTATCTTTGGAAACCTGGATACATAAAGAATTAGTTCATTAATTATCTATATAATATCAAATTATTTTATTCTTAACTAGAACCTATCATAAACATATAATACTTACACCCATTTTCATATCCTTGGTGAAAATAATAATAATAAAGGTTCATCTTAGATGCTCAATAATGGAATAGAAAGGATATATCATTTCTCATTTAAGAATAGAATAGGTGTAAGGGTATGATAACATAATCATAACATTTTAAAAACATTCCTAGTATATAATAGATCATAATCATTATACATGGAATAATCCACTGTATTCTAGAAGACATAAATCAAAAGGGAATAAAAGAATATGATACATCAGATCATAAAATTTTCATAATTAAATATCAATTAAAAGTGGGATAATGTTTTTAATAACAATAATGATATATATCTTATTTCAATGCTACTAACCATAGCATTTATATCTTATTAATAATAGGATAAATACCTATGTGCCTATCTCAAACATTAGATAACCTCTCATGTACCACATTTTTTTCTTGTAATAACGTCTTATGTGCCCTAATTTATGATTGGGATAACCTCCCATGTACCTTTTATTGGATTGGGATAACCTATCATGTAACCTATGAGATCATAAAACTATAATCTTTACCAAATGTATTGGAGTGATATAATAGAACAACCCCCTCATAAAAAAAGTATTCATTCATTTTTATGCCACATTCTAATGAAAATATTTTCATTTAATAATATCATAACCCATTAAAAATTAAATGTGTTTTATCAATATTTCATCATCACAATCATAAAAGGGTTCATTGACGATTAATTGATGTTTTGAAATAAAACAGGGAACATATCAATTACCACATCATCATAATCAATCTAAATGGATTATATCAATGTTATTATAATAATATATCCCCATTATAGTATAATAATCATCAAAGTATGTTGACTATGCTGAAAAAGTAGTTTAAAACATTTAAAACATTTCATTGATAACAATTAATGTATCCTTTCATTTGGATATCATTAAAACTAAAAATTAATAGAATAATTAGAAAGTTATTTTAAAAAAAAATAAACATGGAAACATATAATCGAATATTTAAAAAATAATGGTCATGATGCTAGTAAAATTCACTCATCTTTATATGTTAAAAACAACAATATATTTACACTTCGGTAAAAATTAAAACATTGACTCATTCAAAAATATTATTGAAGATTTCTTTTAAAAAATATTTAAAAAAGTAAACCATTGTAAAAAATTACATCAATAAATCACTAGGTCATTTAAAATAACATTTTTAGAACCTTTTTAGATGATATGGACATGGAATGAAAATATTTCCAAATAAACGGAGAAATAACCTATATTTTCCATAAAAAATTTATTTTGGTTCTCTATACATACCAAAGAGAAGAAAATGAGAATAAAACATGAACAATACATAATTAAATAGATACGAATAAAAAATAAGTTCTTTTAGAATTTTTAAATCGTAGAATTCATCCTAGGTAAATTTAAACAAAAATGATACCAATTATATGTGAGATTAAAAAAGTAACCCCTACTTCTTTGGTAAAATTTTGATCATAAGACCCATGAAATGATAAGTTCAAATAAAATCTTAAATATTATTAAAATAAGGAAATATATTATATAACATATCAAATTAGTGGCATATTCACCTCATAAACATAAATGGGTGCATGGCATTAATCATGTATGAATGAACCAATATTGAGAATAAGAACACTTAAAAATTTGGCAGTCTCTAATTGAAAACCCCATGAATGATATTACCATAATTTTATTTATAAACAACCATATTTTTCAAATAATGTATCCTAAAATTCATTCACTTTGTTTATATATAACAAAAAAATATTTAAGTGGTAATTATATCATATGTCTCATAAAAATAAATGTGAGATGAGAAAACCTTGCTTCAAGACGTCATTTCTTCATAAGAAATATAAAATAATAATTAATAAATATAAATTAATTATAATTATATTGAAAATCATATAAATTATTATAATATCATATATTATCCAATTACATATATTCAATTCCCAATTATTAATAATTCTTTGTTAAAATAATTATTTATGGATGTTAATTGTTTGGTTTTTCATATATGATTTTGTTCAAAATTTATAGTCTATATAGTTTGATCATTGATTCATAATTACTAAAATTTTAATCAAGTCATTAGTATCATATTTAATAATTATATACACATTAATAATTATTCATATAAATCATTGTGGAAATATAAATTACATCACTTCATGGAAAGGTTAGTTTATATGTACACTCAAGTGATGATTCTATTTTTTCAATGGATAGAGTAAAAAAAAATCTTCTAATAATTTAGATTTATAGAATCATTAGAAAAGTATAAATAACTTATGTTTTTTTAAATATATTATTATTAATAACCTTTTGAGGCAATTATGTAAAATGAATCAGATTTTTCATGATGGTGGTAGTCCACACTAACACAAAAATGATATATTCATTTCCAATTTGATGTGAAAGGATATGAATTTGGTTAATTATTTGAAATTATAAAATCACATTATATGAGAGATATTTTTTTATTATATCATCATGTTAAGATAAAAAATTTTGTGTGTTCAATAAGATGTTAAATGAAAATGTTATGTTAATATGATTACATCCTCTTTGAAGAACAACCTTTGGATATCTCCAAAATGACCCTATAGATCTCATTTTGAAGGTGATCTAACATAAAAAAAATTGGAAAATGAATTTTATAAGTTGTTTTTGATTTGGTTGGTAAATCAATGGAACTTAGGATTGTGTAAAGAATAGAGGATAGGTGATGCCCTTTTATAGTGAAGGAATGGACACAAAAGGAATTGCATAAAATATTTTAATATAACATTTTTTTATAAAAATGTGGAAACACGTTCAAAAAAATCTAAGATAAGAAACATAACGTTCAAAATTAATTAATATAATAAAATATTTATGGATTTTCATGTAATTTTAAACAATACTATTTGGATTGACACCTTCAATAACCAATTTTTACATCAATCATGGTAATAACAATTTTAATACTAAAGGGTTTAATATTTTCTTCTAATATACCTATTAGATCAAAAAATGGCCATGGGATAACGTTTTAAACAATATAAAATTCCTCTTATACCCTTTCAATATTTTAATTATTTTTAAATCTTTTAATAATATATTATATAACATAAAATATTTGTTATAGCATTTTTTGCACTATTCATTAAATTTGAATTCAATGTTTGGAATATAACAATGTTATTTGAATATGGACCCTATAAAAATGACATTTACATTATAATTTTAGATAAAATTCATTTAAAACCTTTATTAATCCCAAAACATATTAATTTTAATGTTTATAATATTTTTTGGTAATCTTTTATACTCCTTGAATTAGCATTATGTTTGTGTTGTGTAAAAAAATAACTAATTATTCAAGAAATGAAAATTAAAAATAAATTACCATGAGAAAGAATTAATTAAGATTTCAAATAACCATTTTATATAAACATAATTCTTTTAAACTCCTCAAATAAATATTTATGTTTTTTAATGAAAATAGAGTGATGTTTTTTATTTTTTCACTTAAAATAATATATAATCCATTATTAAATAAAAATACAAAATAATTACATAAAATAGTGGACTAGAATGGGAGAACAAAATTAATTAAATATGTTATATTAATGCTTTATAGTTATTTAAATGTATTAACCCATCATTTTATCCCTATTTTACTCGTTTTCCTATTTCCATGGAGACAATATTTTTTTCCACCTTTATTGTTCATAGGGACCAAAAATAAATTATGCCTATACAAAAAATTAAAATATAATGATTCCATTTATTAAAAAAATATTCAACATTAAATTTATTCAAGTGGATATAATTAAATTTAATATAAATCCTAAAAATGAAAAGAAATTAAATTTTATTAAAAAAGTGATATTAAGCCTAAAAATTAAATTTTATCAATATAAATTATATTTATGACTCAAAGAGAATTAATAAAATTATAAACAATAAAATGGATCATATTTCTCTTTGATACCAAATAGAATATGGAATTTGTCTTTTAAATTAATTTATATAATGAAAATAGAAAATAGTGTTTGAAATGTTGGTATTTTTCAAAATTGACATAATAATCAAACATTTCATAAGTATCCAACATTTTCACCTCAATATATTCATGAAATTCAAAACTAGAAAATTATATGATTTTATTTAATATATTTTCAAAATTTATTATAAATTTTTTATTATATTTACCAAAAATAATTAATTAAAAGAATATTTTTTAAATTTTTTTTAGATTGAAATGACTTCAATAAAAATTCAGTGCTTATTTCATAATAATTAATTGATAGATTTATATTGTTTTAAAACATTTTGATCATATTTCATAATGCTATTACTCAGATTTATATCTCCTAATTCAGAGTCTTCATTATAATGATCACATTTAAATTATAATATTTCTGTAGTATATTGAAATTCTCTTAAACCACAATGATGTTTGTTAAGTAATCTATCCAGAATATTATTATTTTTAAATTTATATAAATGGTGTTATAGTGAAAAATATTACATTAATTTTGGATTCTCTATAGTGATTATCCAAATAATCAACCATGATGATCAATGGACTATGAATAAAGAGAAAACCACCCCCTTTAAGATCTATCCAAACAATCTTGATTTTTTATAACAAAGAACTAGTCAATATAAGAAGTCCATGTTTTATTTGATTAATTTGAAATAGACTTTCTATATCTGATTAAATATTTTATTATAAGGAAACATTATTATCCCCCATGAAGTGTAGAGGAAATACAAATCCACCACCTCTAACACAATAGTCATAGAAACATTATTCATGGACTAAGAAGTAAAATAACCATTCTACTTTATAAAAAAAGTAATCAATGTAAGAATAATGAGAGTTTGGTGGAGCATAAACATTGAGATTCCAATTTAATTTGTTTGGGATATCCCTACTAATTATCATGAAATTTAGATTCATTGGGGAATCCAAACATATAGGAGTAGATGTGAGGTCTACTTTTTCAAAATAGTTATCAATAATTAAATGATGGGAATTTGATAACAAATTCAAATGAATAAAACTATCCAATTATAAAAAATTAAGAATATATTTACAATTACAATACATAATTTAAAAAAAAATCTCAGATGTGTTAAATGATTAGTATAAGAGTTAATGAAAAGAACACTCTATAATATTTCATGTTATAGTGATTCCAACAATGATTAAATAATGAAAAAAAGTAATATAGTCATTATAATTACATTGAAAGACCAAATAATTTTTTTATAATAGTGTTGAAGTAGTTGATATATAATTTCATATATAGTGTGGAAACAATTACACCTCAAACATAAGTGACTTTCCATCTAATTTAAAATTTCATTATAGGGAATAACCTTATTTAAAACCCTTCATGTAATCAAGGGATTTTTTTAATATATTTGTTCTAAATTATTTTACAATATGAATCAATTGTTTTTTAGTGATGCATATAATGAATATTCATTGTATAGTTCTTTAGAAATTAGAGTGGTTGAGAAAAGTCCTAATTATGTAAAAGTTTATATGGGGATAATATAATTGACATTTATAAAGGTTAAAGGGTTTTCCTTGATGGAAGATATATCTAAACCTTGAATACATAAATATATGAAAATCTATTTTTTAATTCAGATTCCAATGCTTAATAATATAATCCTATGAAACATTATAAATTCTTCTAGTTTCTAGGCTATTTTACTGAGTAGGATAACATTATTTGTTCTAAGACACCCAATGTATTTTTAGAAACAATTAAGTGTCAAATAATAGAAAATTTTTATGTTTTTTCTCTAGGATGTGAAAACTATCTCTAGGGAATATATTAATAGATGAATAATAGTGATAAAATATAGATACCAAAAGGGTGATGATATAAAATTTACCTTAATGGAGAGAAGTTTCATTTTAATGAGTCAATTTGATTATGATATTTATTGAATCAAAACATTAATATTGAAATATCATGGATTACCATTAAGAAGTGTAATATTATGTTTGGGATATGTAATGAGGAATGATTCATGTTACTAAGATTATTGATAATATTTACACTACTAAGGTGCCATCACTGATCAATAATACATTTTATTTTAGAATGGTTGACTGAATATTTTACACTATAATAATGTTTTGTGAAGAAACACATAAAATGTTTAATATATTTGATATAAAATCTGGTAAATATATGTATATAATAAGAATGTGTGAGCTAAGATAGTTTTATGAAGTTATAGGTAGTAAAAAAGGTTACATTTTGACATGAGTGACAGGGTTATTAATTTCTTGACAGAATTTTTCGATATCTCAAATATATAAGATTTAGTATAAGGGATCACCTTGTTTGACACCTCTAAATGGATTAAGGTATATAACATTATTTCCATTAATTATAATCAATAGGTGTGTATATTTCAATAAAATATTAATATAATTAGTTAATCATTAACAAAATCCCAAACGAGTAAGAAAATATGAAACAAATCTCAAGAGAGGGTATAAAAGACCTTATAGAGGTCCATTTTAATGATGAGATTTTATTCATTTTTCTTATTCTTAAGGATATGCATAATATCTCCATCAAGGAGGATATTTTATTGGATATTTATATTGGGAATGAATCCATATTTTTATATAGTGATGATTATTTCAATACAGGGTCATTCTAGAAGTACAAATATGATAAATTATTTATCTCAATCAAATTCATAAGGAAATGTGATGGAAATATCATATTTAGTTGGGCTCTACTTCTTGGGGATGAGAAAATATGTATATGTTTTATAGATTAGGGATATGGGTGCTTACATAAAGGTTATTAGAGACCCTAAAGAGTTATTTTCAGATGATATTGTTGATGTTTTTGTTAATGGTTCAAGATAATCCACATATAATTGGATCTCCTCCAAAATTAATATCCCATATAACCTTTTAAACTTCTTAAGTAGATGCTAGCCTGAAAAAAATATAATTGTCCTCTATAAAAATGAGTGTGGTAATGGAATGGATTATTTCAAGAGAGGTATAATGAAACTTTTCTTGATATAGTGTTGTAAATTAATCCATGCTCAATAGATGCATAGTGTCCCTAGACTTTTATAGATATTTTTACACGTTTTTGTCATAAATATCTAATAAAAACCAATGATTAAGATTCTTATCATCTCTGGAAGACTAGGTACATGAAACAATAATATTTAAATAAAATAAAAAATCTTTTTTCTTAATTATATGATCTTCTAAAATGTCATAGGATAAACAAGGGAATATATAAAATAACAGAGAGACATATAAATACTGTTTAGGGAATAAACGAGATTAAGAAGCATTGCATATAAGTAAAAAGGCATATCATGATATCATAAAGAGATAGATCATGAATGATTATATAGACACATGAAATAAATAATTTGTAATTATAAGATCAAGAAATCATAGTACCATGCAAACAATATAAAATAATACATAAGAATATGTCATGTATGAATACAAAGATAAGATATCTTGGTGGATAAAGTCAAATCATGGATTAGAATTACTCCCTAAGATATTGTTTCATGAGACAAAAAATTACAAAATTAATTGGATATATATGTGGTAAAAAACATAAAATGTACATTCATATCTATTCTGGATGATAAAATTAAACATAAGTCATAAATAAGAAGATTACCCATTGAGAGAAATGGGTTTCATAAACATGTCCTGTAGCATAACTAGATGTAATATCATAAAAAATTACATGAAAAAAGGTATTATATGATTATTGGACATTTAAAGGAGAAAAATAAACATAGTATAAGAAATTTGAAGTTCAATTGATGTGAAGACATTAAAAATGGTCTAGATATGACATTAGGTATATAACTCTTAAGTAGGTTTTTAATGAAAAGGGAAAGGCGTCAACAAAGAGGGTAAGATCATTGTAGTATCCATAAAAATAAAAAAGTCTAAAAATTTCTTGGAAAATAATAATGGGAGTTTTTCAGAAACCATGTATGTTAATTAAAACTTTGTTGAGTAGCACATGAAATGAGGAAAGAAAATAATGAAGCTCTCTTTAATTGGCATTGATAAACAAAATCAATTTGTAAGGGATCCTTTAAAAATGGATATCCCCATCAAGGAAAGGTAAAATAAACTAGTTATATATGTGTGAGTTATATATAAAAAATATAGAATAATTATATATTCATAATATAGTGAATTAGTGAGGCAATGAGAATGAAAGCATAACCAAATGTAAATAGGGGGTTTTATAGAGATTTTTTACCTTTGGTCCAAAATAATTCTTCAATTGCACTTGAAATCCTAAATAATTAAATTGGGTTAATTATTTAGTTAATTAATAAAATATTCCATTAATATTGGACTATATTTTATTATATTATGTTAATTTACAACCATTTCAATGAAATGTAATGTTTAATTTTCCTCTTCCAAGGGAGTATTTTTTATAGTTGAAAGGTTGGATAACTTGTGGATAATTTTTGATTTTCTTTTCCATTAGGACCAAAACTACTGAAATGAACTGATATGATATTAGTGTAATTAAAAATTTAAATTATTCTAAATATCCATATTTGTTCTGATATATAGATGATTCATTTAGTATAAATGCTATCATTTTATAGATAGTTAATTTAGTTGGTTGTAAAGACCACCCGGAAAAAGAATCATATTATTAAATTATATATTTATTAATATACTATATAACATGAAATAAGTTATAATATACCACTTACCATCTCATTTAAAATTAATATTATTTCTATAACTATCTTTGATGGTGGTGGTGCAAAATGAAGTACATTGTTCCCGAAGTAGGTGAACCAACTGTATTGTGAACAATGTTTTAAATTTAGAATAATTTAAAGGGTGGTTGGAAGATGTATATTTCTATATAATAATAACATATACGTATATTTAGTTTAAATATGTTAAAATTTATATTTTTATACTAAACATATAGGTGTATTGGAAGAAGAAACAAATTGAAAATGGTTTATTTGAGAATGTACATCTTCTTTTGGTTATCTCTTCTTAGGATACCACTTATGCCTCCTTGTAATGGTCATTATGGAGACCATTGGTTATACATATGTGGGATGAGAGATTATTAGAGGGTTCAGATGTGTTTTGGTACGCTATAAGGATTTAATGTTGTTCTGCAAAAGTGTGGTATTTATTTTTGGAGGAGAGGGTTGTTTCTAATTATTATGTAAATTAGTTTATAATATGGTCTTAGGAATATCAATAGTGACACGTATATTGAATATATATAGTATTTAATGAATTATGAGAAAATATAATGGTTAATTACATCATCCATGATTCATTTCTAACTGTATTTTCCTTATTTTTCAAATTATCATATGTTGTCATATTTCACTTTCCACTAAAAATTTATTTAATTTAGAAAAATACCAAAAATTGACCCAAACTATTTTCATAATGTATATTCCAAAATTTAAATCCATTTTATGAATATAATTCTCTAAATATGGTGAATTTAATTTTTAAATAAAATCATTATTTATATAAAAATTAAAAAAATTAATAATATGATCCATTCTCTAACCCTTTAAAAAATTATTTATCATCTCATAAAATTAAAATATTATTATTATAAAAAATTAATAATTTTTTTAAAAAAATATTGAAATTAATTTGATTTTAAAAAATTATATATATTATAATAAGGAATTTCATTACAAAAATACAAACACTTATTTAATAATTTTTAATATCTAATTTACTTGTATCATGATATAAATATTTAATATTTTCATTTTATTAGGTAAACAAGTATTTTCTTATAAATTTAATATATAATAATTCTATTCTAAAAATATTTACTTATATCATGATATAAATACTTCATATTTCATTAACTAATCATTCTGTTCTATTATATCTCAAATATATATATATATATATATATTCAAAATAATTATTTCATTAATAATATTAAATTACATTTATGATTAATTTTTCATGGTTCAAATTATTTTAATGGATCAACCATATCCAAATTTTTATATTATAATTATATAATTTCTAATTTTTCATATTATTATTTTTTCAATTCATATGGATATATTTTTCACTAAGTGTTCCTATTAATTTAGTAAATTTTTTTGTTTATATAATTTGGTGACTGTTCTTTATATAATACTATATTAAAAAAATATAGAACCATTTTATAATCAAAAGGAAATTTTCATTGATAAAATCATGAGTGGATACATTCTTAAGCAATATTAATATTTATTATTTGAGATTTTTTTACAAACTAAGGTGAAAATATGTGATGATAATTTTTTTCATCTCTTCCTCTAGTTCACATGTTTTCTACTTATATATATGGTTCCTCTATAATCCTTGACTATATAAGTTTTACTATTGTATTGCACTTTGCCTCTACAGTCAAATTTCATCACTAGTTTCCCCCATAAAAATGGTAATCTTCCAATTTGTACCACTTCTGAATTTATCCCATTTGAGTTATATGGATTGAAATGCCTCAATAAGTATATGTTAAGCAAATAATATAAATGAGACATGGTTTTTGGTAATTCCAATTAATATGATACAACTCTAAGGTAACCGAGAAACTCAAAGGGGATGATGTACCATATATTAAGCTTTCCCTTCATCCAAAATATCATGACTCAATTCTATGAAGATATGTTGAGGAAACATTTATCCCTAAACTCAAACTTAAGGTATGTCAAATGATTATCAACATAGCCCTTCTATCAACTCAAAGAAACCCTGATGTGTTGCTGAATGGTCTTGACTTTTGGTATCGTTCCTTCAACTTTTCATTTCCCCATAGTTTCTATTCTCCAACATTATACATGTACATATTTTTTCTACATATATTCCCATAATGGTCACAAAATATATTGTAATGACCCTGACCTTTCCAATAAATTATTATGTGGGAAATCTATTGTTTGAGGTGTCTTGGGAATGCAAGGTGACTCTTTTCAACACTTTCAAAAAATTACTAGTTTTCCAAGTTTTACAATGGTTCCTCACCCTTGTAGTATCACCCTAGTGTTTTCACCATGGTAGTAGATCCTACTATAAAGGTCTCACCCTGGAGGTTACTCGCTAGTGGTGGATTAATAGTGGTTTATCATCTAGTGGTAACTCATCTAGTAGTGCCTCATCCTATGACACCTCACTCACGGTTCCTCACTGATGGTTCCTAGTTTGGTGGTTCCTTGTGTATAGTGTTCCCAGTTCTTCCAGTTTTCACTTCAAAAATCATTATTTAATGTCAAATTATTTTAAGGATAAATTTAAAATGGTTTAAGACTAATTCAATAGCTATTAATTGTATATTTAATTTCATAAGGTTTAGGAGTCTTTTAATTAGAAAAAACAGATGGTCTTGACCAGATCAGCCTTTATTATAAAATCAAAAATGTATCTAAACACATGGCTCTATTCTCTAAAATATTGTTCCCCTGGTTCATTTCATCTTTCTTACTCTTGCTACGTGTCTCCCTAAATCCTTCTTCTCATAAGATTCAAATAAACTACTACGGTAGTTGGTTCATGTTTCCTTAGATATTTTCCTACTCCATGTGAACTCCTATTTTTAGTGAAACCATGAAGTTCTGATCATCCTTCTTACAAGTAGGTTTTCCTCTATCTTTATTAATTGTGAATCATGTGGGATGGGTATATATATATATTTTTTCCCTTATGAATATAATTTCTTCCAAATTAATAAAGACTATCGAATTGGTTTAAAATCAATGTGTGAGGGGAGAATAAAATTGACACATGATATTACTCTATGTTTTTATTATTGATATTATTATTTTTGTGGGCTAACTAGCCACAAAAAATTATAGTCATTGGGGGTCCTTGTTTTCACACAAGATATTTGGAAAGATTCATGTTGTTTGGTTATTATTAAATACATATTTATAAATGTTGGTTAACCCTATATACTCGGTTAAAAATAGATTCCCTAATATCATATAATTACTGTGATAACCCAGAAATTTATATGTTTTATAAAATAATGTATTCCTTATTAAATCTTAAATTTTTTTTCTTTGGTCTGTGAGGTGGTGTGGTGTGTGGAGTTATTGTGGTTTGTGATTATAGGGGTGAAGAGGATGACATGTGGCAGTATAGTGGGGTTGTGATGGGTGTGGTGTGATTATGAAGCATGGATACATGTTTTGGAAGTTCTTTGGTAGTTTGATGGATGTGGTTGTGAGTTGGGGGTTGGTTCTATTGATTTTATGGTTCACGAAGGATGCATTGAGGAAGGACAATAATGATTGGTATGGGTGATTATCTATTGATAACATATAGAATGATTCACCCCATATCTAGTGGTCGTGGTATGATGTGTCTTTGTTGTGAGTTGTGTTAATTTACCACTGAAAATTATCTCTTATGAATATGAATGAAATTTATTGAGTAGTTTATTATTTTTCATGATAGATTCCCAGTTAGTGATAGAATATATAAATATTTGTTTGAAAAAGTTTAGAGTGACTTGGGTTAGTTTGGTTAATGAAATGGGAGTTGATAATGAAATATTAAAACGATGGTTGTGGGATTAAACATGGTTGATGGAAAATGGTGAAATGAATGGGTGGTGAATTTATAGGTAATGTGAAGTCACCATAATTTATCAGGGCTCTTCACATTCTGAAATGACTATTATAGTTGTTAATAAATACATTTAGATGTGGAAATACAGTTGATAGTGTTTTGAGTTGGTTTTTTGTTTGAGAACCCATTGGATGGGCTAAAGTGTCTAATACTATAAATATACTTGTAAGTTTTTGTGATATCTATATGAACACCACAAATGTTGATCACTATATTCCAAACAACCACATCGACATATGGGGGGGGGGGGTTTCTAACATTTGATAAGAAGTATGGATGGTTGGGTAACCACTCATTTCCTCTCTCTCTTCCATATGAGATATGTACGGAACATGATATTATTTCATGAGGTCTATTAGTGCTTTAGATAGTGGTTTTTATGGCCTAGGTTTCATCGGGTGAGATTTGATAGCCCAGGTGTTTTCAGGCGAGCTGGGTTGTGGCCCTAATTTCTTTGGGTGATATGTGATAGCCCAAGTGTTTACTAGTGAGGTGGTTGCTTCTTAGGTGTCATCGGGATGAGTTGTGATGTTCTTTCAAAGGTGTCTTTGGGGTGAGATATTATGTGAAGTGTTGTGTAGCCCAGGTGTGTGTGGGCAGGTTGTGTTGCGAAGCCCAAGTGTGTGCGGGAGGGATGTGATGTGGTATACGAAATGTATGGGATTTCTATGAAGTACGATGTTGGGTGATAGAATTGTACAAGTCAGAAGTTTGTGCGGGTTACCCGAAAATCAATGTGATTTATATTATCTTACTTGAATTAAATTACTTGGTGAGTGTTCCTTGGTGAGGTTGGTGTGGTCAGTATACATGTTTAGGTGCTGTTTGGTTCTATTTTTTTCTCACAAGAGCATTAGTATGCTTCATTCACATGTTCTTGAGTGACTTTGTTTTTCCTACTAAGTATACTTGTATGCTCACTCTACATATATAAAAATAATTTAATGTTTCTATGAGGATTGAATTGATCATGCTGGGCATTAATATCTTGGACCTTTGGACAGTTGTTATGTCACTTTTTAACTTTACATTTAGGTATTTAATTTGGAGAAATTTATTATATCAGTTCTATTTATATACATATGTAGGATGGTTTTGGATTTCTTTATATTATGTCTTGGAGTTTAATTTTGGATGATTCATCTTGTCTCCTAATCTAGTTTTCTTATAAATGGTAATTCCTCACATATCGGGATATTTGTACACCCTTGGTGCTAGTCACTAACCCGAAGGCCTACTGAAGGTAGGACTCAAGGGGTCATTATCTCCGTTTCTTCACTGTCATCCCATGATGGGTATGTTTCAAAGGATAGGGTAATGATAGAGTGTTATCAATGGTGATGGTTTAGAGATAGGATAGTGTTTGGAGTTTGGAATAGAAAGGGTAGCATGGGTTAGGATGGAAACAGTTTTGGTTGACCATAGTGTGTGATATAGGCCTGGGAGACCTGCTAGGGCATAGGATTTTAGGGCCCCACTGTGATCCCTCACACAGACTATGAGCTTATTGAACAACCATGTGAGATAGACCTACTTACGAGGTAGAGATATTGGAGTGGTACATGTTTCAAAATGACTTATGTTATTATTGAATTGGATTGTTTTGGGAATGATAAAATGAATGAATTAAAGTAACATAAATCTTAATGAAAATTCCATACTACCTGAGTTTATAAAATCTGGTTTTACCCTTCAGTTATGGTTCCTAGTCATTGAACACATGGGACACAGGATGTTGAGGTTTAGAAGGCTGATCCGGTTGATTTCCTTTGGGTGGATCTGGTTGAGGAGGATGATCAGTGGGAGGGGACGTTGTATACTTTCTAGTGGAAGGATCTGGGTAAGTATGAGGGAATTGTTTTTTATATGAATACTGAAGGTTGGCTAGAGGAGGATAATATTTCCTTCAGTCTTATTCAGGCCCCGATAGAGTACGGGGTCCCTTTAGTAGTTAGTCATATGCATGGTGATGTATTTCAGCTGTGGACATTATATCTGGGAGAGTGTAAGGAGGTATACATTATATGGGTTAACTTATAGAAGGAGTTTTAGGTATAGTTCCATTAGTCAACCAAAAAGGCTAAGAAGAGGTTGGAGTTACTCTCCCTTCAGCATGAGAGTATGTTAGTATAGGATATGGAAATCATGTTCCATGACCTTCTGTGATTTTCCTTAGATCTTTTTTCAGAAGATGAGTCTCGTGCATGGAATCTTGAGGAGGCACTCCATCCTTCTATCCAGAATGTGGTTACTCATTTTACATTTCTCAGGTATCTAGAGGTTTATAAGAAGGTAAATGTCATCTAGTGGATACCCTAGTGAGGAGGTCTACCACTATAGGGGATCCAAAAAAGTTCATTAAGATTCAGAGTTTTGTGGTAGGTCTCAGGAGCTAGGACCTTCAAGGTTTCGACCATCAAGGATTTGACCTCGAAATATTCTGTCCCATCCTACAAGTTCCATAGGTTTTCAATCCTTTCTTGTGAGCCTCATTCCAGTGGGTTTTTTTGTGGGGTTCAAGGAAATCACCAGAGATAGTGCGTAGTAGTTCCCCAAGAACAGTTAGGTGGAGGTAGATATGATAAACATTATCCTCAGCTTCTATATACGTGGAGACAATTCCTGCAGTAGGGGAAACAAAATGTTTCTCCTCCAAGGGGATATGGAGCAAGTAGGGGTAGACCTCAGCATGATCCTTAAGTTCAGGGACCCCAACCTGATCTTGTTCTTATATGTGGTCATTAATAGAGAATTATAGGAGTTATGAGTGGTCAGTTTCACACAGTAGAGGCATCCGTTCCAAAGGGGTCAAAGATCGTCAGAGGCATGATCATTTTGTTTAGTACCCGTATTTATACATTGTTTGATTCAGGATCTTTGCACTCCTTTTTTTCACCCACTCAAGCTCATTCCTTGGGACGGGACATAGAGAGTCTTCCTAGTCCCCTGGTGTTGAGTATGGAAGCCGGAGGCCAAACCAACTTGTTTGATGTGTTCTGAGGGTATAGACTGATGATGGGACCACGTCAGTCATGTGTGGATATATTATTACAATAATTTAATCTATAAAATTTCATTATTGAAATTTAATGGTAGTATTATGTACATGATATTATCAACTGCTTCCATAGGAGAGTATAGTTTTCATATGTGAATAGTCGATGTGTGGTTTTAGTTGGTGAGCGGGGATGTCTAGTAGGCAGCTAGGGTTTGGAGATAACTATTTCCTTTCTATATACATTTGTTTGTGGAATTAGTGGATGATGGGATTGTAGACCTTCATAGGTTCATTGGGGAGTTCCTGGATGTTATTACCGAGGAGGTTGTGACACAACCCCCCCGGCGTGATGTTGAGTTCAGGATAGATTTGCAGCATAGTGCTTCTATTATTTTGATAGATCCTTTTCACATGGAACATTATGAGTTGTGAGAGTTGAGGATTCTGATAGATGATCCTATGAAGAAGGGTTTTATCTCTCCTAGTGTGCCACCATGGTGTGCCTCAACGTTGTTCTCAATGAAAGTGGATGGTGGTATGAGTTTGTTCATAGACTACCAGAGGTTGATTCTAGTGACAGTCGAAAATCATTAACCTCTTACTAGAATATAATATCGCTTCAACCAGCTGATAGGGGTGATTTGGGTTTTTAAGATCAATATACGGCCTGGATATCACCATTTAAGGATCAATGAGGGTGATATCTCAAATACTGCTTTCAGATGTCAGTACGAGAACTTTGAGATTGTAGTCATCTAATTCAGTGTTATGAACACACCATCAGTGATCAGGGGGTTCATGAACTCTATATTCCATGATTTCTTGGACCGGTTCATCTTCGTATTCATCGATGACATCTTGATCTAATCGAAGTCATAGGAGGAGTACCCCATGAATCTCATAACTATCTTGCATGTTTTGCCACACCAACAACTCTATGGAAAGTTGTCCAAGTGTAAGTCATGTACACATGTGGTGATTTTACTCAAGCATGTGGGGACTCAATAGGGTGTTGTAGTAGTTTTATTTAAGGTTGAAGGAGTTGTTTCATGGGAAACATCCAAGAATGTGGTGAAGGCTCTCAATTTCCTTGATCTCACAATTTATTATCAGAGTTTTGTACCTGATTTCTCTTTAATTACATCCCTTTATATGGATTTCACTAGAAATGACAAATATCTTATCATGGAGCCATCATTTCCAGGTAGTTTTCAATTACCTAAAGTGGAATTTGTTCAGTGCTCTAGTTTCTTGAGGAAGGGTTAATGGTAAAGGTGTTTTCTGATGACCTTTGTTTTGGATTGGGATGTGTTCTAATGTAGAAAAAATCAGTGATCTATTATGGGTTTATGAATTTATGTCCCCATGAGTGTATATATTCCAACCATGACCAATATTTAGTAGTAGTTCTGTTTCTGGTGAAGTTTTGGGGGGCATTAAATCATTAGGTAGATTTTTTGTGGTCTTCACGGATCATAAGAGCTTGAGGTATATCTTTTCATAGTGTGATATAAACTTATGGTAGGGGAGGTGGATACAATTTCTTTAGGATTATGATTTTGAGATCTCCTACTCTTCTAAAAATGGAAATTTTGTGGCGGATTCCTTGAGCAAGAAGCCATAGGAGTGTTTTTTGGGAATCTTTGGATTCCTGTAGAGTAATGGTGGAGTTTGAAGCCTTTCACTTAGATGCAAGAGTGGATGGTAGTAAAGTCTATTTGTTTCAGATGATGGTGTATTATTCTCTGATGTAGTATGTGGAGGAGTCTTAGTGGGGAAACTCTGACACATAGGTGATTAATGATCATGTTGGTCATAGTGATGTTCTAAAGGGGTGGTCAGATGATGGAAGGAACCAGTTTTTTCTTCATGGAAAGTTTATTTTTGTAGTGGTTATTCATGAGGGAGTTCTTTATGTTCTTCGTAACACTCCTTTGGTTGTACACCTAGGAATTTTCAAAATGTTCAATGGATTAATGATCCAGTTTTGGTTGCCCGAGAAAAAACATGAATTGGTGGATTTTTTGGTGAAGTGGTTTGTTTTCTATAATGAAATGGAGAATCATCATGTTCTTAGTGGTTTTTGTAATCCCATGGATGTTCTTAAGTGCAAATGGGATGAAATATTGATGGATTTATTCATAGGTTTACCCAGAGCTCAGGGAGGCTATGAAGTTATCTGGGTTATCATAGTTCGGTTGACGAAATCAGCTGACTTCTTAGTGATCAAGCAGTTGGGCACAGTGGATGACTCATCTAAGAGGTATGTGGATTAATTAGAATAGTTTAATGGAATTATTATTTCCATTATCTCAAATGGGGATTCCCGGTCAAGATATTGTTTTTGTAAAGGATTGTAGCATGCTTTTGGAACTCAGTTATACATCAACATTACTTTCCACCCACATACATATGGATAGATGGAATAGAATATTAAAACATTGGAGGATATTCTACAAGCATGAGTCTTGGAATTTGGTGGATCTTGGGTACCACACCATCCCTAGGTAGATTTTTCTTATAATAATTGCTATCAATTTTCCATTTTCATGGCCCCATTTGTGGATTTTTATTGGATATCATTTCATTCTTCATTTTTCGAGATAGAGGTTGGGGAGACAGCTGTTCTTGGTCCTGGTGCGGTGTAGAGTAGAATAGATAAGGTTCAACATGTTTGTGAGAGGATGAGAGTAGCATAGTACATGAAGCCTAACGATGATCATAGAAGGATCCCCTTTGAGTTTGAGTATGGGGACCATGTTTTCATAAAGGTTTCCCCTCAATGTGGGAAGTGGAGGTTTTCTAGAGTGATTATGAATTCTCCCAGGTTCGTTGGACCCTTTGAGGTGTTGGGTAGAGTTGTAAAGGTGGCATACCAGTTGGAATTTCCACCATAGTTAGAAAGGATCCACGACATCTTTCACATCTCTATGCTTCATGAGTATCCTCTTGATGACTCTGATGTCATTGAAAAGGGAGAGTTTGTTATCGAGGATGATGCGACATTTGTGAAGTCGCTGGTAGAGATTCAAGCTCTTAAAGAGAAGGCATTGGATGGGCAGACCATCACTTTTTCTCTTGTTCTATAGTGTCATGGTTTCTAGGAGGAGTGTAATTGGTAGTGAGAAAAATAGATGCGTGCCCATTCACTAGAACTGATTTATGTTTTTAATTGCATTGTTTCTCTTTGTGATGTGATGTTTTAACCTTGTTTTATATGAGATGAGTTGTTTCCCCTTGGTTTGTGTTGTGTGATAATATCCTGACATATGAAAAGGGGAGGTCCTGATTCGAAATTGAGACACATTGATTGCGAAGTGATTGAACCCATGTAGGTGATTTAGTGCCACTAGGAGTGGATAATATTTTGATATGGAGGATAGAATTATATAATTCGTGTATTCCGATGTTGTAGTTTTTTGTGGTTGTGATTTTTTTGTCATTTTGTTTGACGTGTCAAAAACTATGATGATAAGGCTCGGTTAGTAGATGTTGGAGGAGGAGAAAGTTTTCTTGGTTATAGATGTTTCCACACCATATTTTAAAAAACACAGAGTGTTTGAATGTTAAGGTGTTTAGTTTATATTAGTGTTTCAATTGTGACGGGATCCTTGAGAGGTATCTCAAGGGATAGTTGTTCAGACCCTCCATATCATTCTCTTTTATTTGGTTTTAAAATCTCAATAGTGAGAATAGTTTGAGAGCTATCTGATGTAATGTACTGAAACATTCATGTCCATTACTTTGTGTAAAATTTTGTGTGTGGGGTGTACTGGGTTTTCATTGTGACACTTTTTAACACTTTTCAAAAAAATTCTATTTTCCATGTTTTTCAAAGGTGACTCACCCTTTCGATGTAACTATAGTGGTGTAACCCTAGAGGTTTTACCCTAGTGTTTTCACCCTAGTAGTGTCACCCTAGAGTTGTCACCATAATAATGTCTGTAACATCCCAGATAAATAAGGAATAAGACACTTTTAATATTTATTAATATTTGTGAATTAAATATTAATTTTACATTAATGGGGATGCTATGTTCGATGTGGTACCCGATACACATCAACATGTTTCTTTGAAATCTTACGCTGCACACAAATAATATAATATTATTATTTTAAATGGTAGTTAACTCATTGCCAATGTATTAGCAGGAATGAAAAAAACTAACTACAATATGATTATTTATGTTTGTTAAATGTATTTACAATTATCCAATAAAAATTTAGAGGCTTAAAATATGAATTAATCTAATTTTAAGCATAATTTACATTAAAAGGTCAATTTACCTCCTTTAATTGGAGAACCCTATTTAAATATTGTTTTGGTCACATTAATACATTAAAATTGACCAAATAAAATCCTTATTTAGAATGGGGACATAAAAATTTACTTGGTGTAAATTTTTGGAATTTTTAAGATAAAGCTCGTTTTTTTGAATAGTGAAAATATTGTATTTTAATTCAAAACTGCATTTTAGTCTAATTTATTTATATGGTTATATTGTTTTTTTAATTGGTTTTAAAGTGTAATTAGAATATATTTTTACCATATAATCCAAGGTTGGTCATTATAATTAATTTTGCTTTGAATGTGGACATAAATAAGTGACAATCTTTTGATAGTTATTGTTTCTTAAAAACATGCTATTTGTTTTAACAACGAGAGTTAATTTTAAATTAATTAATTCCACTTCTATGTTTTTAATTCAGAAAAATAGACATCATTTTTTTAATTCAGAATATCAAATATAGCTTTGGCTGAATTTGTGGTATTTTTCTGAAAACTTCAATTTTTGATGAATAGTGAAACCGCTTAGTAGTTAAAAAAACTGACTTTTTCATTTAAATGAAATTTCACCGCTTCTATGAATTGAATATTGAAAATATGACATACATGGTTTTATTTAGTAAGTAAAATGTGGATCAATAAGATGAAATCAATTTTTGGTGAATAGTAACTTTTGACTTTTATTTATTGCACTTAAGGGAAATAGGGTAATTTAAGGTAAAAATAATATTATAATAATTCAAAATTACCTTAACACTTTTCCAAACCTTATTGGTTGAGTCATTTACGACCATGTTCATCTTTGGGTTTATTTTGGGACCCCATTGAGACACTTGGGAGTGATAATGACAATTTAGATTAATTAACTTAAAGTAAAGGAAAAAATTACAAAAACAAATATCTTTTAGTAAATTAATTTTTATATGGTGTTATATAAGTAATATTTTTGACTATAAATATTCATTGGAAAGATAAATATATTTCCTACATCATGGTATTTGTTTAATAATTTTTATACATAAAATAATTTAAATTATTTATGACACAATAATGATGCAGTGTTTACCTCATTAATAAATCATTTAATTAAATAATATTATAAATATTAAAATAACATCCAAAACATGTACAATTATTATTGGACGATATTATTTCGACCAACAGTCATCTTATATTCGACTCTAATTATTTTTGGATCTTTAGAAACTGAATATCATTATATAATAAAATAATATTTTCACACTTTCCTAAAGAGCCCCTCCTCCCCCTTTAAAAGGAGAACACTTCTAACCAATTACTCACACATTTCATGCCATTAGGCTCGTCCAACATCTGCACTAATAATCTCCCTACATCCCACTCCTCCTCCTAGAAGCCTTACCTTAGGCAGAAGTCACTTTAAAAAAACTTTTTGGTTCAAACCAAAGAAAGTTACCCAAATTAAAGGTAATGGTTCCTCTTAACATATTTTATTTTATTTTACTTTAATAACCCCTAAACTCTTTTTATTACATTCTTTTATAACAAATAAAGTGTCCTAAATATACTAGGGTGTTTTTATGATAATTATTTTAACAACACTTACACACACCACCATCTAATGGGTGAAGAACATACTGTTTCTGTGGATGGAAAACTAACGCCTCACGAAACGATGATTGTTCGATTATCTCCTACCGCCTCTAATGGTGTCCATTAAGATGGAAACGTATTTATTTATGATATATATTATTTTTATATTTTTATTATTCTTCTGTATTTTAAATTTATAGCACACCTTTAGGGTTTCCATAATTGGTAAACACAATAATTTCATTCGAGGAAAGTGCGGACTACCACCCCCTCAAAGTGATATGACTCGTTAATACCATATGTGGGATGTATAAATGATTGATTTAATAATATTATATATGATATTATAATGGAATTATAATATACCTCTGTATCATTATGTTTTAATTACATTAAAATAAGAAATAGAAATTAAAGTAGCGTTCATGCATACG
The DNA here is from genome assembly GCA_963277665.1 of Viscum album. NCBI lineage: Eukaryota > Viridiplantae > Streptophyta > Magnoliopsida > Santalales > Viscaceae > Viscum > Viscum album. The sequence goes on along the minus strand of OY728158.1, from coordinate 1,463,187,740 downwards.
TACGACTTACCGTCTCCATGAACGTTGCATTTCATTTATTATCTCTAAAATGTTATGTAATATTATAAATACATATATATATTAGATATATGATTTATATGATATATAAATATTGAATATTATTTTGGAGATAATGTACTATTGACCACAAGGACAACTTCTAATTATAAGGTGTTCATTTTTTACTCAAGTACTAAATATAATCCGAATGACCATTATTAACATAAATGATTGAATAATGTTTATAACATTGTAATAATTGATATAAAAAGGATAATAAACTTTAAAATGGTTCTTTAGAAAGTAAAAATTAACTTTAGTTCATTATTCAGGAAGTACAAGAAACAAACGAGTCAATTCAGACACGAGGTAAGAGGTTTCTTATCTCACTTTTAATTTTATAATATTTCCATTGTTCACCACTTATTTTTTTTCATTTGGTGTATTGTGTACTGCCATTTTATATATATTATCCTAATTATATTTATATTCATGTTATTTTATTAATAATTTTTTGGTTATTATCTTTTGTTCGTACGACTCGATTAATTACAACATGGTAAGGGATTTTCATCTCACTTTTTATTCCCATGAGATTCATGCTATATTTGCCATTATCTCCTTTTGTGTGATGTATGTACTTCCCATGATTGTATTAATTGTATAATATACTTCAATTTATGTTTATTTAAATCTTCATTGTATGATCCTTCTTTCATGGGTTGTATTTTTCATAAGTTACCAAATCAGTAAGGGAATTTCAAAATCCAATTTCCACTCGGTGGGATTTACTCATAATTCATTTATTATTTTACTCCATGACAATGTGTGGAATAACTATTTATTATTTGTGTTGTATTTTCGACTCCCTGTTCTATGGAAATAATTTTGGTACACATAATCACTCCATTGATAAATTCTCAAGTCATCGATATGAACTTGATAAGAGTAATTTTTAACTCAATCTCTATTTATTGAGTTAAAAATCCAATTCATTGGTATTGTTTTTACAAGAATATATATGAATGTCCTCTGATTTTTTTACATTGAATATCCAATCATATTGACTGTATTTATATTTGTAACACATAATTATGTCCTTGATTTATCCTTAACCTAAGGATACAGTCTTTATAAGATATTTCATCAAAGTTTAAATTCCATTGTGACTTATTTGTTTTTATACACCAATTCAATTTTATATGGTGTATATAATGTACTTTGACATAGTATATCATGAATCCCATTATTCTCATGATATTATAAATTTTTCTTACATCAATTATTTGTATTCAAGTGTCTCTGTTTTGGTTAGGAACTCTAACTAAAATAAAATTTTAAATGTTTTAAAAATTTATTATTTTAAATATTTCTCATTAATGTCCATGTTTTCAAAATGGGGTTTAGTATTTATTTATATGGACATTGTTATTTTAAAATGATAATTCATTTAAAATCTTCAAAGTTGTATGGGATACTTTGATTCAAAAATCCCTTTTTAAATGGGTTTGAAAATGATTTGATAAAACATTGTTTATTTCAATATCATGATTTGATATATTGTAATCTGGAAATGTTATCTTTCCATTATACATGTTTTATATGTTATGTTCATGTTATGGTTATTGGGAATTGTTTATGTATATGGGTGGTTCTGTGATAAACCTAGGGCGAGTGAGCCCGAGATAGCTCTCTAATGCATTGGGAAACATGACAGAGGTAAACGTGATGTTTCTCCTAAGAGAATTAGGGAATATACTTTGATGGGTATTCCAAGTAACTCCCTATGTAGCTGTGATAGCTACAATGTAATTTTGATTTGGATTCCATAAGTAACCTTTTTGATTTAGTAATTTTGTGTGTTATTCATAAATCTTATGATTTCGTAAGGTATGTTATGATTGAAAAGTTTGGTTTCATTGATTTTTATTTATTGATGGGATAATATTTTCCTTACGAATTTCATAACCCTTAATAAGCTTTTTAGGCTCATCCCAAGATTTTGAAATGTTTTCCACATGACTTAAAGATGAATAGGGTCATGGATGGGATCAAGGAAAATTCATGCTATATAAAACATGGAACTAGACATGTTTCTTTTTAAGAGTTTTATTTTATGAAAAGAATGGATACTGAGTAGTAGTGTCTTCGTGTAATATTAAATTTTTAATGTAATTGTTATTCCTATTTATCTAAAACTCTAAAACTGAAAAGATCCTCAATGTGAATTATTCATTTAATTCAAGATTATGAAATTTTTTAAGGCCACGTCCTTATAGTTGGTATCAGAGTTCGGTTTAGACAACATTAGGGATTAGTAGTTTTCGTTAGACATATGGTTAGTCCCTATGTCTATTATTTCAGTTAAATCCTTGTTTTATAACTTTTTCAGATCAAGGAAAGTCAGTTACAAATGAAAGGTGGAGGATCTCAAACGACATTCCTATCTATTTCTGAGGACGTGCTTGCAATAATTATTATAAAGTCATGTTTGGATGATTGTGAAAATTTTTCTAGCATACAACTCACTTGCGAGCAGTTTTTTGAGATATCAAACACCTCCACTATACCTCGTTATCATTGTAGATCATGGTTTGTATTTATACAAATCCTATTTTCACAACATTCTCATATTTTAAATAAGGTTAAATATTATCAAAGAATTTTCAAATATTTTACCTCATCACAAGATTTTAAAGCATATTATGATTTTAAAAAAGGTGTTGAAGAAGGAGACCCCTACACAACCTATTTATATTTTCATTTACTATATAGTCTCTCAGAAAATACCTATGGTATTTTAAAAGGACCATTAATTGAATGTTTCAACTCAAATTAGGTCCGATTATTTTATAGAAATCATATTTTATTAGATGTTTTGAAATTATATGTCATACATGATTATTTTCCAAAACTATTTTTCTATGAACACCCATATGACCCATGTTGTACAAGGTGAATTTGGATGGAGGAAGCAAATGATTTTGAAGGATATCTAAATCATTGTTACATTGCATGGACCTTCTACCTACGTGAACAAGATGATGATGAAACAAAATGGACACCATGATCAAGGTATGATGTGCTTCATTTTGGGGGTCATTTTATTTTATCATACGTTGGTGAAATAAGACTTCAAGTATTAAAATGCTGAGATCATAATAAATTTGGATGAAAATGTGAGGTATATGGAAACCATTGAGGTTAAAACATGTTAGGGTTATTTTTGAGTTTTATAAAAAGGAAAAACCGTAAGATGGGTGACAAAACGTCGCATCTGGTAAGGCCGTTGGAATCGAACCCACCACCGAAGGGCGACAAGGGCACATCTCCTACCATGAGCCTAATTGAAGTCCCTGGTTAGTATGAATTATTATTTTAGTAAAGTTTTTTTTATAGAACAAGAATAATTTGATTTTTTGAACTTATGTTTTATCAAATGGATATACATAGTATAGAAAAATGATTTAGTGATTAAGTGATAAAGGTCTTTGTGGAAGAAGTTCTATCTTTTGAAGAAACACTATATGCCTAAGGAAGATAGAATAACATGAGATTTAAATTTGTGGAATAATGGTTGAAATTTTAGTTCAGAAGAATCTATGTTTTCATTGTGTACATATAATGACTTGGTTTATTTATGAAACTGATTAACCTATCATGGAGAATATGTGATTAGGTTAATTACTTTTCAATATGATATTTTATGAGTAACTCATTTTATTTGGTGATAAATGATAAGATTTATCTGGGAATAATATGTAATTAAATCCTTATTAGATTTGGGTTTCAATATTAGTTTGGATTAATTTTGAATAATTTTAGTGATAGTTGTTTATTGAATGGTCTTTTTTGATCTTTGGGTTTTGTTTGACAAATTTTAGAGATTAAGAGTAGTTTTTCTTCTTGTAAAAGATTGTCCTTTTTGGGTATTATCTTATCTCTCACTAACCATTTTGGTTTTTTTCGATGTCTAAAGACAAGGGAAATATATGGTTCATCATTTTTATATTATGTGATTGTCTAGAAGTTGATTATAGTGCTTTTAAAGTGAACAAGTCATCCGGAATACTCACCTTTTGGATAAAATTTGAATTTGTGTTAGAAATCTAGTAAAGGATGAAAGTTTACATGACAAGTAAGTATGTTTCCTTACATTTTTAGTTAAGCCCATAAATAAATTTCTCTTATGAAAAGTAATGTAAACCAAAAACATTGTTTGTTATCTTTTCCTACTGGGGAATCAATGATAGTTTAACCCATTACATGTTTGTGATTTTCTGATGGTTAACATTCTCTTAATCATGTTTTCAATCACTATCCATCAAAACTTGACCATTTGTTCATTCTTCCATATTCATGTTTTCATACAAAGACTCCTAGTATGGGTTATCTCTAGTGACCTTTGTTCTTCCCTTTATTTATTTTAAAGTGAATTTTTTACTAACTCTTTTCTGATGTGGGACTTTTAATAAAGTTTCCAAACCAAGTTTAAAAAGTACAAGGGTGCAATTCCAAAAATGGGGGAAGGATGTAACATCCCAGATAAATAAAGAATAAAACAATTTTCATATTTATTAATATTTTAGAATTAAATATTAATTTTACATTAAAGGGCACGCTATGTTCGATGGCGTACCTGATACACAACAACAGTTTTTTTAATCTTACATTGCACACTAATAATATAATATTAATATTTTAAATAGTAGTTAACTCCTATCCATTGTATGGGCAGGAATGAACAAAACTAACTACAATATGATTATACATGTTTGTTAAATGTATTTAAATTTATCCAATAAAAAGTTAGAGGCTTAAAATATGAATGAATCTATTTTTAAGCAAAATTTACATTAAAAGGTTGATTTACCGCCTATTAATGGATAAAACTCATTTAATATAGTTTTTTCCACATTAATACATTCAAATTGACCAAATAAATTCCTCATTTAGAATGGAGACATCAAAATATACTTTGTGTAATTTTTTTGTAATTTTTACGATAAAGTTCATTTTTTTAATAGTGAAAATATTGTATTTTAATACAAAACTGAATTTTAATCTAATTTATTTATATGTTTAGATTATATTTTTAATTGGTTTTAATGTGTAATTATAATATATTTTTACCATTTAATCCAATTTTGGTCATTAGTATTAATTTCACTTTGTAAGTGGACATAATGAAGTGTCAATCTTTTGATAGTTATTGTTTCTTAAAAACACGTTGTTTGTTTTAACAACAGGAATTAATTTGAAATTAATTAATGGGACTTCTATGGTTTTAATTTAGAAAAATATACATCATTTTTTAATTCGGAATATAAAATATAGCTTAGGGTGAAGTTTTGGTATTTTTCTGAAAAACATAAATTTTTGATTAATAGTGAAACCACTAAATAATAGTTAAAAAAACTGACTTTTTTATTTAAATGAAATTTTACCACTTTTGTGAATTGAATTTTGAAAATCCAACATACTTGGTTGTCATTATTAAGTAAAATGTGGTTCAATAAGATGAAAATAATTTTTGGTGAATAGTAACTTTTGACTTTTATTTACTGCGGTTAAATGTGAATAGGGTAATTCAAGGTAAAAATAATATTATAATAATTCAAAATTACCTTAACAATTGTCCAAACCTTATTTATTGAGTCATTTACGATAATGGGAATCGTTGGGTCTATTTTGGCACCCCATTTAGCCACTTGGGAGGGATAATGACAATTTAGATTAATTAACTTAAAGTAAATGCAAAAATGACAAAAAAAATATCTTTTTGTAAATTAATTTTTATATGGTGTTATATAAGTAATATTTTTGCCTATAAATATTAATTACAAATATAAAAATATTTCATACATCATGGTATTTTTTAATAATTGTTAGACATCAAATAATTTATATTATTTATGACCTTATAATGATTCAGTGTTTACCTCATTAATAAATCATTTAAATAAATAAGATTATAAATATTAAAATAACATACAAAACTTGTCAAATTATTATTTTCTGATTTTATTTCGACCATGAGTCATTATATATTAGAATATAATGATTTTTGGACCTTTAGAATCTAAATATTATAATATAATAAAGTAATATTTTCACACTTTCCTAAAGAGTTCCTCCTCTCCATTATAAAAGGAGAACACTTCTAGAAAATTACTCACACCTTTCAAGCCTTTAGGCTCGTCCAACCTCTTCCCAATTAATCTCCCTACATCACTCTACTCCTCCTAGATGCCTTACCTTAGGCAAAAGTCACTTTATGAAGTCCTTTTGGTTTAAATCAAAAGAAGTTACCCAATTAAAGGTATTGGTTCCTCTTAACTTCTTTTCATTTATTTTACTTCTCCAACACCTAATATCTTTGTATTACTTTATTTCATAACAAAAAAAGTATCCTCAATATGATAGGATGTTTTTATGAGAAGTATTTTAACAACACCGGTAAACACGATAATTTCATTTAAGGAAGTGCGGACTGCCGCCCCCTCAAAGTGATATGACTCATTAATACCATATGAGGGATGTATAAAGGATATATTTAATGATATTATATATGATATTATACTGGAATTAAAATATACCTCTGTATCATTATGTTCTAATTCCATTAAAATATGAAATAGAAATGAAAGTAGTGTTCATGCGTACGTACGGCTTACCGTCTCCTTGAATCAGTGCATTTCATTTCTTATCTCCAAAATGTTATGTACTGTTATAAATACACATATATATTTAATGGATATATTATTTATATTATATCTAAATCATTATTTTCATTCTGGATATAATGGACTATTGACGACATGGACAACTTGTAATTATAAGGTGTTTATTTTTGACTCAAGTACCAAATATCAACCAAACAATCATTATTAACTTAAATGATTGCATAATATTTATAACATGGTAATAAGAGATATAAAAAGGATAAAAAACTTGAAAATGGTTCTTAAGAAATTATAAATTAACTTTAGCTTATTATTCAAGAAAAACAAGGAACAAACGAGTCAAGTGAGACACGAGGTAAGGGGTTTCTTATCTCACTTTTAATTCCGTGAGATTTCCATTGTTCGCCACTTATTTATTTCATGTGGTGTATTGTATACTTCCATTTGATATATATTATCATGATTCTCTTTATATTCATGTTTTTTTTGAATAATTTGGTGTTTATTAACTTTTGGTCATTCGACTCGATTGAATACAATGTGGTAATGAATTTTCATCTCACTTTTTATTCACATGAGATTCAGGCTATATTTTCCACTATCTCCATTTCTGTGGTGTATGTACTAACCCTAATTGTATTCATTGTGTAATATACTTCAATTTATGGGTATTTAAATCTTCATTGTATGACCCTTCTTTCATGGGTTATATGTTTCATAAGTTACCAAATTGGTAAGGGAATTTCAGACTTCAATTTCCACTCAATGGGCTTTATGCAAACTTCATTGATTATTTTACTCCATGATTTTGTGTGGAATAACTATTTATTATTTGTGTTTTAATTTCAACTCCTTGTTCTATGGATATACTTTTGATACACATAATCACTCTATTTTTAAATTCTCAAGTCATCGATATGAACTTCATAAGAGTAATTTTTAACTCAATCTCTATTTCGTGAGTTAAAAATCAAATTCATTGGTGTTATTTTTACAATAATATATGTTAATGTCCCCAGATTGACTTACACTAAATATCCAATCATATTTACTGTATATATATTTGTCACACATAATTATGTCCTTGATTTTTCCTTAACCTAAGGATATGGTCTTCGTAAGAGATTTCATCTCAATTTATATTCAATTGAGACTTCTTTGTTGTAATACACCAATTCACTTTTATATGGTGTATATAATGTACTTTGACATAGTATGTCATGAATCCATCTATTCTCATGATATTATAATGTTTTTATAGCCTCAATTATTTGTATTCAAGTTTCACTCTTTTGGTTAGGAACTCTAACTAAAATATAATTTTAAATTCTTTAATGATTTAATCTTCTAAATATTTCTCATTAATGTCCATGTTTTCAAAATGGGGTTTAGGATTTCTTTATATGGAAATTATTTTTTCCATATGATAATTCATTTAAAATCTTCAAATTGGTATGGGAAACGTTGATTCAAAAATCCATTTTTAAATTGTTTTGAATATGATTTGATAAAACATTGTTTACTTCAATATCTCGATTTTTTATATTCGATTGTGGAAATGTTACCTTTCCTTTATAAATGTGTTATATGTTATGATTATGTTACGGTTATTGGGCATTGTTTACATATACAGGTGCTTCTGTGATAAACCTAGGGCGGGTGTGCCTGAGATAGCTCTCCAATGCATTGGGTAACGTGACAGAAGTAAACGTGATGTTTCTCCTAAGAGATTTAGGGAATATACTGTGGTGGATATACCAATTATAACTTCCTATGTAGCTGTGATAGCTAAAATGTAAGTTTGATATGGGTTCCATAAGTAACCTTTATGATTTATGATTTGTGATTTGTGTGAGTTATTCATAAATCTTATGATTTCGTAAGGTATGTTGTTAATTAAAAGCATGGTTTCATTGATTTTTATTTATTGATGGCCTAATGTTATCCTTCCTTATTTTATAACCCTTGCTGACCTTTTTATTATCATCCCATGTTTTTGAAATGTTTTCCACAGGACTTAAAGATGAATAGGTTCAAGGATGGGATCAAGGAAAATTCATTCTATCTAAAATATGGAACTAGACATGTTTCGTTTTAAGAGTTTTTATTTTATGAAAAAAATGGATACTGAGTAGTAGTGTCTACAAGTAATATTCAAGTTGTAATGTAATTGTTATGCCTATTTCTATAAAACTCTAAACCTGAAAAGATCCTCAATGTGAATTATTCATTTAATTCAAGATAATGTAATGTTTTATGGTTGGGTCCTTATAGTTTCACCCTCGCGGTAGCTCACGATGGTAGTGTCTCACCCTGGTGGTTGGTCACTGGTAGTGGCTCGCTTGTGGTTTCTCATCCAATGGTTCCTTGTCTAGTGGTGCCTCATTTGGAAGTGTCTTACCTGATGGAATCTCACTGATGATGGTGTACATTTCATCCCAATAGTTTCTCTCCCATAGACACCTCATCTAGTGGTACAATATTCTATGGTGCATCGCTGATGGTAACTCGTGAATGGTACCTCGTTTGACGGTGCCTCATGTACAATATTTCTAGTTCTTCTAGTTTTCCCCTTTTAATGTATTTATTTGACATAAAATGCGTTGAATTCCAAATTTAAAATGGTTTAAGAGTGATTCAATGTCTGAAAATTGTATCTTTAATTCTATAAGGTTTTGAGGTCTTTGAATTGGTCAAATGATTTATCTTGACCAGATCTGCCTTTATGTGAAAATAAAAATGGTATCTAAACATGGGGATTTGTTTCAATCATTATAAAGTCGAGATATCATTCCCCTTGTTCATTCCATATTGCTTCATTATGCTATGGGATTCTTTAAATCCTTCTTCCCATAAGATTTGAGTAAATTGTTCGAGTAGTTGGTTCATGTTTCTATGGTGATTTTCTAGTTGTATGCACACCCCTGTTTTTAGTACAACCATAAAGTGCTAATAATTCTTCTTCCAAGTATTTGTTTCCACAATATTTCTTAATTTTTCATCATTTAGAATGGGTATATAGATGTTTTCCCATGTTAAGATATATGATTACAATAAAAAATTTATTCAATGTTGTTTAAAATAAATATATGAGGGGCTGGGGAAAATAATGCATGATTCATCTGAATGTTTGTTATTATTGAAATTATTATTTGTATGGGATAGCTACCCACTAAAAATTGTGGTCGTTGGGAGTCCTTGTTTATGCATGGGATAGATTTTGACATTCAGGTTGTTTGATTTTTGTTGAATTCATGTTTATAAAATTTTGGTAACCATGTATACTCGACTTATAAAGGAATTCCCCAAGATCATAAAGTTTCTTTGATAAAAAATTTTAAAAGTCAGATTAAATAAGGGAAGACTTATTAAATATAAAAATGTGTTTTCCTTGGATTTTGAGGTAATGTGATCTTTTGAATTTATGTGGTTTATGTGTATGGGGGGAAGTGGAAGATAGGTGGCTGTGTAGTGGTCATGTCATGGGTGTGGTGGTATTATGTAGAAGGGCATCCGTTTTTGGATGTGAATTGTTGTGCAGATAGATGTGGTTGTGAGTCTGGGGTTGGTTCTATTGACGTGGAAGTTTGGGAAGGATTCATTGGGGAAGGATAATAGTGATTGATATGTGTGATTCCCAATTTATAACAGGCATACAGCTTCAACTTTTATATGGAGGTCATGGTACGATGTGTCTTTAATGTTAGTTGAATTAATTTACTGTGGTTTTTCATCCCTTAGATGACTATAAATGGCTATTACTATGTTATTATTTATGTTTTATGATATTTTCCCAAGTAGTGATGCAATAAATAAGTATTTTCTTGATAAATTTTGGACTGACATGGGTTGGTTTTGTTAATAAAATGGAATTAGTTGATAAAAAATTAAAGCATTCGTTGTTTGAATAAATATGGTTGATGATAAATGATGAAATGAATGGGTTTTCAAAGTTGAGGAAATATGAAGCCGTTGTACCTAATCAGTGCTCTTTACCTTTAAAAATGACTATTGTAGTTTTTAATAACTACATTTATAGGTGTCATAATGTCTTTCAATGTTATGAGTTTGTTTGAGAACCCATAGGTTGGGATGGAGTGTATGATACTATAAATATAATTGATTATTATTTTTAATTCTATATGCACCCCACCCTAGCTAAGACCTATGTGTTGAACACCTACATTGTCATCTGTGGGTATTTTTTCAAATATCTGGTAAGGAGTACGAAGGATTGGGTACCCATTATTTTCTACTCTTACTTATAGTTGAAATAGGTATGGCTTAGGTTGTTATGGATGGAGGTCTGTTAGTGCTTTAGATGGTGGTTGTGATGGAACAGGTGTCTTAAAATGATATGTGATATCCCAAGTGATTGTAGGAGAGTTGGTTTATTGATCATGTATCTTCAGGTGAGATGTGATGTCCCATGTGTTTTTGGGAGATGTGGTTGTTACCCATGTGTCTTTCAGATGAGTTGTGATGTGATTTCCAAGGTGTCATTAGGATGAGATATAATTTGATGTGTTTTGTGTGGACCAAGTGTGTATGGATGAGATGTGTTGTGAGGCCCAGGTGTCTGCGAGCAGGATGTGATGTAGTGTATGGAAGCGATGGGATATTCAGGACGTACAATGTTAGTAGAGAGAATCATACCTATGGGGATGTAGTGTGTGATACACTATCAACTACATTATTTATATAATTTTACATTACATTCATTCCTTTGGAAGTGTGAATTTGAAATCTTGGGATGGTCAGTATACCGGTTTAGGTCCTATTTTGTTTTGATGTATTCTCACATGATAATTAGTATGATTATGTCACATGCACATGAGAGACATTGGTTATCCTACTGAGTATACTTTTATGATCACCCTACATATATAAAACTGCCTTTAGGTTTCGAGGTTGGTTTCATAGACCATGTTGGGCATTACTATCTCATACCTTTGGATAGTTATTGTGTCACTACATAGATTTACTTTTGGGTTGTTAATTTGGAGACTTTTACTGTATGGGTACTAGTTATACATGCATGTAGGATGGTTTTGGATGGTTTATCTTATCTCTCGGTCTTATTTCCATATAAATGTTAATGCCTTCATATCGTGGGATTTTTAAAACCATGGTGCTAGTTGCCAACCCGAGGCCTAGTGGAGGTTAGAATCAGGGGGTCATTATATTTCTTTCTTCATTTCTAGACCATTATTGGAATCCATAGAGGGTAGGGTTATGGCATAGAGAAATTTTTATTCACGTGTTAATGTTATTAGTGTAATATAATATGACCACTGGTTGGTATTAATTTCATCCTCATTTAAATTCACATGATCTTAATGTTTCCCCAAGTTCTGTGATAGTAAATTTAGTCGACCCCCACATTTAGGGGATAATGTGTATTAATCTAAAAATAAAATATATGTATAATGATTGATCCTTTTACCAAATGTGGATGTAAATGATGGATTATGTTTGGATAAAATTAATATTTGTGCTCTATGCATCCTTAGTGCACCTTTTTTGTGTACCCTAGAATGTTGATCCAGTGGTAAGTCCCATAAAAATATAATGATTCATATTATGTTTTGATAAAATCAATATTGGACATTTTCCACTATTCCTTCACATATTGAAATACCTATAAAATTTTGTATATTATGTCATATCCTTATTAATATTATCCCAATAATTGTGTGTTAATATATCAATTGAAACCTATTTTATCTCCCAGTGGATAGAGAGCTTATGTGGATCATTCAACAAGTATGTTTTTATATTAATATTTAATAGTACACATTGTCATGACCCAAATATTATGACTCATGCTTCATCAATTTTATCACTAAGGATTCCCCTTTTCTGTTACCTTCCACCTTCATCTATATTTCCATACCAACCCTTTAATATTTTTCTAAATTATATAAAAGGAATATTTAATAAATCGTCTGAGAAATCAATGATGATATTCCATCCCTTATGATTTACAAATCTTGCTTTTTCACATATAATATGATTATATCCCACTAAATCTTCATTATAGATATGGTTATAGGATCCTTTTACTTATAAAGTTTTCTACATTATTCACCTTCTGAAAATGGTAATGGATACAACAATAATTTTACTGGATTAGCTCTAACCATATTTAATTGTGGATATTAAGATCTTTATGTGTAAATAGATAATTGAGGCTCTTATGATCTGTAAATATTTCACAATTATACCAATATAAGTAGTCTTGTGGAATCTTAAATTTGAATATTACTATATCTAACTCCATGTCATGGATTGCATACTTCTTCTCAATAAAATTAAAAATACCTTGCAGTGTAGGATATCAATTTTTCATTTTTCATCAATAGAGACTGCACAACATTTTCTATAGAAATTATCTATACCACTAATGATTTACTGTTGGAGTGTAGTGTTAGTAAAGGTGTAGTGATAAACCACTTTTTCAATTACATGAAGCTCTATCTCTATTCCTTAACTCATAAAAACATTATAACCTTTAGAGTTATCTATGTTAAAAAAATATAATCTTGAAATGTTTCTCACAAATAATCAGTAATAACCATCTCTCCCAATTGAAATACAAATCCCCACTACATATGTCGTTATGGGCCACGTAAGATTTCTCTTAAAAGGTATTAAATATATCCCTTTTCTAGTGGTATCATTCTCAAAGAAGGATACTTCCTCCATCAAAAACATAAATTTATTGTGCTTTGTAAATAGTTTCTCCTTTCAAAAAATCTTTTTTTTGTTGTTTTCTAATTCTCCCCATTATGCCTTTTCTATTAGAGTATACTATAATATCATCTATAAAAAGCAACAAAAAATATTTCAACATACTCTATAAAGATTTAATTCATTAGGTAAATTATTATTTTTATAGACTTAGTGATTCTGGTGTTCACTATAATGAACACATTATGTTTGTACCATGTTCCAATGGTAGTCTTGGTAACATCTTTATTCTTCAACATTGATTATTGTTATCCTGAAAGAAGGGAATCCTTTGAGAAATATTGAGCCCAATGTAATTATTCAAAAAAATTCATCAATCCATGTCATAAGAAACTAATTCTTTATTATTATTTTTTCAGTTCACAATTATAAATTTAGGGAGCCATTTTACAAACATATTCTGGTTAAATTGTTCAAACACACTCTATTGGAAATCACATGGGAATATAAAACCCTTAGCTAGGTTATCATATAGTAGATTATTTAGTTTTTCCAACTCAAAGGTGGCCATTGTGTAGGGAGTCTTGTATTTAGCCAGAGATCCTAGTAAATGCTCAATTTAAAAATCAACATCTTGGCAAGGAGTAAGAATAGAAAAATCATTAGGGAATACATCAGTATAGGCCCAAAAATTTGGAATGTCATCAAGCCTGATTCTCTACATTTTCTCAATAATTTGAGAAAAATATTGTGTATTTTAATGAAATAATATCCATGCTTGTTAATAATATTCCCAATGAGATTCATTCTCCTCCTTACACATGTATAGAATTTAAGGATGGATTGGGATATGAGTGTGATCTCGCTGTCCCAATAGTTGCAAATATTTTTTTACAGTGACAACTATTCCTGAACAAACATAGAATCAAATTTCACTAAAGGGTGTTTCCATGGTTATATGGGAGACTTATTCCCCAAAAAGTAACCATGCAGTTGTTATATTCATGGGATAAAAAAATTAAATTTATTTTTTTACTCAAATATTAATCCAAAACCATGTTTGGAGGTGGTGTTTGAATAGTTCTACTAATATTTAATGATATGCATTAATGTGTATAACAATGAATATGTATGATATTTTAATTTAATGAAAGAATAATGAGAACAACTTTTACTATTTTTTTTGGTTTTATCCATGATCTATATCAAAACTAACTTTTCAGAAGGGAATCTAAATATTAATATGGATATTAATTTGCGAAAGTATAAACTCAGAATGAATAACTTATAAATAGAACATATATCTTATATGTCTCTAGTTTATAATCAATTTTATCCATTGTAAGTTTCTCTAAAACATTTTTTAAAATAAAAAAACATTTAATTAATTCATAATTTATCTTAATGAGATTTTTAATTTTCAAAATCATATCCCCTAGAAGTGTCAAACAGGGTGTGTAGTAAGGCCTTCATGTGATGCACCATGTACAAGTACTTCAGCATTGTCAACCCTAGGTAAACCTATTACAGGCCCACATACAATTATAGTATCCAGAGAAAGATATAATTTCTAGAAAATAACTCAGTTTAAACTTCACAAAAAATTCCAAATATTTACTTAAAATTATATATAACCATTGTGTTTTTAATCATTTAACAATAAAAAATTAATTAATCCTTTGAGTGTTACATACAATATTTACCTAATACTTTTACACATTTTATTACAATAATTTTGACATAAATATCAAATAAATCCCCAATGATCAATACATATAGTGTCATTTGAAGAATAGTAACATAAAATAATAAAATGAAACAAAAATGAAACATATTTAATTTAATCAACATAATAAGATCTTAAATCACTTTGAGATCCTAAAATTGCATTGGGTAACTTGGGGAATATATTAATGAAATGTGAAATCTATAAATCATAGGATTGTAATAAACATGTTCAAGAATCATAACATATTAATCAAAAGTAATTCCATGATATCATAGATAAATATTTTTTGAATAATCGTATATAATTACTTAATAAATTGTGTGGAATCAAAATTTCATGGAATTATAATAATGTGGTAGAAACACGAAACATGAAATAAACATAATTCAAGGATAACTACCAAGACAACATCACAAGGTTCTGAATCCCACGCATATCATCTCAATAGATATAAAATTTACCCAATGAATTATAGAAATATCTGCAAAAAATCATCATAACATGCACACACATATGTCTTCCACCTAAGAAAATCAAACTTCAGGCATAAATATAAATATTCTCCATATAATGAAATTCGTTTCACAATCATTTCATAAAAAATAACTATATTGTATATCATAATGTATTCAGAGAAAGTGTTATAAATTCATTTTAAAATGTTCATAGGAGAAAAATAATAATAATCCACGAATAATAATATTTATGTATAGTAATTATGGAAAAATAGTGGAAAAATAACTTTGGAAAAGTACTTATTAGGTGGGGTTTTAAGTAAAAGGTTAAATATTATTTAAATTGGGTGAGAGCATAATAGTATCTATAAAACCAAAAGGGAAAAAAATTTATTTCCATTAAAAATATATTCTTTTAGAAACAATTTATTTTTAATAACACTCCATTGAGTTTACTAGAAATGTGGATGTAAAATAGATTGGTTTTTTTTAATAGGATATGTTTAATGAATTAAATTGATAAGGGAACCTTTAAAACTTGTTTATCAACATTATAAAAAAGGTGATTTAACCAATTTATATATTTTTGTGTAAATATATATATATATATATAATATAATATTTATAAGATATTAATAAAGAGATAATGTTAGGTAAATATAGATAATGTTTATCCTAATTTAAATTGGTTGTTTGGATAGATCCATTACCATAGGTCCTGAATCATTTTGAACTTTCACTTAACATCCTAAATAATAAAATTGGGTTAATTAGTTACTTTATTCATAACCTTTTCCATATATTTTTTTCCTACTATTATCATTTGAAGTTAATTTATTTCTATATTAATGAGATATAAGGTTTAATTTCTCTTTTTTAAGGGCGTCAATTTATTTGTTTCAAGGCTAGATCACCTATGGATAATTATGGTAGTTCATGTTGATAGGGACTACAATAGAATAATATAAATGAAATGATATTTATTTCCTTACTTAATGTAAACTATTATATAATATCTATATGTTTACAGATATAAGTAGGATTAATTTACTAAAAACATTATCATTAAATGTTTATTTTATTTAGGTAGTTTTTTTCAACCATCACGAACTAGAATAATTTTATATAATTAAATTATTATTATTATGTTTTACAACATGAAATAAGACATAATATATTTATTATTATCATATTTTTCTATAATATTGTTTCTATAAACATCCACGAAGGTTCTGTATAAAAAAAGTATGTTGTACATAGAGCCGGTTAAGAAATTATATTATAAAAAATAATTTTATAGTCATTATATGGAAGGGTAGAAGATGGATATTACACAATAATATTAACATATCATTATATTAGTGTTACTGATGTTACTATTTCTAGGTGGATGGAAAACATATGGGGGTGGTATAATAAAAATAAAATTGAATGTTCTTTAGTTGAGAATTTAACACTTTTTTTGTTGTCTAAACTTTGGCTACCCAGGAAGGATTTTTTGAATGTAATTTGGTGAGAAAATAGATTTGAGGGATGTGATGAGTTAAATTAAGAAATATTTTGGAAGATTATGGGTAATATAAAAGGCATTGAAGGTGTAAGTGGATGGTTTGGTCAGATGAGGTATTTTTAAGGGGGAGTGGGGTGTTTTTGAATATTATATTCATATGTATATTATTTTGGTTTATGAGTAAAAATAGTAGTGAATATTGTGACTAAATACCATAATTTTTACTTATGAGTCTAGGATAATGGTCACTTACTTCAGTTATGACTAATTTCTGTATTTATTTTGTTTATTTTAACAAATTATCATGTTTTGGTTTATTTTACTATTCACCAAAAAATCAACTACTTTATAAAAATACTAGTAATTTCCCATAACCATTATAAACATGTAGATTTTAGATATTAACTCCTTTATTTTAACTAATTTTCTAAATATGACAAAAAAATTTAAAAAATAATCCATATTTATTTCAAATATATAAATTTAAATATTATGATCATTCCATTGACCATTTGAAAAATTATTTATGGTCTCATAAAATAAAATTATTATTCCAATGAAACATTACAATATTTTATAAACATATTTTATGAAAGTAAATTTTATCGAAAAACATTACATTTTATCTAAAATGAATAAAAAATATATGTGTGACAAAAAGTATAAGCATTATTGTACCATTTATGTCCAGATATAAATATATATCATATTTTAATTTTATCAAAGGCAAGAATATTATTTTAAACATACATAGATTAGGATAATTTTTTAATGATCATGATACTATTCCTAAATTTCATATTTCTATTTTAATGGTTATATTAGTATTTCAACAGTCATGTTACTATTCCGATTAAGGGATTTTTAATGATCATATCTATTTAATTATTTTTGTAAATACCGCATATTTAATTAATTTGTTATTCTATTGTATTTTTATATCAAGTTTACATATATATATTATTTTCAAAATAAATATTTCCCAATTATTATTATGTTTTATTTCACTAACACTATTTTAGAGTGAAATCATTCTTACAATATGAGTATATAAAAAAAATTATCTTTTAGATATCATATTTTCAATTTTTTCACATTGTAATACTTTCTATTATTTTTCCCTATTTATTATTAAAGTTTATTTATTATATGAATAATTTTTTGGGGGTTATATCATGTGGTTTATATGATTTATACAATAATACAGTGCTAAATATGAAAATAAACATTTAAAATCAGAAGGAAAAATCATTGATAAAATTTAAGGTCGTTAAAAGATGAACTTAGGTTTATCCATGAGGGTTTCATCCACATTTTTATCTAATAGAAGTAAAATTACACCTATTTTTTACATGGTAATGTATATTTTTTTGAGATCTCCATCCATAAGCAATTTTATTCTA